>OW386288.2:5196942-5892663 GCA_936432065.2 Rutpela maculata | reverse complement strand
TTGATGAAACAATATAAATTAACCATTATTTAAAAGCTTAAATGCTCAACAATGAAATGAGGTATAGTTTATCTTGTTTCATCGAGCGCATCTAACTGAAATATACATTAAAAGTTCGGAAAAGGGTCAAAAATTACTAAAAAACTGCAAACATGCCCACTTTGAAATGATATTAGTAGTTATACAGTACCAATATGAGCGCAATTCAAGGTCAATTTCCCATAAGAGATAACATGGGGCGTGTCGCGGAAAAATCGAAATTTTCAAATGGTTCCAGCCCCCATGTATTTTCTTATGGGGCTAAAAATGAAATCCATCTTGTAACGCATTTCGATTTATCTAGGAGGCGTGTCCTAGAGATAGTTAGGAGGCGGTACTATAGTCAGCAATTACCCCCCACTCCTGCGGAAGCCCCTCGTGTCCCCGCGCCATGAACGTGTACGGGGGGCGGTTCCGAGTTATACAGTACCAATATGAGCGCAATTCAAGGTCAAGCTGGAGCTGCGGCTGTAGCTGTGACGTCAGCACGCCTGCAGCCCCGCGGGGGGTGCGCAGGTGATAGATGATAGATCCTATGATCTAGGTTCTAGTGTGAGGTGAGATAATGCTAGATGATAGATCCTATTATCTAGGTTGTAGTGTGAGGTGGGATCTTCTTAGATGATAGGTGATAGGACCTAATGGGAGGGGGGAGATGGGAGATCCAATCCCCGAGCTTAGATAAGAGATTATATCTAAAAGGACGTGGCTGAGAGTATACAGGGTGTGTCTAAAATAAGATGGCTGCCGTTTATTGACTAATAGTATTGTATGTTTACGTTAGTGGGCGTTAAGAAAATGGCTACTGACGTCCATCATTGAGATTAAATAGACAAGTCTTATAATTATGAGATAAATATTCATTTACTTCTATATGTTAAGATTTCAATGTAAAACTGTGACCAAATGCAGAGACGTTATCGGATTCCAGGAAATTGTTAATGTAAATAAATGCGACTGCCTACGGCTATATGTATATTTAAAACGTGATTAATTACCTTTAGATAACTACAGCGGCTAGATCAAAGGAAATATCGAGACCCAATATAAACGCTTTTCAGACAAGTCTCTTTAGCCCGAGTTTTATATAAGATAAATATTCATTCGCTTCTCTACGTTTAGATTTCAATTTAATAAGAATATAATGCAGAGCTGTTATCGGATTCCGAGAAATTGTTAATGTAAACAAATGAAATCATTTCTGATAGCCTACTAACATAAGATAGGTATACGGTAAAGATGCATGCGAAGAATTTTGTGTCTTACAATACATGGTTTCTTATGGGAATATGTAGCCACCCCGCAGCGATATAGCAATTTAACATTGTTTTATATGTAAAAGACGAACAGATTATGAAAATTCGGGGGCCTTTTAGAAATCGTTCACTGCAAAGTCACGTGACCCTCGACTGCCGAGTAAAAAAGCAGCATCATCTCCCAGTCTACATTGTGATGAGTGGAGCTATCAAATATTTATACTAGAGCTCGGTCTAAGAAGAGCGTGTGTTAATATATGAGTAAAATGGCTAATAGAAGCGATTATTTATGGTCACATGTCTATGTAAATAAATATTAATAATAATAATGACAATAATAATATTATTAATAATGATAAAACCATCATCGATATATGTATTCAAGTCTTATATGAGGAAAAATTGTAGTTGCCTGCTTCAGAAGATAGGTATGGATTTGAATGTATAAACTGCGGTCAAATGCAGAGGCGTTATCAGTTTCGAGGAATTTATTAATATAAACAACGGCTGATCGATTATTAAAATGACTCCCAGCAGTAGGTATATGTATACGCTTAGTGCAACTTAATTACTTTAGATGAAGACAGCGAACTGAAAGGAACTGTACGTAATTAAAAATGTAAAAATAGTGTAAACAATATGATTGAAATTTTTAATACAATTGCAGATATTTTCAGTTAAGAACCGGACATTATAATATATCAAGAAATATCAGTACTTTATAATTTAAGTGACTAAATTAAATACCGATAATGAAGTGAATAGTAAGATTTTAATAATTAATACAGAAATATTAAAATTGTAAGCAGTGCGATTGAGATATCAGTTTTGAGGAATTTCTTAATTCATAATATCAAATCTAAAAATCTCTAAAGAAGTCGGTGGCTTAAGACATCAATTTAAGTTTTAATTTTCGTATGGAAGCATAGGTTCGGATCCTGACATTTATTCTAGGGAAGCTAATATATTAATGCAGTCAATTAATTTATTTTTCATTAATATATTTATATTTATAAGACATCGAAGAGTGGTGGGTGAAGTATCACATAAAACTAAACACTAGAAGCTCACTTTATTGGCAGTCATTAAGTCAAAGAAATTAGTATTCTAACATTCATGTTGAAGCCGCCTCGGATGAAATAAAAAAATCATTTTTTTAAATTCATCGAAATGAATATTGTACATGCTACAATGTATGTGTTTTTTAATGCTGAATTCAAATATGCAATCAGAAAAATTAAATATCAAAAAATAAATCCACCCCAAGCGAAAAATGAAAAATTCAGATTTTTCAAGTTTATTGCATTAAAAATGTTCATGCTACATTTTCTGTGTTTTTTAATGCCGAATTCAAATATGTCATCAAAAAAATTCAGTCTTGTAAAATAAAGCCACCTCAGACAAAAATGTGAAAAACTCATAATATATTTCATTTATTTAAATACATAATACTGTAATAGAGACGCTTATACGGACGCTTATACAGAAATAAAATATATAGAATAATAATGGAACCTGCTTGAATATTTAAAAATTAGTATTTTTTCTATCAGATGTGCGTATAGGCATGACTGTGATAGAAGCCGTATATCTATCGTTTTCATGCTAAAGGTCTCTTGTATCAATCTTTGCTTGTCACTAGCTACGCCATCAAAAGGTAAAATAGAATTAATTTTAGCTTTCGTAAAAGACATTTACATTACTATTTTTTATTTTTATTTGTACTATTTATATTAACGTCCTGGCGAAGTTTAGCTAATGCTACCTCACCACTTAACTAGGACGGCGAGATGAGATACGATCACCCATCCAAGTATCGGACTCAAACAGCGTGCCTTAACTTCACTGATCGAGTTCTCACCACTGAAACCGGTACCGTACTTCACCTCACATCAGCATCCTCGAACTAATGATATTTTTTAAACGAGTTAAGTACTTGATTATTTTATACATATGATTTGAATATCCCGCGTTCTGTTCTCAAGATAGAATACGAAGATGGTGAGGCAATGTGTTATGCATCAATCAGCTAATTGAATTTTCTACAAAGACGCTGGTTAACAGGGATATATTATGGTGTTCTTATTATTTACATCGATTCACATTCATGAATTATCCTACTGGACTTCTGCTTGCTGTATGGAACGTATGACAGCATTACGCCATCTGTCTTGGTTGCCTGTTAGACGCACAACATCGTTATGATTTTTACTATATTCCATCATATAATAATATAGCAGTAGTCATAGGTAGATAATGATATCTAGAGGTATCCATTCCTCTTAGATAATCAGAAAAATTACATTTGAAGACTAGAAATTTTGACCAAAGAGCAGCGATTAATTCGATCAAAGAAACATGAAATATATACTATCAAACAGAATAAGGTGGCACTCAGTCCGTATGATGATAAAAGAATTATAAATTATATAAATACCGATACGAAACCTTGGGGATATAATTTCCAACAAGTCTCAGCTCGTCAGATGACGTCATCGACGCAGTGAAGCGCTTGGCAGTAGCCGTTCGGATTCATTTACTTTAGAGACTTTGATCGCGATGGACGGGTTAGAAAAAGAATTGCAGTACAAGCTTGTACTTATCACTCGCGACATATATGAGAGGTACATTCAAAATGCATTGAATCGGGGTAATTATCAATTAGTTCATAAAATTTTAGAAAAGATTGTTATACCGGACAAAGCTTTATACTGGATGGCTTTAAGAGATAGTTCTAATTTCGATTTAATGAAAAAAATATTTACGAAAAAACTTCAAAACGATATTTTTATTCAACAGTTGGAATATATTTTCCAAAGAGAATGTATTACTCACCTTACCGTGTATCGATTACGAGAAGTAATTAACAGACATTATCCCGCCGCGAATAATAGTTATTTTAGAATTTTTTTAGAAGAATTATTAACGTGTAATGATGATTATATGTCAATTGATTTTTATTCGAAATCGTACCCGGCTAAAAATATTTCTGATAATTATAAAAGTATTGATTGGTCGATTAATAAAGCATTTTGCGAGGCAGCTTACTTTACACAATACGAATTTCTTGAAATTTTGTTTCGAGTAATTGGTAGGAATAATATACATTTCAAATTAGATATTAATTTCAATGAAGAGCATAAGCAGTTAATAAAATGGCTGGAGGATAATATATCCAAAGGTCGCTCTGGGCAGCCGACTGGTTGGAGCTCTGGTCCAGACAGCGGGCACTGGCCATCCACTACCTTAGAAGATTATGTTAAGACGCTTGACATAGTTCGCCTACATTTTTTGTAATTAGTATTAAAGTATTGTAATATAAATATTTTTACATTTAATAAATTAAATTATTTATAAAATGTGTGTTTTTATTTCCTAATACCTATCCTGACATGATGATCATGAGAGAGGCAGGTGAGACAGCTTGAACAGCTCCAACAGCTCGAACAGCTCCAACAGGTGTAACAGGTACCGTACCTGTTACACCTGTTGGAGCTGTTCGAGCTGTTGGAGCTGTTGGAGCTGTTCAAGCAGGCCATATACATATACATATACGTGTATTATATATGGGTTGTTTGAACAGCTCGAACAGCTCCAACAGCTCCAACAGGTGTAACAGGTACGGTACCTGTTACACCTGTTCGAGCTGTTGGAGCTGTTGGAGCTGTTGGAGCTGTTCAAGCAGCCCATATACATATACATATACATGTAATATATAGGGTCAGTTTCAACAGCTCGAACAGCTCCAACAGCTCCAACAGCTCGAACAGGTGTAACAGGTACGGTACCTGTTACACCTGTTGGAGCTGTTGGAGCTGTTGGAGCTGTTGGAGCTGTTCAAACAGCCCATATACATATACATATACATGTATTATATAGGGTCAGTTTTAACAGCTCGAACAGCTCCAACAGCTCCAACAGCTCGAACAGGTGTAACAGGTACGGTACCTGTTACACCTGTTGGAGCTGTTGGAGCTGTTGGAGCTGTTGGAGCTGGTCAAGCAGCCCATATACATATACATATACGTGTATTATATATGGTCAGTTCCAACAGCTCGAACAGCTCCAACAGCTCCAACAGGTGTAACAGGTACGGTACCTGTTACACCTGTTGGAGCTGTTGGAGCTGTTCGAGCTGTTCAGACACTTAATAAGTATGAGATGCTATCAACTCATTGAAATAAAAAAAGATTATTAATAACATTTTTTATTAATATAAAAAAAAAATACAATTAAAATTGTGTAGAATTAATAAAATAATAAAAACACTGGTCTGGCTATCCGGCGGGAGGGCAGATCGTATGTTAATTAAAAAAAGAAATTTATTGGTCTCGCCGGCTGACAGATCGACTTCTCCAAATCTCCGAAGAAATTCTGAGTTCAATGGAGTCTGTAACAATTTAAAAAAATATCTATAAGTATTGAGTTATACGAAACAGAAAAAATATTTTAAATACCTTTCATGATGTCGGCTAAGAGCATCAGCCGGGGCATCTCCTGTGGTGGTGGTGGTGGTGGTGGTTGCGTTACGGGGTCCTGGGGCTGAGGCAGCCCCAGGTACCTCCAGCCCTCCGGTGGGACTTGGCACATCGAACATTGGCATATATTGCCCGCTATCAGCTCTCTAAGCCCCGTTTGATTGTGCATCTTTGCAACGTCTAACTGATCACCGCGCTCTGACTCGAGGCGAGAGCTCTCCCCCCACTTCTCTCTCTCTCTGCCCCCCACCCCGCTCGTCATTCATACACGCACACATGTATACAGAAATAAAAGCCAGTATGGTTAGCATAAATTTGTTTATTCAAAATCCTTATCTTTATTTACAATATACCACTGATATATCGAGTAGACATTCTGCCTAGAGCAGCGTAAATGATTATTAATATGTTTATGACAATGATATTCTAAATTATTTAACATTAAACTATTCATATTATTACAATTATATAAGTCTATAATATTATTATTATTAGACAGATAATGCTGAAGCCATCGCTTCTTTTCCAGTCCCTTGACATAAACTTTTGCTTCTCTCTCAAGTACGTGGCCGTCGATGAAGTCCTGCAGGTCGCCGTACCGGAGATTATCATAAGGCGTGGACCATTGGAGACCGTGCACATGATCAGTTATCCAATTAATTTGCTTCTGAATGTTGTGTGTAAGAAGCCCGTAACTAACAGTCGGTTTAATTATCCGATGTACACACGAGACATCGGTAATATTAAAAATTGAAATTTCTTTACATGTAAAAGCTAACTCCTTTTTATGCTGGAAGCCCTGCACGTCTATTATATACATATTAGTATGGACGAACTATACTGGTTAAAGGATTGTAAAAAATCAATCTATCATGAATTATAAGACAATATGCAGCAGTGTCTTTCGGAATATTTTTATTAGTGCTAAATTCCAGCCTAATGTCCACTGCACTCGACTTTACAACCTCATTCTGACACGAACAGTCGATAACTACCAGAGGAGCTTTAGTTTTAAATTTATATTTAGTAAGCAGAGGTTCATTTTCTTTTTCATAATAAGATTTCTGAAATTGACAGAACATTTCATACAGAGTAGCACAGAAATTCTTCTGAAAATTAATATTCAAGTTATCATAGGGATATGATTCCGAATTTAAAAAAAGTTTAAAATTAGTCAACTCGCAGTGATCAAATTCACTCATACGTTTAGCGACTGCATTTTTACGACCCGTTTGAAGGCCGAAAATAATATATCGCGGTGTCTCTAACTGAGACGAAGTTTTAATATTCCAAGTATGCGTCTGCGATTCCATCAGCATGGGGTATTCATGTAATTCCCAGCTTCTAAACGGTACAGGCAAATCGATATTCCTCTCTAGATATTTCATTAATTTTAATCGCTCAACGTCAGATACAGTCACGTGTGGTACACGCCATTGAACGATTTCCAATTCTACTTTAATATTTTCATCGGCTACAAGATTTATGATTGCGTTTGTATCAATACTACTGCGAACGAGTACCAGCTCTTGACGGACATTTAAAATAATTCTTTCAAAGGTCTCTGCGAACCCCAGACATATTTTTAAAGGTATACATGCGTCAAAGTAACCGTTCTCGTCTGCAAAATTATCATCCACATCAGTCCACCCAGCATTTTCTAAGTGATTCGCGTCATTCGGAGTGAATGATGCATATCCCTTCATAACAGTCGCGAGGCCTGGATTTCTACTGCTGTCCACAATTTTACCGCTCACTTCGTATCGTATCTCGTCAAACAGATACAATAACCCCATTTTATCAAAGACCGCTGTGTTCGAAACCGTACCATCCTCTTTAAGTAACCGGCCCCGCATATACAGCGAACTAGCATACGGCGCAGTATACACATCTTGCTGCTGAATGGGTATACGAATTTCGTCGTTATTATTTAAATTTCTGATTGAATATGGTCCATGACTATGATTTTCAAAATTAGTTATAGCGGTTTCAAACGTAGGCTTCTCAAACACGTTTAAAATATTCGGATTCATATTAGCACTTTGTAACCGAGAGAGTAAAGAAAACGTCTATTTTTAGATGTTAACGCCTTGAAGGTTACAGGTGAACTGTTTCGAGCGCGAGCAGGTGTTCCTTTTAAACTATTTCGGAAACTAAGACCCATTCTTCTTCAAGTGCAGTCTTACCGTGATGACCTCGCCACGGAAATTAACAAGATCACCGTCTTGATCGACTATCTTAATTGATATGCTATCTATATGCCTCTTATTAATCGGTAGGTAAATTGCATTAGCGGGACACTCTATTATTTTATAGCCGGGAGGCACGCTAGGAAAAAATTCATGAATAATGTGTACAGATCTATCATTCATGTAACTGCCCGTGATGAGATTACACTCCACGCATATAGCGTTTACTTTTTGAATTTTTGCCGGGAAATCAGATATATGTTTCTCGAGCGGTTTTAGACGACGAGATGTAAATCCTAACAAACTGCCAATACCGCCGGCCTTTTCAAAATTTATCATCTTATTGGATTTTATTTCCACTTTTAACGTATTTTTATTGGATACTATAGAAATATGACCATCGTTACCATGATTCAGAATAAAATGCTTTCTTACGTAATTATTTATATCTTCTATTTCATACGAGCCCTCCGGAATTTTTATAAACTTATCGTCTGTATCATAATATATATGATTATTTGTAGCGTCTATGTTCGGTATGGAGTTATACGCCTCGAAATTTATTAAAGCAAGCGAATATTCAGCGCCGTCTTCAAGGTCTATGGGTGGGGAAAAGTGCGCTGTTAAATTAGATGATTTGCCGGATAATGTAAACGTACAAGACATGTTGCGGCTTCAAGGTTAGCTCTGAGAATGAACGTGACTTAAAAGCATGACGCATTATATAGAAATTGTAAACACAGATGTCCACAATTTACTGTGTCATAAGACTGATACTGCTTGTGATTGTATTCAATAGAACAATTTAAATATTTTATTAATTCGAGAGGAGGCTGTAAATTACCAAAACTATCATAATAAACGGCTTTCGAACCGTTCTTAAAGTATGCAGTCCAATGAGTACCATTACCGCTATCTCTATCCAAGTTCACAATGCCCGTCTCAATTTTATGTACGCGTTTAGGTAGTCGGTCTCGCATAAATATTCCTCGAAAATTAGGTATATTTAACATCTTAACATATTTTTTCAGATCCACGTCGGTGAGCGCTCGATTTGGTAATTTTACTAGTCACTTGCTGTTGGTGTTTTTATTCATGTATAGTCCAAGTCCCGTTCGATAGGGACGAAGATAGAGTCCCTTACCGAGGGCGATACTCTCCATAGCCTGATTGTGACGTTTAGATTCTTTAAGCTGGGAGGATGCCGCCTGAGAATCTCTTACAGCTTTCGCTATACCTGCAGATCCACCGGCTAGCGCTCCCAGAGCACTAAGTCCAGCAAATATTGGTATTAGCGGTAGAACGCCACCCGTCTTCGGTATAGGAATAACGCGAGCAGCCATCGGTGATATTTTTTTATCTTTTTTAATACGCTGTACTGCACGAGAGGCCTTTTTAATAGCATCTCCGACAGAGGGAGCTCCACGTACTAGTTTACGAATTTTATTGGATATTTTTTTAAACGTCATCGTACCGCCACATTTTCTTTTTTTACATCCCAAGCCTAATTTAACTTTAGCACTCATGATGCCTGCTACACCGGCTGCTGCCGCTCTTTCTCCGATGGACGAATCCCTAGCAAATACACGCTTCAGAGCACGTTTTGCCAATTCTTTATCGGCAATATGCCGTCCTTTCACATCATTGACTTTAGAATATTGTATGTCGTGGTCACGACACGCCTCATCTAGACCATTAATTCCGCGATCTCCTCGCGCCAGTCTTTTTTCTAATTTAGTACCCGGGCCGCAGAAACGATAGCCAGGGATATGGGCTTCGAAAGGTAATTTATTTATGAGAGTGTTTACAGCCATGTTACCTCTATCACATGTAATAGTAGACTGAGGTGTTACAGGTGATCGAAAGCTATTTATACTTAAACTCCTGGTGGAAATACCTCAGTGTCAATCATGCGTTTCATCAAGACAGGTAACAGTCTGAAAATCGATAATCTCGATTTCGACAGTCATGTGAAAAAAGATAGTAGACATGGTCCTCTGTTACCCGACAGCATCAGGTGTATCATATGCGGACCTTCAAATTGTGGGAAAACAAACATCGTGATAAGCCTGCTGACTCATCCACACGGCTTGCGTTTCAAGAATGTTTACGTCTACTCGAAATCTCTCTACCAGCCTAAATACGAATATCTTAGAAAAGTACTCGGCTCGATCGTGGGATATCATGAATTCAAGGATAGCGATGTAATAATGACGCCTGCGCAAGCTAAAATTAATTCCATTTTTATATTTGATGACGTAGCTTGCGACAATCAAAGTGTGATGCGTGACTACTTTAGCATGGGACGGCATAAACAGATAGACAGCTTCTATCTCTGTCAGACCTATACCCGCATTCCGAAACATCTGATAAGAGACAATGCAAATTTACTGATATTATTCAAGCAGGATGACATGAATCTTAGACATGTATATTCCGATCACGTTAATACCGATATGAGCTTTGAGGATTTCAAACATATGTGCTCGTTATGCTGGAAAGATAAATACGGATTCCTAGTGATAGATAAAGATAGCGATATTAAACATGGCCGATACAGAAAGGGGTTTGACGAGTATATATACCTGTGATTTTACTATCTCAATCAGTTGATAATTACACATGTTATCTGACGCACCTGTCGACATGGACATTACTAATAAAATTATCGAAGCTCGGAAAGCTGTAAAGCGCAAATTAGAGGCACTCAAAATGCACGATCTGCAAATCGAAAAGTCTTTTGCCCCAATCACCGCACCGTTACATTCAATAGCTAAACATATCAAGCTTGAGACGGATGAGAATTTAAACATTAAGAAAAAGTCTGAACCCCCAGAGGATGAAAAAAATATTAATATTACACCGTCACCGTCGATTGTCGACTCTGAAGAAGGCGACCAGTCAGATGAGAAGTATCTTGAGAAATTTAGCGATCTGCCTAAAACATATATATCTGAGATGATGCATGATACTGAAAATACACATGATTTTCGATATGGTGTACGATATAATCCCGAAGAAGATAAATATTATATTGGAAATTCTGCCATTCAGTTTGACGGTGACAATTTAATAATAAATAATAAAGAGTATCAGGGCACTCGCGGTCTTTATGAATTACTATTTAAAAAACGTTCGCATCACTATAACTATGATGATAAGAAACAGTACATTGATATTGTAAAAAGGACTAGCGCACATAAGAGAAATTATGATTCTGAAAAGCAAAAGTCTGGTAGTAAGAGCTGGAAGTACCTGCATATTATTAAACCGATGCTTTACGCTCGCGAACCTCGGCAACGTGCTCCTGGTAAAGTAAAAGGCGGTGAATTAATGATGCAAGTCACCGATAATGCTATTGATTACGTATATTGGGACGATCCTAATGAACTCGTCGATCGTCTTAGGCTTTTGATAGCTTCACAGGAGGCAGGCAATTCAAGTCATACGAATGAAATAAATAGAATTTTAGAGGAACTATTAGAAAGTAAAATAATCGAACCGCTGGATTAATTTAACAGTACGTAAATTATTGTTGAACTGTAAACATGTCTGCTGTAAAAAGAGATATTGTTAATGAAATACATAAGCCGGCTAGAATTAACTTTAAGAGACGAAAAGTCGTAGTTAGAGGTTTAAATGAATTGCTTCAGGCTGACTTAGTCGAAATGATTCCATATGCTAATTACAATAAAAATTATAAATATATTCTCATTGTAATTGATGTTTTTTCAAAGTACGTATGGGCTGAACCAGTTAAATCTAAATCTGGCGTAAATGTTACTCGAGCTATGGAAAAAATATTAGTCGCAGATAAACGAATCCCCGTCAATTTACAGACTGATAATGGAACCGAATTTTATAATATTAATTTTCAAAAATTAATGAAAAAATATAAAATTAATCATTATTCTTCGTATAGCACTAAAAAATGTTCAGTAGTCGAACGCGTAAATAGGACTATAAAATCTATGATGTATAAAGAATTTAGTATAAATGGTTCTTTTCGGTGGTATAATTTACTTGCTGATATTATTAAGAAATATAATAATACTAGGCATAGTACCATCGGCATGAAACCTGTAGATGTAAATAAAAAGAATGAAAAAATACTCTTGAAATCCGTTTACAATTATCCTACAATTACATACACGCAATTACCTAAATTTAAAATTAACGATCATGTGAGAATAAGCAAGTACAGAGGCGTGTTCGATAAAGGTTATACTCCTAATTGGTCTAATGAAATATTTACTATTTCAAAAATTAATTATACCAGCCCCATAACATACTTACTGACCGATGCACAGAAACAGCCAATAGAAGGATGCTTCTATACTGAAGAACTGCAGAAGGTTAAACATTCAGACGTGTATCTCGTTGAGAAAGTTTTAAGGAAGAAAGGAAATAAGGTTTTCGTTAAATGGCTTGGATTTGACAGTTCCCATAACAGTTGGATTGAAAAAAGTAGCATTGTTTAATTTTTATGCACTTATATTAATTATTATTATTATTATTATTATTATTATTATTGCTATTATTTTTATAGGTTATGTATTCCATGTACATATATAAGCTTTATTACTGTATTATGCGTTCAGATAAATAAAATATATTATAAAAATTAAATTATTTTTTTATTTTTCGTCTGGGGTGGCTTTATTTTTTAAGATTTAATTTTTTTGATTGCATATTTGAATTCAGCATTAAAAAACACATAAAATGTAGCATGAACATTTTCGTTACAATAAACTTGAAAAATATGAATTTTTTCATTTTTTGCCTGGGCTGGCTTAATTTTTTAAGATTTAATTTTTTTGATTGCATATTTAAATTCGACATTAAAAAAGACATAAAATGTAGCATGAACATTTTCGTTACAATAAACTTGAAAAAAATCTGAATTCTTCATTTAATTAGGAAATGGGTAATAATAGTCAACCATTTTTTAAATTAATTTATTAATACATATAAGAAAGAGGTTACATGTTTTGTGATATAATAACAGAATATTTATGTTCAAGTACTGGATTAATTATTTGAGCGTATCGTAATATTTTAATTTGAAAACGATCTCGATCGCGGGCGTCTTGCATCCAGTTACCACATCTAGCAGTTCTATGGGCATAGCTCCAATGGTAAATGTGATGAATTTTAACGTCCTCGCTGAACTGAACTGTTCTTGGACTTCTTCGGCTGGATACTGACATGTTGAAATGTACGTAAAACTTCAACGTACTTAACGTCTTCTCTGAGTAATTTTAAATTGTTCATAAATTGCTGTAACCTCTTCTTATATGTTTCGGGATCCATCTTTAGGACTCGATGAATTCGATGTTAGTGGTCGTGCCTGCTAGCCCTCTATATACTAAGTACACTTCTTTTAGTATAATGGTTTGTTGTAGCGTTACCATATCATCATCAGAAATAATGCGTGAGTATCTGGCTGGTAGACTCACTTTACAATTTTCGAGGATTACTTGGACCTGGATACCATACGGTGAAAGTGCTTTATATATATCTAGCACTTTATATTTTCTATCGACTTCCAGCTCATAGATTTTCATGAACGGCGTGACATGAGCTTCAACATTAATTTTTGTGAAAGACATTGCTGCTGCTGCTGCTTGTATATATCGACTTTAAGATTGTGAATGAATGCAGCGATCTCAGGTCTTTACTTTTATGCTGTATTCCACCCCCACTTTTCGTATCGTGTAAGCAGAAAAATATGGGAAAAAATATGATGATTTCATTGTTTACATTATTTCTCTCCAAACCCTGAGACGCTCCTTATAATGGATCACGTGACTTATTAGTCATTGTATTATAACCGCCGGATGCTGTTATCAAAGACAATTAATCACGTTTTAAATATACATATAGCTGTAGACAGCCGCATTTATTTACATTAACAATTTCCTGGAATCCGATAACGTCTCTGCATTTGATCACAGTTTTAACATTCAAATATAAAATTTACGTATTGAAGTAGATGAATATTTATTCCATATATAAGACTTGTCTATTTAAACTCAATGATGGATGTCTGTAGCCATTTTCTTAACCTCTAACGCCCTCTAACGTAAACATGCAATACTATTCGCCAATAACTATAAACAATAAACGGTAGCCATCTTATTTTTATTACTAGATACACCATATCACTAGTACACCTTATATACTTATTTTTTATTACTAAATACACCCTGTATACTTCTTTTATTACTAGATACATCCTATATACTCTTAGCCACGCCCTCTTAGATATAATCTCTTATCTTTAGCTATAATCTAATATCTAAGCTCAGGGATTGGATCTCCCCCCTCCCATTAGGTCCTATCACCTATCATCTAAGAAGATCCCACCTCACACTACAACCTAGATAATAGGATCTATCATCTAGCATTATCTCACCTCACACTAGAACCTAGATCATAGGATCTATCATCTATCACCTGCGCACCCCCCGCGGGGCTGCAGGCGTGCTGACGTCACAGCTACAGCCGCAGCTCCAGCTTGACCTTGAATTGCGCTCATATTGGTACTGTATAACTCGGAACCGCCCCCCGTACACGTTCATGGCGCGGGGACACGAGGGGCTTCCGCAGGAGTGGGGGGTAATTGCTGACTATAGTACCGCCTCCTAACTATCTCTAGGACACGCCTCCTAGATAAATCGAAATGCGTTACAAGATGGATTTCATTTTTAGCCCCATAAGAAAATACATGGGGGCTGGAACCATTTGAAAATTTCGATTTTTCCGCGACACGCCCCATGTTATCTCTTATGGGAAATTGACCTTGAATTGCGCTCATATTGGTACTGTATAACTACTGATATTACTATGACCTACTGTTGTTTTTCAAATGTAAAATATATAGAAACATAAAGATCATATGTTCAACTATAAATAAATAACGCTGAATGACTTTAAGGAGAACTTTTCTTTTTTATGAAATTAGTGGGCAAAAATTATATAGCTTATCTACCCTTGTCCTTTCAACCCATCCGTAAGAAATCAACGGCCCCGACCCAGTCGATATGTAATATACAGGGTGTTTCATGAGAAACTCTACATACTTCCAGGGGCGGTAGAGGACCACTTGGGTATTCAGGAACGGCCATTGAAATTTTCCTGTCGCTCTTAATTTCTGAGATACAGGGTGATAAAATGATTTTGGTCTAAATTTATTTTGGCCAGAACTTCCTTACTATTAATCGGATTTTGTTTAAATTTTAGACACTTTATACACTTATCAGTTGATAGATTGCTGTTATAATTTTTTTTCAATTCCAGAGCCGGACTTTTTTAATTTGATTTTTCCGATTCCTGTAAAAAAGATTACCCTGTGTATATTTTTTTTAACATTCAGTTGCCAATTATAAAATCCCATACATCACTAAACAAAACCATGTAATTAGATTTTTTGTCGCACTTTTATTGATTTTTTTACAAGCGATTGAATTTGGCAAAATGGGTAATTTGAAGAAAAACAGCTTCATTTGCTTACATTAATTGTCCAAATAAATAAAAATGGTCAAATAAATATTTTTAAAAGTATATTTAAAAATATTACAAATACTTAAAGCAAATTTTCAAAATGAGAACCTCCAGCTTCCGTACTTTTTTTTGGCGTTTATTTAAATTGCCAATAGATTTTCTAATTTGCGCTGGATTGTTTCTAATTTGGTCACCACAGTGGAGAATTCGCTGAAGTAACTGATCTCTACTATTTATTTGGACACTATAGACCGCAGTTTTGAGATATCCCTATAGAAAATAATCGACGGGGTTGAAATCTAGTGATCTAGCTGGCCAAGGATGAGGTCTCCCACGTCCAATCCATCTGTTTGGATACTCATTATCCAAATGCCTTCTAACCTCAATACCAAAATGAGGGAAAGCTCCGTCATGCTGGAAGTATTGTCCTTTTATATTAATACCTTGCATTAAACCAGGTTAAATATTTTGTAAGAAATCTAAATACACCTCTGTAGTTAGCCTTGCCGGAAAAATATGTGGGCCAATTAGGTTGCTGTTAATCATACCACACCAAACATTTATCGAGAACTTATGTTGATAATGGGCTTCTTTTATAGCATGAGGACTGTTTTCGGCCCAGTTATGCGAATTTCTTGAATTAAATATGCCATCCCGTGTAAATTAGGCCTCGTCTGTGAATAAAGTTCGATATGTAGTCGGTCTGTGATCAATAATCCACTGACAAAATTCTAATCTATTTACATTGTCACTCTGTTGTAGCCTTTATGCTTGCTGAATATGAGATGTAATCTTTCTTTATTTAGAGTCCTCCAAACCAGCACATGAGGAACTCCTAATTGGGCACTTATTCGTCTGGTATTTAATTCATGGTGTTCTTGAACAATATTAGTGATATTTTCTTGCTTCTCAACGTTTTGAACAATATTTCATTCCACTTTTGATGATGGAAACCTGCTGTGCTCCCTTACATAGCGATACACAGTTGAAAATGTCTGATGATGTGGTGTTCTTCTGTTAGGAAAACGAAAATTGTATTCCTCTGCGGCTTGTCTACCATTACCATCACACAATTCATAAACATACATAATATCGGCATATTCCTCATTTGTAAAATTATAAGGCATGATTACTTGCAGACTAAGTTAACCATTAAAAGTGCACTAGTTCTAATGTTTATCACAACAAACATAGAAATGTCAAACTGTCTCGGCCTACTCTAATTATAATAATAAGAAAACTGTTTCATGATTCCTATTATAAAATATACCTACTTATTTATACTCTACACTTTCTTTGGAATAAAAAAAACTTTGGTTTTAAATTTTTTGTCCATATTGAACATTATTTACCGAGTTTAAATTGACCATTTTTATTATTTATTTGGACAATTAATGTAAGCAAATGGAGCTGTTTTTCTTCAAATTCCCCATTTTGCTAAATTCAATCGCTTGTAAAGAAATCAATAAAGGTGCGACAAAAAATCGACGTGCGACGTTCTGGCCAAAATAAATTTTGACCAAAATCATTTTATCACCCTGTATCTCAGAAATTAAAAGCGACAGGAAAATTTCAATGGCCGCTCCTGAATACCCAAGTGGTCCTCTACTGCCCCTGGAAGTATGGACAGTTCCTCATGAAACACCCTGTATATATTTCCTCTTAATGTCCTCGACGGACTTATTTACTTTTCAAAAACGAACAAATTTATTTAGGACCGAAATTCGGAATTATAATCCGTAAATCTATAAATAACCGGCGACGCACAGCCCTGAGATCCTGCATATGACACCGTGTTCAGATGAGAGCTAACATTAAACGTTTACCAAAACGATTAATAGTTCGGCTAATGTCGACCCCTCAACTTATTCCTAATAAATCCACCCCTGCAAACTTCAAATCAGGAACCGTTCAGTCATATCGCGCGTTTAAACTATTAGTTATAGGACGTGACGCATTAAGAATTAACAGGATAGAATCAGAATTAAGTATCAGTTTCATTAATCATGTGCAGGAAAAGCCGGTCAAGCGGGGTAAAGTCGAGTTTGATTATCAGTTTAGTACAGCCACTCCTCTGCCCAGAGTCAGAATCTATCGACCCCCATCTTTATCGCGAGGGTCATCATCTCTTTAATGAGCTGACCATCAAAATGTCTACAGGTAGCGCTCAGACTGAATGGTTATTACCAGGGTGCGGACTGATATGCGTTACAAAGTGTATAGTTACGCAAATACTGTGAAAGTGAAACACTGTAAAAGTAGTTTAGCATATTAAATGTGTGTTAATCAAAGATGCGTTGTATTGGGGTGGGCGAAAATACAGGGTGCGTCATTGAACACGAAGCGGAAGGGTATTCGGGTAGTTCAAATTAATTTTTTTGAAATACTCAAACACGTCAATTTTATATAACTCATTTTTTTCTTCTAAATAATGTCAGTGAAACCTAAAAAATAATATAATTATCCAGTATTTTACTGGAAAATAACCTCCACGCCTGTAACTCTTACTCAAAATTAAGCAAAGATCCCACAAAATCAATTGACAGCAAAATTTATAGAAGGCTATTCAAGTACAAAAATGAATTTAACGAAGTAAGATCACACCGCATCATGGCAAGCCACCTCATTTTTATGGCTTGCCAAAAATACATAAGCAAAATATTTCTTTAAGACCTATTGTTAGTTACATTAATTCGCCATGCCAGATAAAAACTACTTACTTTCAGTTGGAAGATGATTTCTATCAACAATACTTTGGTATGGCAATGGGGTCTCCATTGTCGCAAATTTTAAGTAATATATTAGTAATAGGACTTTGAAACTAGACACGTTTAAAATTGTGTATATAAACCGGTGGAGATATATTGACGATATCTTTGCAATTTGGCCCCATAGAGTCGATTTGCTCGACAATTTTTTAGAAAATATAAATAATAAGGAATCCTATTAAATTTACATTAGAAGTAGAAAGTAAAAATGAACTACCGTTTTTAAATGTTTTAATTAAAAGAGTAAATAATACAGTTGAAACAAGCGTTTATAGAGAACCAACACACACCAACAAATATTTTACTTTTAACTCAAATCAGTCGATGCATGTTAAAAAGGGTGTAATAAAATGTTTATATGATGGGGCCAAAATAATGTATTCTAATGATGAAATATTAGACAATGAGAAACGCTTTATAAAAGAGGTTCTTATAAACAACCAATACCCTGAACCCTTTGTTGATAGAACTTTCACATATATAGAAAATAATAATCAGGTACGATAAAAACCTGAACAACGGTACACGACGTTAATTCCTTATGTATACAGATTATCTGAAAAGCTACACCGTGTAGGAAATAGATTTGACGATATTTCAAACGGGCAATACGATGAAATCTATTTTAACAAAAACAAAACCGCTAAATCGTGAGCAAAATTCAAAAAATTCCACATATAGTATTCCGTGTGAGTGTAATAAACATTATGTGGATGAGTCATCCAGACCATTTAGTGTGAGATTCGGTGAGCACAGGGATTACATTAGGAAGAATGAGATTCAGAAATCGAAGATTTGCTAACACGCTTGGGAGAACGGACATAGAAAGAATAAACTGGGACTCGGGAAAAAGTTTAACAAAAGAAACAGATAGCAAGAAAAGAACAACTAAATAATCAGCTATAATATTATTGAATGAGGATAAATGCGTGTCGAATTGTTCCGAAGAGGTTTGCATAACTTGACTGCCGATGTTAAAAAAAGAACTTAACAAACTGAATATTATTTAAAATAAAGCTATCAACTAGATATTATCAACAGTTCTGTGTAGGCAGTAAGTATCTATGGATACTGAATATAACAAATATATTCTAAAAGCTGTGTATTGAAACAAATTTTAACTGATCCTACTCCTATCTACTTTCCCAGTAGGTTTACGGACAGAAAACAAATAACAGAATGTAATGGAATAATGTCGACTGCACTGACAGTAAAGGAAGGTGTGCCCCAGGGACCCATTCTGCGGTCATTACTGTTTATACTCTACATAAACGACTTGTTATTTACACATGGCCAACACAATATAATATGCAAATGAGACCACTCTATATAACATCAATGATAATATCAGTAATTTAAATTGCATTGGTCAAGAGGCGCAATATGCAGCAAAAGAATGGTTCACTTGTAACAAACACTCTTTAAATATAAATAAGACTATCCATATTAATTTTTGCCTAAAAGATATTTTCAGTGAAGCGGAAACAGTCAAGTTTTTAGGAAATCACATGGATAAAAAAGTAAATTGGAAAAACCACATTACCTCAATATGTAGTCGACTATCAGGAACTATATTTTTACTGAGAAAAATTTCACAACACGCAACGTTATCAGTTTGTAGAGTAGCATATATGGGATTATTTCAACCTTAACTTTCTTATGGAGTGATTTTATAGGGTAATTCTACTAACTGAATGCGAGTATTTGTGCTGCAAAAAATGGCATTAAGGGTAATCGCCAACAAATCTTATAGGGAATCATGCAAACCACGTTTTCGTGAATAGCAAATTTTAACCTTTCCAGCATTTTATATTTATCGCTGTCTAATTAATGTAAAAGAAAATCAAGAATATTTTAACAAGCATATTGATCTACACAGCCACTTTACCAGATATCGAGATAATATCATACTGCCGCAACATAGATTGCATATCACTCATAAAAGTTTTATTTTCACGGCTTTGAAGTTATACAATGGGCTCATTTAATGAATTTCGTTTAGTAGTTGTTACTTCTTGGGGATAAAAGTCACTCACAACGAAAAAACTTTGTATGTGAAAATTGTTTATGGAACTTTAATAATATAATATTTGAAATCTTCTACCCCAAAAACCCATAAAACGATACCCCAAAAACCCATAAAACGATACCCCACATCGGTAGTGGGGTGGGGGTGGTGCTAGAGGGGTGGTAGTGGGGGGTGAAAGTAAAAAAATATTTTGAGGTTTCTGGTTCCTGTACATACACTAAATCACAATTTTTTTTATCCCCTTTAATAAGGGGGTGGGGGTGGTAATAAGGGTGGCTAATGCCAAAAATTTTTTTTGAGACCTTAGCTTCTCTTGTATATACTAAATACCAATTTCGTGGACTCTTACATGCTTGATTTTCCCATTTACCCGAAATCGGGCGAATATCGTCGACTCAAGAAGTTTCCCAGCTCAACACGCTGTAGGAGGTCTCCAGGTCAGGCTCATCCGCTCTGGTTCTGGCGGCGAAACGGCGTCGGGGAATGACTAACAACACGCTGAAGGATTCCCAGGGTCAGATTGCATTCGTTCCGTCGTGTTTGCGTCGGGAGATGCACAAAGCTGTAATATGTCGCACGCTGTAGACAGATTGACAGAATTGCCCGCTCAGAATTAGTTGATTTGGGGCCGGGCTTTTATATCCGAGAATCCTCGCTTACTGGTGACGTGGAACTGCGTATAGTTTAGTGTCGTGTGCAAATCCATGCCTCTAGTCGGGAGCTGGGTAGATTTGCGTGCCGTGTGCATATTGGTGTCGTGTGTAAATCCGAAAACTTTAGTAATGGAACATGAATTGATGAATACTTCATTACACTAGAGTTGGGCGATTCGACTCTTTTTAAGGATTCGTACCAAATGAATCCGTATCAAGAAAAGATTCGTATCGAGAGATTCGTACGATTCGTATCACTGATTCCATGATACTAAATAGTATCATGTACTGATTCGTACCATTCGTACTATTCGTATGTTTCGTACCACTGATTCCATGATACGAAACAGTATCATGTACTGATTCGTACCATTCGTACCCACACTTCCACTCCACAGTGTTCAGCATAGATTATAGAATATTATATGTGGTGTTAGTTAGGGCCAGAGTATTATAATGTTATATTAACCGTACAGTTTAAATTTTTAGGACTTCGAGCACCTTTTATTACATTAATAATTTCGTCGTCGTCATTAGACATCAGTAAAAAGATAGATAGATAGCGTTTATTTAACCATATTATAAACATATTTGTACATTTGTAGAAAGTCAACTAAACAAAAAACAATAACAAAAAAGTAAAAAAATGGTAATATATCACAGATTGTGTAATCAATACGTTGCGTATAAAATGAATGCTATCTTGCAGTAGGTACATTGATAATAATCAAATATTTCGAATATATCCATCATACATATAAAAACAGGGAATTTTTTCAATTATGAGATTATGAGTATTTTAAAATCTGAAATCTCCAGTTTAAACGCGCGGTCCCCATTTGAAGTTTAACCTTATACAGCTGGCCCAGTATCGCATCGCAATACCGGTACTGAAATTCCATATTCGTACCAATCGTATCGGTGATACGAAATGTATCAATCGTATCGGCGCGGCGATACGAAATGTATGAATCTTTTATTTTTGTGGGATTCGTACCATTCGTACCACTGCAAGGATTCGTACCAATGATACGAATCATACGAGTACTACCCACCTCTACATTACATGCAGGGGCGGCCTTAGGGCGGTGCGAGCGGTGCGGCCGCACCGGGCGCCTCCTTGGGGGGGCGCCAAAAATGCAATGATAGTTCATCTGCGTAAAAAATAAAACCCAAGCATATTAATATCACTTAACCTTACAACTTCCGTGAAAAGATCTATATTCATTTGTTTCAGTTTTTAATTAATTTACGATGTAAATTTGACGTATGCCTGTTTTTTTTGGGATTCCTCCCCTCGCTCTTCAAAAAATTCTTTCGGATTTTACCCCTCCGCTCTTCAAACAATTTCCCCCCCCCCCACTCGGACTAAAAGAATTTTTTTTTGGATATAAAAAATGTATGTTATCTTCGGTTTCTGTGTACAGCCTAATCACGAATAAGCGATTGCATATTGGGGAGGGAGCGCCACAATGAGATCTCGCACCACCTGAAAAATTTGCAAGGGCCGTCCCTGATTACACTACAATCATTCCTTATGTGTTTTTGTGTGCTGAAACCTGTGTTATTATTATTTTATTACTAGGAAAGTAAGGTAGTCATATGTCTTAAGACTTAACACACCTGGAAAATTAAACAAATTATAACTCAAAATTGTACAAAAAGCACATCCTTCAGACTTTTTGTAGAAAGGAAATATTACCTCTCCCAAAAAGATTAAATTCTTTAAAATTGTTATACTCTTCCAATTCCGAAACACTGTTGGCACCTTCAGTCCTCAGGTCAAAATTTATGATAATTATAAGAATGTAATTAGTTCTGCCATGTCTAATTCTTATGTTTATTTATTTATTTATTTATTATGACAAGTCTACAGCTTTCGCAAGCCAATTACAGACTGTACATATATATTTAACCTAACCTAACCTAACCTAACTTAAACTAAATGAAAATTCCTAAAATAAGACAGATACCATGAGCAAGAGAATAAAATAAAGACATAAAATGCTTACAAAATTTCTATTTCATTCTGTATATTAAGTAGTCTATTTTTTAATTTATTTGTGAATGTTCCATATGTATCTCTGAATATATTTAGATATCGTTGTAATGAATCATAGCTCTTTGCCATTCTCACAGGAGGTGACTTTAGTTCGTAGTTTCTAGTTGGTATAATGTATGAAAATGTTCTTTGAAACCGTGTTCTTTCATCTGGCACATTGATTATTATTTTATTTAAGGTAGTTACGTCATACGAAAGATTATGTAGAAGTTTATACAAATAAACAATGTCAAAGTAAGTTCTTCTGCTATTTAGTGACATTAAATTATACTTAGTAAGTTGATCTAAATACGAAGAGTTACTAGTATATCTCTTATGCAAAATGAAATTAATATGTTTTATAAATTTTTTCTGTACATTTTCTAACATTTGTATGTATCTGGTATAGAAAGGACTCCAAACCGTGGAGCAGTAATCTAGTTTCGATCTTACAAAGGAGGAATATAACATTAAAATAGTTTTACGCACTTAAATGATTTGCAATTGCGTAAGATAAAACCTAAATTTTTATAGCACTTATTTGAAATATTTAACACATGGTCATTAAACGTCAGTTTCGAGTCGAATATCACACCCAGATCAGTTTTTGTATAAACTCTTTCCAAATTTTCGTTTCCAATTTCGTAATTATAATCAAGCATATTTTTGCATAACGTGAAAGTCATTACCTTGCATTTATTAATATTAAAGGGCAGCTGATTCTGAACAGACCAGTTATATATTTCACTTATGTCATCTTGTAAAAGCAAACAATCCTGATAATCACCTATTTGTTTAAATATTTTCATATCATCAGCGAAGAGGCTAACTGATGAATGTTTAACAGAATCTACAATATCATTAATGAAAATTAAAAATAAAAGTGGGCCTAGATTTGAGCCCTGCGGAACTCCTGAATCTGATATGTAGTAATTCGACTCAAAATTATTGATCATGACATATTGCTGTGTTTCTTGGAAATATAGATTTTTTCCAAGAATTACATTCTTTAACTATTGGGATTAATTAATCTGAAGATCGGCCAAATACATAATCCATCAATTTCGAGTCACGCAATATGTTACCTACTCATTATAAATCTACGTGCTTTATATTGCATTTATTCCGTATTAATTCAAGTATTTTTGATTCAAACGCTTTGACATACACAACAAATACCGTCCTGTCCGAATGCTTAATGTTAAATGACAAAATATTATGTGTTTGTGTCTACAATTTGCATTTTCCATGCATATATGCATTCCCTTGTTTTGATTAATTTGCGAACGAAATAATACAGTTATTCAATTTCAAACGTTGTTCACCGTACCTGTTTATTGTTTTAGTCAAGTTATTAATTTGTATACTCCACACTCCTCAATGGTTGCAGTATATTGAAATGTTAAATAAATACATAAAGCGTCTTTATTAACGGTTGTGGTTGAGGCTGAGTTCTTCTACCACTAAAACGCACAAAATTTGAATTGAGAAACAGAAAATAAGCCTTGACTATAAACGTAGAGACAAAATTAGAAAATTTAATATACATTTCATTCATATTTAAACATCTTTCAAACATTTAATGTTGAGAAGATTTTATGGAGAAATAAAAATTTAAATTCGCTCGTAAAGTCTCGAAACCAATAATAAACATGTTAGACGTATGTGTTTTACAATATTTCTTGGAAGCAAGTGCTGAGAATATTATTTACTGCTTGAATACGCCAATGAAAATGCGGTATTAAAAATTATAACCGAGGCGAGGTTTTGATTTTTTTGGGAGAGTTGGACGTGTATGAAAAAGATTAGACATAAAAGAAATATTTGGAAAGAGCTACTGCCTGCTCAATGGTTTGAACCATGTGTTTAGTCGGGAATCTGAGCTCCAATTTAAGGCTTAGTTTTTGAAGCCTAAGTACCTGTGAGACATACGGCTGGAAAGTGTAAAATTGTATGCTGAATTGGAATCCGGAGGGCGCATAAAGATCGGGGTTTGCCTTCAACTCTTAATCCGCGAAATTACCTTTATTTCGAAAATTGTGAAAAATTTAATTTTTAAAATATAACTTGCGTTTTCTCCCACAAAAAATAAGCTAAAAATCTATTCTTTTTTTACAAATTGTAGCTCACAGTGCATTTAATGCAACATCGTAGTCAAAACACATCTAATACTAATAGAAATTTTAGAAAAAAACATATCGTAAACCTCTACGCAGCCAGCGCATTGAAAAATGTAGCCTGCGAGTTTTTTTTTTATTTTGGGAAATTGACAAAATCTAGATCGTACGAAATTACAAGAAAAGACCAAAATTATTTTTAGTGATTGATTCATACTGATATTTTGAGTGAAACGGAAGATATGATTTTTTTAAATTTGGCCGTCCTGCGGCCGAGCGCGCTACGAGTCGAAACCGACGTATGCGGGCACTCTTTTGCACTATATTTAGTTATTTGGTACTGTATTAATAGGTACAATATTCTTGTGTCAGATTTTACCGGCTTAATTTTGTTTAAAAGATATAGTTATTGATATAGTTGTTTAAAATTCCTTAGGTTTAATTACTTCTACATCATGGAAGTAGAGTAAAAAAATCCTGTCAGTCCGTCTTGTCTGTAACTTACTTTAGGCGCATGATTACTCTGGAACGATTTATGATATTGATTTGAAATTTGGTCCACCTACAGTACATCTACACGTTACATAACTATTATTATATATTGATATTATTCCGTTGAAGGGTTGGGGTGTAAATGTGGGTAAATGGAGGTAAACAAGTAAAGCAAACAAAAGTTCATAAAATTCGGATTTAGTGTTTGTACAAGAAGCCAAGATCTCCAAAAATTTTTGGCATCAGCTCTCCCACTACCGCCCTCATTACCACCGTCACACCATTATTAAATGGGGTAAAAAAAATATGATTTAGTTTGTGTACAACAAAGGCCTCAATTTTTTTTAACTTCAACCAATCCCACTACCACCTCCCTTAATAATGCGGTGGTAGTGAGGAATTTGGAAGAGTCTTGGATAGAAAATGTGGATGTGGAAGTAGTGATTCCTTAGGCAGTGGCTTTCATCAGTACATTTACCTACATACAATAATAATGCAAGACCAGTTCTCCAGTTCTTTTGCAGAAACATCTCTTGTTGCAAATATTATTCTTACACTTGCAAACGACTACTTAGAAGTGACTGGCTTTGATTGTTTCTTACACATGGTAGGTATCAGCACACCTTTGTCAATGTCTAATCATACTGAAGAACATCTGGAAGTTTTGGAGTTTTTTTTCCAAATAAGAAGTATATAGGCACATATCTTGACATGTTCATAAAATGCGTCTTCAGTACGTGGTAAAACTCTATATCACTCTTGCAGTTTAAAAATAAGTTCTTTAAGGCTTACGTGGAAATGAGAGTGACCATACAGGCATTTAAAGAATATATGACGTTGCAATCGTCCACGTCATTTATATACTGGGTGGTCCCTGAGAACGGGAAGTTTTTAAAACATCATAATTTTTAAAGTAACCTTACTTATTTGAAATAAGATATAACAATGGCTAGGTAATTACATGCATTTTTTATTTCTTCTGGTAAATGTCTTCCCCTTATCTCTACACACTCTTGAATGCAATTGGAGAAATTTTCTATTACACGATGCAGCATGTCTAACGGAAATCTGTTAGCTTTATTTCTTGAACTATTTGGATTTTATACGGATGAAGATTCAGATCCTTGTGTAAAATTCTAAGCAAAGAAGATTTACCTAAGCACAATGCCTGGGCTCGTTTTTTAACTGAACGTTTTGAACTGATGCTCTGACTCGTTCAATGTTTTCTATTGGGTCCTTTAAGTTTGGATTTATTAGCTGTACCTGTTTCTTCAAATTTACGAATCCACGATTTTACGGCATGAGCAGAAGGAATTCTCCCGTGACGAGGAATCGCAAAGTGTAGTCGAAATTGTCACTGCACAGCAACTACACTGTCGTTATTTTTATAATACGATTTTATTGCAAAAGTACGCTGCTTACCGGACCACTGTTCCGTGATTACCAAATGGCATATAATGACAGACAAAATGACAAATAAATCCATGGCCAGCTATACATAGTTACAAAATAACATTTTCAAAACTTCCCGTTCCCAGTAGAGACATTTGAACAATCAACTGTCAACGACAAAAACGAGCTGTCATCACAACGAGGATGAGCTAAATAGGTTGCACTAGCTATAGCAGCTTTGGCTTTGGAAAAACTGTCAAGACAGTCAGTATTATTTATTTATTTATTATTTTAACTTTATCATGCAGTAAACTAGTACATAGAGCACGTAAAGGAATTAAGATTTCAGCGAAAGAAGGTATGAAACGATGATAAAAGTTAACCATACCTATGAAACGCTGAAGTTGTTTAACTGCAGTAGGTAAGGGAAAATCATTTGACATCAACGCGTTCAGAAGAAGGTAAAATACCGGCTGAAGAAATATTGTGTCCTAAAAATTTCAAATGATTGACACCTAATATGCATTTTGATGGTTTAATATTTATACCGTACAATTCTAACCTCTGAAAAACAAGTCTCAAGTGTTCTAAATGTTCCGAACTAGATTTACTGCAATCAGAATGTCATCTAAATAGACGAAAATGAAGGGTAAACAAAACGTTGGGATGTTTGACCAGCGTTACGTAAGCCGAAAGGCATACGCGCAAATTCAAATAAACCAAAAGGCGTAGTAATCGCTGTTTTATAAATGTCACTTTTTGCGACAGGTATCTGGTGATAAGCACGGACCAAATCTATTTTTGAAAAGATAACACAATCATATAATTGTGAATTGAAGTCATGAAGATGCGGTAATGGGTATCTGTCAGGGACAGTAACTGAATTGAGCCGACGATAGTCTCCGCAATGTCTCCAATCGTTTTTTTTCTTTTTTTGCCACCATGTGCAATGGTGAGGATACGGAAGACGAAGAAGGTACACAAATGCCTAACTCTACCATAGCATTGAATTCGTTCTGAGCTATCTTAAATTTAACATTATCTAACCTACGTGGTCGTGAGAAAGGTAAATGATCTTCTGTTATAATATGATGCTCTACGGAATGGTTAACGGGCAAATTGTAATTTGGCGAAATTATCAATCTTGGAAATTCTAAAAGTAATGCTGTGTATTCATTTGATATGCTAAATAACTTAGGAGAATGTAATGGACCATTGTTAGAAAATAAATATGTTGATAAACTAGTCATATTGTGTAGCATTTATGTTTCAAATCAACAACTAAACCAATATGCGTTAAAAAGTCAGCTCCAATAATAGGGACATATCTGCAATAATATCTGCAATATTAAAACAAAAGGAAATAACCTACGTAAGTTTAAATCGATTTTCAAAAATTTTTTTCCGAATGTATTAATAATAGATCCATTAGCGGCTGCCAGTACAATATCAGGGTTCTTCTTAATATCTGTTAAAAGATTCCGAGGTACTATCAACAAATCGGCGCCTGTGTCAATGAGAAAATTTAAGTTATTTACATTATCAAATATAAAAAGACAACGTTTACTATTTGAAATATTAAGTGTAGCTGACAAAATATCATTAACTTTTAGTCATTTCTGATTGTCAACTTTGAAATCTTTGGCGAAAGTGCACCAATCTCCGAGACATTTTGCCAGAAGATTGAGTGTTTCCCAATAGGCCAGTCCAACACGCTGTCGCTTTGCTTTGTTTGTACTACAGTAGCCATATTTTGTTGGTAAGTTGGGCCCTTTCGACAGGCCTAAAGGGCACCATACACGTTCAGTAATCTCATTACCTGAATTTTCGCGTTTTTTCAATCATACTTAATTCAATCATTATAGCTAGATATGCTTTTTTCTTAAATAATGGACATGTAAGGTGTGAAAAATAATGACAGGGAATGACGGGGAAATTTTTAGTAATGATGTTTCTGTAATGATCTGCTGGAATGACATTATTGCTGAACGTGTATGGTGCCCTTTAGGCCTGACAAAAACCCTAACTTACCAACAAAAGATGGCTGCTGTAGTACAAACAAAGCAAAGTGACAGCGTGTTGGACTGGCCTATTGTCAATTGCCGTCTTAAATTCTGTCTTTTTTCTCTTCCTAAATATGTAGCTTGTGTTATCCCACCTACTAAGTACATAGGTAAACATAAAAAGGGTCGCTGTAAGGAGCAGCGGTATGAGTGCCTGTTGCTGCGTCTTATTTTATTGCAGAACAAATACGAATAGTACTTTTGAAGCCACAACTTTACTTTCATTTTGCTGCACAAAAACAATGTCAACAAAAAAATATCTGTTACTTGTCACTATTGCTGCTCTTCCAAAACACAAAATTTTAGTATGGAGATATAACCATATCGGCTTCCTCACGGTTATGAATCTTCGCATTTTTCGAGATATAAGCTGATTCTAATTATAGTAATTTCTAATTAATAATGTATTTTTTTAAGCTGATATAAATACATTCATATCTATCATATTTAGAGATAATTTCATTTATGCAGGTTATTAGATACCTGCATACATAATGATTTAAGTGTTTCTAAAGTTATGCTGAAAATTAAACCTAAGGCATTTTAAACAACTATATTAATAACTACATATTTTAAACAAAAAAAGCCGGTAAAACCTAACACAGGAAGGAATACTGTACCTACTAATACAGTACCAAATGACTAAATATAAAGCAAATGAGTGCCCGCATATGTTCGTTTCGATTCGTAGCGCGCTCGATCACAGGAGGTCAAATTAAAAAAATCATATCTTCCTTTCACTCAAGATATTAGTATGAATCAATCACTAAAAATAATTTTGGTCTTTTCTTGTAATTTCGTATCATCTAGTTTTAGTCAATTTCTCAAAATAAAAAAAAATCTTGCATGCTACATTTTTCAATGCACCGACTGCGTAGAGGTTCACGTGATATTTTTTTCTAAAATTTTCATAAATATTAGATGTGTTTTAACTACGTTGTTACATTAAGTGCATTGTAAGCTATAATTAAAAAAAGAATAGATTTTTAGCTTATTTTTTTGTAGGAGAAAACGCAAGTTATATTTTAAAAATTCAATTTTTCACAATTTTCGAAATGAAGGTAAATTCGCGGATTAAGCGAATGAAGGCAATCCCCGATTTTTGTGCGCCCTCCAGATTTGGATTCAGCAGACAACTTTACATTGAGTACGACACTTTTCAGATGTATATCTGACAAGTACTTAGGACTGAAAGATAAAAGTATATGTAGACTCCGGCAAAAAAATTCCTCTCCCCAGATAGTTTTTTTATTTCGATTTTTAGCTTTATTTTTACTCTACAATAAGTAACCGCTCAATATGCTTTGTTTGAACCTGGGCAGTTATTTAAATTCTAGATTGTTATTTTTGCAAAGCAAGCAACCGCAACTCGTTGATTTCCTTAAAACTCTACTGCTTAACAAGATTTTAAACCGAACAAAACCAAATCGACTGTGTTATCATCACGTATTGTTTTTTCCAGGCGAAATGGTAATTTCCAGCGCTAAGTACGATGTTCAAATGGTCAGCAAATCGCTGTTCCACGTGAAAATGACTGTTATTGTGCGAAACCTGCAGAAGGAAGACGCCGGCTCGTATCGTTGTATAGCTAAAAACTCCCTTGGAGAGGTAGAAAGCAATATCCGTCTCTACGGTAAGTTTTAATACATTCCTACCTCATTTCCAGTCATTGTAGTCCTTTAAAAGTTTCCTTTAAGATCCTTGGCAAACACACAGCGAGTTTTTATAACCCAATAAAAAGAGAGATAATACCACATTGTTTTCTAGTATTAGATCATATGGGTCTGCCGCGACGGACTATGTGTCATCATATTCGTATAATAATAAAAACTACAATGTAGGGAGGGTTCTAGTAATGTCAAATCGTTTTTTAATAAGTTTATGTCTTCAGTTTAATAGGTGCAGGGTTTATTCCTATATTTTGACATTTATAGTCCGTTGATATTAGACTTGAAATCGGCGAATAGATCAAATAAATTATAATGTTTTGCCATTTGGGGATTGTAAACGCCATAGGGCTACCTTTAAGATAGAAACGAAAGAGTTCTCATCAATACCCGAGCTTCATAAAATAAAATGATTATTAGTGGTCTAGTTAAGTTAACTGTCCCCAGGATATTAAGAACACATTAATGGTTAATCTTAACTCCCATGGCACAAAAAGGTTCCCCATCGAACAGCTCAAATTTAACAGGTGAAAATGGTTGGAAAACATATAATAAACAGACTAGTAAAAATGTGTTAACTGCTATTTTTAATCAATTTTTGAAATTAGCTAAAAAAAAATTAATTTACTTTTCAAAACACCTGCTTGAAACTTACACAATTTGTTGTAAATAATGTATCATTTTTGAAAAAATTTGTCTGTCTGACAATTTTTGTTAATTAACATTTGACAGACCTTTTGTCATAAATAATTTTTTTCATGAAAGCACACTTCATAACACCTCCTTGGTTTTTATTTTAAAATGAAGTTCTATTAAAACTTATCTCCCTATCTATTAAAACTTGTGTGGTTGGATATTTTTGTTAAATGACATCTGACAGATCTTTTTTTTATATATTATTATTTTTAATAAAAGTACATTGAGTTCTCCTCTATCTATTAAAACTTGTCTGGCTGGAAATTTTTGTTAATTAATATCTAAAATATATTTTTTTATCAGTTCATGATTTTAATAAAAGTACATTTCATAACACCTTTTTTGTTTTTTTTTAATAAAGTTTAAGGTCTCTTTTATGCATAAAAATTTGTCTGTCATCGAAAAAAAAGGTTATTTACTCTGTCAGACTTAATTTTGAGTGCGCAGTATGCACGTGACCAGGGTCTAGGGTAAACCCCTCCACTAATCTATTTACGTTTAGTATCGTTCAAGGACAATGTAGAAAAAACTTAATTAATCTAAAACAGTTCTTCTCTGTACTTTTTGTTGAATTTATAACATTTTTATTGAATTCACCACATTTTTTTACAACCTATTAGAAAATGAAATGCATTGTTTTATGTGTCGAAAAAGAACAAAAGTCATTGTCTTTACCATCGAGTCGTTCAAGAATGTGACAAACATGATTGCTCTTCGTCAGTTCAAAAATCATAAATACGGTGATATCGTTTTAACAGATAATTGTTGTACAACTATGGGATACCATATAGAATGTTATAGAAAAGTAATGGAGTTACTAGAAAAATACCGAGAAGAATATAAAACATAAAAAAAGATAAGTAACATTAATTTCAATATTTTTCAAGTGTTTTGAAATATTTAGCCAAAGCCATAAAAACATCTCTTAATTTGAAAATTAAAAGCATGTCAAAATACACAGTTCCAGAGTAATCGTGTTCACAAAAAAAGTTAGAGACAGACAGGCTAACTGACCGACAGACAGATTTTTTTTTTCTCAAACTTAAAATCTCGACGTTTCATGACATAAACTCATCACTGTATATTTAAGGAAATGTATAGATTTCGACAAAATATTACGTTAGTAAATACATCGAGTGTTGTAAAATAAAGATTATTTTGTGACTGTGATTTATTAGCAAACCACGGTAAACCGCTTTGATAGAGAAATGTCAGATACCTAATTGATTAATTATTTATTAATTGTCGATTTTTGCTGGCGAATATCTCGGAAACTACAACACATAGGAAGAAAATGAATATAAGCATTCTTGTAGGAAATTTAATTATGTTATTTTGCATAGAATACTTTTTTCCATACGACGCATCGTTTCCGAGTTATAAGCCAAGAATTGAAAAAAGGAACCTTCTCCCTGAAGCGGCAGGGCTAGGGCGGGGACTTTTAGGTAAACATACCTCCTAACTACCCCCAACACATTCCTGAAAAGGAAAATTCTCCTCCCCTCCATGTCCTCTACAATCCCCTTTTGGGGATTGGACTCTTATTCGATATTTGAGTTCAGCTTGTTATGAAATTGATTTCTGTACAAAATTTTCATTTATGACGATTATTAAAAAATTTTGTCCGGTTATGATATACCTATAGGCGTGATCGAAATATAGTGAATAACCCTCTACATCGAAAATCAGTGGTTATGATGTATCAAATATACCAGTATAAAAATATAAATATATGTAACATGCCTCTAATTGTACAAAAACAAAGAGTGATCATCGCAAACAGCAGATAATTACAATATTAGAATAAAAATCTATTACAAATAACTATTTTCAAATGAAATACGAATATTGATTAGCTAAATAACATTATAATGAAATTACTACAATGTATCATTTAGTAGTTTAGTTTATACATTATTAAGCTTGGCCCAAAAATAACATATATTGTGGGTTTCGTTAATAATATATCAAACGAGTAGAAGTTTGTCGGGTGTGGCCGAATACGAATTTATGTTTGCTCGAATACAGCACAATACAATATTACAAGAAGTTTTTAACCCCTTATAATAGTTTTTTAAATTAGTTTAAAACAATTTTTTAAACTATTTTTGTGCAAATTTCCTGAAAATTAACAATGTTGTCAAAATGTGTTAAATCCACAACTTGAAACTTAAGCTTATCTTCAGTTAGAGACTGGTACCGTTCAGTTTGGTCAAAAATTGACTGTATGATTTTTTAAGGTTTAGTGTTTTTCATCTCTTTGTAAAAGACAAATTTCAATGCATGTTGAAAGGTAATTTCATATTAAATAAAAAAGTGTGAATGACTTTGAATAAACGATTTAAGTATTTTTAATATATTTTTTGCTTTAAAATGTTAAGAATCCTATCATGTAATTCAATACTTCGTCAGTATTATCTAGAAGAGTAGTTGTTTCGATTGATTCTCCAATAATGAGTGTTTTAAAGTATTTACCTAACTCTACGTATATTAGCGCGCCCAGATTAGGGCAACAATATACAGAAAGTATTTTAATAATAAATAAAAAAGTGCGTAAGTTGTGATTTGCATAATACTTAAATAATATTCTGTAATCATGAAAAAAGCAAATAAATAAAAAAATAACCAATTGTAAAAATAAATCAAGAATAGGCTTGTAAATAATGAATGAATGTTTTTGTACTCTACTGATGAGAACTAACGAGTTCGAAAAAACTTGTACAACTTTTCTAGAGTTGAAATAGAATGTTCGGTTCAATAATTGTTGTAAATGACTGCATTTCAATAAGTAATTTAAGTACTTTCAATATATTTTTTTGCCTTAAAATGCCAAGAATCCTATCATGTAATTCAATACTTCGTCAGTATTAGCTAGAAGAGTAGTTGTTTTGATTGGTTCTCCAATAATGAGTGTTTTAATGTATTTACCTAACTAGTATATTAGCGTGCCCAGATTAGGGCAACAATATACAGAAAGTAGGTATTTTCATAGTAAATAAAAAAGTGTATAAGTTGTGATTTGCATAATACCTAAATAATATTCTCTAATCATGAAAAAAGCAAATAAATAAAAAATAATTAATTGTAAAAATAAATTTTTAAGTTATTCTGAGTATTTAATTATTGGTTTTTTGATTTTAGGGGTGGGTTTCACCCCCTTTGGGGTAAAAGCACATCTATTCCTTTTTAATATTTGAAGTTGATACCCTATATTTTAAGAATCCGAAAAAACAAAAACATTCCAAGCCGCTTCAAAATTAGTCCGAAGTTTGGTTATTTTTTGATACCAAGTGACTGTACTATTAATATAATCAGTAATAAAATAATTCTAGGTGGCCCATCTTGGGAAATACAGCGTTCTCGTCCCACCTTCTAGCGGCTTGTATATCAGTGTATACGCGGAAGTTACGTAATTTCAGACGAAGATTACGTAGTGGATATACCATCCTTCGGAGGGGATGTAAATCAGGCGGTCCCTTGTCTATTAAATGTTAGGCAAGAAAAAGATCCCTACTCTTCTTAAGGGAAGAGGTTCGGCAAAATTTCCAGGTTGGGGGTAGCTCGTCTCCTGGTGTCGGTGATAGGCCCTGGTAGCGGAAATTGGCCGACGTTAAATAAATAGATAAAAAAAAAATAATAATAATTCTACAGACATTCTGCAATTATTCAATTTTAGAGTCCCTAGATTTGATACAAGGAATAATGATCTATTCTATGATAATGTAGATTCAAATTACAATAGTCATTGTCCAGTTGCAAAAGTCACATCAGCTATTAACAATTTACCTTCAAATATAGACGTCAACTTTTGTTCATATACAATATTGTTAAATTGCATTTCTGTTAGTAATAATCTAGTTTAGTGTGTTTGTACTTTTTTTTTGTTGAAGCTTTTTTGTCTCAAATTTAAATTTATATTTTTTATTATTATTAGTAACATTATCTAATGTTTTATCTGGTATCTTTATATAAGGTAATGTATACGTTGTTATAAACTAATACCATTTGGGATTATATCCTGTAGTTCTTCTGAAATATTCTGATATAATTAAAGCAAATGCGGTTTCGAAGAAAAGTGAACTTCCACCAAATCGATTAAGGCAAATCGTTCAACCCATATGCACATACTCCGCGTACGAAACAAAGCTGGTTTACCCAATTCATCATAGTAACCCTGTTCCCCAACAAGGCGTTATAAAAACACACCCTTTATCATCTCTCCTTCACATTTGTTAAAAGATATGCATCAAGTTGTATTATGACAACAAACAAGTAAAGGCACAATATATTTTCAGAAATACCAGGCCCGACGCGAGTCTACAGCTTATCTCTGGACGAGGAGGACTATAACGAGCAGTTTGGGTCTGCGGAGCGTGAACAGGACGAAGAAATATCCAACAGCGTAGTGGAGCGGTCCCGTTCCTCCCCATATTCCACGGTAGAAACCCCATCAAGGGCCAATTTCGTCGACAGCAACCACGTCCCGGTCGATGGAGAGCCGAGATCATCTTCCCATTACCGCACATCATCGAGACTTTCGACTGTTTTAACGGTGCTCGTCCTTTTGTTCCCCTGTCAAACGATATGACGACTTGCCGGTAACGAAGCATTTTTGTAGTGACAATAATGAAACATTGTTCCTTATACAGTGGGTAATATAGGACACCTGTGCATGAAGCGACCAAAAGAAATCAGCTCCGATCCCTTTAGAGCTTAGTTGACACTTGAAATCTGTGTCTGGTTTTACTACTTGTAATTTTTAAAATAAAAAAGTCAAGACAACGAATATCGATTTTAGTTAATTTGTCTTAGCTATGGACCAATGATTTTCATATCAATAAGGCGTAGTCTTCATCGGTAAACGCGAGGAGCACAGTTAATGGAACAAAGTGTTTCTTGGTGATGGGTCATCCCCAAAATTTCATAGAACATTTTTATTCATCCATTGAACTTTAAAAGTTTTATTACAGTGATTTGTACACTGGTTTCTGAGTTCTCTTCCGCGTTGATCGTTATAGATGCTTGACTTATCTACCTAGCGCAGACGACAGAGGACATTTTATAGTAAAATCTCCAAAATAATTTTTTTTAATGACTTCGTGAAAGTGTATAGAATAATATCCTGAATAGTTTACATTTCGCTCGAATGCAAAATATAAAAAAAAGTAAAAAAAAAAATTTTTTTTCATCATTTTTTTCAAAATTTTGAAATTAACTCAGGGTAGGAAGAAATGAAAAATACAAGTGGATAGATCACGTGTTTCAGAACAAAAAATGTCCTAATAAAATTTATCGCTAAAGCCTATTTTCCAGGAATACCTTCACTATTTTTTTCCAGGAATACCGTATTTCTGGAAAAAAATAGTGAAGTAACTTTGTCACTGCGCGGCCAAGCGCACGGTTAAATGCATACTAGGGAACCTCTAAAAATTCTTAGCAGTTCTTACTAGTAAAATAAGTCTTTTTTCTCTTTCTGAGTACACATTTTTAACATTTTCCTTAGTGAATAGGAGGATAAATAGTGAGTATGGAGGGAAGATATATAATTATGAACGCATACACAGACACCACACATAGCGGCTGGATCAAAGCAGATCTGCCGCGCCGTCACTTGCATTAATTTTTACCTGCCTTTACTGTATTGTATTTATTACAGGTACTCCTATCCATATTTCAACTATATCCAGTGGATTCCTTATACATTTGTTAATGTACTGGAAAAGTTCCATAATTTATATTCAAAATTATAGAGTTATAAGTATAAGATCATGAAAATCGCTATTTCTGATCATGATGGGATTGATCATATTTTCGACAAAATGCATACAAGTAAACGAATTTGTGTTTGAACATTCGAAAAGTATACATTTTTTCCGAAATAGTGATATTTTATTTTTTCCAATGGGTCAAGTTCTCGGCAAGTTACAGCCTACAATATATAAATTTATCAAAGAAATCATCAAAATGATTTGTGATGTATTTTTTTTTAATCCACGTTACTACAACTTAATAAACCATAATAATTATGAAGTGTACATACTTTTTAACAGTTTTGAATGAAGAAATAATTTTTTTGACGTGCTTTTATTTTTTTCTAAATTTTTTAATGCGACGATTGAATTCGGGTGTGATAATATATACCGTGCGTGTAGCCGAACGCTAGGCATAGGGAGTAAAATTACAACATCGCACGTGCTAGCTGGCTGAAATAAAATAACAGGTTGGGATGCTCCGCTCGACGGAGGAATTTACGGCAGCTATGTTGTCATATCTATCGTGCTACGTGAATGTACATGCCTAATGGGAAATTACACACACTGTATATAAGTATATTTTTCCCATCCATCCTTTGCTTACATTTTTTAAAACAAAAAAGCATCGGAAAGCTATTTCCATCTTTTAAATGAACCAACTTTCATGTAGATTGAACAAATTCTGATTTAGTGACATGTAATTCAGTGCGTCGGTATCACAGTCATGCGTATTCAAGCGCGCGCACGCATAGATCTCGCTCCGAGTATAACGTTACTAGACTATTCTTTTCCGGGAATGCCGTGGCTTTATATATAAATTTTGTTAGGACATTTTTTGTTCATAAACACGTGATCTATCCGTTCTTTTATTTTTCCTACCTTGACTTAATTTTAAAATTTGTAAAAAATTAATGAAAAAAATGTTCTTTCACTTTTCTTTGTTCTGCATCCGAGCGAAATGTAAACTTTTCTATATACTTTCACGAACTCAATAAAACAAAAATTATTCATTTTGCAACGACTGGACTATTAGAAAAAATTGGCACGTTCGGCCAAATAGGGCACCCATATGGCACTCATAAAGCCATGTGGCATTTTGAATTTTAGTTTCAAATTTCGGCTCGTAATAAGCCCAAGATGGAATTTATTGGTAATTATACAAAAAGGATATCTATATTTTTTACATATTTGAGAATTGTTTTCTCCACTTATCGGCCTACTCTGCTGTATGTCTCAAAAACTCTATCAATTTATCAAAAACAAAAAAATTTGAATGCTAAATTCCGCGTAACCCGAAATAAAACTTTTGCAGGTTAATGGATGGACGAAAAGTTCTATGAAATCATAGTCGCGACCCACCCTCAATAAATACCTTATAGTAAGTGGTATATCAGTAATATATCCAGATTTCAGATGAAAACAATTAAAATAATTATCGAAAATATGGAAATTACGTAAAATCTTATTTCACTTTTACAGAAATAAATATGTGATTGGGAGCTGATTTCTTTATATCTCCAAAAATTATTCCTTCAATAAATAATTCCACTTTATTATTTTTCCAAAATCAGGTATGTTTAGTATTCTGATTTATATTACTTTTGGTGTGGTCAATAAGTTACAAAAACACATTCTATTCGACAAATTGTGATTTTTGTGGGAATTCCCAAATTGTAGAGTGTTTGCGCTAAGAAGAATTGCTTAGTTTTTATCCAATGGGCACTTTTATATTTAGCCTGAAATGTGACCTGACCAGAGTCGTTTATGCGCCGCAAATTAAGAATTCATTTGTCATCGAAAAATCATCGGGTTGACAAGGTCAAAATATTATACAAACTATACCACCGAATAAAGTTAATCGTGAAAAAAATTTCCCCAAAAATTATAAAATTCTTTGTGGAATTTCAATTTCTAAGTTTCTCAGGTGCTAATATTAATTATTTTTTAGACTCTTTTCGCTTTACATGACGTTATGTTGCGAACTATTAGGTTATCAAACAATTAACTCTATAAAATGTGTGCCATATTTACTAAATATGATGATTCTTGAATCAGATTTTTTTAAATGTTAGGCGTGATATTTATAAATGTGTAGAGTAACGTAATTTTTTTTCAAAGTAAACCCATGTTCAATTCAAATTCAGCACAGATTTAATAGTATTAACGACAATAGTCCCGGAGCCAGTCAGTCATCCATAACGTACAGCGTCGTAGCAATTGAGCAGCTAGACGGGATGGAATCGGACCAACTTAACAAAATTAATTGGATAAAAACCAAGACTCCTTTCGTCATAGAACGAATTAAAATATGTCGTGACGTTTGAATATCAGTTGAAATGGGGTCAATTTCACTAATCGTTATTTAATTACCTTGTTGACCTTGAACGCGCGAGTGACGGGACTACTCGCGATCAAGTTTTTTACTGACATCATGGGAAAATTCCATCGACCTCCGCGTGTACGTGTCTGCTATACATCAAACAGGAAACGTGCAGCGAACAAAATTCCTTAATAACACATACATACAAAAACAAGAACGATAACGTATCAAAAAATTCCATTACAAGCCACGAGTGACGCCGATCTAAAAACCCCACCCGCGATGTGTAACATGCACATAAACACGGAGATCAATGGGATTTTCTCATGATGTCAGTAAAAAACCTGATCGCGGGTAGTCTCGTCACTCACGGGTTCAAGGTCAACAAAGTAATTAAATAACGATTAGTGAAATCGACCCCATTTCTACTAATATCCAAACGGATTCATAAAATAGATATGCTAATAAAGAATGACGTACATCGAAGAAGAATTCGGTTTGCTGATACAGGAAAAGGAACTAGTCAGCGGTGGTGTGTTTAGAAAATTTTCATTTGAGACAGTATGAATACGAGAGCATGACAATTTTTTGGCAAGTAGATTCGTAATTGACGGAGTATATATATAGGTAACAACTCTGTTTTGGTCGTATATATTTTAGTCTAGAGTATCCCACAGCCAAATAAAGATCGAATTGCATGCAAATAAGACAGAAAGCGTCAAAATTAAAAAGGTAGTAGTTTGCTAAATAGTTATTTCTGTACCTTTTTTTAGTCGAGAATGCAGTTTGCAATTCGAGACCAAAAAATCGCACTGTACGACCCGCGGTGCATATTATATTTTTCATCATTCCGATGAATCATAAAACTAGAAAAAACTTAAGATAAACTAGTGGAAAACTATAATTATTTGAATAAGATTTTATATTTGCTAAGCAAACAGTAAAGGTAGCGATGCCTGGAATATCTATGGCAACCGACAATATAATGAAAGGACCCGGCTTATATTCAAATGACAACTACTACTATCATGATAAATTAAATTATATTATTATAATTGTTCTGAATATTTTTGAAAACAATGTCGGATATAGAAGATATAGCAAGTAAGGCTTGTCTGGATTTACTTCCAAAAAAGTTAAAACATTTAATTTAATACTTGTCATATAAAAGAGAAAATTTTGCCAAATTTACTTTATTTCTCTAGGGACGTTATGAAAAATAACAACCCAATGGCAATAAGTATTTGGGACATAAAGCGTCACTTACGATCGACAAAACAATGGAATTAGGGTATACTTACGAGGGGAGGTATGACTCAAATTAATATCTTCCAATTTATTTAAATGACCTGTATAACTTATCATAATTTCAATCATCGCAGGACAAGCAAAACATTTGAGAAAGATTTTTTTTGTCCCTGGTTGAGAGGTGGAACAGCTACAGATTAACTCCCAAAAAAAAAAAAAAAAATGAGGTGCCCCGCCCCGTCTGGGGATGCAGGGTATAAGATGCACCATTTAAAAGAAATAATTAACAAGTTCAGATCTCATAAAAAGTCGATTCATAAATAAAGAAAACACAGACGATACCGTCAGCACAGAATCTGGTTCGAAATTGTTTATTATACAGGATGCCCTGTAATGAAATGTAAAAAATTGACCTGTCGAAAATAAATATTCATAAAAAAACCTATATCTTCCCTGTTCAACTATGAAAAACTACAAAAAAAACGATTTTCAATTTTTATCTCTAAATAGCGCTATTTAAAAAAAAAACAAGTTTAACACTTTTAAAACTGGTAATTTCACTCATTAACACGGTAGCCAATGAAAGTCCAATTTTGAGAGTATTACACCAATCGAATGTTATTATTATTATAGTAAAACAAATAGATCGGCTTTTGACAGGACGTGCATGCAGTTTTATCGAGGTAAAATCCTATATAGAGGGTGATTTACTACAACATGCGGAAAATTTATCAGTAGGTTGTCCCCACCAAAAGGACAGGGGCGGCCCTAGGGCGGTGCGAGCGGTGCGGCCGCACCGGGCGCCTTCTTGGGGGGGCGCCGAAAATGCAATGATAGTTCGTCTGCGTAAAAAATAAAACCCAAGCACCTTAATATCACTTAACTTTACACATCCATTTCCGTGAAAAGATCTATATTTGTTTCAGTTTTTAATTAATTTACGATGTAAATTTGACTAATGCCTGTTTTTTTGGGATTTCTCCCCTTCAACATTTTTTTTGGACTAACAAAAATGTTTTTTCGGATTTCTCCCCCTCGCTCTCCAAAAAATTCTTTCGGTCTTCAAACAGTTTTTTTTAATAAAAAAGAATTCTCGGATTTTTCTTCCCCCCCCCCCCGCTGTTTTCGGACTAAAAAAAAATGTATCTTATCTTCGGTCTCTATGTACAGCCTAATCACGAATAAGCGATTGCATATTGGGGGGGGGGCGCCACAATGAGATCTCGCACCACCTGAAAAATTTGCAAGGACCGCCCCTGCGAAAGGAGTTAAAAAATGAAAAATTTAAGAAACGTGATAAAAAAAATTACCTTATTTTTTTGTAGGAATGCGCCGCCTATGTCCAACCATATCACTTCCCAGACTTGGGACTGACAGCAAAGCTGGAGAGGGTAGAAGTGACTTTTTGGTTTTAATCGCACTACAAAAATAGCAAAAATTAAAATAATTTTAGCAGAATACAGTACAGCGTAAAACGTAACAGTAATGGAAAGTCAAAAAAAATGTTACATTAAATGCGCTGTTCTAAGCGCCGAATGGCGTACTGAACATCGATCTACGACTACAATTTAAAATTTAATTTCAATAGGGTCAATGTCTTTCGACTCGGATATTTACTTAAACCCGTCGATAACAAAAAACATCAAACTTCGGCCATACTTTGTAGACTGAAATTACTTAGAAAAGATAACATACGTCATGGCTTCGCACATCGAGTATAACAGTTGGCATAATATCAGTGCCGTGCCATCCATTTTGTATTTAAATATTAATGGTAGTAGGCAGTGCGACGCCCATGCAGCTGAAAAAAGAGAATCGTTGCCTAGGTAACGAGCACGCGGTAACGATATTGGTCTCTGCGCATTCTATGATGAGGTTATCTTCTATAAGTAATTTCACTCTAACTGCCGCAGCCTTCGACCGAAAGTAAAAAATGCGGCACTTTGAGGATGCGTTAGCTTAACTTCTTATGCCAATTAAGAAAATGGAAACATCTCCTATATATTCTTTCCCACTAAGTTCCCTCTCCTATCACTGACCACAGACAAGTAACAGTAGCGTACCTTTGCACGTTTTAATGCAACAATAATTACTAAATCACTTGGGATCACTCTAAAATTTTGCATAGACTTTCCCACATATAAGACTAGAACGCCATTTTATTTTCCGCATGTCGTGGTAAATCACCCTGTATAGTTCTGTCGCCGCAAAACGGTAGGAATTAGAATTTTTGCCGTATTACATAAATAATTATTATTATTTTGTTTTAAAATCAATTCAAACTAGTACAATACATTATTCTAAATAAAAAATATAGAATACATTTTTTTAATTGAGAACCCGTTTTACAGATAAAAATTATCTTTACTTGAAAACAATGTTTTTTTGACGCCCCTGTCTCAAACACCTTTGAACCCTTTACGATGTAATCTTGTACAAAGTGGTTTCTAAAGGTGCCGATTAAGAGGAGACAACGCCAATCACAAAGTTTTATCAGTAAAGCTAATGCTGAAGTGGGGCGAAGAGGAGGCAGTGTGGCTATTATGGGGCATCTGTACGTGACGTCACAGCTAACCTCAAATATACGTGTTTGTTAAGATTTAGAGAGAGTAAGATTAGAAGATTTAGATTTACTTAAGATTTAGAAGAGTATTATGCAGCTGTTAATAAAATTTCTGCCTGGTTCCCGTATTTTCAACTAAAATATAGTTTCAGTGTAATGTTTATGAAGTTCTAAATACTTTGTCCTAATAAAATAGGACTCTTTTTGTAGGTTGGAAATCTAACCTGTAATTAGCAGTCTATTTTTATTAATTAACAATATTGAAAAATTATTTCGTGACTTTTTAAATATTTGCTTGGAACCAGTGCGGCTCCAAGCTAAAAATGCGTATACAAACATTAAAAATGAGAATAAACTTGAAAAACTTAAAATTTAAGGTTATGTTGGTTATGTGATGCAGATGCCCTATTGTAGTGCTGTAGGTGGCACAATTTATCAAAAAGCACTGTCCTAAAAATCTTGACTGGGAAAAAGCAGTTTTTAGCCAAACGGCTGGCGTTATTAAACTGAAATAAAGATATTCTTGTCAGTAAGTGAATACTACATTTCTATTGAAGAAAGTTTTTAGCTAAAATTTGTTTATTACGGCGATCTCTCTTCACATTGGCTCATTGCCGCCTGTTCCCCTCTAATTTGATGGTCTTGCTCCCTCTTAAGAACATCTTATTAGCTTCTCTTTTTAAAAAAATCGTTAATACTTTTTTTTTTTTTTTGGAAAATCGACCCCCTTTTTCCACCCTAGAATCGGACGCCTCTGACTAAAACCAAATGTAGTTAAACTCGCTTTATAGGTATATATTCATCACCAAAATTTCAAAATATTCAAATATCAGATGAACGAGATATGAAGGTGGCTCCATGAAAAGTGGAACACACTGTATATTGATTGTAAACTATTCACAGAACTTCCTCCTTATCCTTAATAAATAATGTTTCCCATCGAGCCAAAAATATTCTTATACAATTAATTTCATCACATACCACAATACAATGTAATTATCCGAAAAGCATTACAAAGCAGAATACATCCAGACTATTATCGAGTAAAGCGTTACTAGACGGAAAGTGATGTATATTTTGAATGGTTTGAAATGTCGTCCCTTGTTTGATATAGAGTAGAATCGACTAAGCGCTACAAAATATCTTTTTTCGACTAGTTTACAAAGTTGGAATTACTAAACTTGGGCGATTTATGGTGCACAGTGTTTCACATACATATAGACCCCAACATAAAGTTTACGGAATTTTAGTTAAAATAATTTAAGAATGCCGAACGCTTGGTGTAGGAACAAAGATTCATATTTCCAGTTCGATATTGACGTTTTTCTAATGGAAATGAACTTTAGTGCAAATAACAGACGTTGTGAACATGTATAGGGATGTTCACAAAAAAAAAAATAAATTACTTTTTTTAACCTAGCTGGACATATTAGACTGTTCAAAGTCATCCCATTGCTTATTCAGCCATTCACCAGCATGCAATTCTAAGAATCCCTTGTATATTTGTGATTTAATAGCTCTTTATTTATGTAATAAACAGGGAACAATTAAAATTACAACAAATTAACGTACTAATAGGGCTATGTAACATTTCACTGCTCTTGTAGGTCGGTGATATTAGGAAAATGTTTCGGAAACTTTTGAGACTAGCCAAAAATTAGTCTACCCCCTACAGAGTTTCCTCAGGAATCCGAAAAAAATAATCCTGACCACTCAAAACGGCGGCTTTAATTGTTATTTAACTTGCTGTAAATAATAATAATAATAATAATAAATGCCTTTATTCATTGTGTATACAAATTAAAATACAATAAACAAGAAAAAAAAATTAAACAAACACAAATGAAAGAGCGAAGTTCGGTGGTACAGTAGTACACCCGCTCTTCCACTTAACCCAGAAAAGACTATTAATTATTAAATCAAAATGTACTAAATTAAATTCAGAATGTGCTATAATGATTTAACTACAATATAGACAATGAAAATCTAACTTATAAAATTACAAGAAGATGTATATTATGGAATTAAATAATAAGTAAACCAATAGAAGATATTCATAAGTATGTAAGAAGGTGTAAAGGCCAAAGAGAGAGAAAGAAAGTGAACGAGATCATTAATCAAATTAAAATCAGCAAAAAAGAAAGGAAAAAAAAAACGGAAACACAAGACGAATAAAAGCGGAATTTATTGAGGTTATTTATTTTAATAATATTATTTTCTAAACAACTATGATAACTACCATGAAAATGTCACAAAAACGATTTAAATTATTAGGAAAAATGAACACCTAGAAAAGTAAAGTTTTATCAAATAAATGTTCTTTTAAATGTTTCTTAAAAGTATTGATAGGCAGTTTTTTTAAATGATCAGGTACGGCATTATAATAATTACAGATCGAATAGGAAAATGAACTCTTATACATTACAGTAGAATGGCTAGGTACAAATATTCTGTTACGGTGACGAGTATTAAGTTCATGCAATGCATTGCCAAAACAATTTTAGAATATAGATAAGGTGGTGTTTTATGAGTAACAACTTTATGATACAAACAAAATGAATTTTGCAACTTAATTGTTTGCTTAATCTTCGCTTCTAGAGGTCGTAGAAAAATGTTCGACCCGTCAATTTCTTCGCCATGAGCTCCCCTATAAGGTAGGTATACGCAAAGAATGAATCTTTGATTGTTAATAACATTTTATGACAAAAAACTGAAAAAATTGAATTTTTCGATACTCGAACTTTGAAGTACTGTAGAAACAAACATAAAATCTGTATGTTAACGATTTTATGAGAATAGAACATATTTTTACCCTTAATAAAATGCACTTTGTCCCGTTGCAAAATATTAATTTTTCTTTTGCAATTAATTTATAAAAAAAATTCAAACTGTTATATTAAAAGATCAAATTAATATTTTACAGTTGTGTTTCAGTAGACGTAGGCGTATTTGACGTACATTTACATAATCAAAAAGAATATTGAAAGAAAATTTTAATTTGCGACTTTTTTACGCAAAAAATCAATTTTGCAACTTAAACAAATGTAAATATCTTAGTGGATTTTGCATAAAATTTATTGCAACCAACGGCTTTTAATTGTCATAAAAAATACGAATTTAAAACAAATAAAAATTGTGCTCCGATGCTTTGGAGCCGAGATATGAAGAATTCACGTTTTTTGCGATTACGGTGAAATTCGAAAATATTTTTACTTGAAAATTTATCTGAATATTTCTCAGAGTGTGTGTTATCACATATCATATATATACAGGGTGTTTCGAAAAGATTGGGACAACGCTTAGCCGTATATTATTGACATCAAAACAAGTCGATTTAACTCAAAAAGTAGTGGTCTAACTCTTTTCGTTTTCAAGATATAGGGTGGCAAATTAAAAAAATTGTATTCGTGATTTGTCTCTATCTTAGAGACTATTATACGTGTCTACTTCAAAGTTGGTAACAACATGTTTTTCAGGTCGCTAATTACAATGGTGCTATTACCGATGCCATATTTTATAGATGGCGCTAGTTACAGGACTTTTACGTGACACTTTAAGCCATAACTTTTTTGAGGTTAGGTTTTGGACATCATCTTCTATTATAATCGAAACGCAATTTGGTTTCCTAAAGAAAAGGTGTACTTGTTTAAACGCGATAAAATGCACCCACGTAAAAGTCCTGTAACTAGCGCCATCTATAAAATATGTCATCGGGAATATCACCATTGTAATTAGCAACCTGAAAAACATGTCGTTACCAACTTTGAAGTAGATACGTATAATAGTCTCCAAGATAGAGACAAATTACGAACACAATTTTTTTACTTTGCCACCCTGTATCTTGAAAATGAAAAGAGTTAGATCACTACTTTTTGAGTCACATCGACTTGTTTTGATGTCAAGTATCTACGGCTAAGCGTTGTCTCAATCTTTTCGAAACACCCTGTATATATATAAATGGGCCATGGAAAAAAATCGAGAAAATTGCACCTTGGGAACCATCCTTAAAAAAAATGAGGACAGGAAAAATAAATTTTATTTTGTATATTCAATAAATTAATTTTTAAATACAAAATGTATACCTTTTTTTTATCCCCAATAAGAGTAAAAACTATTCACTCATCACTGTATTATCAAATAAATTGTATATAATCTTTAAATATTTATTTTATGAATGATTGAAAAATTATCGAAGAATAGGAAAGCTGGGAAAAGAATAAGTCGAATTAAAAAAAAACGTCCATGTAGCCCTGAAGCCGATAAAAAGATAAAGAAAGCTGCAGCTGCGGTGAAACTGTCCAAGTACGCCGCCGGCAGTGAAGGAGTGAGGGGGATCTGGCGTCTAACGTCAGTGCGAGTGCCAAAGATGCAATTTTCTCGATTTTTTCCATGGCCCATTTATATATACAGACATGGCATTTTCTGTAAGTGATAACACACACTCTGAGAAATATTCAGTTAAATTTTCAAGTAAAAATATTTCGAATTTCGCCGTAATTGCAAAAAACGTGAATTCTGCATATCTCGGCTCCAAAGCATCGGAGCACAATTTTTTTTTTAATTCGTGTTTTTATGACAATTGAAATGCCGTTGGTTGCAATAAATTTTATGCAAAATCCACTGAGATATTTACATTTGTTTAAGTTGCAAAATTGTTTTTATGCAAATGTACGTCAAATACAATGTATTTACCGAAACAGAACTGTAAAATATTAATTTGATCTTTTAATATTGTCACGACCGCCAAATTAAGACGGCCACAATAAGGGCCACTTGGCCTGCGAGAGGTTTTTCTGTTAGAAAATTATTAAACACAATTAAATAGTCAATGACATTTATTAATCAAATAATAGTTGCAGCCAAACAACAAAGTCACAAAATATGAATTAAATAACAAATACAGTTTTCTTACCACAAGCACATGTCAGGAGGAGATGGACTGCCACTGTCCATTCATTCTGGACTATTTATATGTTTGAGAAATGTTTAATCAGCATATTCCCTTCATACGTAGTAGAGAGTTCCGAAGCTTATGGCCTGATGTTATTAATTAGTAATTGAAATCCGACACTCTATATCCTTTGTTACATTTTAAATGCTTTACTACTGTATGTTTTATAGATTGAAAAATAATAAATGGCAATGAATTTAGTTTATTTATTATAGATTTAAATTTGGAAATCCTTTAATTTAGGTTTTCTATTTTTGTATTTATTTATAGGGAATATGCTAATAAGATAATTTGCCAAATTTGCATAGAAAAATAGTTATTTATTTTTGACATGTGACAATATAAGTTTGAATTTTTTTTTATAAATTAATTGCAAAAAAAATAATTAATATTTTGCAACGGGACAAAGAGCATCTTATTTAAGGGTAAAAAATGTACTATTTCTTCTCATAATATACAGATACAGATACAGATTTTATTTTTGTTTCTACAGTACTTCAAAGTTCGAGGATCGAAAAGTTTATTTTTTTCATTCTTTTGCCATAAAATGTTATTAACAATCAAAGATTCGTTCTTTGCTTATACCCACCTTATAGGGCAGCTCATGACGAAGAAATTGATGCCTCGAACGTTTTTCTACGACCTTTAGAAGTGAAGATATAAGCAAAAAACTAAGTTGGAAAATTCATTTTGTTTACAAAAAGTTAAATAACGATTAAAGCCGCCGTTTTGAATGGCCGCCGTTTTGGGATTCCTGAGGAAATTGTGGCTAGCCCCAAAACTTTCCGAAAAATCGTTATTTTTTACGTTAAAATCACCGGATTAATACGTTTCATCCCATTGCTTATTCAGCCATTCACCAGCATGCAATTCTAAGTATGCCTTCTATCTTTGTGATATAAATAGCTCTTTATGTATGTAATAAATAGGAAACAATTACCTTAAAATTACTACAAATTAATGGGGCTATGTAACATTTCACTGCTCTTAACCTCTCGAACAAAATGCCTTCGCTTGCCTATTTTGCCTACCATTAAATTGGTAAACCAAATATTCTAGCCTAATAATAGGTTAAATTGAAGTAATTTTGACTATAAGTGTTAGTTGTGATAATTTCGACCTTTATTCATTTTTATCAATAAAAAATAAACTAATTAAAAACTACATCACAAAATATCTGTTACTTTTCTTGCAATTCATGTTACATAAAATAGGCGATTTGTTTCTAAAAAGGCATTTTCTTCAGTATCCTAAACATATGTATATAGACTGTGCCACCCCAATAATGACTCACTCTTTTATAGTATTTATAAAAGCGTCAAACTGATTTGAATCCAAACTGTTTGTACGTACAAAACAAGCATTTATATAGGCTGAAACACAAACCAAACAGAATAACTAACTAAATCCAAAGGCAACCCGATAGCATTCATTTATTGGGATAGAAATTAAACAGACCAGGCAAATGGTCGGGTAGAATTCAATGATTAAAATTTTTTGTTAGACTGAAATTGGAAAAATTAATATCACATATTACAAAATTACAAAAGGGTATTAAAATGTCGCAATTAAAAAGTGTGTAATATTTAGATTTATAAAACCTGAAACATGATACATTTAATTCACGCGCTGGACTGTTCAACAACAGAAGCACTGATTTCATTCATTTTAGAATAATTTTTGCTCTTTAAACCTTACAAATAGGCTTGAAAGCAACGTCTTTAAGTAGTTCTTCATTTACTTATCTTTTACTTAACTTACCAATAATATAGCCTATGGCTGAGTTCTAAAATTTTTTTTTCTGCGAATTGTGTCACTGTTGGATTTCTCTAAGGTTAGTCACCAATTGCTTTGTGCAAAATTTACATACTATAGTTTTAATGATTCAAGCAGAAATTTAGTAAATTCGCACTTAATTGAAAGGTTATTTATGTACCAAGGAAGTACAAGGAAGTGTAAGTGTACTTTTTTCGGTCGAGATTACAGTTTGCAATCCGAGGCTCGTAGGGCCGAGGTTTGCAAGTATTCGAGACCAAAAATCGCACCGTACGACCAGCGGTGTATATTATATTTTTCGTCATACACATGAATCATTAAACAAGAAAAAAACTTGAGAGAAACTAGTGGAAAACTATAATTATTTCATATTTTCTAAGCAAATAGTAAAGGTACCGTGCTGGGAATAGTCATGGTAACCGTCGAAAATTACTGTCAAGATAAATTAGATGATATTATTAAGCTCTGAACGTTTTTGAAAATAATATCGGATATAGAAGATATAGCAAGTAAGGCTTGTCTGGATTTACTTCCAAAAAAAGTTAAAACATTTAATTTAATACTTGTCATATAAAAGAGAAAATGTTGACAAATTTACTTTATTTCCCTAGGGACGTTATGAAAAATAACGACCCGTTGCCAATGGCAACAAGTATTTAGGACATATAGACAAAACAATGAAATTAGAGTAATATTTTATCCGGAGTGCCTCAAGGCTCAATACTGGGCCCATTGGCGATAATTTTGGTAGTATAGTCTACTGACTTCTGCAAATCCTATCGATGTATCTATACCATAACAAATTTTGTATGCATCTATTTTGCAAATGATACAACAAAACTAAATAATATCAACTCCTAACAAAATAACGACGTCTTCCTTAAGGTAAGTTTCTTTTGATATTTTTAGTTGATAAATTGTGAAAATTGTGATATTCTGGAAGCACTTTTTAAAAAAGAACGTGACTTTTATCATATCAGCATACTGCAATTTCGATAAAAGCGACCAATTGAACTTATTGACCACACCTTTCCTCTAGTTAATATGTATGGTGGTGTATAGATAATGTAAATCGAGACCATACAGTTTGTTGCCTTATGATGAATGTCAAATAAGTAAGACGATAAGATTTTAGGCATTTTAGAGATTTGTGAGCGCAGAAAAATTGGATTGGAAAAACGTTTTAAAAAATTTGTTATGTTAAGCTTAGTCAAATTCCGAGATAAATCACCTTTGTAAATAGCTAGTTTCTCTGTTTTCTACGATAATTTTATTACTCTTAAAGCATTTTTCCTCCACTCTTACGTCTAATTATTGTATGTGCGTACAAATGTTTGTACAGATACTAATTTTTTTTATTCACGAATCGCGAAGGGTGTTTGTTGCCCTTTTCAATAGTATATTTTATCTACAGTTTTTCCGAAACCTACTTTTTCTGTGCTACATTAGTTGAAAACTATGTATTAAGGAGTTTGATTTTTTTCATTTTTAAAGACATCAACTAAGACATAACATCTATATGATAGATCTCAAAATATCAATTAACTTGTTTCTGATTCTAGTTGTTATATTTTACTTCTTTCTTAATGATATAAATATTTCCTAGTTTAAAAAAATGATCAACGGTCATCTCAACGTATACAGGGTGAATTAGTTATAACCTAAGTTTAGAGATTAATAAAATATACAGTGTGATCCATTTCAAACCTGAACATCTTGATAAAACTTGTATTTATTTTGGTGCTAACTTAGTGCTAAGGCTTTTGCGGAGCTGGTGATCTGGCTGCTGGTTTCCGGGTCTCCTTCCGCGTAGACTTGGTTGGTTAGGTGCTTGACGTTTCGAACATCTTGTCGTGGTCTTCTTCTGAAGCGAAGTGCTCCTCTATTGCGTGTTGCGCATCATTGCTTATGCGGAACATTGACTTCCATTATTGGTAATTGTAGTCCGGTGTCACAGTTATAGTTATTTGGATGTTTATTTATTTCAATGGCCTCTCTGTATCTTCTTGGCCAATAATTCTTGGTGTTGGCTAATTTCTTTTTTCGAATTTTATCAAATGGCCGGTTTCTTCTGAGTGTTCGGCAACTGCTGATTTTGTATTGCTAATGTGTTCTCTGAGTCTGGTGTTTATACGTCATTTGGTCTCTCCGATGTAAACTTGTTCCCAGAAACATGGAATGGTATATACTCCTGGTGTTTCTATTTCTTCTGGACCTTGGTATTTGGGAAAATGTTATTTATTGCTTAATTTCGATTGGTCTTTTTTAAGTAGAACACCAAAAACTGTACTTTAGGACAAAACATCACATTTTCTTTGTAACAATCCAGGCTTCCTGCTAAGGGCCTCAAAATTTCTTTTGGCATTAGCGACCCCCTCTACCACTCTCATTACCACCCCGTCCCCGTTATTAAAGGGGGTTTAAAAAATAAAATTGTGATTTAGTGTGTGTACCAGAACCAGAAGCATCTCCCCCCTCTACCATCCCTCCTACCGCGTGGCACATCGTTTTATCGGTTCCTGGGGTAGATGATTTCAAATATTATATTATCAAAGTTCTATGAACAATTATTTCCACATACTGCAGTGCAAATATAATATCGTAATCTTTTTCATTTTAACATTATTGGGAAGGTGAGATAAGTTGTTGGGGGTGTCATTAGAACTCGCAAGTTAGGTTAGCGTTGAAAAGAGACAAAATGACCAATTGCATCTGCGCCCCGCCTATGCTTTGCCCTATTTTGTCGAGGTGACAGCGTGTTATTTGACAGAGTGCTTACGTTGCCTTTAGTGGCCTTAAATAAAAAAGTCAATCGAATTTAAGTTCGAGAATCTTGGAGGCCAGTCTATCGGCACAGATCAAACAAACCAGATGTTTCACTTATGACGTTTCATGGTTTAGATAATAGATCAACTCCTGGAAGGTACGAATTTGTGTAGTGATCTGCGCATATACCAAGCAGTCTTAACCAGCGAGTATAGACACAGGAGGGAAGTGATGACACGTAACAATAATTAAAAGTCACCTAATAAATACTCAAAAAAACCACTTAAATGTATAACAATAAGAACTCTAAGCTTCAATAGAATACACTGCATTCCAAAATAATTAATATCATTGGTGTAGCTGATGACGACTTCCATCTCTGAGATTTCAGTACTAAACACTCTCTCCTGTGATATTGTACTCGCTGGTCTTAACTTCCATGTCAACCGCTAGGTTGCTCTGTTTATGACTTCTGCGCAGAATCCTGGAAGGTAAACGTCACACGACAAAAAATGAAACTGGTTACATAGGGAATACTATTAAGTGAAACATCTGGTTTGTTTGATCTGTGCTATCGGTCCTCCGCGTCCAAACCACCTATCTGGAAACCGGTTTCAACGGCCGCATATCCTGAATCCAACGGTGGTCGAGTGCGAGAAATGACCAAATGCGGTGCATGGTAGTAGCAAGTGACGTTTTACTATTTTCAACACGAAGTTGAAAATGTTTCTGTCGACTAATAATAATTTTAAATTACTCTGGTGGCTGGCGTGGGCAGATTCGAGTTTGCTTCGAAAGCAGACTAGTACAATGGTGATTGCGCGCGTTGCGTAGTCCAATCAACGGAGCGCTAAAATGACCAATATCTCTAATTTGAGTGCTAATGAATGAATTTTGATGGAACCTTGTGCAATGTGTTTGTAATGACGTTAATAAAAAATTTGAAAAAAAGATTAACTTGCAGAATTAGGTCAAAAATGAAAAAAAAAACAATATATTTACCTTTTTTGGCCCAAAATAAGATGTCACTTCTGTGAGTTTTTTTGAAAAATGCATATTTTTCTAGATATGGGAAAGGGGAAATGTAAAAGTTGAAAAAAAAATCTGAAAAATTCAGATGAATGTATCATCGAAATAAAAGACTTCTCTTTATTTGCAACTTAAAATACGTTTTCACCGAATTTTTCCGGAAAAACATGAAAAATTACCCCTTTCTTTGAAATTGTAGCGCTTTAAAAATATGTAATTTAAAAATTTGAAAAAATTCAGGCATATGCATTGAGGCCTTCTAAACATTTTTTGTCTCTTGGAATTTTTTTGTAACTTACTAATTTTCCAAGTTACAGGCAGTTTTTCACGATACATAATGTACTACATTTTTTGCACGTTTTCAATTTAAAAATTGTACTGAACCTTTAAAAATTGTATAACTATATAGGTTTCATATTTTTTTATAATATAATATATAATATAATAAATCACGCTCATTTCTCGAATTTTCATGTATTTTAATGTGCAATAGATGTACATTATTTATCGTGAAAAGCTGCCTGTAACTCGGAAAATAAGCAAGTTACAAAAAAATTCCAAGTGACAAAAAATGTTTAGAGAGTCTCTCAATGCTATGTCTGAATTTTTTCAATTTTTTTAAATTAAATAAATAAATAAATAAATAAACGTTTATTGTGCACAAAATAGTTTACACAAAAGGAAGAGGTTAGCCTAAGCTATCTTCCACCTCCCCATATACATTAGAAAAAAAAATTAATACTGTACGTAATTAATACTGTACATTACACCGAGAAAACCTATTAAACTAAATTTTTATATAATTACTTATATTATATTTCTTATAAATAAAAACGGTTAAAAAAAAACAACAAAAATCTGACTACAATTACAAAAAGCGAAATGGTATATTAATACATTTGCCGTAAGATTTAAGTAGTCCAAATGAACAAATTCTGTTCCAAAAATTTTGCAAAATATGGTTCCCACATTTTACAACATGTATAATTACATATTATAAATACTTTATAAATAGGTTCCATAAAGTATTATAATTCAAGAACATTTAAAAGCAATAGTAAATTCCAAACAGTTGTAATATTAATAATAAAAAAAAAGAGAAGGAAAAAGAATGATTTACTTAAAAAAAGAAATAAGAACTTTTTTTTTAATTTTTACCTGCGTTACTATATATAGAGAAAAAATATATATGTATGTGTATTTAATTTGCATCTGATAGAGAACTTTTTACATTTTTCTTAAATTTATTGAGAGATAAATCTAAGTGATCTATAACGTTATTTAACAAAACAGGTGCCAAATAAGAAAAACTGCCTTCATATTTTCTAGTCGAGTGTTGTGGAATTGTAAAGGTATTTGCTCTTATATTCACTGCATGAATATCTGATCTCTTAACAAGAAGTTTAAACAAATAAGAAGGCGTTTTGCTTTTTAATAATTTATATAAAAAGATGGAAAATAAGCAATAAATTCTATTTTTGATATTTAATTCATTTAGAGCCACGAGATAAGGTGTTATATGCACCCGAAACGGTATGCAACAAACAAATCGCATACAGGCATTTTGTATGCGCTGAAGTCTTAATTGATTATGCTGAGTAAGAAAATTGTAATACACTGCGCAACAATATTCTATATGCGGATAAATCAATGTTTTGACTAATTTTAATTTTACGTCTTGACTTAGTTGATATTTAAATTTGTACATTGACTTTAGTTTTAAAAATGTAATTTGAAAGATATGATCGACATGCTTCTCAAAAGATAGATGGTTATCTAAAATTACTCCTAAATTTTTCGCAGATTGTACCCAGTTTATATTTGTTCCATTAATATTTATTGTATGATCCCCCATAATGTTATTTATCTGCCTCTCAGGCCCTATACATAATGCCACTGTTTTATTCGGGTTAATACGCAAGCCATGATCTTCAGAATATTTTGCTGTATTGTATAAGTCTATGTTTATGTTTTCTATATCATTTTCCAGATTACTTATTGACATATATAATTCGAAATCATCAGCATAGAGATGTACTTGACAATGAGACAGGGTAAAGGGGAAGTCAAAAATGAATATAGAGAACAATATTGGTCCCAGGATACTACCCTGTGGTACACCTGATGATGTTTCTCTTATGGACGAATATAAAGTATCATCAATTAAAACTCTTTGTGAACGACCTCTGACATAGCTACTTAACCAATTTATAGCACTATTTTCAAACCCAATGTATTTTAATTTTGCAAGAAGTAAATCAAAATTTACTAGGTCAAAGGCTTTACTCTGATCCAGAAAAACTAATATTGATGGCAATGATTTGTCCATTGCAGTGCTAATGTCATTTACAACTTTCAATAGTGCCGTTTGTGTTCCATGTTTTTGGCGAAAACCTGACTGTATATCTGGAAGGATACTATTAAGTTCAATATAGTCTTTTAACTGAAAAGACAGAGTTTTTTCGAGCAATTTGGAAAAAGTCGGCAGAATACATATAGGGCGTAGGTCGTTAAAACAGGCAGGAGTATTTATTTTTGGGATAGGTATAACGTTAGCAGTTTTCCATAAGTTTGGAAAAATACCATGTTTTAAAGACTCGTTAAATATGTGCTTTACAGCATCAATACAGTAGGGTAGAACTAGTGAAATCATTTTAACATTTATACCATCCACACCAAAAGCCTGAGATTTAAATGACTTTAAGGCATTAAAAATTTGCTGGTCATTTATTTCGACAAAATTAAAATGTGCATCTCTATTAAGTAGATTGCTGTTATAAAATGAAAATAAATCATTATTTATTGTTGACTGGCCCGCGACATTTAAAAAATAATCATTAAGTTCTTCCGGTTTTTGCAACTCGACTGGTAACATATTTTTTTTTTGACGGAGAATTAGTAGCAACACCCCATTCTGATAAATTTCTCCAAATTTTCTTTTGATCATTTTTATTTTTGTTTAGTACATACTGCATATATGCAATTTTTTCGCGTTTTATTGCCTCATTTACATAATTACGTATTGTGATATAGTACTCTCTGCTAGTTGCTGTTCTGGTTTTTATATATTTTTTGTGTGCTTTGTCTTTAGCTTTTATCATTAATTTTAAGTTATATGTTATATATGGCTGGTGTTTTCGCTTTTTAATTATGGTACATACTGGAGCATGCCGATCAAAAAGAGACACTATGCAGTTATTAAGTAATTCCACTTTTGAATTTATATCGTGTTGATTAAATATATTTTCCCAAGGTACATTGTAAGTGGCATCAATAGCAAAGCTGTTCAAGTCAAATTTTTTATAATTTCTGTAAATAATAGTATCTTTACATACCTTTATATTTTCAATAAATATCTCACAGAAAACCATCATGTGATCCGTAATATTAAGCATATCCATTGTATCACAATTTTTTACCACAATATCGTTACTGGTGCATACAACATCTATCAGTGACTCTGTAGTAGCAGTTATTCTGGTTGGCTTTTTTATTATCTGACACAATTCAAAGTCACATAATAATGAAATAAATTTTATAGAATCGGGTGAATTTACATTTAACAAATTTATATTTATATCTCCCATGAATATCACTGAATTAACCTCCAAATATACACGTTCTAATACATCACTAAGTTCATTTAAACAAGCTAAAATGTTTGCACTAGGGGGTCGATAAATAATCCCTAAGGCCACTTTCTGTTTATTAAAATTAATAATTAACCACAATTGTTCTAACCCATTGTCTGACGTAGATAAATGATACACTTTGAAAGTATAGGTAGACCTCAAATAGCATGCAACGCCTCCTCCTCTTCCATCCCGGTCATTCCTTATTAAATTGTAATTAGGTAAACACACATAATTGCTAGAAAAATCTGGCATTAACCAAGTTTCAGAAAGGCCAATTATTGAAAATTCGTTTTCCAAAACAATATCTTTGAAACTGTGAAAACAATTATTGATAGACCGTATATTTACTTGACCTATCTTGACATTTACTTTTTTGACTTTGTAATGACTGGATTATTATTAATATATTTAATGTATAAGTCCTCTTCTCCATTTTCTTTCCGTTGATTGAGCTGACATATAATATTTTTTAAATATTCTCGTTGCAATAGGGTTAAATTACATATTTTTAAAGCGCTAAAATTTCAAAGAGGTAGTTTTTCATGTTTTTCCGGAAAAACTCGGTGAAAACGCACTTTACAGAAAAGTTGCATATGAAAAAAGTCTTGTATTTCGATGATACATTCAACTGAATTTTGTCAGATTTTTTTTTTCAACTTTTACATTTCCCCTCCCCACTTTTAGGAATTTTCGAGTGGCCATATTATCTCAAAAAAATATGCATTTTTCGAAAAAATTCACAAGACTAAAAATATCTCATTTTGGGCCAAAAAAGGTAAAGATATTGTTTATTTTTCATTTTTGACCTAATTCTACAAGTTACGGAACCCGTGATAAAAGGGGTGTTTTCTACCCCTTCCTACTCTAATTTTTTTTTCAACTTTTTTACTAACGTCACTACAAACTCATCGCACAAGGTTTTATCAAAATCCATTCATTAGCACTCAAATTAGAGGTGAAATTTGAGGTGAAGCTCCCGTTAACTGGACTAGTTTACTACTCGGCGACTTGTATACTTCGACGATCTGCCTGGAAAAAACATAGTAATCCAATGAAATTAGACTTTTCTGATCTAACAAAATATATCCTTCATTTTTTTTTTGAAATCGATTTATTTTGGTGTTTTAAAGAAAATATTAGAAATCAACAACGAGATCACTACGGCATAAAAAATTATTCAAGGTCAAAGTTCACAAAAAACGTTTTTTGCGAATATCCCGCTTTCCATGGCTCGGAGGCCAATTGAGGTTCTTATAAAAATGAAAGATAATGAAATTCCGCACAAAAATGATATCTTCCACTTTTTATGTACAACGAATGGTTTAGGCAAAAATGTGCTTCGAAGTTTCCGCGCAAGGCATAATATGCTCCATTTCATATAGTGCATAGAATACGTGCTTGTTCTATGTATATTATTAGCTGATCGATATATATTTACCGTCATATACAGTAATATTTGCTAAATCTTCACATTAAAATTTATTGGTTATATATTTACAGTGTGTTTCAGTTGAAATGGTAAAACCAACTTTTTTATTTTTTTTTCAATTTGAATCAAATTTTACTTAAATATAGAATAACTTAGGATCTACTTATGACCAGAAAAACATTCGCCTCCTGCAAATGCAAAGCCACCTGCGATACCAAAATATGCGGAGAAAATCAAGAAATCTTATTAGGCATTTTTTTATCGGAAAATTTTGTTAATGAAATTTGTTTAGAATTGTCCAAAAACCTTACGTCCAAAGTTTAATCAAAATAGAAAAATGTATATTATGCCTTGCGCGGAAAGTTCGAAGCACATTTTTGCCTAAACCGTTCGTTGTACATAAAAAGTGGAAGATATCATTTTTGTCCGCAATTTCATTATCTTTCATTTTCATAATAACCTCAATTGGCCTCCGAGCCATAGAAAGCGCGAAATTAGCAAAAAAACGTTTTTTTGTGAACTTTGACCTTGAATAATTTTTTATGCCGTAGCGATCTCGTTGTCGATTTTTAATATTTTCTTTAAAACACCATAATAAATCAATTTCAAAAAAAATGAAGGATATATTTTGTTAGATCAGAAGCCATATTTTTGTCTAAAATGACTTGAGTAATAGGCATTAATCATAGGCTATGGTTTTACAAGAAATATCATAAATAATATAAATATAATATATTATATGGATGCAGCTATGCTTATAAAAATTTAATAAGCCGGTTATATCCTAGAATTTTTTATTCTATTCAGCGGTTTTCAACCTTTTTCGAACCACGACCCCCTTACAAAAAGAAAAAACCAAGTTTACCCAACCTCGATCTCTATTAATAAAATCTAAAATCAATCAAATTTTAAAATTTCTTGTTATAGTTTTTGGTATGATTTCTCATTAAAAATTGGTTTCATTAAAATTGTGTGTAATATTTAGATTTTGAAATTTTAGAATAAATGATTTAACTTATTGGTTTTTTCCTCAATAGCTCGGAACCCCCTTGGAATATCGTCGCCTCTTCCCCCCAGGGGGTCGCGACCAACAGGTTGAAAACCGCTGCATAGATCTTTAAGAGGTTCAGGTTAAGTAGTAAATACTTGAGATTACAAATGTCCTCGAAAGGAAACAAATCAATCGAATTCAGGATATCTTTTACGAATCTTACAGGACAAATATATATAAAAAACTACACATTCTGAAGGATTTTAAAATTGTGTACATTATTTCCTTTGAAAAATCAAATAAAATGGTAAATAAAATTACACTAGAATGACACTTGCGTTGTATATGCCCTTTCAGGCCGTCAAATGCTACGCTAACAATCAAAGCATGCGACGATGCCGACTTAAATGCATCCCACAAGCGACGTTTTGATATCTTTAAAAAGAGGCGTAAGCCTCCACGGAAAACGCATAAAATCAGTTTCAATGTATGAGCCTTCAATAAATGACGACAACTTTGCAATTTTCCGAACACCGGGAAAGAAGCTCTTAAATGCGTTGTTTTTATTAGCGATCAAACATTCATTTATTGTCTTATTTGATGTCTGTACGTTGTTTAATATATAAAATTAATGTAAAACATATTGCCAAACTTTATTAGGTATATATTTTTAAATGTAAAAACCTTACGCTTAATGGTTTCATAAATTTTAATTAAATATAACATCCTACAAGTTAACGTATTTGTATATTAAAAAATGTTAACGCTTTGAGTAACGCTGTAAAAAATGTTAAACTTTGTTAATTATTGTACATACATTTAAAGAGGTAGGTTGATTGGTTTTTGAACCTTGCGTGTCAAATTTCTAGTGTTTAATATAACATTGTGTTGTTGTTTCGTATAAATTTTATAATGTATACACAAATTTATGTATCAAAATTTAAAGCATCTCTGCAAAAAGAAATACAAAGTGTTAGTTAAACCGTAATCAATTCTGACTAAATAAATATTTTGCACAGGGTGTATCGCTTAATTGTGAAATAAGTCTATAACTTTTTTGTTTCTTGGTCGTTTTGAATATATTATATTGTTACGTGTTTACACTCCTTAGTAAACACCATGTATAGCGGGATAGCAGATAGACATTAGACAGACAGACAGATGGGATTGAATGACTAATAATTTTAGTAATTTATATTACTACGGGAGTCCATCCTAACTGTACGTGCACCCCATCCACTAAGAAGGGATTTTTCGAAATTCGACCCCAAGAGGGTAAAAAGGGGCGGGTTGAAATTTCAGGCGAACGAAGTCGCGAGTATCAGCTAGTCATCAATATTCCAGCTGCTCCCCAAATCTTGAAATATTCGGATATATTTGGTTTATTTGGGAAAAAGTAACATTTTCAGGGGTTTTATCTTTCCTTTTCCCTTAAAGGCACTGACTGAGTTGCAAATGAATGAAGGCCCAGTAATGCCCAACATTTTTGAGGTCCGTACTCTTCTGCTAATGCGGATATATTAATAAGCCTTCTTTTATTGCCAAATCCAGTATCAAAAAGTAATTTACATTTAATTTTATTGGAATGAGCCAGCAGAATCCAAAAGATATCACTATCAACACTTTTAACCCTAATCTGTTCATAACCCATTGTTACCGTTTTCGAGATAAATGTCTGCAAATTATAATATTTTTATTATTAATTTTTTTCAGTTTATTTTATTTTTTGTTATGCTAATAATATAAAGTTATATTATACGCCTTGAAATTATTGTCAAAGTTATTTCCTCTAAATTATTTACCGATATATGAATTTCCATGTTTTCTTAATTTTGGACTCATTTATCTGGAAAACGGTAACGCCTATCAAAGTATTGTATAGAAACAAAATTGTAGAAAATTTTATGCACGTTGTTTTTTGTGAAAAAAGTTTTTGTCCATCTTTTTTAGTTCTTGTGTTAAACGACAAAAAAAAACGTTGGCAGCAGTTTTTTTTAACATATGACTGTCATTTCGCAAGTACAGCCAGTTTTTTTTTTTTTGGGAACATGTCTAAAATTGTTTCTTAGGCTTTAGTCTTTATGAAAAACAGCGTCCCCAAGGATCGGAGGGGGAGGGTGCACGTATAGCTAGGAAGGGCTCCCCGACTCTATAGGTAGTGGTGATTTTTACGATTACAATACTTCCCTTCGGTAAGCGAGGGAAGTAATAAAACTGTTTTGACTAAATTTGAAAATAATGTATCTTACATCTTGTTTTCAAGTTTTCTCAAAATCGGTTTTTTGTTTTTGTTTGTTTTTCATTTGAACAATTTAAAAAATATATATAAATAAAAATCAACTGTAACTGCTATCAAGACGATGTAGAAAAAGAATATGTGATGAGATCTTTGAAAAAAAATCGCTAATATGATTTAGTGGTTTTTGGTAATAAAAGACGTATCGCAGAAGGCCATGTATTTCAATGTAAAAGAAAATTAATGTCTACAGTTAGAATTTTTACTGACCTACATTAAAAAAAATAAATCGAATAAAAGACAAAAGATTTACAGACCTGTTCCACATCTATGCAAAACACCCCGTATAGTAAAAACACTGAGAAACTTTTACATTCTGTTAGAAATTAAAATATATTTTTTACCTAATTTTATAAACTGTGTACACAATATAAATTTTGTTTTACCATTTTACATCAATATTTTTTTTCTAAATGGCTACCACTAAGTCAAAGTTTAATTAAATTCATTTTAAACGTATTGAGTTGCAAGTAAGGTTTTATGTATACTGGGTGTCTCAGTTAAAACAATCCAACCTGAATAGTGAAAAACGGACTTTTTGAAAATGTTCCATTAATTCCAGCACATTCAAATCACATTCAGCAGTTTTTCACCAATTCTTTCCACTTTTCTACCATCTTCTCATACTCCCACATTCGTCTATTACCTCCTTTATTTCCCCTCGAAGAAAATTAATCAGGTTGGTAAATTTTACCTGGGACTTATAACATGTTCATAATGAATAACATATATTTTCTAAATATTTATCTGTATATTACGTACGCTTTTGGAGTTTCAGGTCCTTATATATTCAAATAGTTGTAAAATAATTTGGGGCGACTCATGTTCACCAAAAGGACATAATTCTTAAAAGTTGAAAAATGAAGGCAAATCTTGCCTAGTTGAAGAGTTTTAGCCGGCGTTTTCCCACCGAGCTGAGTGTACTAAGGTAGGTTTTTTATACCTCATTTCAAATCTTTACCTAGAAGCTTTGAACATCCACAGGAGGCAGCGACATTTTTGGGACTCATGCCATTAAGGCTGATTTTCACTTATCTAATAGATAGTTATTGCCTATACATACACGAAATGGCGGGTCAGCTGGCACACCCGCGGTGGGGGAAGCTGCGAAAGCGCCACCCACGCGTTAAAAATTTATTGAAATAAAAACATACCATCACAGTTGAAATTTTGTATGTTGTTTAATAATGTTAAAAAGTAATACAAAATTGTAGTCAGCTGTTAAAATGGCGGTGGATAATACGTCCGCTGCTCATGTACACATGTTGATTAAAAGTTCAAATTGTGTTATATAACAACATGTATAATGTATTTGACGAAAAATTGAGTCAGTTGATGGTAAGAGTGGGGAAAGGTTGTCATGACGAAAGCTGACAGGTTTTCCCTTAAGACAGACCCAGCTGATCATTATCTTTACTCAATGTATTTAATACTGTATTATATATTTGAATAACAGTTTTTTTCCTATTTAATTAACAGAAAACTTTCGCATTTAAAAATATCTTGAATTATATAAGTTAATGTAACGAGAGAAAAAAAATCGGCAGCTACTGGAACCGGCTGGAACCTCCCCACACGGTGGATCCTTATCAGCTGTGTGTGTTTAGTAGCTTCGCCGTTATCATGCCAACATACATATACAGACACATACACATAGACATTTTTCAAAAACCACTTTTTTGGGTTCTTGGGACCTCAAAACGTAAAGATCTGATGTTATCTCAATTTTCGATTTTGGACTAATTGTAGTAACCTCCCACAATTTTATTGTGGGAGGAATATAATATGATATTCATGAAAAATTGAAGCGTTAGTTAATTAATGTTATGTAGTTGTTTATGAAACGCACAAATTGAAGTACTAAAAATTTCAAGTCCACTTATTCCGGATAAATATGGTTGGGAAGAAAGGAAAACAAATATTTTTTCGAATATTTTGAAGACGAACAATTGCTATCAACCATTTCTGAAATTACACATGATCTAATTTGCAGATAATAGTGAAGGTATTAAAAAATTATTATTTTATGTTAATTTTAAGTAATAATAATTTTTATACAATATTTGTATTTTATAAAACTAAAAAAAGAAATATGTAAATTATGATACAAAATCTGTTTTCTTTAATTTCAAAAGAAATCATTTGTTTTTGCTTTACTACTACAATTTGTGCGTTTTATAAACAACGGCATAGTATTAATTAACTAACTTCAATTACTTCCACGTCCAGTGGAAGTATAGTAACGACAAAAAAATTTTTAAAAATTTTTATTGTCCAAATAGGCTTAAAATGTCATGAAACGTCGAGATTTTAAGTTTGAGCGAAAAAAAAATTTCTGTCTGTCTGTCGGTCGGTCTGTCGGTCTGTCTGTCTGTCGGTCTGTCTGTAACTTTTTTTTGTGCGCACGTTTACTCTGGAACCGTTTAAGATATTGACTTGAAATTTGGTACACATATGTACTTTAACGAGATCTAGAACTAGATTATATTTTCATCTTGTTCCGTCGAAGGGTTGGGGGGTAAATTGGGGTAAATTTGGGGTAAATAGGTCAATCAAGCAGGTAACAGTCCATAAAATTGGTATTTAGTATATACAAGAGAAGCTAAGGTCTCAAAAAAATTTTTGGCATTAGCCACCCCCATTACCACCCCCACCCCCTTATTAAAGGGGATGAAAAAAAACTGTGATTTAGTGTAAGTACAGGAACCAGAAACCTCAAAATATTTTTTACTTCATCCACCCCCCACTATCACCCCCCATCACCACCCCCCCACCCCACTACCGATGTGGAGTATCGTTTTATGGGTTTTTGGGGTAGAGGATTTCAAATATTATATTATTAAAGTTCCATAAACAATTATTTTCACATATAAAGTTTTTTCGTTGTGAGTGACTTGGATAGAGAATCTGGATGTGGAAGTAGTGATTCCTTGGGCAGCGGTTTTTTTCATGAATATCATATTTTATTTATAGATAACGAGGAGGAAGAGCTAGAGGCGTTCGATTCCGACGACGCCAATGACGAGGAAGATAACGAAGAGAGCGACATTGAAAGTCTGATATCAAACGATGAGCAAGAATAAATAAATTGTATTAAAATAATGTAAATAAAAGTTCCCTTTCATTGATTTTTAAATAATGTATATTTTTCTTCGTTATATTAACATATATTTCAAGATATTTTTAAGCGCGAAAGCTTTATATTAATTAAATAGGAAAAAAATTGTTATTCAAATATATAATACAGTATTAAAACATTGAATAAAAATAATGATCAGCTGGGCCTATCATAAGGAAAAACCTGTCAGCTTTTGTTATGGAAACAATACGCGATGCTCGATACATACGGCCCGCGCACCGGGGGCGTCAGCTGACGACCTTTCCCCCCCTCTTACAATCAGCTGACTTAATTTTTTGTCAAATACATTATACATATTGTTATATAACAAAATTTGAACCTTGATGAAATTACTAAAATTTAAACCTTTAATCAACATGTTTATATAGACTAGTTCACAAGTTCAAAGCCGTGTTAATGCTTGATAAAGTTCGTAAAAACATGAGTGAGATCTCATTGGATTCGGAATGACGTCTAGAAAAATGTTCAGAAATTTCAAACCCGTACATAAACAATTGCAAAAGTTATGAACAAATGAAGATTGAAAAAATAACGAGTTTCGTTTTTTGCAGATAACTCGAAAACTATTAATATATAAGAAATTTTAAAGAAAGCTTCTTAAAGAGGAATAAATGTCCAATAAAAAAGTCCCAACTCTATCTCTAATATTAATAATTTTAATTTAATGTTGAAAATAGAGCTCCGCGCGGCGAACAGTAAGCCGTTACGATGCTCTGAAACCGGCCTAATAAGTAAAAATATTTTTTTATATTATTAAATATTAATTTAAAAATTTTCGTATTATTTAGACACTTAAAGGAACAATATCTCGTTGGAAAAAAATTGTTTCACCGATTTCTCATAAAATGAGCCTATTATTAATTAACAAATTTGTTTAGAGTTTGTGTTTATATTTCAAGACGGATAATTTGTAAACAAAAGCCACTAAAATTATTTAGCTTCGTGGAGATCTTATGTCAATTATACTTTATGGGATTATGACATTGCGATGTTTTTAATTGTTATAGTCTATTAGTTACTAATTATTTAACCTAGCAAAAAACTAAAAAATGAAGAAGAGAAAAATTTTTTTAATTAATTTTAATTATTATTACTGTTTTTATATTCAAAAATACTATAAGATTGCATAACCTTTAAATTTTTATTGCTATTTTTTTAAATAAATTTTATAAACAAACAGATAAATGACATATTTTTGAAAAAAAATTTTTTGCCATTATATTTGTTACAAAATATTATGATAAAAAAACCATGTTTTTTTCTTAAAATTTTTTTTTAATTGTTTATAATAATTTTTTTCCTTTTTTCATTATTTAAACAAATTATTAAGAACCAATTTTATTCTTAAAATTTTTTATTTGGAATTCTCTACAAGGTGGAAAAAAGAAACTTGTAGAGAATTGCAAAAATAAATTTTAAGAATAAAATTTATGTCTTAATAATTTGTTTAAATAATGAAAAAAATGAAAAAAAATGATAATAAACAATTAAAAAAAAATGTTTAAGAAAAAGAAATGTATCTATTTGTTTATAAAATTTATTTAAAAAAATAGCAATAAAAATTTAAAGGTTATGTAATCTTATAGTTTTTTGAGTATAAAAGCAGTGATAATAATTAAAATTAATTAAAAAAAATTTTCAACCTCTCTTCTTCATTTTTTAGTTTTTTGTTAGGTTAAATAATTAATAACTAGTAGACTGTAACAATTAAAAACATCGAAATGTCATAATCCCTTAAAGTACAATTGACATAAGGTCTCCACGAAGCGAAATAATTTTAGTGGCTTTTGTTTAAAAATTATCCTACTTGAAATATAAACGCAAACTCTAAACAAATTTATTAATTAACAATGGGTTCATTTTATGAGAAATCGGTGAAACAATTTTTTTCCAACGGGATATTGTTCCTTTAAGTGTCTAAATAATATGATAATTTTTTAAAATTTTTAAATTAATATTTAATAACATAAAAAAATATGTTTACTTATTACGGCCGGTTTCAGAGCATCGTAACGGCTTAGTGTTCGCCGCGCGGGGCTCTATTTTCTACATTAAATTAAAATTATTAATATTAGAGATAGTTGGGAGTTGGGACTTTTTTATTGGAAATTTCTTCCCCTTTACGAATCCTTCTTTAAAACTTCTCAAATATTAATAGTTTTCGAGTTATTTGCAAAAAAACGAAACTCGTTAGTTTTTCAATCTTCATTTCTCTCATATTTTTACGAGCTTTATCGAGCATTAACACGGCTTTGAACTTGTGAACTTGTCTAATATGAGCCACGGATGTTTTATCCACTGCTATTTTAACAGCTGACTATGATTTTTTATCACTTTTTAGCATTATTAAACAACATACAAAATTTCAACTTTGACGATACAGTGTGTGTAGTGGCGGGCTAGACATAGGGAGTAAGAATTACAACATCGCGTGTGCCAGCTGAAATGAAATAACTGAGAGCTGGGATGCTTCACCGACGGGCGAGTTTGCTACTGCTGTGTTGTCATATCTCTCGCGTTACGTGAATGTACATGCCTAATCGGCAATTACACGCACTGTATGTTTTTATTTCAATAAATTTTCTACGCGTGGGAGGCGCTCCAGCACCTACCTCCACCGTTACTTGAACAGCTGACCACCGTTTCGTGTATGTGTACGTAAACCACTATGATATAAATGAAAACCAGCCTTAATAAAATGACTAGCTCCAAAAGGTCGCTGCCTCCCGGGCTGTAATTCATGATGTGATTTGAATAAAACAATTTTTATAAAGCAAAGTTGCTACCGTAACATTTTTGAATCAGTAGATCTATGATCCACACAAAATAGTCTCAAAGCACTAATTGTCAAAAAAAAAATTATCATCTCACCCTAGGAGTGCCGCAAATGTCAACAATAGATTCATCAAGACTGATTTCTTTAATACTATATGTGAGGACCTTTCACTCGACAAGGGTGCGTTTTTAGATGTTGGCGTACAAATATAACTGTTTTCGTTTATATCTAGTTTTCAGTGTTAACATTTGTCAATAGTATTTACACACACTATTTACAAAATGATAAAAACGTTATTAATATTGGTTGCCTCGAACAATGGAAATAAAAGCTTATTGAAAATGTTAATCAACATATATTGTATAAACTATTATTTTAATATTATATGTATAACAAATAATTTCATGTGTAACATATATTTACATTCGTTTTTTACATTATATTTGTAAACAATAAATATATTATTTAGTTAAATGTGCTTTATTTTGCAAAATTAGTGTGTAGTAGTAAGATTTAATAAGATTGATAAAAGAATGCTGAGAAGACCTGTCAATTTATCTTACAGACATTACGCAGCCCCACAAAAAAAATGTTCAGAGCAGCGAACCAGACCCATGTATCTCTATGTATTTTCGGTCGCTGAATGCGAATCCGAGGTCAAAAAAAATCATTAGCAAGAGCCAAAAAACACCCCTGGAATGGGGTAAAAAGAAGATTAAGCTACGAGAATAGTTGTTACATCTTAATCATTGGAATTATACAAATTAAGGTTAAACAGCAGCGTACATACAATAGATATGAAACACCAGAGAGGGGCGAAAACTAGACCCCATATATAAAAAAAATTGATCCAAAACAGCAATGACTGCTGGAAAAGCTCAAAATGTCTAAGTTTTGTTAAAGTAATAAGAGGTCCAACGTAATCTTCATAAACCACCCCCGAGTTTAAAGGACAACGAGAAAAACAAGAAAAAATGTGAAATCCAACAGGATTTCTATTTTCATAGATGCCATGATTGGCTGAAATCCCGTAGTACTCTAAAATAGAACTAGAAACTTACGTATCATGAACGTCTTACAGCGTCAACCTTCAGAGTGTGTGAAAACTACCCCCTATGTAAGATTTAACTATAAAAAGTTTCAGTGACTTCTATAAAAATTCAAAACACCTGCGTTATGTGGAAGTGAGAAGAAACTAGACTATGTTCGACGCTGTGCTTGAACCATCTCGCCACCCCGACAGGTGGCGAGATGCTACCCCTACATCCGTAGGATGCTGGAAAAACTAACCGGATTTACATTTTTATGGATGCTATGACGTTTCGGGTTTTTTCAGAAGTCACTGTAACTTCTTATTGTTTCTTGCACAGGGTATAGTTTTCACCCTCTAGGGGAGTGGAATTGAATAACAACAGTGGTTCGTGACTTTCTAAGTCTAACTCTGAGTACTACGCAATTTTAACCAATCATAGCATCCATGAAAATGAAAATACTCTTGTATAAATGTTTTTTTCTTGTTTTTTCTATGTCATTTAAGATAAGGGGTGGTTCTTGGTAGTGCTGTTGGGGTAGTTTTCAATAATTGAGCCAAAACTACTGCCGACTCTTCTCACCTTTACAAACCTCCGGATGAAAATTGGGTGAAAAAGGGAGGGTCAAAGAAAATAGATTTTTGAAAATTGTAAAAATGCACTTTTTTGAAAATTAAAAATAAATAAACTCTATCCCCTAAAAGTACATAAAACGTACAATCGAAAAAGAAAAAAGTGACGTACAATGCCTACTGATAATTGACGAAGAATTAAACATTTTATTTCGTCCGCCATCTTTGACCGTTCTATTTGAAATACGGTGTCCGGAATTGGTGCATTATATTTTACCATAAATGAGTTTTATTTTTGCTAACTTTGGTGAAATTACTCCTTATAGAAAAGACATTCAATTTTGATTTTTTTGGCTAATCTTGGTGTTTTCTATTTTTTTCCAAGATGGCGGATTGACCAATACATATCGGGCAGGTCTATATTTTTTTAAGAATTTTTTTCAAATAAGTCAGTATTTTTAAAATTTCCATCCATAAGTTGAAAATCCGTGAAAGCGCGTCAAAAAGTGTATATAACTTTTGAAGGACAAGGAATTTTTGGGCGTAAATATTCTTTTCGTAATCAGAAGGTCGTAATGCATAAGAATGAATAATAAAATTTCAAGTAGAGTGTTGTCGCTGAAAAAAATCAATTCAACTCTACTAAAAGAAATTCGAACTTACAATGTTAGAAATAATTTTTGGAAAATACAGTGTGTCCCAGGATAGATGTAACAAGAGGTGTAATGGACCAAACATTTTGGAATGGTATTTGGGGATTGAGTCCTGCCTGTTGTAAAACTAAAGTATACCAAAAATGACTTGATTTGGTGTTCTACAGGGTGTTTTATAAGCAAAGTTATAAAAATCACCACTAATAAAGTACCTTTATTTTTCAAAATATGAAAAAATTCCACTAAGAAAAGTTATTTAGGATGCAATTTTATACCTCTATACCAAATTTCAGGAATATAAAATTATTTTTTTGAAACTTCCCATTTTTTGCGAATTAAGAGTTGAATTCATATTTAAAGTTGTGTAGGAGCAACTGTTAATCATCTCAAAAAGTAGGCTATTGGTAAATAAAAAACCGCTGCCCAAGGAATCACTACTTCCACATCCAGATTCTCTATCCAAGTCACTCACAACGAAAAAACTTTGTATGTGAAAATAATTGTTTATGGAACTTTAATAATATAATATTTGAAATCCTCTACCCCAAAAACCCATAAAACGATACCCCGCATCGGTAGTGGGGTGGGGGTGGTGATAGGTGGGTGGTAGTGAGAGGTGGATGAAGTAAAAAAATATTTTGAGGTTTCTGGTCCCTGTACATACACTTAATCACAATTTTTTTCATCCCCTTTAATAAGGGGATGGGGGTGGTAATGGGGGTGGCTAATGCCAATTTTTTTTTGAGACCTTAGATTCTCTTGTATATACTAAATACCAATTTCGTGGACTCTTACCTGCTTGATTTACCCATTTACCCCAAATTTACCCCAATTTACACCCTAACTCTTCGACGGAACAAGATGAAAATATAATCTAGTTCTAGATCTCGTTAAAGTACATATGTGTACCAAATTTCAAGTGAATATCTTAAACGGTTCCAGAGTAAACGTGCGCACAAAAAAAAGTTACAGACAGACAGACAGACAGACAGACCGACAGACAGACAGAAATTTTTTTTTCGCTCAAACTTAAAATGTCGACGTTTCATGACATTTTAAGCCTATTTGGACAATAAAAATTTTTTTGTCGTTACTATACTTCCACTAGACGTGGAAGTAAAATTGAATAGACGAGATGTACGAAGATATAATGTTAATCGAACTAAATGTAGAACAAGAAACAATTACTAACACAAGATTAATGAGGTCTAAAAATTATTACAATAAATGTCAAAAACATAACAGATTCACAAACAAATTAATTATTAACCAATACAAAAAAATGTTTACAATTTTTTTGTTTACAATTTTTTTATTATTCGACGTAGCTACCACCCACATCCACACACATTTCGATCCTTCGCCTGAAGTTCTTAAAACTGTTTCGAATATGATCTAACGGTATGGAGTCTACGGCATTTGTAATTCTCTGCTTCAATACTGCTACATCGTTAGGAAGTGGTTCAGCGTAAACCAACTGCTTGAGGCGACCTCATAAAAAGGTCGCCTCAAGCAGTGGCCGGCGAGATCCCCAGATTGATAGGTCTGGGGATCTCGCCGGCCACTTGATCGGTCCATTCCTGGTAATCCAACTTTCTCCAAAATTTAAATTCAACCACAGATTAACCATTTCTGTGGAGTGGCCAGGGCAACCGTCATGTTGAAAATGAACTAAAGGCATATCTCTTAAAATATTTAAATGTTCTTCAGAAAATCTTTGAAGAAGCTGTAAATAAGTGTGCTGGTTTAACCTTCCCTCAATGAAATAAGGTCCAATAACTCCAACGTGATAAGAAACGGCACACCAGACATTCCCTTTTTTATAATATTGTCTTCTACAATGAATTCTAAAATTTGGATTTTCCGAAGCCCAAAACCGACAATTTTGAGATGAAACAACACCATTGGTTGTGAATGTGGATTCATCTGAGAAAATTATGAAATGAAAAAATCTCTCTTCCATGATTTTTTCTCCAATGGTCAAACAAAAATCCAACCTACGGCCGTCATCTCCCTCTTCAAGCGTATCTTTATAATTTGCTTTATATGCCCTAATTTTCTTTGCATTGTAAATTCTTTGGAGTTCAGACTTGCTAATATTAATAAGAGCTGATCTCTCTATTAGTGGCATCCTAGGATTTTCTATAACAGAGGCATGAGCTATAATAGCCCCAACATTGTCTTCATCATATGCTTTTATTTTTCTTTTCATGTTAAGAACACTACCAGTAGCCAGAAACTTTTTAATTATTCTCATAGCCTGAGTACGTGACAAAGCAGTGTTTGGAAATTTCAAATTAAATTGCCTTACCACTTCTCTTAGCGAGTTTTCACCGCGAATTCCGTAGCATTGCACAATATAAATTTTTTCACGCTCTGTGGGTACCATTTTCACTTAATTTTTTATGCTTGGTTCGTTAATTTGAAACAGAAATTAAGGATAATATTGACTACGTTTGACAGATATGTCAATAATAAATGATAAATGTGTATCCACTGCTTTTCTCATAGCCTACTTTTAGCTTCTACATAACTTTAAATATTAATTCACAAAAAATAATTTCTATGCAGTTTTAATTGAATGGTTCAAAATAAAATACTAATTTATTGAAAAAATGGGAAGTTTCAAAAAAATAATTTTATATTCCTGAAATTTGGCACAGAGGCATAAAATTTCATTCTAAATAACTTTTCTTAGTGGAATTTTTTCATATTTTGAAAAATAAAGGTACTTTATTAGTGGTGATTTTTACAACTTTGTTTATAAAACACCCTGTAGAACACCAAATCAAGTCATTTTTGGTATACTTTAGTTTTACAACAAGCAGGACTCAATCCCCAAATACCATTCCAAAATTCCAAAATTTTTGGTCCATTACACCTCTTGTTACATCTATACTAGGACACACTATATATGTGATTTCCTAGAACTTTTACTTTTGAACATTTTTACGTAACTACAAAAATAACTAAGTAAGCTAGATAGCACTTTTTAATAACACTTTTTATAGAATGTATTCCCTACTTTACAAATACACTGTAGATATTCTGGTTGGCCTGGTGACGTTAATGATGAAACAGAAAAGTCGTAGGTTCTAACATTTCATTTCTAACTATCACGTATAAAAACATTTAACTTTTCCATAATATTCTTAAGGAAAGAGCATATTAATCCATAATCTTGCCACATTAAAAACGCGCTTAATGCGGAACACTTCAAAGTAGAACAACGCAAATTTACGATTATTACTGTTTTGAGACGAACATCATTTGCAAAGTTGAGGAAATTATAGAATTGTGAACAATGTTAAGCCGTGGAAAGCGTTCTGCCAATTAGCTGCTGTTTGTGAAATTGGCTGCAGTAATTCTCTCTAGATGAATGAACCATACTGAGCTGGACTGCGCTTAAACTGGATGCTGTAACGCAAATGTGTAAATTGGCACTAAATTACAACCACTTATCAAGAAACGTGCCTACGAGGATGGTATATGCTGTGTGCTTTTTAACTATAAATTTATAACTACCGATCTAATGCGAATAGTCGCATGGTATGTAACAGAGTTGCTTAATATTCTAATAGCGTTTGGTGGACATTAAATTTACTTTGCGTTTACAATGTATGCTAAGTAAATAAATAATATTTACTGGCTATTTTAGATGCAAAATATGTTCCAATTTAAAAGTTACAGGACAAATTACAACAACTTTTTATTTGGCCACTTTACATACAGTTCATCTACATTTAATTGGTGGCAAATCAAAAAGTTAAAAGAAATATAAAAGAATACCGCACGTTTTATAGGTAAATTGGTGGCCTGTCAAATTTCATGAATTTTTGCTAGTTGTAGTTCAACTGATTCTAAACAATAAGTTCCTTTGGCAAAACCAAGGGCGGATCTGGACCTTGAGCTTGGGGGAGGGGGGGGTAACACTGAACCTAAAATTTTTTGATGAGCGGGGGGGGGGGAATCCGAAAAATATTTTTTCGTCCCAAAATTTGTTTGAAGAGCGGGAGGGAGAAATCCAAAAAAAAATTTTTCGCTCCAAAATTTTTTGAAGAGCGGGGGGAGAAATCCAAAAAAAAATTTTTTTCATCCTAAAAAATTTTAAATGAAAATTTGTTGGGGGGTAATTACCCTGTTAAAAGTTTTTTTTCTTCCCAAAATTAACAAAAATCATACCATTTTAAAACAAAAGTTGATGATTTACAGAATCTTGGGGGGGGGGGGGGGTAATTACCCCGTTAACCCCCCCCTCCCCCATAAATCCGCGCCTGGGTAAAACTTCAAATTATGGACAGTTTCTCCCATAGATGGCTCCAAAGACTGGGCCTGATGCTGCATCAACGATTTCTCAAAACGTACTGCTAGTATTGAAATGATAACTGCTGGAAATGAATAACCAGACTATCTACCATTATTTGGTCTTAGATTGATGTGCCTGAACTTCCGGTTTTGCCGGAAGTGACGTCAAATCACGTTTTTCGAATGCACAACTCCCGCTTACTTCAATTTAGTACATCATAAACACAGCTTCATTAAAATCCACTATCTTAGTAAATAAGTAAGAAAGTGCATTGATTGATAGAACATTGATGCTAGCTTGATACCGGGTACATCATAATCTTGATACAAAACAAAGTTGATTTTATTTTTCAAGATATAAAATTGCAGTTGTGTCTAGTCAATGAAAACTAATTATCTGTCAAACCTAGTAGAATAAGCAGTTTTTGTTTATTTATTATATATTAAACTATATTATTTTTAGCAAAAATTGCATAGCTAATTATTTTTAATTTTTTAATATCATTTCAATCATTCCTTAATAGAAATCAAACCAAAAAAACTTGCTTTCAAGTTAACTGAACCTTATACATACAGAAAGTAAATCCTACGTGCGGCATGTTAGGTTTTATAATAAGAATGACTTACTTTGAAGCTTAGAAAAGCAATCAGAACGCATATACAGATAGCGGCAAGCAAGTACGTACAGCGGGCCGAGTTTTAGCATACCGATACCCGTCTCGATCGAGCCCCCACCATTTAAATTCCTTTGCATCGTTGCGCATCCAATCTGCTACGTGTATGTAGGATATGTTTAGGATATGCACGATACGAAGCACACGTAAAATATCCATCTATGCATATCTTAAGGGCATCGAAATTAATAACATGCTGGAACGCGCACTCGACTACAGCAAGTGAAGCAGAAAAAGAAACTTGCGCACTATTCCGTCTTTTTCCGCTTGCGTACAGGCGGTTAACGTTTCCTCCCACTAGTTTCCTTCAACCAATCAGATCTTGTCGCGAAACGACAGAATAGTGCACGAGTTTGTCTTTCTGCTTCAGTTATTATACTCTTCGCAAAAACGAAGAGTATATTGTATTTGATCGGCACATTTCTAAATCAGTAAATATCGCTCGTAGAGAAAAAATTTTTATATCGTTATGTTAGTGAACGAATTCTGAACAACTTTCAAAATGTCCGTCTGTCTGTCCGTCCGTCCGTCTGTCTGTCCGTCCGTCACGTTTCTTGTAAGCACGATAACTCAAGAAAGAAAAATCCGATTGTATTGAAATTTGGAGAGTAAGTTAGTGTTAGCTAGAGGAAGAACCCTGTTTTTTAACAAAATAGACTGGTAAATAAAAAAGTTATGAGTAATTTAAAATTTAAAAAAATATTTTTTACATTTTTTTATGGTTTGTAATAAATAGAAATCTTGCGAAATGTTATTTCCTATCACTATTTTTTTTATACATTTTAATGTGTGTTTCCTAATAATCACAGTACATTTTCTAATGGTATATATTACACTAATTAACAATTTTAGTAATAAGAAATGGTGGTGTAGCGGCAAGAGTTTCGTCTCACAATCCAAGGTCTCTCAGGAACTCATTAACTTAATTAAATTTAAATATAAAATTAAGAGACGATGGCAGCGTAGTAAACGGAATATTGACAGACTCCGACTCCGCGACTTGCAAGTAAATATCCAAAATAAATTATATAGTCAGAGAGATGAGGCGTGGAACGAAAAAGTTTCACGCCTCACTCGAAAAGACAATACTCTATGGCGTATGACTAAACTTTTTAAAAAACCTTTCTCTAACATGCCTACACTAATAAAAAATAACACACATCATATTAGAGATATTGAAAAAGCTAATTTACTTGCAAGTCACCTTCAACAAACAAACACAACCACACCAAATGACAATGACGAACACGAAAATATAACAAGACTAGCTAGACAAATCCCTTCCCACTATCCCATCCCTCCCAGAAAATTCTCCAAACTAATAACCAACCCCTCTGAAATCCAAAAAATTTTAAAAACCTTACCTAATCTGAAAGCACCAGGGCCAGATAATATTCCAAATATCCTCCTGAAAAACTTACCTAAAAAAGCCCTCGTCCAATTTTCCCACATCCTCAATTCGGTGATAAAATTGCAATACTTCCCTGCATCATGGAAACTGGGGATAGTGATCCCCATCCTGAAGCCAGGCAAGCCGCCGCACGATCCTCGAAGCTACCGACCCATTTGTTTGCTTAACACTATGGGGAAGGTGGCAGAGAGGGTCGTGTTGCGGATTCTGCATAAAAAGCTTGCAAAACACCGCTTGCTTCCGGTGAACCAGTTTGGTTTCAGGGAGGGGCACAGTACGACACTGTCGCTAGTTAAAGTAGTGCAGGACGTAATTGACTCTTACAATAAGAAGCAGTGTACTGTTATGTTGCTCTTGGATATTGAACGTGCCTTCGATACCGTGTGGCATAACGGGTTAGTTTACAAGCTGCAATATGTCTGTGGACTGCCCGGGTATTTGGTCTCCCTCATCAAAAATTACCTTTGGGATCGGCGTATAATGGTCCGGGTGAATAACTCATATTCTGACACATATAGACTTTCAGCGGGGGTACCTCAAGGTTCCATACTATCTCCCATCCTATTTAATCTATATATTTCCGATATCCCATCTCATCCCACTACAAACCTATTACTATACGCAGACGACACTACAATTTACGCCAACAGTTTTTACGGACAGACTGCGACGCAAAAAATCAGATATCACACCTTTAAATTATTGGAATATTATAAACTGTGGAAGGTTGTGATTAACCACTCAAAATCGGAAATCATAACCTTCCACAGAAAATTCACTAATATTAAGACTATCACTAAACTCAAACTTGACAATCACGACATTACGGAACATAAAACAGTAAACTTACTCGGACTAACACTGGACACACGACTATCATTTGCGCCTCATGTGACTAAAGTAATCAATAAAATCTACGCTGCTGTAAGCAAATTATATCCGTTAGTTAACAGACGCAGCAAATTGACTGTAGATAACAAAGTCTGTCTATACAAGGTAATCTTCCGACCAATTCTAACATATGCCTGTGCGTCCTGGAATTTAATCTCGGACGCACAGTGCTTAAGATTGCAACGAACGCAGAATAAGTTGCTCCGTCTGTTAACTAACTCACCTAGGTATATTACAACCATTGAATTGCACAGAATCACTGGGGTGCAAATGATGCGAGATTACATAGACGAAATATCTCAACGCTTCTTTTCATTCAAATTAGCAAACTCGCAACTGACACAAAATCTCGCAAATATTAGACGACGCGACAATATAACACACACACATAAATACATTTATGAACGCTTACCAATATACGATACTCCACTAGTTGACTAACGATAATTTCCCCCATAAAACACACTTTCCAACCAAAACCCCTGCCATTAAAACCACGATCTTTTTACCCTTCCCTCACACCCCTTGACCCTCCGTTGAAAGCTATAACTCATCAAACAATTTACTATTAAGGTAAATAAGTGTTTTTAACAAATGACATCTCAAACTAGTTTTTTAGTTCACTTTTCCCTGTACTTTACGAAATATTAAACTTACCTCATCTTACACCATCTCAATCAATTTTTCAAGTGTGAAATAGTTTATATATAAATTCCTTAAAATACGGTAAAACTGTAAAGAAACCGTTTAAATCTCTACATACACAATCTTGAAAGTCGTTCGCCATAATATCCGGCCGTTGCGTCACTCTTACGCGCTCGATCCGCGGTAATTGTGACGTAATGAAACTCATGAGTGTAAACTGAAATATATATATATATATATATATATATATATATATATATATATATATATATATATATATATATAATATATAAGACGACAATAAAATGATATGTACAATACCTAAACAAAATAAAGAAATAGTAAATTGGCAAAAAAATTGACAATCCAAGGGTCCCGGGTTCGAACCCTCACATCGTGATTTTTTTTTATATATTTTTTTTTCACAACAAAGTTGGTATCACAAAATTTAGAATGTCCAAAAACTAACATTATTTACAAGAAAAATGCGAAGAGCATCCTATAGAATGTGTAACAATTATATAAAAAGCTCAGTAAATCGGCGAAGAGTATAATGCTTCCACTAGTTTCGTATATCTAATGCATTGAGTGCGCGTTCCAGTTTGTTATTATTTTCGATGCTTAAGGGTAATTGAAGATGCTAGAGACCGTAACGCAATGGACGTTGTCGAAGTTTACTGACTAGAGTAAGGTTGAATTAGTTACTTGTAGTTAAAAAACTTATATTAACTAACACGACTTTAGAATGATTATTAGTAATTTTTGAACAGCAAAGGAATTTAAACAAATAAATTAGATGTAATTTCGCATCGCTAGCGATTTTTCCCTCACAGTTAATGATACTTTTTATATTTTATTTACACTAGCGCTTTTTGCATACATGAATTATTTTTAATTAGTTTTTCTATATACCTTGTTCATTTTTTAGACAATTTAGTTCGCTTTGCTGCGAATGGAGCCTGCGTTAATTTTTTTAAGTGTTTTTAATCTAATCATCCAGCCCTTCATTGCGCCTCGTACCGCGTATATCTGGCTGACTCCGACACGTGCTAGGGGAGGAATGCTGTTCTTTGTTAATTAATTTGGAATAAAGATTTTTTTTGTTTGATTTCTATTAATGAATTTCTATTAATGAATGATAAATAAATAAATATTAAACAAAATAAAAACTGCCTATTCTACTTAAATGTCACAGATAATTAGTTTTCATTGACTAGACACAACTGCAGTTTTATACCTTGAAATATAAAATCGACTTTGTTTTGTACCAGGAATATGATGTACCCGGTATCAAGCTAGCATCAATGTTCTATCAATCAATGCACTTATTTACTAAGATAGTGAATTTTATGATGTATTAAATTGAAGTAAGCGGGTGTTGTGCATTCGAAAAACGTGATTTGACGTCACTTCCGGCAAAACCGGAAGTTCAGGCACATCAATCTAAGGCCAAATAATGGTAAATATTCTGGTTATTCATTTCCAGCAGTTATCGTTTCAATACCTGCAGTACGTTTTGAGAAATCGTTGATACAGTATCGGGGGGGTAGGTCCAGTCCATGGAGCCATCTATCGGAGAAACTGTCCATAATTTGAAGGGAACTTTTGTTCAGAATCAGGTGAACTACAACATATCAAAAGTTTATCAAATTTGACAGGCCACCAATTTACCTATAAAACGTGCGGTGTCCTTCAACAGAAAATAGACGGACAATGGGCCTTTCCCATGTAATGGAACTTGATGATTATTTTGTCATAAATTATTTATTAACACCTAATAAATATTGTATATGCACGTCATATCGTATAATATTTTAATTTTAAATGGATATTTTAAAAATAAAAATATTGTCTAATTCAGTCCATAAACGCGCATAAACGCAAATAAACGCGCTCAAATTACGTCATGGGGGGAACTCCAATCAAAATTAAACAATTTCTGGATTCATAGGGAATTTGCACGTGACGTCACAGCTAACCTCAAAAATATGTGTTTCTTAAGATTTAAGAGTATTACCCAGCTATTATTAAAATTTCTGCTTGGTTTCCGTATTTTCAACTAAAGTCTAGTTCAGTGAAATGTTTATGAAGTTCTAAATATCTTGTCCTAATAAAATAAGACTCTTTTTGTAGGTTGGAAGTCTAACCTGTAATTAGCAGCATTTTTATTAATCAACAATATTGAAAAATTATTTACGTGAATTTTTAAATATTTGCTTGGAGGCAGTACGGCTTCAAGCTAAAAATGCGTATACAAACATTTAAAATGAGAATAAACTTGAAAAACTTAAAATTTAAGGTTATGATGCAGATGCCGTATTAGGCAATCCAACGACCTGTCAAAATTATTTTTCAATATGGCGCTGAGGGCAAACATGGGGTTTATTTTAATTAACTCGCGGAAACGTAGCCAAGGCAACCGAAAAAAAACTCATTTAACGAATGAAAATAAAGGATTGCCGGATGTTTACCCTCAGCGCCATGTTGGAAGTCACGTGGTTTGGATCGCCTAATACGAAAATTAACCGAACCTCTTGATGTTCCTGAATTTTACATCTCGTCTGGAAACCTGCCGATGAGACTATTTCCATGTTGCCTAATGTATATGAATGTTTAACGTTAGAGGAAATGCTTTAATTATTTCACTAAAGAATGTCTTCTTTTTATCTCCGCTTTTGAAAATAATGAATTTCCATTGAATAATACCACTTCCTATAATAAAAATGATAAGAATTAACAGAAGAAACACACTTGTTGGCTCCCAACAAATAACTGACACTTGGCAACAATGATGGAAATAAAATAAATAGATAGGTTATGTTCTCTTATTTACGATTTACGTTGTGATCGCACGGATTTAGTATTTTGACTTCATAACTGTGTTTCTTAATTATTTAAAAGTGTGTGTGGGTGTGTAATGTGTAGACGTAAAAAAAATGGAGACAGATTTTGAGAAGGCAGCAAGTGATAATCTCCCTATTATTGACAGTGAAATGGTGAATGACAATTCCTGTTTACTTAAATAAAATAACTTACTGATAAATCTTTAGATTTAATAATGATTTTAAAAATTATTCAATAAATGTAAAAGAAAATAAAACACTTAAACCTAGTTGTTTATATTTATTAACTGTAATTTGTATACTACAAAAGTGAAATGAATCATATTTTAACGTTTTTATTCAGTTTTTGTACATACCTATTTAGTTTTATAAATGTATTATTATATATTAGTACAGTAACTAGAGGTTTTAACTTTGGAATAATGTTATATGATTTAGATTTCATTCATTTTTGGCAACTTGATAGTAAATACATCAAAGAAAAGTTTCTGTAGTTTCACACGTCACTAGACTAGAACTAACAAAGCTTGATGACATGTCTGTCAATTCGGTAAAGATAGAAAGAGACAAACACTTATACGTACAATCTGCTCATATGTAGCCTCTACTAAGGGTGCTAGAGTATACTGATTGGTCATTCCGCCCATTTCGTCATCAGTGCAGAAATATTGCCGCCAATTTTAAATTCATATAACATAATAATTTTTTCTGTAGAAAAGAAGCAAATTTCATAAAAAAGAAAAAGTACGGGTAAGTTTTTTTAAAGAGAACTTTTCAAATATTCAATAAAAAAAACGTGGGAAAGGCCCATTAGAAGTTTGTCTTAGTACACTGTAAAAAGGAATACTGCAAAATTCCTGTAGTTAAAATGGATTACTTATTGCCAGCAAAATAGGTTGTGAAGTTACAAGTGAAATGGAGAAGTACTGTAAAATAGTACGATTATTTAATGTAAAATTAGCTGTAAATTTAAGGAATTATGTGATTTTTTTTTTTAAGTATAATCACTATTTTTCGACTTTCATTTTTTCTTGTCTCACCCCCTAAAAAGTTTATATTTGATATAAGAATTACACACCCAAAATTTCCGCCTCCTAGATGAACCTCTTCCCGTGCCGACGGGGGTGTGAAAAACCCCAAACTGGAATTTTTTCAAATATACTCTTGAATTTTTTTTTATAACCCCAAATGACTGTTATTTGGTATAAAAATAAAGTAGAAGCAATATCAAGGATCCATACCTACCCATATCATCATAGGTTTAAAAGAAAGTAAAAAATATCTTTTTATGCAGTATTATTGTTCAAAATGATTAAAATATTTGCTTTAATGTATCTTTCTTACAATTTGGATATATTTTTCTGTGCTCTTGCAATACATATTGTATTTGTTTTTTATCCTTTGTTAGGAGATCATGGAAACCCTCCAATAATTTTACCGACCTTTCGATAGTGTCATGGACAACTTTAAGTGACATTATTATTTCTCGTCCATTCGTATAAGAATCATTCGTTCTCCAAGTTTTTGGATTGGGATTTAAAAATTCCGAATCGGTATTGAAACGAGAAATTAGATCCATGGTATTTTTTTAAATTAATGTGTCAATTGTTCTCGCTGAAAAGTGAGAATAATTAGATACCAAATTCAGTAAAAAAATTACTCAGTGATTATATTAACCTTTTCAGCCCCGATTTTTTGATAAGCAAGAAACATTTTTTGGCACAGATTATTAATTAATACCCCTTCAATAACTCTTCAACCAAATTTAGATCAGTTTCCTCCACAGATTTATGAATAGTGGCAAATACCTCCATCAGGTTCAGAAGGAAATAAATTAAATATGAAAATTTTATTTTATTGAAGATGGAAATTTTTGAAACAATTTTTAAACTTAGATGAACATAGATGCATGTTGCATTTCTTATAATGGATTCGTGAACAAGTCTCGAGTTTACAGCGCTGCTAATGGCCATTTGTATGTATTGGCCAATAGCCAAGATTATCGAATCCTATAGTCCACTCAAATGGATTGTGGTTTTTGACGTTTTATTGATACTGGTGAATTTCTATTACCACAAAGCATAAATATTTTTGCCCCCCACAGGTTTGGCTTTCCCTTATATACTATTTGACTGATAGTTGCCCCTTAAACGGTATTGTTTCATCAATACAAAGATTTTCTTCAATTACCAATTCTTCGCAACGATTTTCGAATAATTTTATTATTGTACGTACTTTCCAAAGCTTATCACTATCATCGTTACGTTCTTTATGGAGAAAAACGCAAGAGACCGTTTTTATGTAGAATTGACCAGGTTAATCAGAAAAAATATCCACATGGAAAAATTTCAGTGGCGTACCACTTTTTTGGTAAAAATATCAGAGGACCTATTTGCAGGGACACCATTGGTGGAGCGATAAAATAACTTTTCTAACTAAAATACGTGGATCCTATTAACACATACCAAAGTTGAAAACATTATTTAAAGTACTTTCTGAGATATTAAAAAACCCAATTTAAAAAAAATGACCAAAAGCAAAAAATGTAAGGTGTTGCGGACATGTTCATATGAACTTTTCTCCATAAAATGACCTAAGGAATCACACTCTGATATATTAGCACGTCATTAAGGAACACCCCGTATGTTGGAAAATGTAAAATGAAGGTAGTGGCATAATGCCCAGCTTTTTGAATAAGTGTTAAATGGTCTATGGATTCTGCACCCGATGTTATCCTTACAGCTTGTTTTTGCAAATTAAATATTTTTATAGCACGGGTCGAGTTAGCCCATAAAACTAGACCATAAGTCAAATGTGACTAAAAAAGTGAGAAATAAGGAGCTATTAACCCCTCAGAATTTAAAACCTTTTTTAGTTGCCTTAGTAAAAAGTTCGCTATGTCTTGGTAATAAATGCAATAAAAGTTGGCATATGGCTCAAACTTTCAATGCCAAATATTTTATCCAAATACAATTTTTCGGTAAAATTAACAGAAAGACCAGTTTACCTACAATGATTTATTTTCTTTTATTTTCTTCTCAGATTAATTCCGCGAGTTGGATCCCATTTTAACTGAAATTTTGTAAAAATCCATTTTACGTCAAGCAGACCGAGACTGCAGAAAATGAAAGCCGTACTATTTTTCTTTTGGTATTTTACACCTATCGCAAACACAATCAGGGGACACACTGTATAAGAGAAGTTAAAGTCTCAAAAAATTGTTTGGCATTAGCCTCCTATTACCACCCCCACCCCATTATTAAAGGGGGTGAAAAAAATAAAATTGTGATTTAGTGTGTGTACAAGAACCAAAGGAATCAAAAAAAATTTTTTGCTTCATCCATTCCCACTCCCACTACCAATGTGACATATCGTTTTATGGGTTTTTGGGGTAAACGATTTCAAACATTACACTATTAAAGTTCCATAAAAAAATATTTCTCATTGTGAGACTTGGATAGAAAATATAGATGTGGAAGTAGTGATTCCTTAAGCATCGGTTTTTTATTTTTCCTTCCCAGCTACTTTAGTAAAGGAAATAAAGTAAGAAGTTTGGTTAAATAACATATTAATACATGGCTGTTTGAAACTTTACAGTTGTATAGGTAATAACGTTACGTATTTGCATCCTTTTGTGAACACTCTGTATCGTGGATCCGGAAATTATAACACCAGGGTAACACCAAACACTAATTTATTAACTTACGTACTAATTACAATTAATTACTTTACTAATATTACACTAAGTACTATAATTCACTACTTCCGTCACTTGATCACTTTGCTTACTTGTTTTTAATATTTCTCAATTCACTATCTGAACTAAACTGTCCACTCTGGGCTTCTCCATGCCTTCATATATCTAAAGATAAGAGCTCCAGAATATTCCCTCCTCCTTCTGGAATTTTTCTAGTAGGCTCTCTGCAACTTCCAGACTCTGGCACCGCGCGCCCTCTCTGGGCCGATTGCCAAACTAACTAACTAATTCAGTTTCTGTTACTTATACATAAATTTGTAGAAAACTCTCATAGATGTTTCTGAGGATAGAACATATAACAGTATATTTTACGAAAAAATAATTATTCAAGTAAATCGCTCACCTGCAGAACGTAAGGGGTGGAAATAATAGGGACGGCAGTGTATTTTTGTGCGCTTTCTAGTAAATTTCCTTAAAATATAATTTTTACAAAAAAATAAAAGAATATATTTTTGCAACTAATAAAATTATATCTGTTTTCTTACGATAACAATTAGCCTAGATAGATTTTCTCTCCAGATAATGCCAATTTATAATACTTCAGTGAAAGGTCCAGAGTTTTCGTGCTTGTGAAAACTATTACGGTGGTGGGATTAGTGTGAATTGTACACGAGTAGAATATATTAGTTGCCAATGCTTGATGCCAATTTTAATTATAAAATCTGTTAATTTAATCATATTAATGTTGCGAATGTGTTCATTCGTACTAATAATCCGCATTTAATACGTACATAATTATCTAAATTACAACAGATATAAAATTGAATAAGTTTACATAGCTATATTTGTTTAGCCTTGTTTTGAATACCTACTTTGATTACTTCGTGCCTCCGTAATTTAGAAATTTAATTTAATAGAGAAGTAATCTTGAAATTCCCGCTGGGCGCTATCGATTTTGTCAAGTAACAAACGAATCACTAACTCAAAAGTTATTCAAATAGAGTCATACTTAAGTATTTCTGCCGTCTTTTCGCATTCCAGAATGCATTTATCTTCAAGAGTTATTCTTTCGATTTAACCCGCGCCCGAGGGGCACTGGGGTTTACGAATATTTACACAATAGGAAGAAACAGTGCACATGCAGTTTCTAGATTGTATTATGGGGAATATCATACATCTTCACATGTGTAATCCATGTCTTTTTCAGTAGTGATATATTGCTCGTGAAGTATACAGGATGAGAATGAGAGAACTCAATGGGCAAGTATACATTTTTTTTTAGTAATTTTAATAACATCTACACATAAAAACAGTTGACCCGTATTTTTTATTTTATTTTTTCAATAATGCCTTATAGCAAAAAAAAATCATGAAGTTTAAACTGTGTTTAAACGGTTAGATATTTAGTCCAGTCAATTCCCGTATAATTTTGCCAAACAGCACCGATTTTCATAAAAATTTGGATTTAGATTCTACTTACCCTCTACTCCAAAGTTGACCCTGTACCGGGGGTTGCTTTTACCCTGGGGGTGGATGCCACCCCTTCTCGGGGGTGAAAAGTGTTTCATTGAAAATAATGGGAATGGATAGATTGACTAATTCTAAGCAACTTTTGTTCTATAAAGTTTTTTCTGAAAGTCAATACTTTTCGACTTATTCGCGAGTGAAAGTGTCAATTTTTCAACCAATAAACCCTCGTTTTCAGACGGTTTTTCGCGAATAACTCAAAAAGTATTTTATCGAAAAAATCATTCTTAGTAAAAATGTAGCTTGTAAAAAAACAAAAAGAATGGTGGGTTTATGGTGTCTGTAATCCCAATACAAACGGAGTAATAGCTTGTTGAAAGTTGGTTCTTATTCGTCAAACGCCAAAATTGAAAGTTTCAACGTGAAGTTGCCAAAAAACAATGCATTTTTCGGGGAAACTCATGCAACCTTTCTTGAAGTGCTTGAAAAAACCTTTATTTTTAGTTTTTATAAAAGTCCCTAGTATCAAAACTAATCGAGTTATGACGAAAATAATGTTGGTCCCTATTTTTTCGGCGTCAAAAATAATGTGAAAATCACCCCCTAATTACCACCCCAATTGAAAATAATCGTTACCACTTTACAATTTACTTTATTTATGTACTTGTAACATGCTCTAGAAGTTTGACCGGTTTAAAGTGCTTAGTATTGAAACAATTTGAGCTTGAAGTGAAAAGAGCATTTTTTTCAAAATAACTCAAAAACTATTAATGATACGCAAAATTTTGTAGAGTACAAAATTGTAGATTTTGCTTTTCTGAAAATTTTCGTGTTATTTTTTTTTTTTTTGGATACAACTTGAGTAAGATATGGCCGTTTAAAGTTTGCATATGTTCATAAATAGTAACTTGTTTAAGACCTTTCAGCTCAAACCCTTTCAAAAATAAGGGCTGAATGAAAATTAAATTAAATTATATGAGCTTATAGCTCTTGAAAAAAACCTACAAAATGGTTTTTTGAAGGACTTGATAGCTTAAAAACTAAACGAGTTATGGGTAAAAAACCAATCACATATTTTTGCAGATATCAGAACACGTATATTGGAGCATTGATGAATACACATTATAGCTATATTTAGGCACAGCATACTTACACCTATTCATAAAAACAAAAAAACCGCTGCCCAAGGAATCACTACTTCCACATCCGGATTTTCTATCCAAGTCACACATCGAAAAAATTTTGTATGTGGAAATAATTGTTTATGGAACTTTAATAATATAATATTTGAAATCCTCTACCCCAAAAACCCATAAAACGATACCCCACATCGGTAGTGGGGTGGGGGTGGTGACGGGGGGTGGGAGTGGGGGGTGGATAAAGTAAAAAAATATTTTGAGGTTTCTGGTTCTTGTACACACACTAAATCACATTTTTTTTTTCATCCCCTTTAATAATGGGGAGGGGGTGGTAATGGGGGTGGCTAATGCCAAAATTTTTTTTGAGACCTTAGCTTCTCTTGTCTATACTAAATATCAATTTTATGAACTCTTACCTGCTTGATTTACCTATTTACTCCAAATTTACCCCAATTTACCCCCCAACCCTTCGACAGCCAGGGGGGGAGCCATGGGGCCCGGGCCCCCCCCAAGCCGTCTTCCATGAGCCAAAATATAAAGAAGCAGTCTCTAAATTATCCCTTGAAATAAATATTTTGTAATTAATACCAATATTATCTAACAGAGGAATCTACATACACACCCGTTTTCAACCATTTTCTGAAAAATTTTCCTCATCCTCTGGGGAGCCGGTCCTATTGGCCCCCCCCAGATGAATTTTCTGGCTGCGCCACTGGTATCGCCGTATTTTACCTTCAATGACTGCCAGATTCTAATTTGAGGCTACCAGCGCGAAAACGGCCTAAGCCACATTTTATGACGGTTGAGTTTATCGGCTCAACTTGCTGCCTAGTATATACATTTATAATGTGAAACGGCCTAAGCGACCTTTGCCCACTATTAAAAAGATGGTGCCACTAGTTTCACTTTACTTTAAATAATTAGGGCAACATGTCATGCGCGTAATCGGTCTAACCCACAATTCTGTGGGTTAAGCCGTTTTTTAGGGTTAGGCCGTTTTCGCGCTGGTAGCCTCATTTGTGCTTGAACAGAGAAAGGTGTGCTACGTTGCCATATTTCGATAAATAATGTAAGATATTCTGTATTGCTATACGGAATCCTCTGTAAAATTACAATTCTATATTAGCAAGTTATCAATCAGCCTTAAAAATATATAAAACATTTTGCAGGGTATTTCAAACAGTGTTAAAAATAAATATTAAAATTTATTTCAGACAGTGCAGTAGTGGCTTTTATTTTTAGAAATGTGGCAACGTAACTAGTAACTGTCAAATGTAAAATGCTCCTATTCTATTACAAATCCACTCTGATTGTAAGCATACTCGTTTTACAATAAAACCAATAATAGTCGGTAAAATTACCTTGAAATTATATTTATAACATTTTGGAGAGTCGAACTATAATACTATATTATCAATATTGTCGTTTTCGTTATTGTCTACTAACCCATTATCAATGAAGCAAAGGACTTAGCTGTTTTCTTATGGAAATTGAATTTCAGTAAAATTGGCTGAATTTTTAATACGATGTAGATTTCGACTTTCTGATCAAAAGCTCTCATGGGCCGAACTCGATCTCACATCTAGTTTCTGAGATACAGCTCAAGAAATCTCCAAGAGATCGATTTAAAAAATTCCGATTTCATGATTTTTTTATACATTTTATATTGTAATACTTTCTTTATAATATTATTCAGGTATATACGACTAACAAATAATATAAACATTGAAAATATAATCTAGTTCTAGATCTCGTTAAAGTACATAGGTGTATCAAAGTCAATATCTCAAACGGTTCCAGAGTAAACGTGCGCACAGACAGACCGACAGAAAAATTTTTTTTTTCGCTCAAACTCAAAATCTCGACGTTTCGTGACATTCTAAGCCTATTTGAACAATAAAAATTTTTTAAATTTTTTTTATCGTTACTATACTTCCACTGGATGTGGAAGTAAAATCTCGTGTAACAGTGTTTGTTATCGAACTCCTACGAAACGGCTTGACCGATTTTTATGAAATTTTTGGTGTATATTTGGTAGGTCTGAGAATAGGTAGTAGGTTATTTTTTATACCCCTAGGTGATAAGGGTGGCCCTATCCAGAAATTTTCTTTTTATTTTTTGGACAAAAATTTATAATTTATATGGCAAAACAACGTTTGCTGGGTCAGCTAGTCATACTATAACACAAAATATGCCCTCATCAGTTCAGTTTATTAACTGTAGTAACATTAACTTACATTTTGATGAAAAGAAATAAATAATTTAAAAATTAACATGCGTTTATATATTCTGTCTGTCGGTCTGTCTGTTGGTCTGTCTGTAACTTTCCTTGTGCGCACGTTTACTCTGGAACTGTTTAAGATATTGACTTGAAATTTGGTACACATATGTGCTTTAACGAGATCTGGAACTATATTATATTTTCATCTTGTTCCGTCGAAGGGGGGGGGGGGGGGGGGGAATTGGGGTAAATTTGTGGTAAATGTAAATCAAGCAGTTAAGAGTCCATAAAATTGGTATTTAGTATATACAAGAGAAGGTCTCAAAAAAATGTTTGGCATTAGCCACCCTATTACCCATTACCCACCTCATTATTAAAGGAAAGAAAAAAATTGTGATTTATTGTATGTACAAGAACCAGAAACCTCAAAATATTTTTTTACTTCGTCCACCCCCACTACCACCCTCCTATTACCACCCCCACTACCGATGTGGGGTATCGTTTTATGGGTTTTTGGGGTAGAGTATTTCAAATATTATATTATTAAAGTTCCATAAACAATTATTTCCATATACAAAGTTTCTTCGTTGTGAGTGACTTGGATAGAGAATCTGGACGTGGAAGTAGTGATTCCTTGGGCAGCGGTTTGTATTGAAAAACGATATACATTATTTCTCACATGCCCGGGGATTGTTTTGTGCTCTACCAATGTCTTCGTAATACATCTTGTTATCATTTTATGATAGAGTTTTATTTCAAAACTTTGAATGTAATAATAACTTTGCTAAACTAACCATTTTACGTTTTAGAGCTAGCTAGGTATATAAAATTAACGTAGTATTTTCATTCTTTTGGTAACAGGTAGTTACAGTTTTCTTAAGTTGTTCTAATGAAATTATCTTTTAGTAGAAGTGAAGAGCCTGTTCAATTAAATAGCTATAAAATTCTATACAGAGTGATTGCTTAGCCATAGGTTCTTGACATCAAAACAAGCGATTTAACCCGAAAAGGAGCGGTCTAACTCTTTTCGTTTTCAAGATACAGGGTGGTAAAGTAAAAAAAAATTATTCATATTTTGTCTCTATCTTGGAGACTATTATACGTATCTACTTCAAAGTTGGTAACGACATGTTTTTCAGGTCGCTAATTACAATGGTGATATTGCCGATGTAACGTTATAGAAGACGTTAGTTACAGTACTTTTATGGGACATTTTGAGCCATAACTTTTCTGAGGCTAGGTTTTGGATATTGTCTTCTATTATAATCGAAACGCAATTTAATTTCATAAACAAAATGTGTACTTATTTAAACGCGATAAAATGCACTCTTTCAGAGCAATTTATTTGTACCTACGAAACAAAAATAAAATGAAATAAAAAACGAAATCTTCTATTTTATTAGTAGTAGTAAATTAATAACAGTAACTCAAAACTGTCTCAGTTTACAGTTTTTTCGATGTGATTTCCATTAAACTTCAATACATTTTCTGCATCGTTCCACGAAATTTTGACGTAAACGGAATGGTATTTCTTCCTGATTTTTAATAGTATTTCCAGCTTCTTGAGTTTTTCGGAACAACATAGACCAAACTTTTCATGCGAAGATGTCTAAGGGATTTAAATCCAGGCTGCAAGCTGGCCATGCATATTCGCAGACAATGTCCAAAACCGAATCTAAAAAAGTTATGGCTTAAAGTGTCACATACAAGTACTATAACTAGTGGCTTCTATAAAATGTGACATCGGTAATATCACCATTGTAATTATCGACCCCAAAAACGTGCCGTTACCAACTTTGAAGTAAATACATATAATAATCTCCAAAATAGAGGCAAAATAAGAATACAATTTTTTTACTTTACCACCCTGTATCTTGAAAACGAAAAGAGTACGACCGCTACTGTTGGTTTAAATCGACTTGTTTTGATGTCAAGAATCTACGGCTAAGCGTTGTCTCAATCTTTTCAAACCACCCTGTATACTTACTTACGTATAATTATATAGCATCTTGCTCAACGTTTTTTCTTTCTACCTTTAGTTATACTAATAATTTAGTATTTGTTTAATTTTGCTGTTCTTAGTTTCATATTTATTTTGTGTGGGCCTTTAAAAAATTCTTTTTATTATTTTCTGTTTCTTGTTCGATATATTTTTTTTGTATTCATGATGAATCGAGTTGAATGTTAATTTGCACCATGATGCTTATTCTTAGAGTAATGGTGAGAATATTTAGAGATAATAATGCTGCTGAACAAGAAATCGCGATTACAAGACGTGCAAGCTGTTTATTGTTGAAGAGACACTGTAAGCAATGATTGCAATATGTCTCTTGTAAGGGAGCTGCAAGCTATAGAGAATGATACGCTTAATGTTTTAACCCAAAATTCTTAAAATAAGTAGATTTTCGAACAGACCCACTTCGAGAAATCATGCCTGCTCCCCCTGCCCCCCCCCCCCCCTGTATCTGCCTATATTTTTTTTCTCACAAACGGTAGGAGCTAGAGGAATGATCTTGGAGCCATTCGATAGAGTAAAAAATTTTGCATTAGTCCCTTCTTTTGCTTTTTACTTTTTGATTTTTGCTTTTTGCTATTTTCTTTTTTTTTAGGAGCCAAGCAAAAAAAGGGGGAGGAGCCACATGTTTGGCTATACAGAACAATTTAAAGAAAATATTAATAAAGACTGTGGATACTGTTGTTCTGGTACTAGCACTCTTTTATCAATATCCCAATGAAAATCAGGACATATGGACAGAATTTGGCACTGCAAAGAATCTAAAATATATATCTTAAAATGATATATCCAATCAACTTTCGAAAAAATGTCTTGCTCTCCCCTTTTTCCATTCATTTACGGGTTGTGACCACTTCTTTTTTTTTTTTGGAAAAGGAAAAAAGAAGTGTTGGGAATCTTGGGATTTTTTTCGGATGTCACCGCCACTTTCATAGATCCAAAGCAGCCAAATAATGATCAATTAAAAATGCTGTCATTTGTCATAATAATCTATGATAAGTATTCCGACACAGATGATATCGACCTATGTCGATGCAATTATTTTCACAAAAAAGCCGTACTGATGAGAACTTACCGCCAACAATGAAAGCCTTGTCAATACATATCAATAGATGGATTTATCAAGCAGGATTTGTTTGGGGTAAGCTCAGGCCAGAGACGAACCCATGGGGGGTTATGGGGGGGTACGCTCCCCCCCCCCCCCAATGTTGATTGAGTTGGGAAAATCACCAAAAATGTAAAAAAATCTTTATTGGGTATAATTGCAAAAAAACGAATAATGAGTTGATAAGAATTAAATGACACTGTCACTATGACCATTTTTTATAAATAATTTTAATTGATATTATTTATGACTAGATGCGACTGATGTGAGAGGCACCCAATAGTCGACGGACAACGCACAACGCCGACGGGCCTACGCGACGGGCCAACAAAATAAACTCGTCAACTCGCGGAAATTCGACGTTCGACCCAGTAGACGGCACGGCCAGAGCATACAATTCACAAAGACTGTCTTACATTAGAAATATTAGAATATTACTCCTTCTTGCCTTTATCAATACAATGCTTTGTCCTAGCTATAAAGTCGTTGGTTGTTGGTTTATACTGAGTATCACTAATATCAGTTACCAACCTCTCAACGAGAGATAATAATAATAACAAATTGTTGTCGGTCAGAAATTGTTAAAATATTAAATTCTTAGAGGACACTGAATCAGAATCTGGGACTATTAAAGAGGTCTACAGACGATCCAGCTGCTGGGACCCGACATTGTTGGTACGCTTTGAAGATAACTGGAATTCCAGCGGACCAGTTCACTTTTACGAATGAGTTCAAAGCATGCCGACAAGGCTGGCTCCCTGCCGCTGGATCGTGTGTAGACCCCTTAATGCTACCTATTACTTCCACATCCAGTGGATGTATAGTAACGACAAAAAAATTTTTAAAAATTTTTATTGTTCAAATAGGCTTAGAATGTCACGAAACGTCGAGATTTTAAATTTGAGCGAAAAAAAATTTCTGTCTGTCGGTCTGTCTGTCTGTAACTTTTTTGTGCGCACGTTTACTCTGGAATCGTTTGAGATATTGACTTGAAATTTGGTACACATATGTAGTTTAACGAAATCTAGAACTAGATTATATTTTCATGTTGTCCGTCGAAGGGTTGGGGGTAAATTGGGGTAAATTTGGGGTAAATATCTAAATCAAGCAGGTAAGAGTCTATAAAATTGGTATTTAGTATATACAAGAGAAGTTAAGGTATCAAAAAAATTTTTGGCATTAGCCACCCCCATTACCACCCCCACCCCATTATTAAAGGGGATGAAAAAAAAATGTGATTTAGTGTGTGTACAAGAACCAGAAACCTCAAAATATTTTTTTTACTTCATCCACCCCCACTACCACCCCCACCCCGCTACCGATGTGGGGTATCGTTTTATGGGTTTTTGGGGTAGAGGATTTCAAATATTATATTATTAAAGTTTCATGAACAATTATTTCCACATACAAAATTTTTTCGTTGTGAGTGACTTGGATAAAAAATCTGGATGTGGAAGTAGTGATTCCTTGGGCAGCGGTTTTGCTTATCAATGTGAAGTGGGAAGTGGCCGGTAGCCGTATTAGCGCGGACGTTCACGCGCTTGCCCCCGACTTGCGCGTAATCGTATTGTATCTTGTTTTTCTCCACGGTCATTAAACTATAATGGTTACCTCATCCAGTAGCTTCTAGACGAAGGAGAGCGCGGGGTCAACTTAGGTCTAGCGCCTACATCATGTAGTTTAGTTAAACTTCTTTTGCATAATATTTGTATCGCTAGGCTACTTATAGATTAAGTCTGAAATAAAAAAAAAACATAAGGAAATATAAGTTGTAAAAAAAATGGGCAGTTGGCAAATTAGTTGTAGCTTTCCCCCCCCAAAAAAAATAGCTGGGTTCGTATCTGGCTCAGGCAATCGATCATAGAACTCCCATGTCCATCCAAATGGGGATGGACTATGGATAATGATAAATGGATGCCCCTCTGGACTACTTCCAAAAATGAGAACATTTCATCAAATGTATTGTTAAAATGTAAGTGCAAAATTTGTGGGCCAAAGGTTTTTTTTTAATTTAAAATGTACAGAATTATGTTCATGTGCAGAATGTTGCAATTAAGTTATTTCCTACTCTTACTTACAGCGGCGCTTCAAGAAATTCAGCGAGTGCCCAGAGTATAACTCGACAGAATGTAAACAAACAGCAAACCAACACGGAAACGTCGAAAACTAAACATCAGCCTAAAAATAACGATGATTTGTAAGTCACCTCTAATAACAAAAGTACAAAATTGACAACTTCAGGTACAAAGAATTTTAAAATAGTGGGTTCTAAATCCCTAGAGGAGGGAGATTTGATGGCACAAAATAAAAAATGGCTGCATGTCAGTAAATATAAATCCACTTATACATCAGAAAACCTGAAGGCCTATTTAAATAAGGAATTCCCACAAAATAATTTTATAATTTAACAAATAGGACAAGGGATGTTCAATTCATTTAAGGTGGGTGTCGATGAAGAATCACTTATTTCTATCTCAAGCCCCGATGTTTGGCCTAAAGGTATAGAGGTATCTCCATATTTTTTTTGACGGAAGAATTATGGAATCTACAGTCGGAAGCATTCGTATTCTAAACCTAAACGTCCGCAGCATTCGGAACAAAATTAACCTTATTGAAGTTTTTCTTGACGAGCTATCCTACCCTGACGTACTCTGCTTAAAGGAAACTTGGCTTAAACAAGAAGAAGCTAGTAGTATAAAACTAAATAACTATCATTTAGCAAGCTGCTATTGCAGAAACGTAAAAAATGGAGGAGTAGCCATTTTTGTGAAAGAAGATTTGGAGTAGACTGAAAGGACCTTAAAGACCGTTAATGTGGCACAACAATTGTTTGAAGCTGTATCTGTTAATATAATTTTTGAAAAAGTAAGTATTACTATAAGTTGTATATGTATGTCTCCTGGTGCTAATGAATATTTTATTCTATCGTTAGAAAAGTTAATGTCTGAAATTTACAAAGCAAAAACCTTGTTTCGTTTGTGCAGATTTTAATTACAATTTAATAGACAACAGCTGTAATAAATCTCAGTCTGTAATAGATTTGTTTACCTCATTTGGCCTTAATAAATGTTTCACTGAATTTTCACGCATACAAGGTGAGAGTAAAACGGTGATTGACAATATTTTCAAACATAGATATAAATTATTTAGAAACTCAGACTTTCAATAATATTTTATCCGACCACAACTTACAAATTATTTTATACAAAACAAATGAGTCACAAAATGTTTCAAATGATATCTATAAGAGATATTTTTCAGATGAAAATGTTAACCATTTTAAATACTTATTAATGTAATAAAAGAAATCCCTGGATCACCGCAGATATTATACAGGAAGGTATTCTCATTAGAGATTTCAACAAGGCTATAAAATCAACAAATGATTCAGAACTGCGTCTGAGGTACAAAATTCTTAAAAAAAGATATGAACTAAATATAAAAAAAGCTAAAACGACATATTTCGACCAATTTATAAAAAATGCAACTAATAAATCGCAAGTAACATGGCAGGTCATCAATAAAAATGTAAATAACAAAAAATGCAAATTACCACATGAAATTACATATAATGATCAAGTCTACAATGAAACCAATGGACATTGCAAATGGATTTAATAACTTTTTCATAGACTCTGCTTACGAACTAACTTCAAATACTCCGGTAAATACAAATAATTTTGAAAATAAAATATCCGATAATGAAAATACCTATTATCTCTCGGCCATATCTATTGACGAAGTTTTCAAAATAATGTTAACAGTCTACAAGAAAATCATCGGGACCAGATGAGATTTCATGTTGCCTTTTGAATGATATTGCCGAATTTATAATTTTCCCTCGGACTCACTTGATAAACATATCATTTGAAAGTGGATGTTTCCCAGAACCGTTGAAAGCAGCATTAGTAGTTCCAGTATATAAGAAAAACAACCCCAACGATATTACAAACTACAGACCTATCGCCCTCCTTTCAGTATTTTCTAAGATATTTGAAAAAGCATTTCAAATAAAACTACTAAATTTTAGCTCTACGCAAAATGCAGTACTTTCCTTTTATGGTAAAATCTTGGAAAATGTTAATAATAACTTGAAACAAGCTGGTATATTTTTTGACTTCTCACGGGCGTTTGACACTATATTATTAAAAAAAACTCGAATCATATGGTATTCGCAATGTAGCATTATCATGGGTTAAGTCATATCTAACAGGAAGGTCACAAAATGTAAAAATAATGGAAGATGGCAAAAAATATATCTCGAACAGCTTAAATATTAACACCTGAGTTCCGCAGGGGAGTGTACTAGGCCCATTATTATTTTTGATTTTTACCAATGATATAATAAAAAATATTGACAACACTTTTTTAACACTCTTTGCTGATGATACGTCTTCTATCATTTCTGCCAATAACATTGAAAATCTTAGCAAAAATGCTACAAATTGCGTTAAACAAATGGCAGAGTGGTGTCAAAAAAATGGCCAAGTCCTCAATACTCAAAAAACAAATCTTTTATTATTTTCCCCTATTGGAGTGAGCAATAATATCAGTTTAATGATTAAAACAGAATCTCAGTTATTACATCAGGATGAACATGTAAAATTTTTAGGTATAGAAATGGACCAAAATTGTTCCTGGGATTTTCATGTTAAAAGTCTAACCAGCAAACTTGCTACAAAAAACTATGTCATCCTGCAGCTAAGACGTGTAGTAAATATCGAGACAATTAAATCTTTTTATTATGGGCAAATAAATTCGATGCTCTCTTATGGTCTTCTATTCTGGGGTAACTGCTCTGGGATAGAGAAAGTGTTTTTATTACAAAAGAGAATAATAAGGAGTATGTTTCAACTTAACTATACAACTTCCTGCAGGCCCTATTTCAAACAACATGGAATCCTTACGGTTTACTCATTATATATTTTAGAATGTGTGTGTTATGTCAGGAAAAATATTGATCAAATACCTAAATGTAGTGACATAAACAAATACACTACGCGTGCCGCTAATGACTTATATGTTCCACCGAGTAGGCTCAGGTGGGCAGGGGACCATATACAAGTTCTATTAAGCTTTACAATCACCTACCTCAGAGTCTGAAGGATTTAAGCAGCTTCAAACAGTTTGAACAATTGAGGACCTGAAAAATCCAATTTTATTGACTGTTTTTTTTTTGTTGTCAAATATTTTAAATGTCTTGGGACAATTTTGTGATAATAGGCTAGGTTGTTTATACTTTTTATCAAGTTATTAATTTTTGTAATGACTACATATATTTTTAAACTGTGTATTTATATATATTCTCGTAGCATTTTAATGTGTACTATTTGACAATGCCAAAACTCTTATTGCAGTCTAATTGGAAATAAAATATATTATTATTATTATTATTATTATTATTATTATTATTATTATTATTATTATTATTATTATTTTATTTTCTGTTAAGTGTTTTTTGTTAATTTTACTATTATTTATATATTTTTTTTGTTAATGTGTTATAGAATAAAAAATAGTGAAAATATTGGGCTTTCAATATAATATTATTAAAAATAAAGCAATTATATGCATTGTTTTGTCTATGCACGCCACTGGCGACTTTATTTAAATAAATAATATTTTTAAATTATACACCAATTGACAGAAAAGGTAATAATGCAGTTTTTTATCTAGTGCCTAATTTATTGAGGCGTTTGCCAAAAACTTGTTGAAGGTAGAATGCTCTCACCATATTTTTTTGCTAAGGGGTTTTGTATAAAAAAAATAGTAGAACAAATAATGTGAAATAATTTTGAAAATGTACAATCAATATTTTCGCAGTATGTAACAACAATAATAAATTATTTTAAATAAATTCATTATGCAGCTTTCTCTTTGTACGCCACTGACGGGTTTATTTAAATAAATATATATTCAGATAATATACCAATCGATAGAAAAAATAATGGTCTCATGGAATTATTCGTTTTTTTGCTCTACAGACTGTAGGACACCCGGTATCGTTTTTCCTTGTTACTCCGATTTTATCGCTCTGGGACTACGTACATTCATTAAATGGGCTTATCTCAATTGCTGAATAATATCCTTACTTATATTTTCTAATTACTCTAATTTCCAAGCCTATTAAGCTAAATGAGAGGTGATATTTTCAACACCCTTTCTGTTTGTACGGCCTCCGAATAAAAGCTAATTAACATTAATATTTACAGAATAAACCATAAGCCAGGTAGCCCGCGAAAAAAATTCCGTATAATATTTAATATCCCCCAAATGGACGGGCAATTTGGTGGAAGTAAAAGCACGAGATAATTCGAAACAGTGCGGTGTTCATCACAAAGGATAAAAAACAGAATGGAAGTAATAATGAAATTATTAACTGTATTAAGTTCCACAAAATAAGCTGCTTTGTTTATTATTCATTTCTGTAGGTGGTAAATAACTTAGTCTGGTTATTTAATAAAGGGAGCATATTTAAGAATCGTAACGACTGGTTCTAGCAAAGAATTACTGTGTAACGGCGATATGAACAAAGGGAAAAGAAAGAGGAAATAAGGGCATGTTATTTATCTGCAAAATAGAAGTGCAAATCCGATTTATGAGAATGTTGAAAACAAACGCTAATTGTGTTTACTGCTTCAGCTCTGTATGTATATATTCTGGAGATTGGAGGAAAGCCTTCGAGACGCGACGTGCATCTCTAAGTGGAAAACTGCTGGGCTGCGCTCGTTCATTTGCAATACAACTCACAATTTTTCTTTTGCTAATTCTGAAGTTTGTATTCTAAAACAACTCTCTTCTTTAGTCAGATTAGGCGACTTATGTGGACATCCCGGCACCGCCTTGCTATGCAAGGGCTTTGGCCTCCGGGCTATGCTGCATCAACAGTTCGCTTCGTGGGACATGCTATTCATTTGTAATTGTGTAGGAAATTAATTACAGTATATTTACAAATCCTCGTGGTGAAATTACTGTTTACTTGACTTTCCAGTGGCATATTTAAAGGTTGGTGGTCCTGAAGGCAGACAATGCGGCTAATTTCTGGAAGTACAGCGTTCCGAGCGAAAAAGTGTGATACCAACGTATTTTTTAAACATTTTAGAATTCTATGACACCTTGTTGTCTATATTTCAAATGGCGACAAAGATTTTATTTATTTCATTTTTAAGAGTAGAGATGCCCAGACAGATAATCCAGCATCAAAAATGTGGGTTACCTGACGTCAAATCAGGTACCTAACTATGCTTTTTTAATATATTGTATAGGATTAAAAATTAATGTTAAATCCAAGTTTACGACCTCGGCAGACCTCTGGGTCTTGGTCAAAAATCCAAAAAACTGCGAGATTTTTGTTTTTTTTTTCAGTTTTTGTTGATTTTGGCACCTAAGGCCTACTTTGTTGATAAAAACAATTTAGTACTTTTTAAAAATAGACCAAATTTGCTATAAATTGGTACCAGAGCGGACTCTGTAGATCAAATAATATCCGAGATACAGCTGTTCAAAGTTTAGCAAAGTTTTCAAATTTTGACATTTTTAGCGATTTTTCCGCCTTTTTTTTCACTAACGGTCAACTGAGGCCGGTTGTCTACTAATGATCTCAAGCGTGTTCGAAACCTTGTTGTGTGGCTACACTATAAGTGTTTCTTATTGTTTACAATTTAAATATAAATATACTTTTTACTTTATTGTAGACTTTATTTTCTTTCACTGTCAAAAACTTACAGTCTCATAATCCTATCTCCTTTGCGAAACTATTTTGTTGAGTTTGCTTGATCCATCCCATTTCAGCCTCGACCAAATCTTTGACTTCCAGGTCTTTAGAAATATTAAGATTATTTTTCCTTGCCATCAAAAACCTTACAAATTTTAGAACTCGCGCTGTTGTTCCTATCAAGCTTATCCATTTTGAAAATCTATTTATATCCGGAAGATACAATCTTTCTTGAGGAACTATTGTCGCGCATTGAATTTCTTTGTTCAGTTCTTCACATTCTTTATACTCCTATTTTCTTCTGAGGCCATGTAGTTACATCAGAGTTTCTTAGAAATTCGGGTCCTTGAAACCATCTTTCAAAATCTTTCATCGCACTATATTCTTTGTCATATGTTCTTGTTGCTAGATCGGCCACGTATAATTTAGAATGAATCCAATACCAGTCTGAACTATTTGTCAATAGGGTCATTTAGTGATATGGCAGTTTCCTACTTTTTCTTCCTCATTTTAAAGTATAACAAACCAACAGCCTCAAAAAAAAATTTCAGCTCAATTGAATCAATAGCCACAGAAATATTCGCATTTGAATAGAAACACGCTCGGCCGGCCAACAGTCCGTAGAGTGACGTCACTTGGCGTGCGCCGATACCTATATTAGAGCAGCGATTTCGTAAGTCTATCGTGTCGTTTTTTTTTTGGCGTAGAACCAGGTCAAACATGTTAGGTTCCTTTCAGTATGTCACCGAGCATATGAAATCATATTTTACGACTTTTTTTGTGGTCTCGAACTTTTTAAATCAATAAAAAGTGGAAAAACTGTATTTTTAAATAAAATTGTTTTTTTTTTTTGGTTTCCACCGCCATATCTTTAAAACTATTAAAGGTACCGAAATTTGTTTTGTGTCAAATTAAAGCACACACTGTAGAGCTTTTACCAATATAAACGGTTTGGGCACAATTCGCGCTTTCATTTCTCTAAAAATCAGATAAACTAAAAATATATATTTTATGTATTGAAATCTTCACCAATCGATAAACTTTTTTATTTTTGAAAATATTTACATACATGCAGCGAAGAAAATAAAGCCTAATAATCACAAAAGTTTTTGAAACAATATATTTTTTCCTAAAATGTACCGTGTGGCAACAGCGATTTTTTTATCAGCGCTAAATGCGACATTGGGACGCAATTAATACACCTCGCATGCAGGGTTGGTCAGATTAGTCGCGTAGAAGTGGCGGTTGTCGAAAATCATTACGTATTCATTGTTCGGGTAAAAATTGTGACAATCGAAAATGTGCTTGTTTTAAGGAAGGCCTAAAATGTTGCAACGAGTGCAAATGTCGTTCCTGTAACAACATTATTAAAGATTTCAAGGCAGATATGAACGAATTAGAATGCTATTAATGTAGGGCCTACATAAACTACATACTACATATTTATCTATCCAAATAGAAAATTTATTTCAACAATAAAACTCATTTTATGCGTACGTTTTTACTTTCATTAATTTAAAAATGTATAATAAACTTACTAATTAGGTGGGTAGTTAGTAACACTGATTGATATTTTTTATAGATTAGGTATTTATCTTTTTATTATTAAAAGGAGACTATTTTATATTTATTGTGCAATTTCTTAATATTAACAACATATGATCAATACTACTGTACAATATATGAAATATTGAACAATAATATTGATCCCCTAGATGCTTTTGATCGTTGCAGTCGGCAGGCTTGCTACAGCCGAGCGCGCAAGAATATAACTTTGGCCCGTTAAAAAAAATCGCTGACTCAATACTATGAACGGAACATGAAAAATTTTTATCCTAAAAACTTTTTTCAACTATTGGCTTCAATTTGTACGCAGCATGTATATACAAATTTTCATAAATAAATTTTTTTCTCGATTGTCTAAAATTTACGCTACTGAAAATAACAGGTTTGAGATTCCTATTATTTTTCCAACTTAAAAAAAAATAAATCGGGTTCACGTGGGACGTTGTTCGAAGCGCTATTGTGTCTACTTTAATCTAAAAAAAAATAGCTTGATAGCACAAATATTTTCAGAGATATAGCGGTGGAGACGTTAAAAAACATATTTCATTAAAAATCTATTTTTTTTTTGAGTTTTTCCGAAATAAAAAAGTTCTCGACCACCAAAAAATGTCGTAAAAAATGATTTCGTGTACACGATTATCTTACTAAAGAATCCCACTAAGTCTAGTTTGGTTCTACGCCGGTTTTTCTCGAAAACTAAGCGACTTTACTTCCAGATTTTACTCTACTAACTTGCATTCACAGCCGTGTTCACTGGGCGGTTCAGCCATCTGACGTCACAACTCGACTACATGATTATCCCGAGCGTTTTTAAGCGCGCCCACTTTAATAATTTTTTTATACAAGAAGGCGGCGTCAGTAACTTCTAATTTTTGGCATACTTACTAACTCACCAAGCTCTTTCAGAATATGTAATAATAAAAAATTGTTAAATGAGCCTATTCCTGTATTTCACCAACTCTTGGAGCTTCGAACTGTCTCAACTTACAGGCATCATTCTTAATCCAGTGTAAAGCTGTGGTGGCATTTTTTGACCCCCCTATGACTCCATTTGAGGCTTGGGCTCGGGTAAAATGAATTTTCTGAACCTAGTCCTAGTAGTAGTACGTATTTCACAGATTTTTAAGTTAAAAATTGTTAAAAACGTTAAAATATGAAAACTTCACAAAACAGCTGTATCTCGGATACTATTAAATCTACAGAGTCGTCCGCTCTGATACCAATTTGTAGCAAATTTAGTCTACTTTAAAAAAATATTAAATTGTTTTTACCAAAAAAGTGGGCCTTAGGTGCCAAAATCCACAAAAACTGAAAAAAAAAACAAAATCTCGCAGTTTTTTGGATTTTTGACCAAGACTCGAAGGTCTGCCGAGGTCGCAAAGTTGGATTAAACATTAATTTGTAATCCTATAAACACAGCATGAAAGCATAGATACCTGATTTGACGTCAGATAGGATGTATAAAATTACTGTATAAGATAAACAAAGAAAATTATAAAAAAATATATAGGGTGGTCAATGTGGTCATTCTAAAAGCATTAATGGACAAAATGTTACGGAGGACGATAATATTTCGCTTGTAGTTAACACAAATATCAAAAAAGAAAAATATGAAGAAATGTACAGGGAGTCACCTTGAAAAAAAATTTAAAAATGTGACGGTGGACGATAATATGTCGAATGCACTTAACACAACTGTCACAAAAAAAAACAAAATAATTATAAAGGGTGGTCGCCTTAAAGAAATTAAAGAAAAAATATGACAGATGAAAATATTTCTCATGTAGTTAATAGGTTCATATGAGATAATGATAATTCCATACGAGAAATACGCAGTAGCTTATTGGCAGGCAGCTGAATGGGCTTGATAGAGAAATTTGGTAACGGATTTCTAAAGTTTCCTTGTCCATGTTGTCACCATACAAAGGAATGAGAAAGCGTGATAAGAAAGCTGATATTTGAATATGTCAATAATAAGCCAGACGACAGGTAGTTCAATAAGGAAATAATTAGTGGAAAGCTGGAAATTGCTTTAATCGCTTTATTTGGACCCAGATATTACTCCCAAGTTTTTTCCCCCTCGAGCGAAGTCGGCGCTGGCCCTTCTGGCCCTAAGAAGGTGTCATTTTTCAGTTTTTTGCAAATATCTCACAAACCATCAACTTTATCAACAAAATACCTATTATAAAAAATAATCTAGAGTAAATTTGCGTTTGTCTCTAAAGTGAACCGTTACGATGCTACGACCATTCAAAGTGGTGCCCTATTTGATTCTTGCGGAAAAGTTATCGATATCTTCTGCACCGTGTAATTTGGCACCAAACCGATACTTTTGCCGACATTAGCGCCAAATATGTGAATTACGTCAAAAGATACTTCAAAAACAGTGTCATCATTTTCGATGGGTATCCTGACGACTCAGCAGCTCGCAGTACCAAGTCCGCTGAACGTCTTCGACGATCGCACAAGCATGATGCTGCTAATGTTTTTTTTATGAATCCATGACGGCACCTATGCCACAAGCAAAATTTTTGTGTAATGACACAAACAAACGAAGATTGATCGACTTGTTGCGCGTCAAATTCGAAAGCGAAGGAATCGAAACCAGACAAGCTCGAGTCGAGGCCCTGATGAAAAATACAAGTTTTCAACCTGGGGCGCTAACCGCCACACAGTGGGAAAAATATGCCCTTTTTTGGACAAAAATCTGCCGACAGTAGAGATTTCAATCAAATTAAATTTAAAAAAATGGCAAATACTCTTAAGACATTGTACTTTAGAGTAGTGCTGCGGCAAAGTGGCTTTGGATTAACCTAACCTAAAAATCGCTGATATTACTTCCACATCCAGTGAAAGTATAGAAACGACAAAACAATTTTAAAAAATTTTATTGTTCAAATAGGCTTAGAATGTCATGAAACGTCTAGATTTTAGATTTGCGCAAAAAATGTCTGTCGGTTTGTCTGTAACTTTTTTGTGCGCACGATTACTCTGGAACCGTTTAAGATATCGACTTGAAATTTGGTACACATATATATTTTAACAAGATCTGGAACTAGGTTATATTTTCATCTTATTCCGTTGAATGGTTGTGGGGTAAATTGGGGTAAATGGGGGTAAATAGGTAAATCAAGCAGGTAAGAGTCCATAAAATTGGTATTTAGTATAGTATATATAAGAGAAGCTAATGTCTCAAAAAAAATTTAGCATTAGCCACCAAAGGGGGTGAAAAAAATTATTTCATCGTAGATGACCATTCGAAAGCTTATTTTAAAGAGGAAGATTAAATGATGTATTTATTAGAAATAAATTGAAAATTTGTTTGAATCCTATACATAACCTCCAAATTTGCCAAAAAAGTAATTTTTAAAGTAATCTAAAATATTTCAAAATCCTGACACGATGGGCCAATTCTGAGGCCAGATTCGGATTCAGCGCGAAAAATTACTTCGGAAATTGGATAATGTTAGAGTTAAAACTGAATGAAGTAAAACAAAATTGAGACCTTTGGTTCTTGTACACATACTAAATCACATTTTTTTTCACCCCCTTTTATAATGGGGTGGGGGTAGTAATGGAGGTGGCTAATGCCAAAAAGTTTTTTGAGACATTAGCTAAATACCAATTATATGGATTCTTACCTGCTTGATTTACCTATTTACCCACATTTACCACAATTTATCCCCCAACCCTTCAACAGAATAATATGAAAATATAATCTAGTTCCAAATCTCATTAAAATACTTATGTGTACCAAATTTCAAGTCGATATTTTAAACGGTTCCAGAGTATTTAGTATATATATAAGAGAAGCTATAATGTCTCAAAAAAAATTTTTTGGTGTTAGCCACCTCTATTACTACCCCCACCCCATTATAAAAGGGGGTGAAAAAAAGAATGTGATTTAGTATGTGTACAAGAACCAAAGGCCTAAATTTTTTTTTTACTTCATTCAGTTTTATCCCCAACATTATCCAATTTCTGAAGTAATTTTTTGCGCTGAATCCGAATCTGGCCTCAGCATTGGCCCATCATGTCAGGATTTTGAAATATTTTAGGTTATTTAAAAAATGACTTTTTTGGCAAATTTTGAGGTTATGTATAGGATTTAAAAAAAATTTCAATTTATTTCTAATAAATACATCATTTAATCTTCCTCTTTAAAATAAGCTTTCGAATGGACATCTACGAAATAATTTTTTTCACCCCGTTTTATAATGGGGTGGGGTAGTATTGGGGGTGGCTAATGCTAAATTTTTTTGAGACATTAGCTTCCCTTGTATATACTAAATACCAATTTTATGGACTCTTACCTGCTTGATTTACCTATTTACCCCCATTTACTCCAATTTTCTCCACAACCATTCAACGGAATAAGATGAAAATATAACCCAGTTCCAGATCTCGTTAAAATACATATGTGTATCAAATTTCAAGTCGATATCTTAAACGGTTCCAGAGTAATCGTGTGCACAAAAAAGTTACAGACAGACCGACAGATCGACAGACATTTTTTTGCTCAAACCTAAAATCTCGACGTTTCATGACATTCTAAGCCTATTTGAACAATAAAATTTTTCAAAAATTTTTTGCCGTTTCTATACTTCCACTGGATGTGGAGGTAATATCTGCGATTTTTAGGTTAGGTTAATCCAAAGCCACTTTGCCGCAGCACTACTCTAAAGTACAATGTCTTAAGAGTATTTGCCATTTTTTTTTATTTAATTTTATTGAAATCTCTACTGTCGGCAGATTTTTGTCCAAAAAAGGGTATATTTTTCCCACTGTGTGGCGGTTAGCGCCCCAGGTTGAAAACTTGTATTTTTCATCAGGGCCTCGACTTAAACAACATAAGTAATATATATCAAAATTATTTCTACTTCACCTTTTGTAAAACAAAGGTCATTTTTTGTCCCTGCTGACTGGAGTATTATAACGTAGGCCTGTTATACTTGTGTCCTCAAAGTCCAATATAATAAATCTTATTCTGACACTCTTAGTCAAAATTATGGAGCACCTCAAGGCAGTGTCCTTGGACCACTTCTGTTCATAATCTATATAAACGATCTCGTGAATCTTACAGATAATATTAAAGCAATCATAATTAACTACGCCGACGATACCAATTTGCTAATGAGGGGTAAAACGTTGGAAGAGGTAGCCCAAGAGCTCTCCCAATTATGGCAAAATGTAAGAAAGTGGTCTGATAGCTCAGGTCTCATATTACCAGATCAACTATCTAAAGAAGTACCAATCTTAAATGCAAATTCCACAAAATTACTAGGTGTAACTCTGGATAGCAATATGAAATGGTTTTTGCATATAGATGAAACCATTAATAAACTTAACAAATCATGTTATGCGCTTAGGATATTATCACATCTGTTTGATGCATCAACACTTAAAATATGCAAATTTTTACTCTATCGCTAAATATGCAATTGAAATTTGGGGTGGTTCCTCCGACCTTTACAAAATATTCAAAATACAAAAAAGGGCATTAAGAATAATTTATAAAATAAAATTCAACGGTTCATGCAGGGGTTATTTTAGGCAAAATGAAATCCTTACCATACCAGGATTATATATATACTCATGTTTGTTGTATTTGAAAAATCATCAAACTGAATTTAATATTTCAAACTTTGACCACTCTCATGATACAAGACATAAAAACAGTTATGCATTTCCTATACATCGTCTAACTATTACTGAGAAAGGACCTTTTTACTCAGCAATTAAATTTTTTAACCTACTTCCTAATTCTCTTAAAGACATTACTTCTCCAAAAGTCTTCAAAAAACAAGCTTTTCAATACGTTTGCAACATGGAACCATATTCTGTTCAAGAATTCTTAGTTTTTAATATTGATAGTTTTAGGTTTTAACCATCGAATAAGTTGTAATGTAAAAGTATACTTTAATGTTTTTTTTACAATAAGTGTTTACTTGTGCAGTTATTTTTTATTTTAGTTTGTGGTATCTAAAATGACCTGTTTTATACATATTATGTATTTTGTAGTATGTCTAATGAAATGGAATAAATCTATCTATCTATCTATCTATCTATCTATTCAAGTAAATGTTAGGTTACGTTACTTACACCACATTGTATTGGCATTTGCATCTGCCAAAGAAACTGTACCAAAGTTTCGAACATCTTCTTTTGCTGTTAAATAATAGTAAATATTCCTCCAGACGTTATTACATGTCTATCAAGGAAAATAAAGTAAACTAGAGAACGTCTCCCTAATAGTAATTTGCAGAAAGGGCATTGCGCTTGTATGTTGTTCTAGACGGGGCATCATTACTCATTCAACACGTAAATGATTTAGCCAGGTTCGTTATTGTAGGAAACGTATTTAAGAATAGACGGAAATGATTAAAATTCAGTTTCAGTAAATGAAACTAGTTTGATTATTTATGCCGTCTATCTGTCGGTGTATTTGTGTACTACTCATTTTATGTTCTCGTTTCAAGTGTAAATTGCTAAAGGAAACAATTTTGATAAAAGAAACGAGATAGGTTTTGATAAAATATTTGATTAGAGTTACCGCAACAGATGTCGTGATGCTGTCAGATGTACTATACAATAAATGGAAGCCAAATAGAATAGTGTATGAACAGTAGGTTAGCTATACTTGACGATATTTTTTTCTTACAATTTTTTCGCCCTCACCCCCTAAAGTGGTTCCAATTATTTAAAAAATGAAGTATACAAAATTTTAACTTGATCGGATAACGCTAACCCGTGCCCCAAGGTAATTAAAATTCACCACCGGACGCAATTTCATTTATTTTCAATAGTATCTCGTGAATTGTTGACCACATCGAAATGATATACATACATAATCGGAAGAAAAATTATTTTTATAAAACGTCACTTTGCTTCGCAGTTTTCTCATACATTTAATAGTTGAATAGGAATAATAAAGCTTTGTTTGGTATAAACAGGCACTAGAACATTCATGTTTTCGTTGAAATACCAAGATACTCGTCTTGTGTCCCATGAATTAATCGAATTAGCTTCCTTTTATTGTAAGGGATGTCTTACAGCAACATGATATCTGTTGCGGTTGCCTTGCCAACAAACTCTTTTCATTAGTCATTTCTTAACAACAACGATTCCCTACGATATTGTCATCTGTTGTAGCTGAGGCTAGAACTCAGTAGAGATAATAGCGACTAACCACGTTGTTTCACTCAATCGCGGTCTAGGCCAATGCTACAGTTTCATTAACCCGCTAAAAACAGCACTAAACATCCATACTCTAGCCAGGTACCTTCCAACCAGGAATCCCGTGGTCTCAATTCCAACACGTAAGCACTCAACCATTGAGTAGGTTAAGTTTTTTTCATCATTTGCCATCTGATTTTCCAAAAACTATTAACCGTTTTATGTTTTCCTTTTCGGTTGATGTGGCCAAAAACATCATAGTGTGGAAAGTTCTTGTCTGTAGGGAGATATAGCAGACCTTCGATCGGCTTCAATTGATCGCAGTTATGGTCACATATTACTGAATTCACCGGTCACGACGCTGTTAAAATCTTTCTTTTTAGACATATTACTAATCAAATTATCGACAGTAAATTGCCATTTAGCAGTTTATTTCAATCTCAGATAAGTTAAAATGATAATTTGTAAAAGCGTTATGCATATTATTTGCGAAATATTAACATTTTGGCAAAGTCTGGAAATTAACGTATAATAAACAACATTGTGCAGAGGTAGAACCATATATTCGAGATAGAGATGTCTATTAAAAAACATTTTAAGATGAGATTGAAAGTAAAGCTGAAAGAGAAGAGAACTTTTGAAGAAAATTAGATAAACTAATTTTTTTGGTCACATCAACTGAAGAGTGGACAATATTGTGACGTGCTTACACCTTTTTTGTAAACCCCCTGTATCGTGGATCCGGAAATTATAACACCAAGGTAACACTAAACACTAATTTATTAACTTACTAATTACAACCAATAATTTACTTTACTAATCTAATATAATAATTCACTATTTTAGGCACTTGATCACTTTACTTTACTTTGCTCTTCTGATCTTACTGACGCTATCAAGAACTTAACTGTCCACTCTGGTTTGCTCCATGCCTTATATACCTAAAGATGAGGGATCCCGAATTTTCTGTATAACGTCACCATTCTCTAGACAGGTCCAGAATAGATGTCATCACTCTAGAGCTTCTAGTAGGTTCTTTCTCTAGTAGGTGCAAATCTCTACATTGAGACATCCGAACTAATTGAATTCTGTGTTGCCTACATTCTGGGGGTTGCAGCACATAACAATATAAAACAGTTGATATTTCAGGAAAACTAGAAAGCAAGAAGCGAAGAGGCCAATTTGCTGAACGTTGTGCAGCAAGGAGCTGATGAGAAAAGCTTTGGAAACGTTGTGCGGCACTGACAATGTTGGTGGGTTTAGATGTATGTCTGCAGAAAGCCTTGGTTTTAGATTTGGGGATTGTCTAGTTATATATGGTGCGCGTTTATGGTGTGCGTTTTACTTCAAAGTTAGATTTAATGTAGACAACTGAAAACACAGATTTTTTTTTATTTGAAGCAATATGAGAAGACCAGTTGAGGTCATTTGGAAACGACTGACGTAGAAAATGAGCAAATAATGTTTAAAGCCAAAATTAATCTATGAAAATTTGAGAGGCCAATTTTATATGGCCAGTAGTGTATAAAATTTCGATTGTAAGGTATTATTGAGAAGCCAATTCGAATAATTCATGGGATCCAAAACATCTGCCAAAATGTCAACAGCGAGAATATGAATGTTCTAGTACCTGTTTACGCCAATCAAAATTCCATTATTTCGAAAAGTATTAATTGAACGAGAAAAATACAAATAAACAAAATTTTAGGAAACGAAATTCGATTAAAAATGTAGAAAATTTCGATACTTTTGAAAATAGGTGAAAATTCCGTATTGCAGTGACTTTTAATGGCCTTGGGCACGGGTTAGCATTATCCGATCGAGATGAAATTTTTTATAGTTCATTTTTTTAAATAATTGGGAAAACTTTAGAGAGTGAGTCCGAAAAAAATCCAATGTCGCAAAATAAAGACCACCCTAATGAACAGTGGCGGATCCTGGAGGCATATGGGCACGCCCCCTCCCCCCGTCGTTTATTTTGACAAAAAGAAATGGTTTAGAAAAGTTAATTTGTAGATAGCGCTATCATATGGTACATAGTGTTTCAGCATTTAACTTTATCGAAGAAATGTTATTTATTAAATTAATAATGCAGCCCAGTCTCTATCCTCAGCAATCTGCAAATTTGAATTTGTGTTAAGGTTAAAACTTTTAAAGAAATTTTTAGCCATAACACTTTCCCTCTCAATCTAGTTGCAAAAGCTCAGCCTTGATCACAGTAAAGTTATGGCAACGGTTGATATCGTAAAATCTGCGTTGAACAACATTAGAACAAATTCAGAAAATTAATTCAAAATTATATTTTCCGAAACCAAAAATATTGCTGAAAAAGTGGTTGTCGAAATGAAATTTCATAGGATCACCAAAATTCAAGAACATCGTGGTAACGCTCGTTTGGCTGGTCCAATAGACTTTTTTCGAATTTGTAATTTTCATATTTTCCAGACCTATTAAGTTCTTCTAAATGAGTCGAAATTTCGAGATCGACTACTAGGGAATTTTTTATCGGCAAACTGGATAGCTTATTCGATTCGCAGTTGTGTCAAATATCTTTATTCAAAATTTTAGTTTGATACCTCATATAGGATGTTTGTTATTCAACAGCCGAATTTAAAATTTCTCACTTTTCGACTGGCCCTGTATAAATGTCGATTAGGTTTACTAAAAAGTAGTAGTAGTAGTATCTGATGTTGTTGTTACTACGGGAGACCACCATGACTGTAAGTGCATTAATTTTTTTCATTTTTTTTATTTTTTATTATGTTAATAATATAAAGCCTTACAATATAGTCCACTCAAATTAGGAAAAGAGCGGAGAAAAATTCTGAACAGCAGTTTCTCTGCATAGGAAGTAAGTATTCAACTTCTAGAACAAGGTTTTGCTTATGCGCAGAAAAAAAAAGAAATGATTTTTGAGATATGTACATATATATACGTTTTTTCTTTTTTTTTTTTTTTTTCATTTAGACGTGTATATCTCGAAAAGTACGCGTTTTTAAGGCTAAACGAAAATAGGTAAACGTGTTCAGAATACGACTTCCTACAAAAAAGGTCCTATACATTTTTCCGATTATCCCATTGGCGGAAAAGCGATTTGAAAAATATATATATGTTTTTTTCGTGTATTTTTTATTTTGAATGCAAATATCTCGAAAAGTGCGCGATTTTAGGGCCAAATGAACATAAGTAAACTTGTTCAGAATGAGATTTCCTGCAAAAAAGCTCGTATACAATTTTCCGATTATCCCATTGGTTTTTCCGGAAAAGCTTCTTGAAAAATATATATATTTGCTTTTTCGTGTTTTTTTTTTTTCATTTTGACGTATATGTCTCTCAAATATATAGAACCTATTTTGTAGAAAATCACATTCTGAACAAGTTTAGCAATGTTCATTTAGCCTTAAAAATGCGTACTTTCCGAGATATATATGTCCAAATGAAAAAAAAAATTACGAAAAGGAAAGTATATATATTCTTCAAATAGCTTTTAGAAAAAACCAATGGGATAATCGAAAAATGTATAGGAGGTGTTTTGTAGAAAATCTCATTCTGAACAAGTTTATTTATGTTCATTTAGCTCTAAAATCGCGTGCTTTTCGAGATATTTGCATTCAAAATAACAAAAACACGAAAAAACACATAGATATATTTTTCAAGTCTCTTTTTTGGAAAAACCAATGGGATAATCGGGAAAATGTATAGAACCTTTTTTGTAAGAAATCGTATTCTGAACACGTTTACTTATGTTCATTTAGCCTTAAAAATGCGTACTTTTCGAGATGAAAATCTAGATGAAAAAAAACACGAAAAAACGTATATATATATATGTATATATCTCAAAAATCATGTCTTTTTTTTTCTGCGCATAAGCAAAAAAATGTTCTAAGAGTTAAGTACTTACTATCTAAGCAAAGAAACTGCTGTTCAAAATCTTTCTTTAAAACGGCGTTTTTTTTCCTAATTTGAGTGGACTAATAATTGTCAGTTATTTCCTCTAAATGATTTACCGATAAATGAATATCCATGTTTTCTTAATTTTGGATTCATTTATCGGGAAAATGGTAACTCCTATGAAAATATTGTATAGGAACAAAATTGTAGAAAATTTTATGCACGTTGTTTTTTGTGGAAACAGTTTTTGTCCATTTTTTTAGTTTTTGTGTCAAATGACAAAAACAACATTGGCACCAGTGGCCGCCATTTTGAAAGTACAGCCAGTTTCTTTTTTTTGGGGGACTTGTCTAAAATTGTTCCTTAGGCTTTAATCTTTAAGAAAAACATTGTCCCCCAGGATCATACTATACGTACACCAACCGAGATTTATTGAAGCACTATTTATTTAAAGAACAACTTTTCTTTTTTCTGTCTCATTTAGTATCTAATGTTCCTTAAGTCCATAACTACTTTACCTTTTTAGTAAACCTAACCGACTTTTATACAGGGCCAGTCGACAAGGGAGAAATTTTAATTTAGGCACTTGTGAATGATTGATAACAAGCGTTATAGATGTAGATAACTGTTTAGAATTACTGTTTTATTCAAGTTACAAATAAAATGGAAACCAATGGACAATTACCTTCCTTAGAGACATTAATAATTAGGAATAGTGAGAGTAAATAGATATCCATAGAAAAGATACTTTTAAATAGGTCTCTAACCATTGTGCCCAGTACAAAATAATAACTATTAAGTGTTTGATTTATCGTCTACTAAGTTTCATTCTGAAAAAAGAATTACAAAAGAAAAAGCTAAGAACAGTAGATACCTTGAAAGTTTAGTTGATGAAGTGATTATGTTAGTATATTAACAGTAGGGCAACAATATAGTTAGAAACCAAATTGTTTTTAATTCGCATTCTGATATAAAAGTATGAAAGATTTACGTTTGCTTAATACGTATAAAAATATTTTTACGTTTTTTTTTTTTGGAGAATCACAATATGTATAATTCAAGACCCGTAACCACCGATTATGACATTGCCGGTGCCGCTCCCGGAAACCATTATAAATTACCCCATATCACCGGTAGGTACAAACAAAATTTTACATGGCGATGAAAAACCAAAGAAAGAAGTTAAATTGGGTTGAACAAATTCAGTGTTTTATAATAAATGTGCAAAATGGCAGCGAGTCCCAGGTGTTATCACGCCAGAAACTGGAGCACCGCCAACACCATCTGAAGAAGAAAGAAGTGTATCAGCAGGGTTTCCCGGTCGGCCTGGCCGCGGTATAGTCACACGTCGTCCTTATTCAGCACACATTTCAGAGTAAATGTAGCTGAGAAATCGGTAAAGAACGACCCATCTTAATAGATCACCGAGCCATTGTTCGAGGCCCTTCTGCTGCGTCGCTCCGCCGTTCGCCGATTAGCGATTAATGTTTTGAGACGGCTGCATTGTCACGGACTTTCTCCGTCAATAAAATGACTCTCTATTAAATATAGTGAACTGAAAGGCAGGGAATTGTCATCTTGATATACGCCGCATTATGCACGCCCGGGGTTTCATTGTCCGGCCAAACGGGGCCGTATACCGTTTACCGCAAGAGGGTTGCTGCTTGTCTTCGCTGCATTCATTAGCATCCTCTCTTTGCGGCAATTAAAAACTGCTTCCGAGGCTTTATGGCAGATTAAAATTCTGTTATAATTGAATGATAATAAAATGGGACCCATTATTCACTCTTATAAGTAGGTAATGATTTTTTATCGTCGAATAACCGCAAATAGAGGACATTATCGGATAAATTTAAGTAGGCCATCGCCTCGTGTTCTTTCCGTTAATCACTAGTTTCTTTTATAACGCTCCATTATTTTCGAGATTATTCCTTTATTTATCTAGACCCATATTTCATTAAACCATATAGTCCATTTGCTGAGAATGTTTCTGTATGTCATTCATTTACCAGAGATTCACCCATTTGGGTATTGTTGGTAATCGTGTAGTGATTGAAAAAAAATTGGGTGATGGTCTGTGCGAGTGGCCATTTTGGAAAATGGACGCCGCTTTTGATGCTTATTGAAAATGCAATGCATAAACACAGAGCTGGGCAAATATGTACTTACAAATACCTCATAAGTATTTAAATACTAGAAAGTATTTAAATACCGGGTATTTAAATACTTCTTGCAACAAGTATTTGTATTTATACTTACAAATATCTAAATTATTTACTACTTAGTATTTGTGAATATGATCCTAAAGTATTTATAAATACTTAAACTATTTAAATAACTGAGAAGTATTTGAATCGCAAAAGTATTTAAAATAAATAGAACAAATATAATCAAATACACCGGGGAGACAGGCAGATACTCGTCAAGAATCAAGACATATACTACACTATGTAGTTAATAAATACACAGCATCATTCAGTCTTCAGTCATTCACGTCTTAATTCCCAGAAAGTTGGTTGAGAGTAGACATAGACAGTAAGGGTTAACGTTAAAGTTTATGTTTTGTGATTGTGACAGAGAACAGTTGAACTAGTGCCATAGTCTCTGTGCTTTATTTGGGTATTCGCAGAAGACGCAAAGGTCTAGCTCTACGTATAAGTAAAAGTCCAATACCCAACTAGAACTGATTAAGTATAGAGGTATTAAAATAGTGTTGTAGATGTTCATGAAAGTCATGAAACCTAAAATTTTGACACCTCAAATAGTCAAATAGTATTTAATATTATAATAATAATAATGATAATGATAATAACAAATCTTTATTGATTTCTACAAAAACAGAAAATACAAGTTTAGCCATTTACACTTAACTATGCTTCAAAATATTTCAGTGTTATCAAAGTATTTAAATACTAAGTTTAAACTATTTAATTACTTTTGTTATTTATTATTTAAATACTTTTATCTTTTGAAAATACTTAATATTTAAATACTTTCAATTTTCTAAAAGTATTTAGTATTTAATATTTAAATACTTTTTCAAAGTATTTGCCCAGCTCTGCATAAACATGTGAGGTGTCATTTTACATGTTTTTAAGGGTGCTGAACACGTTGAAGACATTAAAAAAGCATTTGAACAGAAATTGAAATATATAAAACTGAACTCATACCTATTATGTCAAAAAATTATATTAGTGGATATGAAATTTCTCAAATTAACAAAACGCTTACCCGAGCAGAAAACGTTTCACCTTTTCTTTAAATTTTTTAGTTTGACTGTTTGATATGGGTGGGTAATACATTAAAAAACTTTATTCCGTAGTAATTGATGCTATGCTGTTCCTAGATTTAGTTAACCTCAGATAGTCCGGCAAATTTGAATCACATCTTCTTGTGGAGTAGCTATGTAATTGGTTGTGGTTTGCATATTTGCTTTCATATTCTTTTATGTGCATTAGACAATGAAGAATGTACGTACAAGGCAATGTAAGAATTTGAAATGTTAAATAAATGCGTTTTTGCAATATAATTCAGACCAGCGGTCACTCTAACTGATTTTCTTTGCAATAAGAAAACGGAATTGCGTAAGAAATAGTGGTATGTGTTAATCCATGGTAAGCAGTTACGAGAGTTTTTTGTGAGAATTTGTGAGACAGACTCCGTAATAGATACACACTTTTTGAGACTTTTTTACATACATGCGTTGTTTGAGGTTCCCACGATAATTTTGAATCGAGGAAAACCCCTAAAAATTTAATTTCATTACTAAAGGTAGAGTTAACTATGTCATTCGCATTTCTTAGGCTAAATATTATTTTCTCAGTTTTAGTCTGATTTAAACACAACTGATTGGCCAGGAATCATTTCTCAGCTTTTGACTGCGATATATTTATATTATCTATTTATTCATTAAGGTTGGAAAAAGGATTTGAGATAGTGGCGTCATCAGCAAATAGAGTAAAGTGACTGTCAGCTACTGAACTGGGCAAATCATTGATATATATAATGAATAATATGGGGCCGATTATAGACTTTGAGGTACACCATATTTTATAGGTAATAAGGCCGAGCTTTTACTTTTGTTGGTAACGACTTGATGACGGTTGCTGAGGTAGGAGGCGATTAGGTTTTCACTGTTTTTACCAAATCCGTAGAACTTTAGCTTATCTAGTAAAATATCGTGGGATACATAGTCAAACGCTTTGGTAAGATCCAAGAATTGCGAGTAAATGTATAAATCTTTTTCAAAACCATTGTTTATGAAATCAATTAAGGACAGGATAGCTAATGTAGTGGATTTATTTTTCCTAAAACCGAACTGATGTTGACTGAAAAGATTATTTTGCTCAAAATGTTCCGTTATTTGTTTCTTTAGAACCATCTCAAAAATTTTAGCTAAAAAAGGAATTATTGAAATCGGGCGATAATTCGAGGGTTCATCCTTGGAGGCCTTTTTATGTATGGGTACTACCTTGGAGATTTTAAGTTCATCAGGGAAAATATTGTTACGTGTACATAGATTAATCACGTCAGTTAGTGGGAATAGCATCCTCACAGAGAAACAGAGTGTAAAAACCAAGACACCTAAAAAAACAAACTATGGCTCAATACACTATTCAACTAGCTAGAGAGAGACAGAGGTTACCATGTTAATGAACTACTAAAATATGAAATCGTTGACAATCTTTTCCTTTTCGATAAAACGGGTTCTTTACAAAGACAAACAAGAGCACACTATCCTCAGAACTTGAAAAGGTATTAACCGAAACAGATGGGAGTTCAGCAAACATCAAATCTTGCAAATTGTTATACAGGGTGTCCCACTTAAAACTCCCGGCGCCATTTTATCGATAACCAAAAGCGATATTTGAATTCTGTAAAAGGTATCTAATAGAATATGTAAATGACTTCAGTTTTAAGTAAAAATGGTTATTTTACACATTGAGGTATAGATGGCGTTGCGATGCAAAGAAATTTTTCGATCCTAGGAACGATGGAATGAGTTGCATGAGATGGAGAATTATATTCTAAGCAACTTTTTTAATATGAACAATTTTCGAAAAATCACTGGTTTTCGAAATTATTAGAACTTCAGTGTAATTTTTCAAGTAACAAAAATCACATTTTTCTTCATATGTCTACAATTTATAGTGCAAAATTTAGTAGAATATACAACATTAACATGACGCAAAAATTAGACAATACACAATAAATAAAAATGTCAAAATCTTTAATTTCCAAATAGCAGTTGAGCCCCACCTTTGTTTTACTTGAAAAGAAAATTATTTTGTGTTTTGAAATAAATGTTTCATTACCATCTAAATGAGCCTGATACACTATGAAAAATGTCCCAAAGGACTTATTGTCTAAAATGTATTTTAAAAAAGTTATGACAATTTTTATATTCAAAAAAATTATATTGAAGTTCAAATATCTCAAGAACCAGTGATTTTTCGAAAATTGTTCATATTATAAAAGTTGCTCAGAATATAATTTTCCATCTCATGCAACTCATTTCATCGTTTCTAGGATCGAAAAATTTCTTTGCATCGCAACGCCATCTATATCTCAATGTGTAAAATAACCATTTTTACTCAGAACTAAAGTCATTTATAATTATAGTAGATATCTTTCACAGAATTCAAATGTCGCTTTTGGTTATCGAGAAAATGGCGCCGGGAGTTTTAAATGGGACACTCTGAATTGTGGATTTCATGGTTTGTGTTAGAAATATTTCTCTGAAAGATTTGAAAACATTTGGAGATTTCTGCAAATATGTAGGTCTTCTGTAGTGCAACATCTTTTCCTAACCCAACTACATGCATGTCCATACAGCAAACCAATTTAAGACAATCCCACAAAGAATTACAATTTGCCATGTTAGAGGAAGCAGTTAGCGCTTGACGAGGAAAGGTAATATTTACCCTTAAATAAATAATTCCAGAGAAACATGTGTCGGAGGACCAAAATATTTTACATGTAATTAACACAACTCTTAGGGAATACACCTGCTATAATTTTATACAAAAATATGCGGAGTAGTCATCTTAAAATTAATTAAGAAACTATGGTGGAAAACAATATTTGGAATGTAGTTATCACTATTGCCAAGAAAAATGATATAATTTTTTTGGTTTGTTTCAGTTGGCCATCAGTTTATTTGCAAAAAGTCATTCTGCTCGATTTAACTTTCTTAAAAATAATTTGTAGTCTGCCGACGATATACAAACGTTGCTACTGGATATGTTTATGATAATATGTGTGAACGAAATTTCGGTTAAATAAATTCCTCGAATATTTGAAAAGGGTAAAATAATTCTTAACATCTTAACGCACGAAGGGAGCAGTACAATGATTTCAGACTTGTAAAACTAAATCCTCGTTTTTGTGAAACTGATGGAGAGCGTGACTTCATTCCATGGTGACATAAACTTCTGCAGTTAAGTTGAGCAAACCGAAAACTTTAGAAATGAATGTGGCATCGATTTATGTAACGCACGTTATGTAGCGCAAAAATTCGCGCCCTGTTTGATTCGCACTCTTAGTACACGTAGAGTAATAACTAAAATTATTATTTAGAAGTCTAGTTCCACGCAGGGCAGTCGGGATATGGGATGACAAATTAAAATACTGGATATTCCAGTACGTAACGTAAATAAAAAATGGATGCACCTTTTCTGATGTCCTATTATAACGTTCTAACGTTTCGTTGTAATTAACCATGTCAGAGAAACTAAAATTACTTCCACATCCAGTGGAGGTATAGTAACGACAAAAAATTTTTATTGTTCAAATAGGCTTAGAATGTCACGAAACGTCGAGATTTTAAATTTGAGCGAAAAAAAATTTCTGTCTGTCGGTCTGTCTGTAACTTTTTTTGTGCGCACGTTTACTCTGGAACCGTTTGAGATATTGATTTGGTACACACATGTACTCTAGAACTAGATTATATTTTCATCTTGTTCCGTCGAAGGGTTGGGGGGTAAATTGGGGTAAATTTGGGGAAAATAGGTAAATCAAGCAGGTAAGAGTCCATGAAATTGGTATTTAGTATATTCAAGAGAAGCTAAGGTCTCAAAAAAATTTTTGGCATTAGTCACCCCCATTACCACCCCCACCCCCACCCCATTATTAAAGGGTATGAAAAAAATTGTGATTTAGGGTGTGTACAAGAACCAGAAACCTCAAAATTAGTTTTTACTTCATCTCCGAAACTAATGAATTCAGGATATTGTTTTTTTTTTTCAAAAAACATGCCTTTTATACCATAGAATATACCATATTTTTTTGGGCCCGATATCTTTAACACTTTTTGTTTTTGTTTATTTAAAGTTTAAATTAATTTTGCAAATTAACAAATGGAATATCTCGGCTCTGGGTAAGCGTATCGATATGGGGTTTTGTGCATACGAAAGTGATTGGAAAAAGGAACATTTTGAGACCAGAAAGAACTTGATCGGATAACCGGAACCGGAAATATAAGTGATATTGCGTTAGAGGCTCTAATTTGTTTATTAACAACTTTTTTGACACGAGGTTTGATGCAAATGAAAGTTAACAAGTTTTTCCATCAACCGCAAAAAGTTCTACAAAAAATATTCAATCCCTGAAGTGCGTTTTTGACGCGTTTTTGACCTTTAAAAAAAATCTCTCCCGCAACGTGAAAATAGTAAGATTTGATGCTCAATGGAGTGGCGGGTTCGATCCTCGATGTGGGCAAATTTTTTCGTCAAATTTGCTTTTCTTTCATGTAACCAAGTATTTTTCATGATAATAAATCTTTTTACTTTCTGAGAAACTTTTAAATACGTCGTAAATAATTTTTTTTTGTAAAATTCATTAAATAAATGGCTATCTTGCAACAAACATATGATTGTTCTTATCCACCGAGGGTTTGTCGGTAGTTTTTGTTTTTTTTTTACTACTTTTTGTGAAAGAGAAAGCTTGTTTTACTTTATTTGTCGAAAAAAGACCAAAAATAAAAAGGCAACAAATTTTTTTACGGATTTAATGAAGTTCTCAAGAATAAATAATTATTTATAGCGTTTTTTTTATAATTTAAAAAATATTTTATTATAGGAAATATTTTATTGCACGAAAAAAAAGGTTGTTAAAATGGGTTTAACAAGAAACCCATTTTAACACCCTATTATGTGCCCTGTCCACGTGTATATTGCTTTCTGCCCTACTATGTACCATAAGGCCGCGAAAAAAAATTGTGAAAAGGGAGACTGGAGAACACATGACATAAGTCGTTATTACACAATAAGTGTTGATCCTATTTAAATACAAAAACACATTTTCTATGCGCAATGAATTGGACTTTTAGGATAAACAAAAACATTTACCAGAATTATACTGGTTTTGGTTTTTTAATGCAACAATACCAAAATAGCCATTTTTGGCATATTTTCCTGTCTGGTTCCTAAACCAATAAATGTATTAAAATGAAACCAACGTAAATTTTCTTATATTAGGGTCGTACATACATGAAAAAGAATGAGCGAAAAAAAGTAGGTTCTTTTTTTTTTTAAATTTCAACACCCCGTATCATGAAAACCGCGCGGTACTCGATCCCTCCTTAAGGGCATTAGTATGTGTAGTATTGTAGATTGGAAATAATAGCCGTTTGTCCTGTACAGAAGACCCTCAAATTCGGACAGCGCGACTTTTCCGGCCTCGTACAGCCAAAACCGTTTGTCCTACGGCAAATGTGTAATATATATATATATATATATATATATATATATATATATATATATATATATATATATATATATATTACATAGAGGAGGGATGAATCTTCAAAAAGTGTAACTTGGTAAAGAGCCCTACGGGCAACAGGGAAGAAGATATGGACACATAAGTAAAATTTCAAAGTTTCAACCCTTAAAAATAGGGGACGCACATGGTGTAGCAAGGTGTAGTTTTCTGCGTTTGCTTATTATGGCCTATTAAACAACTTCCACAAAAAAAAGTCCGCAGTACGCAAAATATGTTTTATTATGTCTAATTCGACTGGAGTATCTCTGGTGCTACGGCATTAAAGGGAGAAGTTTTCGGAAGCATTTAAACATCTAGATAGCTTTTCGTTTTTTTTGCAAATGCAAGGGAAAGTTGAACTTTATGACCCTCTCTACCAATTCTGGGGACTCTGTTAGCTCTTTCTTTAATTGTCAGCATCCCATATGATTCTGTTAGAACACAGATACATTGCAGAAAATAATAAAAATTGTTTTGAACTGTTAAAACTATAAAAAAAATTGTTATACATGCTAAAAGGCTGATTTGAGGGAAATTTAAAAAAATAAATAAAATAATATCTCAAAAACGGCGATACTTTGGAGAGAGGTCATTAGGGCTAACTAACTTCTAAATGGTCCCACCTATCTACCATTCCCGTTTGGTCACCCTCTGCCGAACACCCTTATAGATGTGGTGAACTACTTACATAAGTTACCCAATTTCATTACTATGGACGAAATAAATTATTATGATTGTTATTATTATCATTAATACTTTATTCTTTAAATTACATAGCGGCGAAGCGTAACATACAAGTTGTTAGGAATGCATACACGCACAGTCTATTAGGCAGGCATTGTCCGAACGCCTCCAGCAACATGGGCTGTTTCAAAACGGACTGCCTGTAATCATTAAAGGAAATCTTTCCGTCTCTGTCGATGTCCATCTTCTTAGTCAGGACCTCAATCAGGTCCTTCGCCGCCTCCTCGCCCTCCTCTTCGCTGCCCTGACTCAAGACAGAGTTCTTCAGCAGATGAAACACGCATTCCCTTCCTAGGACACCGTCCCCCATCGAGTCGTACACCGAATAACAATAACTGATCTTTTCTTCCAGCGTACCTCTTAAAAATAGCGACATGGACGCCACCCACACCTCCATCGTGATGAACTGACTCGGGCTCTTGTCCAAGGCGAAGAAAATCCTATTTATCAGATAGTCGTCCGTCATATCCAGAGCGGCATGTAAAAAGTCCCGGAACTGTACCCGCTCCACACCCTTAGCGAAGTCTTTACTCTGCTTTTGCAGATGATAATAAATCAGTAAAAGGCCTTCCACTTCGTCATAATTGAAATGATGTTTTTCTGAGAGTTTTAAAATTAAATTCTGAAATTTCTTTTTGAATCTGGTCTCTTCCATAGAATCGAGAGTGGAATCCGTAGGCACCCCAAAGTTTTTCTTGCATACTGTAGTCTTTTTCTTTTTTTGGTTCATAGAAGATAAAGTAAAAGTATATAAAATGGGTATATACAGAAAGCAAAACTTTTCTGACACTGACAGTCGGCAAATTGAATCCTGCTTTGTAAATTATCATGTAACAGGCGGCCATTTTTTGTTCTTTAAGGACCGGTTTATTAATACAGGGTTACGTTAGTTTGCCCCGGGGTTAAACGTTAACTCCAGGATTAGTGTGGTGGTTAAAAGCAAATACTAGGCAGAATCGTGACCTGCTAGATTAAAGCGCCTTATATACCCTCTGGGTGGCTATTCTTGAGCACGAGAAAAATTGTTACTCCCCGGCGAATTAATTCTCTTGTCTTTCACTTGAAATTCCCCTACTCGAAAAACATGAATTCTTAAACAAAAGAAATAATGAGGGATCGGTGAAAGCTTGAGGGAGAAGTCTACAGTATTGTCATATTGTTCTTCACAGTATAACCAATCAGAACTCTCCTATATGTGATATTTGTCAGCTGTCTACTAGTGGTGGCGTGACAGTTGACAGATCAAAAACCTATATTTATTCTAGGGATCAAAAAGTTCATCTCATACGAAACCAATTAGTTTTGTTTATTGTATACATACATAGTAAAATGAACACCGATTATTTAAAAAAAATCGTGTACCCACGAATACCCAAAAAGGTGTACTAGTAATAGGGTTTAGTTTTCAATAAAAGAAAAATACGTTTTTTCTTATACCTAACCTACAAAACTAAACAATATGTAATGCACTTTATTCCTTAATTTATCTTTGTTTCGATACTCAGTGCCGATCTGCGGCTAGGATGATGAAGCAGTGGGTTTAAAATATCTGAGGTATCTACCTCATTAATGGTTTGGACAACCTAAATAAACGAACAAAAATTTTATCCTACAATTGAAAGGGGCCCGTTTTTCCTAAAATTCGAATATTTTTCGCAATTTCAAACTGTTCCTCCGCATGTTCTAAATCATCCAAAACTTGCATAGCCACTAAATCTTCAATATCCATTATTTAAATAAAACCGAATTAATAAGGTATGTCTTCACACGCATGATCATAACCTATAAAGTACTGAAAAAATGTTTCTTTTCTGCTTTCCCTCGACTTTCTCTCACTAAAAGTAAGGGAATTAGTAGGGAGTGTTTTCGTCTACCTGGTTGGGGAAAATAAATTCAGGAATACAAACTTTACATGAGGGAGTAGAAAAAGATTATTTTCTCTTACTCATTCTACTCCCTCAAGCTCTGGCTAGCCACCCAGGGTGGCTATTCTTGAGCGCGAGAGAAATTGTTACTCCCCGGCGAATTAATTCCCTCGCCTTTCACTTGAAATTCCTCTATTCGAAAAACATGTCATTATTTTCTCTTACTTATTCTACTCCCTCAAGCTCAAGAATAGCCACCCATTACTGTCAACTCAGGGAGGGGGGAGTGCCCCTGTCCGCCAGCTTAAAATACGACGCTATCTTTGTTTTCTTTGGACTGTAACTGTAAATTTTCGACTTTATTTGGTTTTTACTAAATCTTAATATTTTGCGAGATACAAACTTCCAAAGTCTTGGACTTTTTTCAGGTTATTACGAAAATCGGTTGGGTTTACAGCAACACTATTCGAATCAATTTTAATTTAGACTAAATTCGCTACGACTTTAGAATATAGTGAAATGGTCTTCTTACCATGGATCAAGAGACAACTTCAGGATTGCCTAAGAATCGATGTTGTTTGGGACATATACAAGCCAGACAGACTGAAGAAAACTACACGTGTGAAGAGAGGGAAGGGAAAAAGGAGAAAAGTCACAAGGGAAACCACACTCCCCAAAAACTTTGTTACATTCCTGAAGAATTCAGAGAATAAGATAGAACTGTTTACCTTACTAAGCGATGCAGTCGCCGCTTATGACGTAAAAGAAGATAAAGAAATATACATCACCTATGGTAAATCTGTTATTTCAAAAAAATAGCAGTGCACCGATGTCCGAAACTGACCACGAAGAAGCTGATACCAGAATGTGTCTTCATATATTGGATGCATTACAAAAGGGTGCAATCAACATCCTCATAAGTACAGTTGACACAGATGTTATTGTGGTACTAGTAGGCTACAAATTTACAAACCTAATATTCAACTTTGGATTGCATTTGGTAAGGGTAAACTTCGGATATTATCATATCAACGCCATCTCCAAGAGCTCGGAGAAAATATATCGCAAGCATTGCCCTTTTTCCATGCTTTCACGGGTTCAGACACTACATCACAATTTTTTGGTAAGGGGAAAAAGGCAGCATGGCAGACATGGAAAGCATACCCTCCAGGCACTGAAGGATCTTCTCTGCAAAACATCCATTTCAGCCAGTAGATGCTAAAACAAAGAATAGCAGTGCATCCTATACGATGGCACAACAGAACTTGACAGCATCAACAAGCTCAGAGACGATCTCTTCACACAAGGAAAAAAAAGTAAAGATGATGCAAAGTCTACCGCCCACACAGGATGCCCTCATTCACTAATTGCTGCATCTAGCATCTGGTTAACCAGTTTAAAATCACTCCAAAATGCACCTAATCCGGCTAACTTTGGATGGAAAGGAAACGAAGAGAGATGGCAACTAATTTGGATGTTTATACCGGAAGCAAGCAAAAGCTGTAGGGAATTAATCAAGTGTGGATGTAAGGCTGAACCCCTGTGCTCTAAGAATTGTGTTTGTAACAAAGCTGCACTTACCTGCACAGCTCTTTGCCATTGCAAAGGCCATTGTGAACAGTAAACAACAACAATTTATAAATATAATAATAACAACATTATAAATATAACTTTTATGATTATTTTCTTAGTAGTTATTCTGAATTTTTTTTTATTGAAACGTTTGTAACATGGTCAAATACTTTATTGTAAATTGTGATTGTATCGATGTCTTTGTTTACTCACATTGTAGCCTATTTGTTCTTCTTAAACATTAATAAAATAATGTTTGCTGTAAAACTGAACGGCATTGATATAGATTTTCGTAATAACCTGAAAGAAGTCCAAAACTTTGGAAGCTTGTGTCTTGCAAAATATTAAAGTTACAAAAGCGGCTCTGGTCTCAAATTGTAGCAAATTTAGTTTAAATTAAATCCTTTTTGCTATAAACTCAGAAGTTGGGGAGATATTTAGTAAAAACCGAATACAAGTCGAAAATTTACAGGTATAGTCCAAAGAAAACCAAAATGGCGTCGTATTTCAAGATGGCGAACACTGAAATCGGGCACCCCCCTGCATTGATAGCAGTGGCGCAGCCAGAAAATTCATCTGGGGGGGGGGGAATAGAACCGGCCTCCCCAGAGGCTGAGGAAAACTTTTCAGAAAAAGGTTGAAAAAGGATGTGTATAGATTCCTCTACTAGAAATATTGGCATTAATTACAAAATATTAATTTCAAGAGATATTTGGATACTGCTTTTAGTCCCTTCAAATTAGTCAAAATATTGCTGTTTTATGGAAAATCTTCCCACAGTTATGAGACCTGTAAGAAGTGAAGTATTTGGGTTGTCTAATCATGGTTATCACCCACCCACCCCCCCCCACCCCCCGCAGTTCTAAAAAAGGGTGGTTTTTGAGAAATATATCCATATGTATGAATTTTAGCGGTTTTTCGTATTTTTCTCTATTTTGAGGAAAAACTATGCATTTTGGTGAAAAATATCAAGAGAGCAAAGTTGTAGAGCATAAAATTTCCTACAAGTTCTGCCTCTCCCATTTTTTTTTCGAATTCCGCTTAGTTTCGCCGCTAGAGGGCACGAAAGAAATAAATATACATATGGACTTTTGCGCCTTTTTTAGATTTTGAGCCAAAATTATGCATTTTTATGAAAAATTACGTGAGATCAAAGTTGTAGAACATAAAATAGATATATTTTTATTGAAAACAAGAAAACTAGAACTAAAGAACTAACTAAAGATAGTGAATTTTATGTTTTACAACTTTGATCTCATGTAATTTTTCATAAAAATGCATAATTTTGGCTCAAAATCTGAAAAAAGGCAAAAGTCTATATGTATATTTATTTCTTTCGCGCCCTCTAGCGGCGAAACTAAGCGGAATTCGAAAAAAAAAGTAGAGACAAAATTTATAGTAAATGTTATGCTCTACTACTTTGCTCTCTTGATATTTTTCACCAAAATGCATAGTTTTTCCTCAATATAGAGAAAAAGACGAAAAAACGCTAAAATTCATATATATGTATATATTTCTCAAAAGCCACCCTTTTCTAGAACTGCGAGGGGTAAAAATCATGTTTAGACAACCCAAATACTTAACTTTTTACAGGTCTCATAACTGTGGGAAAATATTCTTAAATATTTCCTAATTTGAAGGGACTATTTGTACTAATAATAGTGATTATGCTTCTTTATTTTTTGGTTCATGGAAGACGGCTTGGGGGGGGCCCGGGCCCCATGCCCCCCCCTCCTGGCTGCGCGTCTGATGGATAGTACTGTGGGAATATAAGAAGTGTGCAAAATTTGGAGCTTTAATTCAGCATTTAATTCAGGTTCACGATCTTTTCGCCAAACCACCACACTAGATAAAGTGTTTATCAAGTCGGATTAAATGTAACCCTGGGCTAAAGTCGGAGGTAACTTAAGGCACGCTTCAAGGTTTAAGGTTATCCCCGTTAGTCCGAGGTCAACCTAAAAATGTTTGTCTGTTGTTGACAGTTGGGTGAAAAGTCAAAGTTATTTTTTGCTTAAATTTGGATGCCTGCAAACAGTAATGGTGCGGGAGCTAAGTGGCTTTTTCGGACACTCATCGTTACAAGCATTTTCTATGCGTTGATTAATTCTATCGAACTTAAATAACGACAAAATAGACTTCTGGCATATGTCAGCCCGTCGAGTCGGCCATGGTTCAAGATATAAAAATCAGTGAAATTATATCATCGTTACAAAGCCATTTTTTTTGTGTGTACACATTTTACGTTTAAAATGAATAAAATAAGATCGCCAGAAAGTGTGGGCCATCAGGGGCGCAACAAGAAAAGTCAAAGAGGTAAAAAAACGGAGTTATATAACATGATCGTTACAAACTTTTTTAAGGTTGAGCATGTTTATTTAAATGTTTTGAACACAGAAAAAAATTCCCAGAAAGAAACTCCCATCAATAAGGCTAGCCAGATAGAAAATGTTTAGGATTTTTGAAGAAAATTGGATTTTTTTTCGCATATTTCATCTCAAAACTCTAAACTCATCGTTACAAGTTCTGGCTCCTTTTTAAAACGTAAATATAAGCTCCTTCAACAATAGAATAGCCTCCCCGTAAAGTTCTTAGTGTCAACAAAAGTACCATAGACTCTTAAATATACAGGAATTTAACACTTTCGGCTAACTTGACTCCGTACCGTGCCTCAGATGTATTGTATGATACAATACATCTGAGGCTGCGCCTCCTGACGGCCCACACTTTTTGGCGATCATATTTTATTCATTCTAAACATAAAATGTGTACACACAAAAAAAATGAGCCTTGTAATGATGACATGATTTCACTGATTTTTAAACAGTGTTCCTGCTCCTGACAGGAGGTGCCCCGCCAGAAGTCGATTTTATGAATAGTTATCAACCATTAAACCATAAAAATATCTCAAAGTTCATAAAACGATGAGCTGCCGAAAAAGCCACCTAGCTCCCGCTCTATAATATTGATTTTTGAACAAATCGAGGCATTGTTTCGAGTTTTTGAATCTAGCTAAAAATATTAAAATCTTTATTGTATTGTAGAAATAATCAGTTTCACCAATAAATCAATTGTTTTTATTGAGACATCACATTATTAAGTGCTGGTGATTGCATAAATGTCAGCAAATCTTAATTTTGCGCCAAAAAGCTACTTTGTCCCTCCAAGATACTGTAGCTTCTTTACTTCCATTTTAGGACATACCTTTGTTAGAACTTTTATGCTTGAAGTTGGCCATATAATCACCTCCTGAATTTTTTTGCATACCTGATTGGAGATGTACTCCCTCTGCCAGCTGCATTTCAAACTTTATACTTAAATACTTTGGAAATCCTTGACTTTAGTGGGTTGGGACCAATGAGACTTTTAATCAGCACAGTTTGAAGTACAACATATAAGTAGTCCATTGAAATGATACATTCAACGTATTGGGTAGAACAAGGTGTTTTCGTTGTGTAGGGGAGGGGGAGGGGGGGGCGGCGTAAGTTTAAAATTTAGTTTTTGGGGTCGGCTAAATCCCCATTTGGCCGCCATCTTAAAAACTAACAATTTTTGCTCTATATCTCCGTAACGGTACAAAAAAATTATACAGACAGGTTTTTTGTTTAGAATCGAATTCTCTACAACTTTATCGGGGAAACTTTTTGTCGTAAATTGAATAATTAATTAAAAAATTATAACCCTTGGTAGATAGAAATTTGTCACAAAATTTTCTTTTAAGAGCTAAAACTTTTTTCTTCAATTTTAACAAAGAAATACATCACAATGACATGTTTTTTGTAGAGGATTTCATAACGAATAATTTTCATTTATACTTTTTTTTTAATATCCTTAATTCTGAAGGATTTTACAGCGCTGCGAAGGGATCAAAGTGACAGATCATGGCTTACAAATCGAAAGATCGGCGGTTCGATTCCTACACACTTCGGATTTAATATCATAAACCGTTTCAAATTAATCGTGCCCACATGAAAGTTAGACAGACAGACAGACAGACAGACCGACCGAGAGACCTACAGATTTTTTTTCTCAACCTTAAAATCTCGATGTTTTATGGCATTCTAAGCCCACTTAAGCAAAAAAAAATTCATTTTTTTACGATTGCTATATTTCCACAATGTGGAAATAATAAAGACTGAGAGGACCAGGTTGACCGACCCAGATTTCCTCTATGGATACTGTAATATAATTCTGTACATTAAATCCCTATTCAATTTCAAGTTTGAATATTTAAAAGATACAATCCAGACAAAACTCCGGCATATAAGATTAAACAGTAAATCTGAGGCTAAACAAATTATCTGATTAAAACCTGCGAAACGAATGTCACGGATTGAATTTCCATGCCATCCATCAATTTAATTCACTAATCTAATCATATACTAATGAATTATTGGAGACGGCAAGGCGGCAGACAAAAATTATCTTGAGTCAGGTACCTACTCAAAATGTTATTTTATCTGCATTAAGTAGATTAGATATCCTATATAAATTTAATAGTAATGGGCAAAATTGAAGCCATCGATTAACAGACCGTTTCGTACCTAAGAGTCCCTATTAACTTAAAAATTAATGCATCTAAATCTGTGTTATTGATAGCAGGCTCAAAATATTCCAGGGATAAACTATCTGATTTTGTTGTTAAGATTGGTGATAATGAGATACCTAAATTAAGCGAAGCAAAAAATCTAGGCGGAGTCAAGGATGATGCGCTTACTTTTCAATTGCATGTCTTTAATAAAGTAAGATTGGCGTTTAGTCGCTTAAAAGGTTTGTACCCATATAAAACTTGCATATCACCTACTGTCAAATATCGCTTATGCAACAGTCTCAATACTTGATTATGGTGATATAATATATAACAACTTCATTAGTGCCGCCACATGTCGTGTGATACAAACAGTTCAAAATGCTTGCATCCGCTTTGTGTACAATATTCCCTTCAGAAATCACATTACTCCTTACTTAAAATCAAAATTCTATCCTAAATATGAAAAATAGACGTATATCACGCATGTACGGACTCATTTATAAAGTGATGACTACTGGTGAGCCCCGCTACCTAAGAAACAAGTTCTTAGTCCATAATCATGATCAAAATAAAAGTCATTCACATATAATGCAATCCACGGTGGCCTACAACCAAATCAAAGATGCTGCCACTCGGATTTTTTTTACACATTTTTGGATGTATATAGAACCAATTTCCACGATATTTAAAATCATTCATTGCAGAATTTTTTTTTGCAAGTATTTTACTTTTTTTGTTAAATGACAGCCACGCAAAAAAAGTGGTCTAGCCTGCGGACCAGACCAGTGTATCCGCATATATTTGGATCCGCTGAAACCGAATCCGAATTGTCAGAATGGCTCGTTATTCACCCCTAACCCCACAAAAATACCTCCTCCAAAAATGGTTTGTCCAGCGGACCATACCAGCGTATTCTTATGTATTTGGACCCTCTGAAACCGAATCCGAAGACAAAATTGTCAGATTCGCTCAGTTTTCACCCCTAACCCCAAAAAACACCCCCAAAACAAAAAAAATGGTCTAGCCTGCAGACCAGACTAGTGTATACTCATGTATTTAGATCCGCTAAAACCGAACCCGAAGTCAGATTGGCTCGTTTTTCACCGCTAACTCCAGAAAACACCCCCCCCCCCCAAAAAAAAATGGTCTGTCCGGCGGACCACACCATACCATACCATACCTTATGTATGTAGTTGGTAAGGATACACTGGTCTGAAAAGCTGAAAAACTGAAAACCGAACCAATCTGACAATTCTGAGTTCGGATATAAGGATGCACTGCTCTGGTCCGCAGGCTAGACCAGTTTTTTTTTTTTTTTTTGGTTTGGGGGTGAAAAACGAGCGAATCTAACAATTCTGATTTCGAATTCAGTTTCAGCCGGTCCAAATACATAAGGATACACTGGTCTGGTCCGCAGGCCAGACCACTTTTTTGTGTGGCTGTGTCATTAGGTAGACAAAAAAATTAAAATACTTGTAAAAAGAAAATTTCTGCGATGAATGATTTTAAATATCATGGAAACTGGTTCTATATACATCCAAGAATGTGTAAAAAAAAAGAAAATTCCGAGTGGTGGAAATTTTTATTTAAATTTGGTTGTAGGGCACCGTGAATCCATATGTGGAACAGGCTGGATCCAAACATTAAAAAGTTATCTGCAAAAACATTTAATTGTAAAATAAAAAGTATGCTGCTTGCCGATCAAAATGTTGCCACCTAAAATCAGCGGTACCCTTCCCTGCATGCACCATTTTAATAACAAAATTATTGTTCTGATTGATCTCCCTCCCCTGCACCTACCAGTGTCACATCGTAGCACACTTTTATAGTACTTTTATTGTACTTAGGTTAAGTTGTAGATTACTTCCTTTTTGTTAGGGCCATTAGAATAGCACCATCTAGGTGAAATGGTATTACCTATTTACCATGTAAATTTTATTTTTATGGTAAATGAAGATATTATTATTATTTCGACTTTCAGATTTTTTCCTGGATACCTCCTAAATTATAGTGGAGAACCGTTACCGTTTTATTTGGGAACTGGTTAGTAAAGCACCGACTTTTATGTCCTTTTTATTAAATATTGGAAATTCAAAATACTACAACCTCTGCCTAGAATTTAAAAATTGCCGCTTTTTATTTATTTATTCATTCATTTCTTATATATTTTTTTAAATTGCAATTTTTTTTTAATATTTTTTTTCTTTTGAAACTTTAATAGATACAAAAAACTATAAGGAAAAATGTACTTATTATTATTAAGGAGCCGTCATAAGGTATTATAATAACCTACAACGATCGTATCTTACGAAACCCAATAAGGCCTAATGACAAAAAGATGAGAAAATGACAAGTTCTTAGAAAAATAAATAATAAAAACAACTTTTTAAAAACAATGTAGTACAGGAAAAAATTGAGAAAAATGACCGTAATTAGAAAAAATTTGTGTAGACTTTAAACTTATAAGTTTAACCTAGGCCAAAGTTCACGAAAAGAAAAGTTTAGTTTTACGGATCCGCGGGAACCTATATAAAAAAATTGATTTTTCTCTATTTTCTCGGGAAATATGGCATATACAAAAAAATAGTTCAAATAAAAGGTGTTTCTGGCAAAATTATCTTTAATTTGGTGTGTTTAAAGTAATTTTCTAGCAATAATTAACCGAAATACGGGGATGGTGGATGGAATTTTTTCTAAAACAAGTGTTTTAAAGGGACAAAATACAACAGGGGGGGGTAAGCGGGTCTTCTGCCCCGGGGCCCGGGCCCGAGGGGGCCCGGCACCGTCAATGTTAAATACATTTTTGTATTGATAAATCTATTAATTATAAATAAAAATACTTTATTTTATTTGTAATTATGCTTATGCGTTAAAGGAAATGTACTTCTGAAATGTACACCCGGTATATATTTCTAATAAATACTAAAAAAAATGGTAAGCCATATGCATTCTTAGTAGAACAGTAGCATTAACAACAACTGCAATTTGTACTAGTATTACATATGTTTGTTTGATCTCTAATCCAATTAATCATTACTTAATCACAAAAACATTCATAAAAAATGACCTTTTAGGCAGGTAGGTAAAATCGTAGAAGTAAATAGGTTTCGCCACACGACCCTCTGTTTAGTCCAGTCAATTGCAGAGTACGCTATTTGAGTTATAACTGTTTATTTTCATATTTCATTATTTCTATGTATAGTACCGACGATGTAGATATAAGAAATAAGGATAGCCTCAGGCTATACCCGATAGGATTACGGTAATAAAAACTTCAGATATCGATAGTTACTTTAAACGTACGTACAGAACTGTACTTAAAATTATATTGCATTTTCTGGATAATTTTATTTATTGTTTTCTCAGATCCTGATATCTCTGCAAATTAAATACAAGTAAGTAAATAGTTAGGTATTTATAATTCTTAATATGAGTAAAAGAGTATGATTACAATATTGTGTATTAAAAATTAGTACTTTTGATTTTTCACAGCCAGGAGGGGCCCGCCGATTTGATTTTACCCCTGGGCCCGTGCCGGCTCTCCACGGGCCTGCTCTTAACAGCTATATATTAACGAAAACCAGCATTTTTTAAAGAAAAGTTAATTACTGAGCAATCACAATAACAAAATGCCGATATTTTGTTTAAAAAAATGTGAAAACTCACATTGAATCGGCCATGACTTCTTTATTTTTTTTTTATGTTTAATTTTGTTTCTTAGAACTTTTGATGGAAATGTCGCAGTTTCTAAGATATTTAAAAATTTTAAACTAAATATTTCATCCTAAAATCGGTGGGATGCCATCTATAAAATTAAATGTCTCCGAAACAATTAACCCCACACAAATATATAAACAAAATAAATGCATTATCAGTTTATAAGCTTCATTTTTGATGTCCACCATATTTTCTGTTAAACTAATATTCATTGAGATATTTGCAGAGAAACAAGAATGTTAGGTACGTTTTTTCTAAAATCCCTTTACAGTTTAAAATGCAATTTTTTTTTCTAAAGAAAGCGCTGTAAGCCGATGAAATTTGAGCGTCTAAATCACACTATATATTAACGAAAAACAGTATATGGGATATATTTTTTGAATTACTGACTACTTACATTAACAAAATTGCGACGTTTTTATTAAAAAAAAAAAAATGTGAAAAAGTACATTGTTTCTGTCATAACTTATTTATTTTCTATACCATAAAAAAACCGCTGCCCAAGGAATCATTACTTCCACATCCAGATTTTCTATCCAAGTCACTCACAACGAAAAAATTTTGTATGTGGAAATAATTGCTTATGGAACTTTAATAATATAATATTTGAAATCCTCTACCCCAAAAACCTATAAAACGATACCCCACATCGGTAGTGGGGTGGGGGTGGTGCTAGGGATGGTAGTGGGGGTGGATGAAGTAAAAAAATATTTTGAGGTTTCTGGTTCTTGTACACACACACTAAATCACAATTTTTTTTCATCCCCTTTAATAATGGGGTGGGGGTGGTAATGGGGGTGGCTAATGCCAAAATTTTTTTTGAGACCTTAGCTTCTCTTTAATATACTAAATACCAATTTTCTGGACTCTCACCTGGATAATTTACCTATTTACCCCAAATTTACCCCAATTTACCCCCAACCCTTCGATGGAACAAGATGAAAATATAATCTAGTTCCAGATCACGTTAAAATACATACGTGTACCAAATTTCAAGTCAATATCTTAAACGGTTTCAGAGTAAACGTGCGCACAAAAAAAAGTTACAGACCGACAGACCGACAGACAGAAATTTTTTTTTCGCTCAAACTTAAAATCTCGACGTTTCATGACATTCTAAGCCTATTTGAACAATAAAAATTTTTAAAATTTTTTTTGTCGTTACTATACTTCCACTGGATGTGGAAGTAATAGGAAAGAAATCATTTGAAAGCCTAATCAATAGTTTTTCATTCTGGCAGTGCTATAGTTTCTGACATTTAAACTAAATACTTCGTCTTATAAACGTTCGGACGCTACCTTTAGACTTCCAGATCTCCGAAACCATTAACTCTACAAAAATTAGAAAAAAAACGAAATTCATTCTTAATTTAGTAAGCTTTCTTATTTGTCTTTAGCATGTTTTTGCTCAATGTAATACATTTTAATACTTTTTCAAGCTAAAATCCCAAATTTTCTAGTAGTTTCTGAAAAGGGGTTGGCATCCACCCTCTATAAGGGTACCGACCCCCACATCAAATCATGGGCCCCGGTACCAAATTCACTGATAGCCCCCGCGCTTAATAACTGATGTGCGGGGGGAAAAATGTGAAAAAAATTTTTGTCAACATCTCTGGAGAGCCCCTTGGAAGCCCGGGCTAAACTCAGAAGCCTAAACTCAGTATCCAATAGCCCCCATCTGGTAGCAATTAAACTTATTCAGTTCCGTCTATTTCGCGTTTTCGCAGTCATATTATTTTAATTTATTCATTTTTTTATTCTCTCTACTATTCAAAAAAGTTATCAAGATAGAATATTTAATCACCAACATAAATAAATATCAGAATTGATAAATACCTTTCTCACCAATTTGTTTTTGACCATCGTATTAAACTGCTTCAACTCCATACACACCACACAACTCTTTTAAAACGCCAGTAGGTAGGTATAAACAAACAATGTTTTCATAATATCGCGCACTTTTCACTTATTTGTAAAATTTCAACGCGTCTTTTGTCACCTCTCGGTCCTTCTTAGGTAATCAAATAAATTAGCACGGCACTAGTCACTTAATTGATAAACACCGTCTTTCCCTAGAAACATTGGTAGCTTTTTGAGGTTAAGTTATTACTAATGCTTGACACGAGAAATCGGCAAAGCAATGCGTTGTGCATTTGTTTTTCATCTAGATGGCCATGTATTGCAACATTTGTCCGTTTGCAGTTGCACGTTTTAATTTCCACTTGCTTTTGTAATAGAAGAAACGGTTTTACGGTTTATTTAAATTGAGTGTAGGTACAGATAGTGATTTAGTGATCTAGTGAATAAAAGTTAGAAATTACTACTCGCCAAGGAATAGAAGTGAATAACACTGAAGCGGTAAGAAATCATTTTCTATTGTTTTTGAAGTAAGCTTAAATTTACCAGAATTTTTAACTGTCCTAACTGCTTGTATATAATACTATTTATCTACTCTTAGTAGAGGTTATACACTAATTAATGTACTACTACAAATAGCGTGAGTTATAATGAGTGAATTAATATAACTCAGGCCAGGTACAGAGCCAATCACCTTTGTCTTCATGCAGAGCTGGGCAAATATGTACTTACAAATACCTCATAAGTATTTAAATACTAGAAAGTATTTAAATACCGAGTATTTAAATACTTCTTGCAACGAGTATTTGTATTTATACTTGCAAATACTTTATCTGAAATATTTACTACTTAGTATTTGTGAAAATAAATACTTAAACTATTTAAATACCTGGGAAGTATTTAAATACTTCTAAAAAGTATTTAAATCCTTTTATGGCAGTATTTAAATACTTTCAGAAGTATTTGAATCTCAAAAGTATTTAAATAAATACAACAAATATAATCAAATACACCAGGGAGACAGGCAGATACTCGTCAAGAATCAAGACATGTACTATACTATGTAGTTAATAAATACATTCCATCATTCAGTCTTCAGTCATTCACGTCTAACTAAATAATTTTTTTAATGAGTTCGTGAAAGTGTATAGAATAATATCCTAAAAAGTTTACATTCCGCTCGGATGCAGAACATACAAAATTTTTAAATTAAGTCAGGGTAGAAAAAAACAATAAATACAGGTGAATATGCCACATATTTCTGAACAGAAAATGTTCTAATAAAATTTCTCGCTAAAGCTACGGTATTCCTGAAAAAAAATAATTAAGTAACTTTGTCACTCTGCGCGGCCAAGTGCACGGTTAAATGCATACTACGGAACCTCTAAAAATTCTTAGCAGTTCTAACGAGTAAAATAAAGCTTTCTTCTCTTTCTGATTACACGTTCTTAACATTTTTCTTAGTCAATAGGAGGACAAATAGTGAGTCTGGAGGGAAAATATATAATTATCAACGCATATACAGACACCACACATAGCCGCTGAATCCCTCGCATGAAATTTTACGTGATTTTACTGTATTGTATTTATTACAGGTACACCTATCCACATTTCAGCTATATCTAGTGGATTCCTTATACATTTGTTAATGTATTGGAAAAGTTCCAGAATTTATATTCAAAACAATCAAAAATATTTTCATAAGATCGTGAAAATCGCAATTTCTTATCATGATCTGATTGATCATACTTTCGAAAAAATGCATACAAGTAAACGAATTTGTATTTGACCATTCGAAAAAGGTACATTTTTTCCGAAATAGTGATATTTTATTTTTTTTCAATAGGTCAAGTTCTCGGCAAGTTACAACCTTCAATATACCTATATATATTTATCAAAAAAATCATCAACCAAGGAAATTAAAATGATTTGAAATGTACTTTTTTTTTATCCACGTTACTACAATTTAACAAACCATAATTAATCATGAAGTGTACATACTTTTAACAGATCTCAATGAAGAAAGAATTTTTTTGAAGGGCTTTTACCTTTTTCTATATTTTTTATTGCGACGATTGAGTTCGGGCGTGATAATATATATAAGTATGTTTTTCCCATCCAACCTTTGCTTGTATTGTGTAAAACAAAAAAGCATCAGAAAGCTGCAATTTCAATCTTTTAAATGAAACAACACTGATGTAGGTTGAACAAATTCTGATTTAGTAATATGTAATTCAGTGCGTCGATGTCACAGGCATGCGTACTCAAACGCGCGCACGCATTTTTCTCGCTCCGAGTTATAACGTTAGATTTGATTATTTTTTCCGGGAAAACCGTGGCTTTAGCGGTAAATTTAATTAGGACATTTTTTGTTCATAAATACGTGATCTAACCATATGTATTTTTTATTTTTCCTAGTTTGACTTAATTTCAAAATTTTGAAAAAATGGATGAAAAAAAATTTTTTTTCATATTTTTTTTATGTTCTACATCCAAGCGAAATGTAAACTTTTCAGGATATTATTCTATACACTTTCACGAACTTATTAAAAAAAAAATTATTCAGTTTGCAAATTTTTGTAGGTAAATACCTACATCGACTGGGCTAAAGTTTAGCCATTAAAGGCTATTTTTACACTTAACTATGCTTCAAAATATTTCAGTGTTATCAAAGTATTTAAATGTTCAGAAAGTATTTAAATACTAAGTTTAAACTATTTAATTACTTTTGTTATTTATTATTTAAATACTTTTATCTTTTGAAAATACTTAATATTTAAATACGTTCAATTTTCTGAAAGTATTTAGTATTTAATATTTAAATACTTTTTCAAAGTATTTGCCCAGCTCTGTCTTCATGTCTAGCCTGTCCAATCGGCGTAAAGCGCGACACACGAAGGTGGTAGCCAGGGAGGTAGCGACAGATTTTTCGCGTTAATATCTATAAAGCTAGATTTTTTCCCATTATAGCTTAGACAGTATCAATGATGAATGTGCAAGTCTACCAAACTTTTAGAGTTGCAAAAATGAGTAAAAAAATTAAACATGTTACAAAATAAGATCGATTTTCTGAAATGTCATAAAATGCTACTTTTGATTCGTTCGTGCCGAGCCAAATTTTCGAATTTCGCCGTGCAATTTACGATCAGGTTTATCTGGAAGACTTCCTCTTTACGTCGCGACATCATATGTCCGTCCCAATGGTGTTTTTCGAAAAATATGAACGTGTCAAGATTGCATGTAGGCTGTTTTTTGTTATTTTTCGCAGATATCTCCGGAAAGGTGGGAGTTAGCTCGAAATAAAAAAAAGTCAAACGAGTATTTTCCACAACGAATCTTTTACTGCCATCAGTTTTCATTTTTTTTTTTTCGTTTCGGAAATAACTACTGAAATTTTGGCCATGTACGGCAAAAAATCGCAAATTTTGAGCTTCTACAGTTGGCAACTTTTTAATCTTGGCTCCTACGCCAAAAGACTACTCTAGTTAATTTAAACGGAATTAAATTTGCTAAAACTGGTTTTTTTTATTTTTTGAATTCCAACAAAAATGAAGGAATTAGAGGAAGTGGCAGGGGCGGCTTAAGGGCCGGGCAACCCGGGCGGCCGCCCGGGGCGCCGGCTCAGAGGGGCGCCAAACTGAGGGAAAAAATTGTTTAATTTTTGTTTGTACCCTTTTTATTAGTTTTCTTTGGAAGAAAATATCAAATAATATCAGTACCCATGTCAGTTATGGTAATAATGCAGAACAGTCGAATAACATTAAAACCGCCTAAATAATTCAAAAATGCAACACAAACATTCTTGTTTAGCTATGAGATAACTCACTACTCAGCTCAAGCTTCCCGCCCTATTATTGACTGAGACGGAGTCGATCATTAAAGATATTGCATAAACAAATGCCGGCAACGTGTACTTTCATTCAGAAGAAATTCGGAATACTCAGAAAATTGTTATACCAACATCAGCTGTTTGTATTTCGTATCTTCCCTAATTTACTGTTTATAAATAAATAAAATAAATAAATGGCAATTTATTTTGTATGAAATATTAAAACAATAAGGAGGAACCTTCCTCTAAGTAAACTTATATCGGTGAACCTCTCATTATAATAGCATTCAGATGGTGTAGACAAAAAATTTTATATTACAAATTAATTACACAAAAAAAAGGCCTTGCCCTAGAAGGTTCTCATGTAACTTTTCTATTTTGAGGCACTGATTTTGAACAAAAAAATTTCTTTCTGTTCCCTACAAACACTAAAGGTCGGCCTTCCAGCGGGCCATCGCAGGGCCAGAAGTTTGGCCCGCTGATGGGCCGACCTTCAGTGTTTGTTGGGTCGGGTCAGTTTCCTTATACCACCCAATTTGTTTGGGACAAAGCCTTTTTTTGCTATTTTTTTTTAGGAGATAAAATGGGTGTTATGGGAAGTGACATGATAGAAAACAATGTTGTGTCCAAAATTGCCTTCAGCGTCTCAAAAGACGTCTCTCAGGAAGGGGCGCCAAAAAGTGCTCCCGCCCGGGTGGAAAATTTACCTTGAGCCGCCCCTGAGGGGTGGGATTTGGGACTTTTTTTTTCGGTAATATTTCTCCATTTTGTCACCGTAATTAATCGGTAATGAACTGAAATCGATCTCATATACGATGTTCACTTAATATCATGTACGTACTATTTTGACGCTCCGTTAATCTTGGCCCTATTATTTACATACACTATATGAAAACGTGTAATTTCCTACATTTCCTCGAATATCTCGATAATTCGTTTTTTTCGAAAAAATTGTAGACAGCTTATGTAAAGAGAATTGATTGATTACGATGCTTTTTTATTTTTTCTCTAACATAAAAAACAAGACTATTGACCGAATATGCGCTCCGGGCTATTGCAGTTCGCGGAGAAGTTTTGCATTTTCCGCCGCGGAATAATAATCTATAAAGCTGATTTTTTGTCTACAAGCAGTTTATGCACTATTTCGATTAAAAATCACATTCTACCTCCGCTTAAAGGTGGCTAAATCTTTGAAGACAATAAATATAAAAGGGTGTACAAAAATTAAATTTTACAGTTAATTTTATTAATAACAAACCGAGTAATTTAAACAAAATTTTCTCAATTTAATATTTATTGTTATAATCGTAGATAAAGTATAGTATTCAACTTGCGGTAATGGTAATAACTCACTTGATGAATTACAGCACGAGCCGAAGGCGAGTATAACTTGATCTGCGTGAGTTATTACCTACATTAACCCTCGTTGAATAATATACTATTATCCACAACACTTTGACACTAAATGAAATAAATACTTTTGTAATGTAAGTATATGGATGGAACGGCGAAACAGGACTACCTACCCAATAACAGTTATTGACTTTAATTACTATTAGAGGAGAGTGAGCGACATATTTTCTTTTACATTTTTTTAAGAATGATGAAATATTAATTAATAAGTAGATAACTAACTACATGTATCCTTTAAAATGCAGTCAATAGTCATACTCAATGCAGACATCTAAGAGTAAGCTAGTAAGTACATATACACTTCGCACTAAAGCATAACATGTCATATTTAAATAATATTTCTTTGATATGCTGATGCTTGTTAAGGTCCATCTTTTCTTATTCTGTCCAACTTTTATTCAGCAGTGCAAAAGTTTGCAAGACATCATCTGGAGTATACTTTATTCCTTCTGAATCTGTTTTAATATAAGTTTTTCTCTATTATTTAAATTTAAACTTTTGATGTGTTTGATTTGGTTGCTTGGGACAGAAACAAAATATCATAAATCAATATTGCATTTTTCCAGACATAAACTTAGGAACATGCATGGAAATTTCGCATTTTAAAGGCCAAGAATCTAATATTTTGTTTATACGTGATTAAATAACACTTTCAAAGCCAATTTGTTACTTGCAACTAATTGAAAGATTTCACATTTTTAAAAGCTTTTATTTAACTTGCAATGTTTGTTTGCCTGTATGTGTGTTTGTTTGTATGTTTGTTTGTTTGTTAGTTTAGGTCAAATCTTGCAAGCTGAATTTCGACTAGTTGTAATTAAGCTAGAGCTTTGAATTTGGCACACGTGTATAATCCCGGTGACAATGCAACATAGTATAGCCATTATCGGTCTAAATCCAATATGGCGATAAACAATGTGACGTCATTCTAAATCCAATATGGCGGACGCCCCAAGATGGCGGATCGGCTTTTTAGTCACAACGCCCTTGATATGGATATCAAATGAAAGGTTTGACGAGTAAAATACGATAAAGTATGGGATGTCATTCTAAATTCAATATGGCGGACGTGGGAGAGGTGGGGAAGGGGTGGGAAGAGGTGCGAAAGGGGCGGGAAGAGGTGGGGGAGAGGTGGGGAGAGGTGGAGAAGTGGTGGGAAGTGGTGGGAAGTGGTGGGAAGTGGTGGGAAGTGGTGGGAAGAGGTGGGAAAGGGGTGGGAAGGGGTGGGGAAGAGGTGAGGAGGAGGTGGGAAGAAATGGAAAAAGGTGGGTGGGTGGTAAGAGGTGGAAAAGGGGTGGGAAGAGGTGGGAAGCGGTGGGTAGAGCTGGGAATGGGGTGGAAAGAGGTGGGAATGGGGTGGAAAGAGGTGGGGAGAGATGGGAAAGGGCAGGGGTAGGGGTGGGAAAGGGGTGGGAAGAAGTGGGAAGTAGTGTTAGATAGGTGAAAAGACGGGAGAGGGAAGGGGTGGATGGCGGTGGCAAATGTCTGTAAAATAAGTAGACTAAAAAGTAAAAAATAAAATTATATAAAAAAAATGTTGAAAAAATTAAGAAAAAGCTTTTATTTGAAAAAACTATTAAAAAGTAAATTTTTTTTTTAAATTCATACACCTGGAAACCAAAAGTTTTGGGGGCGTCAATTGAGCAAATTAACTATGCAATAGCGCTATATGACCGCCCCCAAAGCTTTTGCTTTCTAGGTGTATGAATTTTAAAAAAATTATTTTTACTTTTTAGTAATTTTTTTCAAATAAAAGCTTTATCTTAAATTTTTTTTTATATATAATTTTATTAGGTTTCCAGATATGATACAAGTAATCCGAAAATTGCGTATTTTAGTTTTACTTCCACATCGTGGAAGTATAAGTAATCGTAAAAAAAAATAAATTTTTTGTTGTTCAAATAGGCAATTAGTGCAGTCAACGAAGGAGTGGTAGAGGACATGGAGTGGTGGATAATTTTTCTCTTCAGGAATGTATTGGAGGTAGTTAGCAGGTAAACATACTAAGTCCCCGCCCCTAACCCTGCCACGTTAGCGGGGAGGGGGGTGGAAGTGTCCCTTTTTTCGATTCTTCACCTGTAACTCGGAAAAGATGAGTCGTACGGAAAAAGTATTCTATGAAAAATTTAACATAACTAAATTTCCTACAAGGCCAAAAACCAAAATATGCGGAAAAAATTAAAACATTTTGAATGTTAAAAATTCTAAAAAAATGCATCGGATCTGCTCCAAAAACGTACATACACCAAAATTTGATTTGATCATTGATGGAGGATGTCTCATATACAGATTCGGCAAATATAGTTGGTAATATGTAAACGTGTATCAGCGCAGGTAAACCACGCCTTGTAGATCAACGCTGGGCATTGGTATTCGTTCATACCACCACCGCTTGACCGCGTCGACGACCTCACGCATTTTGCTTTCAATAGCCCATCCGTAAAGAAGTTTATTCCCTATATTACCAACTATATTTGCCGAATCTGTATAAGTTCATCTGGCAAATGGGATCCTCAATTTTCGCAATTTGTGGTGGATACGTGAAATTCGTCAAGACCCACTCAAATGATTTTTAATGTTTTTCCGCATATTTTGGTACCGCAGGTGGCTTTGCCTTTGTAGCAGGCGAATGTTTTTCTGGTCATAAGTAGATCCTAATTTGTTTTATACTTGAGTAAAATTTAATTCAAATCGGAAACAAAATAATAAGTTATAAGGGTGTCTTCATTTTAAGTGAGTCATACTGTATATTTAAGGAAATGTATAGATTTCGACAAAATATTACGTTAGTAAATACGTCGAGTGTTGTAAAATAAAGATTGTTTTGTGACTGTGATTTTTTTAACAGACCACAGTATACCGGTTTGATAGAAAAATTTCAGATACCTAATTAATTTATTTATTAATTATCGATTTTCGTTGTCGAGTGTCTTGGAAACTATAAAACAGGAAGATAATGAGTATAGATATTCTTGTAGGAAATTATGTTTAATTTTTCATAGAATACTTTTTTCCGTACGACTCAACTTTTCCGAGTTATAACCGAAGCGGCAAGGCTAGGGGCGGGAACTTTTAGTATGTTTACCTCTTAACTACCCCCAACACATTCCCGAAAAGGAAAATTCCCCCCATCCCTCCATTTCCTCTAAAATCCGCTTTTGGGCATTCATTGATTGGACCACGTGAAACGTCGAGATTTTAAGTTTGGCCCAAAAAAATATTTCTGTATGCTGGTCTATCTGTAACTTTTGTTTGTGAGTTCGATTGCTTTGGAACCGTTTATGATACTGAGATCTGGAACCAGATTATATTTTGGACTCATTTCGTTGAAGGGTTGGGGGGAAATGGAGGTAAATGGAGGTAATTAAGTAAAGCAAGCAATAAGAGTCCATAAAATTGTAATTTAGTGTATGTCCAAGATCCAAATTTTTTTTGCAACAGCCACCCCCACTACCACCCCTCATTACCCCCGCATTACCATCCCCACCCTGTTATTAAAGGGGGTGAAAACAATTAAATTGCGTTTCAATGTGTAGAAGAACCGATGGCTTCAAAATTTGTTTTGACATTAGTTACCCCGACTACTACCTCCATTAACACCTCCACCCCATCATTCAATTGTGTAAAAAAATAATCCTGTGACTTAGTGTGTGTACAAGAACCAAACGCCTCAAAATTTTGTTTGACATCAGCCACCTCCACTACCACCCCCACCCCATTTTTAAAGGGAGTGAGGAATAAATTTATGATTTAGTGTGTGTACAGGAACTAAAGGCCTCAGAATTTTTTTGGCTTCAACTACCCCCACTACCACCCCCACCGGAAATTTGAATGTGGAAGTACGTAGCGGTTTTTTAACAAATTGTAACATAAACACAGAAAATAATAGCCCAGTCGATGAACAAAAATTTACAAACTGAATAAACTTTTTTTAATAAGTTCGTGAAAGTGAATAGAATAATATCCTGAAAAGTTTACATTTCGCTCGGATGCAGAACATAAAAAAAAGTGAAAATACTTCATTTACCTGTACTCACTCTCTTATGCACCACACTGAAATGGTAACATCTTCAGAGAGATACTCTAATAGAGTTAAGATGAGTTGCGGAGTTCCACAAGGATCAGCTCTTGACCTAATTCTCTTTTTGCTGTATATAAATGACTTAACAACTATAAATATACTAGAAAGTTTTACGCTTTTTGAAGATGACGCCCCACTGTTTTGTGAGATAATAAAGTATACTACTTATGGCACCTACGATTCAAATTTTGTGACATTTTAATCATATCGCTAAAACTAACGTGGAAAGTAAAACTCAAACAAATTTTCCTGGATTGTGCGTTAACAAATTAAATTTTCAAGAAAGTGTTAAGGAGCCTAAATAATAAATTAACCTCAAAATGTTATGCTATTCGCACAGTTTATATCGAATTAGGATACTTAATGGCAAGGACAGCTTACCTTTCTTCAACAGAGTCACACCTAGTTATGACATTCCATTTCGGGGATTGTGGAGTCAATAATTACACAAGTCCACAAGAGGCATCTTTTTTTTTAATTTACATTGATTAGAGTAGATGTTTGTGTTTGTTTAAAGATTGATTAGACGTTTTTTGGTACACTGCGTCATAAAATGAAGTCTGTTTCGCTCTTAATTTTTTGTAGCTCCACTTGCCAACCCCAAAATTATGAAAATAATGTGAATGGAGATGTACTACACTTACCACAAAATAACCAGTCATTTTTTGAACCTCGTTCAGGGGGTAAGAAACATATCTTTCTATAAAATAGGATCTCTTGAGGAAAAAATGTAGGTAATTAAAAAAAAATTTAACGTGGCTACTAAGAACTCATTTTTTCTGAGAGAAATATCGAAACTGCTTTGTAAAATTTTTATTCAAAATATGTACGCACCTAAAAGCTTCTTTATACAAATAGCAATCCACTAGAAACATTTTTTTCTATTTAATACTGGCTAAGTTAGATCTTCTCGATTTACAGAAATTGCTTCTTTGGCGAATCATTGAACAATTAAATTATGTGATATACTACAGTATATATTAAAAATAAAAATAATGTACCTAAATATCCTACTTATATACAAATAAACAAATATATAATATAATATATATACAAAGATGTTAGACAGGCTAAAAAAAACAATAGAACTACAGGATTAGAAACCAGTGGCGGATCCAGAGGGGGCACAGGGGTACGTGCCCCCTCTCGTTTAGTTTGGTATTTGTTTTTATTGACTAATAGTGATTTATGAACAACAATATCAATTCTTATTGTATTATATTGTATGTACTGTATGTGGCCTCCTTGCCGTTTATTTTGACAAAAAGGCCGAGCATAAAAAAATTTGTTGATTTTTGATTTGTGAGCGGAAAAATTTTTGGTGATTTTCTTTCCCCCGCTCATTACATTAATATTCAGTGGTGGGTGGAAAATTTTGTGATTCCCCTGCTCATCAGTTTTCATTGCGGTGGGGAAAAAAATGTTTTGCAATTTTCTCCCCCCGCTCATCAATTTTTCATTTCCGAGTGAAAAAAAATGTTTGTTCGCTTGCGGCGGCTCATTTTTAATGGTTGTGTCCCCTCCTGTTAATTTATTCTGGATCCGCCACTGTTAGAAACCCTTAGAACTCTTTATAATCTCTAATAACTGAGGACACTTAACCTATTATTCATTATCATCGTTTATCACAATATCAAAACACTTCTATTATTACATCAATAAATATTTCATTATTTTCATAATATCCTCTATGTCTTCCTCCTTTTTATCACCCTTTCTATGGACCACGAAATCACCACTAACAGTAATATTACGTCCAGAATGTGTATACAGATTGCGTAGTTGAATAGGTCCTTCATTAATCCTGCAACATAAAAATAGTTTATATAGTTACAACATTTTAACTAGGTGTAAAAATTATATTCTTCCTAGATGTATTGAAATTTTCATATAATTGAACATTCTGTAGAATACTACGAAAGAGGAAAAGGATCACAACTATTTTGTTAAAGTCACAATTCCGAGGTAAACATTTAAAGTTAAATTAGAATTCTAACTTTTATTTTAGAACATTGACTTATAACTGAACATTTTATTTCACTTTAGAAATACTCCTTCCAACAGTATAGGGTGGACCAAATTAGATGAAATTTGAGGTTTTCTCTAAAACTACGGTAGATAGACAAAAACCAATATAGGTGTCCTGAGCTCGATTTTCGAGAAAAAAACACTAGTGCAAATCGCGATCGTCTATCCTTTTCGACTACCGAGCTACAGAGCGTATTTGGAAAATTGGCATTTCTTAATGACCTCTATATCTCAATTACTAAGTGTCGAATCGAAAATCGAGTAACATATTCGTAAGGCACTCTTTTGAGTAGAATCCGTTGCTGATAAGAAGAATATTATGCATGTCTCAGTCTTCAAGATATAGACATAAATTTTGTTTTTTTTTAATGGAATTACCCTTTCAACATCAGTATAGAATGTCTGATGTAAGGCGAATTCGAAAACTTTGAGGAAGTTGCAAATTATGGTGATGGGCCGATAATTTTCGATATTATACTTTTCCCTTCGGATCTAATCGGAAGAATATATTTTTGCATATTTGGATTCTTCATGAATTTTTCCTTACAACGATATATTACAAGTAGGTATTTGTGTCTATATTTGCATTATAATTTCGAAGAAGTGAAGAAGTTAAGTTGGCTAGTGCAACAAGACTAGGTTTTCAAATAATTTAGCCACTGGGCCTTCAATATTAATTATTACCGTCATTATTACTGCAGCATTTAAATAAAAGTTTATTTGGTGTAATAATCGGCATTATGAATTGAAATACTGTTTTTTGAGAATACAAAGGAAAAATACGTGGATTTAATTCAATCTTTTAATAGAAAACTTATTTTTTATGTACTACGGCAAAGTCCAAACCGGTAACCTTTCATTTAATGCATACATAGTATGGTGCGGGAGCTAAGTGGCTTTTTCGGACACTCATCGTTACAAGCATTTTCTATGCGCTGATTAATTCTATCGAACTTAAATAACGACAAAATAGACTTCTGGCATATGTCAGCCCGTCGAGTTGGCCATGGTTCAAGATATAAAAATCAGTGAAATTATATCATCGTTACAAAGCCAGTTTTTTTGTGTGTACACATTTTATGTTTAGAATGAATAAAATAAGATCGCCAGAAAGTGTGGGTCAAAGAGGTAAAAAAACGGAGTTATATAACATCATCGTTACAAACTTTTTTTTAAGGTTGAGCATGTTTATTTAAATGTTTTGAACACAGAAAAAAATTCCCAGAAAGAAACTCCCGTCAGTAAGGCTAGCCAGAAAGAAAATGTTTAGGATTTTTGAAGAAAATTGGATTTTTTTCGCATATTTCATCTCAGAACTCTAAACTCCTGGCTCCTTTTTAAAACGTAAATATAAGCTCCTTCAACAATAGAATAGCCTCCCCGTAAAGTTCTTAGTGTCAACAAAAGTACCATAGGCTCTTAAATATACAGGAATTTAACACTTCCGGCTAACTTGATTCCGTACCGTGCTTCAGATGGATTGTATCATTATTACCTTTCTGGCTGCGCCTCCTGACAGCACACTTTCTGGCGATCTTATTTTATTCATTCTAAACATAAAATGTGTACACACAAAAAAAATCAGCCTTGTAACGATCACATGATTTCACTGATTTTTAAACAGTGTTCGTTACGCTCCTGACAGGAGGTGCCCCGCCAGAAGTCGATTTTATGAATCGTTATCATTCATTAAACCATAAAAATATCTCAAAGTTCATAAAACGATGAGCTGCCGAAAAAGCCAGCTAGCTCCCGCTCTAGTACTTGTAGTTTCGAAACTAGCAACGAAATTTCTTTAATTTTGTTTTCCTCCTATCTTATTATAAATATTATTAATATATTTTGTCAGATATTTAGTGTCTGTTTACGTTTTTTTCAGGAATAACAATTTGTGAATGTTATCTGACCAGATTGTCTTGTATGATTTAATATACAGAGTCAGAAAATTTTTCATTTGGGTCGGCAATGAGAGCAAGCGAGAGCGAAGCAACTAGGCTATTCTTTTTTATCGTATAACACATCCTTCTGATGCCACCTGCTTTCCCCACCACATGTGCGGAATTTCAATTTGTTTCCGTCTTCCACTTGCAATGTAAAGAATTATTTGACTCGTTTTGAAAGTAAAACGGGTTAAATAATTTCAGTTATTAAAGCACGTAATAATATTACCTATACTGAACAGAGCCAACTACATCCTTCCTTTGAATAAATGGTACTGAAATTTTTAATAGCAATAATGATGTATGTACGTGTTTTCTTGATAGCGCGTCATTATTTGCTCCCTCTACTAGAGCACTGGTACACGCCTTTATTGTAGGCGGGTCTGTCAGGCCGTTGAAACTATGCGTGCCACCCAAATCCAACATTTTCCGAATGTGTATACATATCTATAGTCCGAGCGATGACCAATAGGAACCTACCTGATAACATATCAGGAAAAAACATTATTAAACCAATAATAAAGTAGTACGTGAATATCGAACACTGTCTTTAAGGTATTTTTAAACTGCTATGGTCGAAATTGCAAAAAAAAACTACCTCCCGTTGGATTTTTACTTTCAAGCGACACTAGGTGAAGAAAGTTATTATTTTTTCTTTATGTACGTGGCCGATTGTCTAATCTTTCTTATATAGAAACATTCCAATTGTCCTGACATACATGGTATGAATTCAAAAATATTAAATGAAACTATGGATATAATTGTGTGTCCTCTAACGATTATGATTAATGCTTGCTTTGAATCTTTTAAAAATACTATTTTACTGCCGATATCCAAAAAAGGTGATTCCCTGAACATGGAAAATTATCGCTCCATATCTATAATCCCCGTCTTGGCGAAGGTTATCGAGATTATATTAAAAAGTCGGGTTACTGCTTTCTTAGATAAATATTCAATTTTAAATTGCTGTCTGTTGGGCTCTCACAGCAAATGTTCTACAACTGTTACTGTACAGAGAGTAGTTAGTGAAATAGTTGAGGGCCTTGAGGAAGGTAAACATGTAGCCCTCACGCTATGTGACATTTCCAAGGCCTTTGACTGTGTCTCTGAATGCCTCAGAAATGTGTGGTCTAGTCTCATTGTCTCTTCGCTCTTTACCTAACGCAAAATCCTAGATTTTTGAGGATACTTCGGTAACGAGGGGCGGCTAAGAACACATTAAAAGAAACATAAAACAGTTGGCTTCGACTGCAACACTTACCTAAAGCTTGTCCAAGAGAAATGACAAATAACCCTTTGGATACCATATTTAGGCCGACAGCAGATGGCAACTTTTCCTTTTCGATGTATTCTGATATGACGAGATTCTGATTGATTACTGTCGCTGCTCTACAATAGCCGATGACTAGGGAGATTCCAAATATGTATTTAAAGTCATGTAATTCCACCATAACTAAAATAAAATAGATATACATTAATTACTCTCCACGTCAATATAACGGGTCATTCACGGAAAGCGGGTATTAGACGTTTCTTGGGATCTGTCGAGTTTAGAAATTTGAAAATTGGTATGAGGGGGTTTTTGGATATGGCGGATCCAACGAAAATATTTTCATGCTTGTGCTACTTCCGGTTATCCCGGATGTAGCACCTAACTTTGTTATTTTAAATGGAACACCCTGTATTTTATTGCATATTTCGATTCCTCATAAAATTTTAGCATAACATACTCTTAAACATACCGGTTTTCGAGATAATTAATATTTTTGGAGATTTTTGACGGTTCCCACCCTTCGGAAAAAAAATGAATATCTTCTATCATGTAGCCGATTAGGAAATTTTCTTTTCAAACTCTTACAACCATCCTATGACCTAACTAAAAGTTCTCTTATGTTTTCACAATATCATACAGAGTATTTTATTTTCGCCGTCGAACATTGTTTTAGTTTAAACGTCAAAAAGTCATTTTTTTCAAATGGAACCCCCTGTATATTTTCACAAAATCTAATAGAGGATTGAATTCTGCATCGATTGATGTTACCATTCCCTATACCTATCTCTCTTTGTTTTCTTATTATGGAAGAATATTTGTTAAACGTACAAACAAAATCAGCACTGTTTGTTAGTGGGCAATACAAGTCATAACTTGGTTCCTTTTTTATCATAAACGAGAATAATCATGTAGATAATTGATAATCATTTGTTTATTATGAAGATGACAGCTTCAAAAACGAGAGATTAGATTTATAACAAATACTTTGGGACAAAAATTTACAAAATTACTGAACACTTTGAATATAAATATTTAATGCAGCAACTGTTCAAAATGCTCTCCACTTGCACTTACAGTGGCTTGGCTAATTCATGGGAATTTGTTAAAATGTAGCCTGTTCTCTGTTCTTTGGATCTTCTTTGGTAGTAGCAGGGGTGGCATAAACAATATTTTTAATACCCCAAAGGTCCAAAGTGTAAGGAGGTCAAATCAGGGGACCTTGCTGGCCATCTCCAAGGTCCTCGGTAGCCAAACTACCTATCTTCGAACGACTAATTCGTCATAAACTTCCCGTGGACCGCAACCATTCATTTGAAAATACATAGAATTATAAATATTTAGGGGCAAATTATCAATAAAAGTTACTGTTCGCAAAATCTTCGTATATTTATTGCTATTTAAATTCTCCCCGTAGATATGATACTATCAAAAATATTGTTTATGCCACTCCGGCTACTACCAAAGAAGATCCAAAGAAGAGAATACGGACTGCATTTCAGTAAATAAATCCCCACGAAATTTGCCGAGCCATTGTAAGTGCCGTAAATTCCAGGATATTGGCTTGTTTGGAGCAGAATGGAGAGTATTTTGAACAGTTGCTGCATTAAATATTTATATTCAGTGTTCATTAATTTTGTACATTTTTGTGCCAAAGCATTTGTTATAAATCTAATCTCTCGTTTTTGAAGCTGTCAAAAACAAATGATTATCAATTATCTACATAATTATTCTCGTTTATGATAAAAAAGGAACCGAGTTGTGACTTGTATTGCCTACTAACAAACAGTGCTGACTTTGTTTGTACGTTTTACAAATATTCGTCCATAATAAGAAAACAAAGAGAGATAGGTATAGGGAATGGTAATATCAATCGATGCAGAATATCTATTAGATTCTGTGAAAATATACAGGGGGTTCCATTTGAAAAAAATTACTTTTTGACGTTTGAACTAAAACAATGTTCGACTGTGAAAATAAAATACTCTGTATGACATTGTGAAAACATAAGAGAACTTTTAGTTAGGTCATAGGATACTTGTAAGAGTTTGAAAAGAAAATTTCCTAATCGGCTACATGATAGAAGATATTGATTTTTTTTCCGAAGTGTGGGAACCGTCAAAAATCTCCAAAAATATTAATTATCTCCAAAGACCAGAATGTTTAAGAGTATGTTATGGTACATAAACCTAAGCTAAAATTTTATGAGGAATCGAAATATGCAATAAAATGCAGGGCGTTCCATTTAAAATAACAAAGTTAGGTGCTACATCCGGTATAAGCGGAGGCAGCACAAGCATGAAAATATTTTCGTTGGATCCGCCATATCTAAAAACCCCCTCATACCAATTTTCAAATTTCTAAACTCGACAGATCCCAAGAAACGTCTAATACCCGCTTTCCGTGAATGACGCTGTATACATTTTTTTAAATTTAAATAACACACGACCCCACAAAAAAAGGCGGACAAGACCAGTGTATTCATGTATTTCGACCCGCTGAATCCAAATCCGAATCCGAAGTCAGAATTTTCAGATTGGCTCATGAAAAAACATCCCCAAAAAGCCGATTTTTCGCCTATCACACTCAAATGAATCGGTAGATATTTTTTTTAATATGTTTATTTCATAGCCTCATAACGCCATAGCCTCACATCACTGTAACCCCATAATCCTACCACTCCACAACACTGCGAAGGGCGAAAAACCGATTTTTACGGGTGTCTCTTGAGGTTATAGACGAAAACTGAGCCAATCTGACAATTCTGACTTCGGACTCGGATTCAGAGGGTCAAAATACATACATACATTGGTCTGATTCGCAGGACGGACCACTTTTTTTAATATAGGGGTGTTTTTTGGAGTTAAGGATGAAAAACGAGCCAATCTGAAAATTCTGACTTAGGATTTGGATTCAGTGGGTCAAAATACATAAGGATACACTGATCTGGTCCGCCGGACAGACCACCTTTTTTTTGTGGAGCTGGGTAATTATTACGCAAATGAATCCTTTTTAACTAAAAATGAAGATAAGAAAGTAAATAATCCTTATTAGCAAAAAGAGCATGCTATATCACACAATATAAATATAACTATAAATAATGTAACATCACAAAACAAACAATTTACTTGATATTGACAATGAATCAACGTGGTTCTGGAAGAAATAATTAGATAGACACAACTATACTTTAGCCCTATCTAGAATTATACTGGATGGACATTAGAGGCTACATGAACAATTTCTAACTAACTCTAAAGTAAGAGTTAGAATTGGTTAAAAATTATCGAATATGGGAGAATTGAAATATGGTGTACCTAAAGGCAGCGTTGAATCATTATTTCTTTTACATTATTCATCAATAATTTGGATGAACATAAAGGCAATACAGTTAGAACGAGTTGTACCAACCAGTTTCAAACGTTACGATTGCTCTAACAATCATAACCTTGGATTTTGATCTTGGCTCAAGCTGAACTTGGCTTGAACTTACTTGGTACAACAATATGCTATTCGTTTTGTATGCGGATGACACCACCAGTCTCATCAGAATATGAACTCTACAGCAATACAGATATGTTGCTTCTCTGAATTCGCAACTGATGCAATAAAAACAAGCTCATTCTTACTCCATTAAAATCGCAGCGTAATTTTCCCTAATAGACGTAAAATTCCAGAACTCAATGACATCCTGTTAAAAAGATTCTTCTTATTACTCACGTCTTACTAGATGTTTTATTAATATCAAAAAGCAAGGATCTACAACAGGTGTGACCAGATGATTCCCACGGGGAATCCTCTTCTGTGGTGTCTGATCACCGACAAGCTCGTATCTCGACTGAAACAGCAAGATTATGCAGACGAGATTGCCATCCTAGTAATAGGAAAATCTGAGGGCGCTGAATCAGAAAACATGTAGAGAGCTCTTGTTAAGGTAGACAGATGGTGCACTCAGGAAGGTTTTTCCATGAACCTAAGGAAATCACAAAAAAGAGTAAACTTAACCTGGGAAAATTATATCTCCGGGGAAATGAATTGCAGGTCAAATATTTCGGACTGATTGTAGACACCAAATTAATCTTCAAAGCACATCTAGAAAGAGTGACTGCCAAAGCAACGCGGGCCTTATGGACTTGCAGAAGAATGGTAGGCAGAAACTGACAACTGCAACAAAAAATGGTGCACTGGCTGTACCAAAGAATTGTGGTGCCAACAATAACCTATGCCTCCCTAATCTGGTGGCACAAAACCAGAAAAGGGGAGGCAAAGAGAAAACTAAGAAAGGTACAAAGACTAGCCTGTCTAGGGATAACGGAAGCAATGTCAAAAACGCTTACCTGAGTCATGGAAGCTGGTACGTTGCCTTAAGGTAAAAACAGAAAGAAATCAGGTAAACAAGCACCGATTTTCAGCTCCTATAAAGAGCGCCTACCTGCTATTCGAGGTGCACATAATGAACGCTTACCAGCAGCTCCAACCTGCTTATTCATTTTGAGGTCTCTGCGGGTAAACGTGTCAAATTCGTCGTCTGATGATTTATTTTTGTTTGGCAATGTATTTTTGAGACTGAATCGGAAACTACATGGATTACATCCAATAAACCATATTAGGTTAGGTTTTGGTGAATATCATCATCTATTTGGTGAATTAAAACGGCATGAAAATCGATTTTTTCAATATATGAGAATGACTATTCGCACGAGAGCCCGCCTACAAAAATAGAACACATAAGCTGGAGTGTCAAAAATTGGTGGGGATGCTTATCAAATCATTCTCTGAACGTGTGTAGTTGGTCGTGGCAATCCGGGTTGCAGCAGTGCAGGGGCAGCTATTTTTTGTTACATGGTTCAAATAATTCTTGAATGTGACTCTTTCCCATGACGTCCAATCAAAAAAAGTTTCAGACAAAAGTTTTTCAGTTTTGTGGGCTCTACATAATGGTACTATAGGGTTTTACTTTTAATGGTGTTTTTACGGGGTAACACGTCTTTTTATATCGTTCAACCTCTCTTTTTTATAGTGGATTTCGGTTCTACGCCAAAAAATATCAATCTTTTGCTCTTTGCAATTTTTTACTCCTAGACCAATTTGCGTCAAAAATTTTTCAATTATATTTTGGAAAAAGTTGAACATCGTTTGTCAAAAACTTATGCGATTAATATCTCAATATCAATATTAATATCAATATCCATACTTATTTAATTAACCAAACATATAAATAAACCACTAAAGGGAATAACCAGCGCCTAGAACCAGCGACCAAGAACTAAAAATTCCTTCCGATAAAATTGCCAGCGCCGGTTCGTACCGTTTACAAGTTCCAACCTGCTTTATTTGTATGCGGTGTCATTAGTAACCGTTATTATTTATTGGCGCTGATCGGCGCCGGTTACCAGTATGCAGGCAACCTGCTTTCTTTCTGTTCTTACCTTTACACTTAGTTGTGGAGAGCGAGGTACTGCTAGCAACAGCATGAAAACCAACGATTACGGGACCATTTCAAGAATAGGATACCATACCGAAATATCTCAGCAAATAGACGAAGTATTCAAGAGTTTTAAGAAAGAATTAAAAAAGTCTTAACAAACCTCATTAGAGTGAGCTTTTTTAGTCTAGAAGACGCATTATGATGGCATTAAGGATGTTCTTACAACAAAATAGATTTTTGAGGCATTTCATAAATAGTTTTGTATCACCGTTGTAGATATTTAAGAAATAAGAAATTGCCCCTTGGGCTATCTCCAGATGACATCAACTTGATTGACGAAACGCTCATCGAGTTATTCAGCGTGTTGGTACCTGTCCAAACTACTTCAATACCAGTTTTAAATTATTATTGTTATATCGCATTGCGTATTATGTAACCATTTCCTAAAAAATTATTACAAGCGCATCTATATTTACTTTTATGTTGCAAAATTGACCAATAAGGGGTCGCCCACAAAACACCAACATCCACTTTTGTGAACTAATTAAAAATAAAAGTTACTTTGTCATACACGATCGGCATATTGCAAGAAGAATGCACCCCATCATGAAGGAGCTCTTGTTCCCGAGGCGGAGTCTCCTGCAGACTTCCGCCACTGTTGTCCTGCCCACGATGTCTGCAAAGGACAACGCCGTCATGCAGTATGTCGTCTCCATCGTGGTTAGATTAACTTCGTCCTGGAGGAACATCGGGAAGAATGTGCTGAACGTCACTGTGCTGAGGTAGCCCAGCGCCAAGCCAATTAATATATGTACAAATGTAAAATCTGTTAGAAGGGTCAGGTCAAGGGACTTCACAATTTTTGCAAAAAACGACCTGGATTCTTCCGTGTATTGAGGTAGCTCTGCACCTGAAACAACGTAAATTATGAAGTGACAAGCATGTGGTAGTAATTCGATAATAGTACATTTTCCAAAGAATAAAATTCATCAAAATATAAATTAGTTATCTAACCATTTTTTTTTTTTCAACTAGTACTAATAGGGAACGTAAGCTGGGTTTAGACCATCGTCGTGAGACAGGTTAGTTTTACTCTACTGATGACTCGACGTTGCGGTAGTAATCCTGCTCAGTACGAGAGGAACTGCGGACATTTGGTTCACGCACTCTCTCAAGCGGACGGTGGTGCGAAGCTACCATCCGTGAGATTATGCCTGAACGCCTCTAAGGCCGTATCCTTTCAAGTCGCAGGTGATGAAATTAGAAAAAATGTAGGGTAAAGTACCTGCCTTGACCGGAAAATTGTCGTATGTAATATCACTAGTGCTTAAAATTTTATCGAAAATGTTTTCGAAAGCGTGTTGCCTGGTAATATAAAGAGTGCAAATTGGCAGTTTATTATCTGATTAAATCCCGACCGCTTTAGCGGGAGGGATTTAATCTTTGATAATAAACTGCCAATTTGCACGAGTTATATTAACTAGGGGCAACTTAGCTTGAGAAAAAATTTTTAGATAAAATTTAAAGCACGAGTGGTATTTGAGGAGAATATTTCACGAATAAATAATTCATTAAGTACATCTTCAATATTATGTTTTCTCACTAATTGCCTTCAGACGTTTTCTTGTCACTTTTTAGAGTATACTGACCTTTATTCCCAATTTCCTCATTAATTTGATATACAGAAATATTTCCAAACCGACTCATATTGTCAAAACAGCAAATCTGAAACAAACGCAGTAGAAACAACGGAGATTCGCTATATTTTAAAATAATCTAGTGACGTTTCTATGGCAACTAGTAAATAAAACGAGTTGAAACCTTAGATATTATAATATATAGACTGACTTAACATCTTTCAGGCGTTTCTGAGGTGCAATATGACGAGGAAGGATATAGAGAGCACTACATCTTTAATCTGCAGGCACTACTTTATTCCCGATGTCCCGCCTATTTATTACTATACACTCATAGTTCCGAGATTGACATAGAGAGCGCCATCTAGCGCTACCGCTACTAGAGTTATATTCCATAATAATTGTTCATTGATTCAAGTAGGCAAATTGAAATAGTTACAGATAGGCAAGGGTTATAGCCTATATATTTCAGACAGGCTTCTCTTTGGAACTGACGATTGTTTACTATATATGTCATGTGTTTATGTTTGCTAGTACATAATACAATATTACAATTTACAAGGTAAGTTAACAATTAGTAAAAAGCTAGAGAAGATATTTATAGATAAAAATTTAAAAGCGCGAGTTGCCCTATTTGCCGAAAATATTTCACAAAACAAAACGTCAAAAAATTATCGCAGTATTTGCCGCTGCAGCGACATAAAAAATTAGAGCGATAAATTTTGCATGTTGGTACTGTCAAAAGCCGATCTAGCTTGAATTACCACTAATAATGACATTTGATTGGTGCAATGTTGTGAAAAAACGGACCCTCATTGGCTATAGCGTTAATGAGTGAAATAATCATAATAATAGGGCAATATATATCAAACGGCATTTTACTTCCACATGCAGCTTGTGGAGTGGAAGAATAGTTATGTTAAAAAAAATATAAATGTTTTTTGTTCAAATAGGCTTAGAATGTCACGAAACAGAGTTCGTATAGAGGTTGGAAAGAGAACGGACGCGTTTTAAAACGATCTCAGTAATTTGCCTAAAAATTTGGTAATAAGATGGTCCAATAAGACAAAATTATGTTATCGTGTTAAGCGGAATTTTTAGTGTATAAATAAAGGGAAAACATGATGACAGGGGACGAGAAACAACCACAGACCAAGGGGCGCAGCCAGTAAATTCATCTGGAGGAGAGGGGGGGGGCTATATAACCGGCCTCCCCAGAGGATGAGGAAAACTTTTCAGTAAATAGTTATAGATTCCTCTACTAGATAATATTGGCATGAGTTACAAAATATTTATTTCAAGGGATAATTTGTATACCGCTTTGTACTGATAGAGATTATGCTTCTTTATTTTACTTCCACATCCAATGGAAGTATAGTAACGACAAAAAAAAATTTAAAAATTTTTATTGTTCAAATAGGCTTAGAATGTCATGAAACGTCGAGATTTTAAGTTTGAGCGAAAAAAAATTTCTGTCTGTCGGTCTGTCTGTAACTTTTCTTGTGCGCACGTTTACTCTGGAACTGTTTAAGATATTGACTTGAAATTTGGTACACGTATGTACTTTTACGAGATCTGGAACTAGATTATATTTTCGTCTTGTTCCGTCGAAGGGTTGGGGGGTCAATTGGGGTAAATCAAGCAGGCAAAAGTCCACAAAATTGATATTTATCACTTCCGGTTTCACCGGAAATGGCCCCAATAGTATTTTCTAAATGGACCACCCTGTACGTTTTTACATTTTTGAAATAAGATCACATTTTGGATACATTTATACTATTTTGAACAATTTATACAGTGTTGCATGAAAAATAATTCGAATTTTAGTTGTCAATCTAAATGACCGCGAATATGTTAAAATTCTTTTTGTTCCAATACAATTCATATAAAAAATACGAAAACGTCAATATGTCCAATAATACATCATACAGCATGCTGTAAACTCATTAAAATCACATTTTTCAAAATGACTCATTTGTTTTAAATATCATGATATGGGCCGCCCGGATATTCAGAAAGCTCTATTTAGTAGGGGTTAAACGGTACCAAAAGTTCCGTAATGTGTAATCGTTACCGGCAAAAATGACAATTTTTCTTAAGAACTTTATGATTTATATTCAACTTCAATTAAATTTTGATCAACCCTGTATATTTTTGTTAATATTTTATGATGTGCCACCCTCCGCAAGAGACAGAATAGGCCTCTGGCTCATTCTTGTTGCATATCATATCATGACAATTTTTCTTAAGAAATTTATGATCTATATCCAACTTCAATTAAATTTTGATCAACCCTGTATATTTTTGTTAATATAATTTTCTTAATATGATATGCCACCCTCCGCAGGAGACAGAATGGGCCTCTGGCTCATTCTTGTTGATCAAAATTTAATTGTTAGATATAAATCATAAATTTCTTAAGAAAAATTGTCATTCCTGCTGGTAACGGTTACACATTACGGAACTTTTGGTACCGTTTAACCCCTACTAAATAGAGCTTTCTGAATATCCGGGTGGCCCATATTTAAAACAAATGTCATTTTGAAAAATGTGATTTTAATGAGTTTACAGCACCCTGTATGGTGTATTATTGGACATATTGACGTTTTCGTATTTTTTATATGAATTACATTGGAACAAAAATAATTTTAACATATTCGCAGCCATCTAGATTGACAACTAAAATTCGAATTATTTTTCGTGCAACACTGTATAAATTGTTCAAAATAGTATAAATGTATCCAAAATGGGATCTTTATTTAAAAAATGTAAAAACATACAGGGTGGTCCATTTAGAAAAGACTATTGGGGCCATTTCCGGTGAAACCGGAAGTGATAAATATGGCGGATAGGTCTGAAAAAGTTGAAAATCTTACCTAATTTCACCATACAAAATTTCATCCCGATATCTTTAAAAACAAGGAAGTTACAGGGGTGGCCCACTATTCGTTTAGACCCGGTATACAAGAGAAGCTAAGGTCTCAAAAAAAAATGTTTGGCATTAGCTACCTCCATTACTACCCTCATTATTAAAGGGGATGAAAAAAAAATGTAATTTAGTGTGTGTACAAGAACCAGAAACCTCAAAATATTTTTTTACTTCATCCACCCTATCTACCGCCCCCCTATCACCACCCCCTCCCCACTACCGATGTGGGGTATCGTTTTATGGGTTTTTGGGGTAGAGGATTTCAAATATTATATTATTAAAGTTCCATAAACAATTATTTCCACATACAAATTTTTTCGTTGTGAGTGACTTGGATAGAAAATCTAGATGTGGAAGTAATGATTCCTTGGGCAGCGGTTTTTTAGTTCATGGAGGACGGCTTGGGCGGGGGCGGGGGTGGTGTTGATATAACCCAGGCAGCAGGTTATATCACTGCTGCTAATAACAGTGCATCCAGCTGCCTGCGAGCCACATAACTATCATATTTCACGAATAGAATAGTTATATAATTCATTATCTAACATATTTTTTCCCAAAAGTTTGTTAAAAAAAATAGAAAACTTGGTCCTAAATATGTGCGCTAGTTATCCTGAGATCGCTATTTAAAGACCTTATTTTACAATTTATTCTACTACTAACCTTTAATACAAAATTATTGGATGATTTAAGGCTGCAAACATCTTTTTTCATCAAACTTTACTGTGTACTGATCTTTTGTACTCATTTTACGAGTCATATTTCTTATAGTTTTATGCGTATTTTTAAAAGCATTTTGTAGTATATCAGTGTGTATTAAAATACCTTCGTAATATTTCTTGAGAAATATAGGCGTATAAAAGATGCCTGTGCAACAAAACATTCGTTATCGACCAACAATATCTGCTTCAAAATTCGTCAAGTAAAAAAGTAATTTGAGAATGGACGAAATTGTTATGAAAAGATATTATCTAGAGTCATTAACTAATAATAGAAATGTCCATTTGCTATGTGTAAACTACAAAAGCTTTGCAAAATAGATTTTAACTAGAGGAGGCATAATAATAATAATAATAATAATAATAATAATAATAATAATAATAATAATAATTTATTGGTCCGTTCGATCAATATACATGATATTGGACAGGTCAAAGAAATACATTACATTAATGCACAATTAAATGGGTATTAAATTAGTAATTTTTTAAAAACTTCCATTATTTAAAATATTAATATGCGAATAACAATTTTACACACTAAACAAAATTTTACACAGAACTATATTAACATGTAAATATATTAGTAAAACTGAATTATCTAAAAATCTGCTGATCACACATCATCCAGGTAATCAGTCACAGTATAATAAGATTTATTAATCAAAAATGATTTTAGTTTCTTTTTGAAGTGGTGCAGGGGGATTGTTAACTTTATATCTTCTGGCAAATTATTATAGAATTTTCTTCCAGCATATGATGGAGTCTTTTCAAATAAACAAGAACGATGTCTGGGTAACTCGAGGAGAGAACAATGTCTCGTACTATAATTATGATGGGCGGCATTAGCTTGAAACGTATCGATATTTTTTTTTACATATAAAATACAATTATAAATATAAAGGGACGGAAAAGTTAGTATATTGTGTTCCCGGAAAACTGGTTGGCACGAATCTGTTGGTTTTAATGAGAAAATAAGCCTGATAATTCTTTTTTGGGTAACAAATATTCTATTACAATTGCCAACAGTGATATTTCCCCACAGGATAACATTATATGAAAGCACCGAGTTAACAAGTGCGTGGTAAATATTGATCAGACTTTTTGTGTCGACAGAATTTTTTAGATGTAGTATAGCATAGTAACTACTATTAATTTTTTTACAGACATGATCAATGTGACATGTATAACTTAAGTCAGCATCGATATAAGTACCTAAAAATTTATTAGAACATGACATTTCTATCGTCACATTATTGACTTTTATATCGAAAAGATCATCACTTTTTTTCCTATTGTAAAAATTCATCGCGACTGTTTTATCTGCATTGACAATTAAACCGTTTTTCCAACAATATTTAGTAAATTGTTTGGAAATAATATTAAATTTATCTTGGAGATCCGCTGGATTTTCTGCATCAATTCCTAAAGTGACATCGTCTGCATACATTATAACACAATTTGCAGAATAGGGATTGCAATTTACCGGAAGTTTTAATAACCGGTAAATCGGTAAATGAAAATGAAAATAACCGGTTAACCGGTATTTACCGGTAATTTTTAGGATGAATGATTAGGGTGGCGAAAATGGCAATTGTCTTTTCCCATGTACAAAATTATCTAAATTTAACAAAAAACATTTTTATATACGTATATTTAATATAATGAACAATCAAAAGGTTTTTCATCAAAAGGAAAAAAATATAAATGAAGTAAATTTAAATAAATAATTATTCTGTAAATAACAAAAATATCAATTCAAATAACAAAAATTATAAACATAAACTCAAATAGGGCATTTACTGAATACCTAATCTAAAAATACAATACTTTTTAAAAATAGCCCGTTAAAAGGGTTAGTTTTTCAAAGCTATATCTGTTAGTCGTCTGATATTTGTGTATGAATACCACCAGTTGAAGATGCCCTTCCTCAATCAATATTGGTGGGTCGATAAGTTAATAAGAATTGGTAATAACATACTTCTAAATGAATTCCACGGACATTTGCGGCAGTGAAATATTCAATTTCCTGTCGCAAGTTATTGTCAATGTCTCTCTTGTATGTCTTAGAGCTTGGTGTTTGGATTTTAATTACTTCCACATCCAGTGGAAGTATAGTAACGACAAAAATTTTTTTAAACGTTTTTATTGTTCAAATAGGCTTAGAATATTATGAGCGTTTGAGCGAAAAAAAAAATTCTGTCTGTCTGTCGGTCTGTCTATCTGTCTGTCGGTCTGTAATTTTTTTTCTGTGCGCACGTTTACTCCTGAACCGTTTGAGATATTGATTTGAAATTTCGTACACATATGTACTTTAACGAGATCTAGATTATATTTTCATCTTGCTCCGTCGAAGGGTTGGGGGGTAAATTTGGGGTAAATAGGTAAATCAATCATAAAATTGGTATTTAGTATATAGAAGAGAAGCTAAGGTCTCAAAAAAAATTTTGGCATTACCCACCCCCTACCTTATTACAGGGGATGAAAAAAAATTATGATTTAGTGTGTGTATAAGAACCAGAAACCTCAAAATATTTTTTTACTTTATCCACCCTATCACCACCCCCACCCCACAACCGATGTGGGGTATCGTTTTATGGGTTTTTGGGGTAGAGGATTTCAAATGTTATATATTAAAGTTCCATAAACAATTATTTCGTTGTGAGTGACTTGTATAGAAAATCTGGATGTGGAAGTACTGATTCCTTGGGCAGCGGTTTTTCTATAATATTATTTATTTATTGTTAAAAGTGCTCTGTGTTGGGACAGTCATTCTGTATTTAGTGAATACTAGTCACTGACATACATAGAAACGTTGAATACGTGACATATCGTAAGTTCAGAATTTACCGAAATAACCGGTAAAAAATTAAAATAACCGGTAATTATCGTCATGTCTTTTTTGTCCTGATAACCGGTTAACCGGTTAACCGGTATTGCAATCCCTATTGCAGAAATATATGTTGGCAAATCATTAATAAATAATAAAAATATAAGAGGACCCAGCACAGATCCCTGCGGAACACCAAGATGGGTTTCATATTTATCAGAAAAAATGTTTCCGATTCTAACTGATATTTTTCTATACTTAAGATAAGAGATTATCCATGACAGGAATTTACCCCTAAAGCCTATAGCATATAATTTTTTCTCAATGAAATCAAATTCAAGACAGTCAAAAGCTCGTGACATGTCGAAAAAAAGTGCTCCTACTGATTTATTATTTTCAATACATTTGTGTACATATTCAGAAAATTCATATACTGCGGTTTCTGTAGATCTACCAGGGTAAAAGCCATTTTGACTCTTTGTTATTATATGATATTTATTTAGGAAAGACATCATTTTATCATAAATTACTCTTTCAATAACTTTACATAACACAGTTAGAATAGTAATTGGACGATAATTTTCTACACAGGTAGAATCAAGTTTCTTGAAAATTGGCACAACTATACCAACCTTTAAGTCATAAGGAAATTCTCCAAGCTCAATAGAACGATTTACTATATATGCTAGGGGCTTTGCTATATAATATTTTATAGTTTTTATTATCTTGGTAGGAATACAGTCAATGCCACACGAATCCGTATTTTTCAAATTATCTATTGCAGCGATAATTTCTTCCTCAGTTACCGATGTAAAAAAGAAGGAATTTGAATTCTTGATCATAGTAGTACACTCGGTGGATATGTTAGACCAAAATGTTTTTTTATTGCATTATCAGCTGCTACCGAAAAGAATTCGCCAAAGTGATTGGTTATTACATATTTATCAGAAGTAAGATTATTTTCAACAATAATTTCTGGACTTACTTTAGGCTTAATTTTCCCAGTTTTCTCCCGTACTATGTTCCATACTCGTTTCTGTTTTAGGGCCATATCATCGGTGCTAAGTAATTTTTGATTATACGATTTTTTTGCCAGATTTATTTTCTGTTTGTATGTCTTTTTCAGTAATAAATATTTATTTATTAGAACTTCGTCAGTATATGTTTGCTTAAAAAGCCAAAATAAATCTTTTAATTCTTTACCCATGTCAATAATTTCCTTTGTAACCAAAGTTTTACTATTTTGTCGTCTTTTATTCTGAGTGATTACCGGACAAGCTGTGTCAACATAAAATAACAAACAGTTTAAAAATTCCTTATATACATCATTAATATTTGATAAACATGCATCATACACTGACTCAAAGTCTTCGCAAATTTACTGAACTTTTTATTAGTCGGGGAGCCCTCCCTAGCTGTACGTGCACCCCCCGCCCGATCCTTGGGGACAATGTTTTTCATAAAGATTGAAGCTTAAGGAACAATTTGGGACATATCCTAAAAAAAAAAACTGGAAGTACTTTCAAAATGGCGGCCACATGTTAAAAAAAACTGTTGCCAATGTTGTTTTTGTCATTTAACACAAAAACTAAAAAAGATGGACAAAAACTTCTTCACAGAAAACAACGTGCATAAAATTTTCTACAATTTTGTACCTATACAATATTTTGATAGGAGTTACCATTTTCCAGATAAATGAGTCCAAAATTAAGAAAACATGGAAATTCATATATCGATAAATCACTTAGAGGAAATAACTGTGGCAATTATTGTAAGGCGTATAATATAACTTTATATTATTAACATAATAATTAAATAAAATAAACTGAAAAAAACTAATAATAATAATAATATTATAATTTGCAGACATTTATCTCGAAAACGGTAACAGTGGTATCTGGAAAACGGTAACTCCTATCCAAATATTGTATAGAAACAAAATTGTAGAAAATTTTATGCTTTTTGTTTTTTGTGCAGAAAGTTTTTCTTCATCTTTTTTAGTTTTTGTGTTAAGTGACAAAAACAATATTTGCATTTTTATTTAAACGGACGCCATTTTTAAAGTACAGCCAGCTTTTTTTTTTAGGACATGTCTTAAATTGTTCCTTAGGCTTTAATCTTTATGAAAAACATTGTCCCCAAGGATCGGGGGGGGTTCACGGACAGTTAGGGTGGGCTTCCGTAGTGTTACATTTTATATTGAATTTTATATTTTATTTTAAGAGATTAATCATTTATCTGGAAAATGGTAACTCCAATGCAAATATTGTATAGGAACAAAATTGTAGAAAATTTTATATACTTTATTTTTTGTACCGAAAATTTTTCTCCATCTTTTTTACTTTTTGTGTTAAATGACAAAAACCATATTTGCAAATTTTGTTTTTTATAACGGGCGCCATTTTAAAAGTACAGCCAATTTTTTTGACATGTCTTAAATTGTTCCTTAGGCTTTAATCTTTATGAAAAACATTGTCCTAAAGAATCGGGGGGGGGGGGGGGGTGCACGGGCACTTAGAGTGGGCTCCCGTAGATATATAATTGTTACACATTCTATATGACGCAGTTTTTTTGTAAATAATGTTAGTTTTAGACATTTTTTGTTACTTCCACATCCAGTGGTAGTAACGACAAAAATTTTTTTAAAAATTTGTATTGTTCAAATAGCAAGCGCGGATCTAGAAATTTCAATAATTTTTTTCTCGCCTGTGGCGCATGGGACCCATACGAAATATGGGAAATTACATCTCGAGAAACACTTCTCTAACGACCCCTAAAAAATTTTGAAAAAGCAGTTTGCGAAATTTTTTTTTTAAAATTCGGTTACCCCCCCAGGTCTAAGGACTCCTGTTTAAAATTATTTTTTTTTGTCATATGCATTTTACTTTTCATAAAAGTACAACAATATGTTTTAAAGTTTATGAAAATATTTCCATTACTAACTGAGATACAACGAATTGAAATTTTGTGATTTACAATTTAACAAATCACAAAATTTCAATTCGTTGTATCTCAGTTAGTAATGAAAATATTTTCATAAACTTCAAAACGTGTTGCTGTATTTTTATGAAAAGTAAAATGCGTATGACAAAAAAAATAATTTTAAACAGGAGTCCCTAAACCTGGGGGGGGTAATCGAATTTTGAAAAAAATTTTCGCAAACTGCTTTTTCAAAATTTTTTATGGGTCGTTAGAGAAGTGCTTCTCGAGATTTTATTTCCCATATTTCGTATAGGTCCCATGCGCCACAGACGAGAAAAAAATTATTGAAATTTCTAGATCCGCGCTTGTCAAATAGGCTTAGAATGTGAAACGTCGAGATTTTAAGTTTGAGTGAAAAAAATATTTCTGTCTGTCGGTCTGTCTGTCTAACTTTTTTTGTGCACACGTTTACTCTGGAACCATTTAATATTGACTTGAAATTTGGTACTTTAACGATATCTAGAACTAGATTATATTTTCATCTTGTTTCGTCGAAGGGTTGGGGGGTAAATTGGGGTAAATTAGGGTAAATTGGGGTAAATTTGGGGTAAATACGTAAATCAAGCAGGTAAGAGTCCATAAAATTGGTATTTAGTATATGCAAGAGAAGCTAAGGTCTCAAACAAATTTTTGGCATTAGCCGCCCCTCTTACTACCTCCATTATTAAAGGGGATGAAAACCAATTTTGATTTAGTGTGTGTACAAAAACCAGAAACCTCAAAATATTTTTTTACTTCATTCACTCCCACTACCACCCCCCTATCACCACACCCACCCCACTACCAATGGAGTTATTGTTTTATGGGTTTTTGGGGTAGAAGATTTCAAATATTATGTTATTAAAGTTCCACAAACAATTATTTCCACGTACAAATTTTTTTCGTTATGAGTGACCTGGATAGAAAATCTGGATGTGGAAGTAGTGATTCCGTGGGCAGCGGTTTTTTATAATACTTAGTTGATGAAACAATCAGTATAAAAAAAAGGAAAAAAGAAACAATATCCAAAATCTGTATTGGTTTCGAACCCGGCACCCTTGGTTCCGAATCATTACCATTACCATTAAATAATCTTAATTGGTACAATACGTACGTACAAGACATTTTATTTATTTCATTCATTATAGTTTGCAATAATTAATCGCTTACAACATTGCGCGGCGAACCGCACGAAGTACCGTAGAGGCCAGATGTTACGAAAATCGTAAGAACTACACCACAACCTGCCACGCGATGAGTTAAAATCATATTTGCAAGGTTGGATAATATATTATGAAATGTATATTAATACGATATATTAATAGATATTAAAGGGAAATATAATTTCACCAGACTTCTATTCAATTACAAAAACAATAAAAATCAAAAAAATAATTTTTCAAATTTAAATAATTAATAACTTTTTTATTTACTGATCGATTTTGTTCAAAAACCGAGAGTTATTCCCCTAGCCAACACTAACTTACTGTCTAATTTTCAACACAATCAGACTTTTCTTTCTTAGGTTATCGTGCATACCAGAAACGTGACGGACGGACGGACAGACGGACATTTTGAAAGTTGTTCAGAATGATGAATTTTTTGTCTACGAGCGATATTTCCGGTTTTAGAAATGTGCCGGTCAAATGCAGTATCTCTTCGTTTTCGCATTTGCGAAAAATATAATAAATATCAAATCACTATAAATTTTTCACTATTTTTGAAATAATTCAAAGACTAAACCCTTGATATGATCTGGAAAAGATCAATACACCATATTTTTGCAAAAAAGATATGTTAAATTTTTTCGTAACTATCGCCTTTTTTTTTAATTTTTAACTACAAAGTATAAAAACAAAGGGCGATAAATGTTTTGCAGTCGCCAAAATTCGAAAAATGTCGGAAATCGATCCAGAAAAATCGTGCATGCAACTTAGAAGCTGAATAACTTTTCTTTTTTCTTCCTCATTTAGTGTCTGATGTTCCTTAAGTCGAATGACTACTTTATCTTTTTAGTAAACCTAACCGACTTTTATACAGGGCCAGTCGAAAAGTGAGAAATTTTAAATTTGGCTATTGAATAACAAACACCCTATATGAGGTATCGAGCTAAAATTTTGTATAGAGGTATTTGAGACAGCTACGAATCCAATTTGCTGATAAAAAATTGCCTACTAGTCAATACATTTAGAGGAGCATAGTAGGTCCTTGAAAATATGAAAATTACAAAATCTTCAAAACAGTCAAATAACGCTTATCGAGTACTATATCTCAAAAAAATAAATAAATAATAAAATCGGCCAAGGCGTTCCAAAATAAGGTTGCAGTCTTAAATCGCACACACTGTATATACTAAATACCAATTTTATGGACTCTTACCTGCTTGATTTACCCATTTACCCCGATTTGCCCCAATTTATCCCCAACCCTTCAACAGAATAAGATGAAAATATAATCTAGTTCCAGATCTCGTTAAAGTGTATCAAATTTCAAGTCAATATCTTAAACGGTTCCAGAGTAATCGTGCGCGCAAAAAAAGTTACAGACCGACAGACACACAGACAGAAATTTTTCTTTGGTCAAACTTAAAATCTCGGCGTTTCATGACATTCTAAGCCTATTTGAACAATAAAAAAATTTTTAAAATTTTTTTGTCGTTACTATTATACTTTCACTGGATGTGGAAGTGAAAATATGCGAGTCGAATTGAACTCCCTTAATTCTTTCAAGCAGGTTAAAAATAGTTTAAATTGAAATAAACAAACAGGAAACAGCATGTCTTCCATTATTCAATTTAAAGCGTATGTTATTTTAAAATCGAAAAAAATTATCGTCAAATTTCGAATAATATTATTGTTTAGTTTAGTTTGCAGAGTAACAACCGTATTTGTTTTCGGATAATTCGGCACGCGGCAATTGAATGATAATAATTATTTAATGCATTATATCTTGCTGGCCTATTTAGTTGGCTGTTTTTTAATTATCTAAATTGACTCGGTAATTTTATGGACCAGAGTATGTGTTAGTTAATCTTGTTTTGACATTAGCGAGAGCTGATTATTTTTATTACTTTATTTAAAGCAATAACCCTAACTCTAATTTTAATCTGCACGTTTCAGAACATTTCTACATTTTAAAACAATAGATTACTGGGTCAAAGTGCATACTGATAACTGGTTCTTTATAGAAAAGCACGTGATACGGCTGATGGCCCCACACACGATGATCGCGAGCGCCTACCACAACTCAGCGACATAGTGGCTTGGACTAACAGTAATATCTAATCAGTATTATGATTACATATTAGTTTTAATGTTGATTATTTCCCTCATAAATTATAGACCAATGACATTTCGCGAATTTTTAAATTTCAACCAATGACAGTTTTACACTGAATAAATGCAAGCTAGCTTTTTTTTAATTTACTAGCAAATAAATTACATCTGGCTTTTAAATGCACATAATTGATTTAATTTATTCTCAGTTGAAATAAAAACAAAATAAAACATATTACGAATTCAAGAATTATTGTTTTATTTATAATTACTATATACCAACGGTGTATTTTTGCAATTTTACAAAAGTATTTTTAATATCAAACTGCCACAAACTGTCAGATTTACAATCACGATCGCGTAACAAAAGTCAAATAAGCTACGAATTTTAACAATAATGTAAGCAGAAATACAAGATAATTGTATATTTTTTTAAATAAGCAAAGACAGTTACAAAGGATATGAAATTAAATGCACAGTAGCATATTACTTGAAGAGAACATTAAACAGAAGTTTACAAATAAACAACATGTTGTGATACTTTAAATTAACAAACAAATCTTTATTAGTAATTAAATGTATTTACAAATGAAATGAAAGTAGCGTATGCAACTAAAATTTACGTTCATAATAAATATAATATGCTCGTGCACAATATTACTGTACAGGTACTAAGCAAGAAATATCTACATTATTTTTTTAGGGGAAGATACGAAGCACTCGCGAAACCAATTTTTTTTATCTGTTCAAACAACGAGATAGGCACGAAAGTTACATTAATTCCATAACAAAGTGAAATTAAACGAAAAACGCACAACACTTCAAACACCATAATGTACTTTATTGTCAAAATGCACTTAAAGCAGCTACTACACTATCAAATTCTACATATAATTCGTTACGTCTTTACTAGACAAATGCTTTTGCTAGACTCCTCAAAACTAATTGGTAAAATTCGCCATACTAGTTAATTGGATAACACACAAATAGACAACTTGTAGGGCCAAGGGCCTGACAAAAAGTAGTTCGAAACGTTGAGTAGACATTTTATATGCCCCGTTTCTCGTACTGCATTATGGGTATGTACACAATTTGTGCTCTCCTATTGGAGAAATATGTCTAGCCTTGAGATCTACAAAGCATTTATTCAGCGTAATATTCTGGAATGTCTAAAGTGCCTTGAAACAGTGGCTGCGTTAAGTATTTTTGTTTATTAATGGCTAAAAAGTGAACCATTAGAGTCGCTTGTGACAATATAATTTCATAAAATTACCTCCACATCCAGTAAAAGAAAATTGAAAATTTTTGTTCAAATAGGCTTAGAATATCATGAAACGTCGATATTTTAAGTTTGAGCAAAAAGAAAAATTCTGTCTGTCACCGTTTAAGATATTGACTTGAAATTTGGTACACGTATGTATTTTAACGAGATCTGGTACTAGATTATATTTTGATTCAGTTGAAAGGTTGGGTGGTAGACTGGGGTAAATGGGTAAATAGGTAAATCAAGCAAGTATAGGAAAGAGTCCATAAAATTGGTATTTAGTATATATAAGAGAAGCTAAGGTCTTAACAAATTTTTGGCATTAGCCACACCCTTACCAACTCCCACTTCATTAGTAAAGGAGGTGAAAAAAATAAACTTGTCATTTAGTGTGTGCACTGTCGTAAGCAAAAAAAAAATACGACAACTATTTTTTTCTAATGAAAATATCTCTCTTTTTGAATATGTAATGAGTAGCCGAACTAAAACAGCACTTTATTTGTTATTGTAATGCTGTGGTTATTGCTATAGCACATGATGGATGGTCAATGAGACAAGTTGCACTGCGTTATAACATTAACAGAAATTTGGTGTTTAACATTTTAAAAAAGTGGAGAATGAACGGCACAATAAGTATAAATCCTGGATCAGGGGATAAAGGATATCCAACTTGTCCAAACAAGTCTGTTTGGCATAGAATTAAATAACCTTATACAATAATCATCAGTAATATTTTTCCATGCATTATTTATTATTTCCAGTAATTCTTGGGCATTCCGTGGTCTCACATTTAGTTTTTGGATACTTTTTACGAGTAGTTCCCATACGTCTTCAATAGAGTTATGATCTGGACTATGACTGGGCTGGTTAAGAACATTAATGCTGTTATCTTGAAACCAGTTAGTTAACTGAACGGAACAATTATTTTGTGGAAATATGAATTCATTATTAGGAAATAATAGAGACTATTGTCTAAAATCCTAATATACGTTTCATTATTAAATTGCTCCTCGATATGCCACAAAACATCAGGACCACGTGCAGATATCCAAGCCCACATATTAACAGAAAATCTACCACTTTTGTCATTGTTAGATATATATTCCTCATCGAATCGAGTATTCGGAGGTCAGTAAACACGAATACGACAGCTGTGTGTTGACTGGAAAGTTTTTTCGTCTGTAAAAACTACATTGTTTCAAAAATTTACATCATGCTCTAAAAATTCAAGCGCAAATCCTAGTTGAGCTTCTTTATGCTCATTTCTGTGCTGCTGGATGACAGCGTAGCTCCGATTCTCTTACTCGCCGGCGACTAGTACTACTCGATCCAGGAAAATTCGTTTCTTCAGCAGCCTGAATACAGGGCCGTAGCGAAGGAGGGGTATGGGGGGAGGGGGGTACGTTACCCAACCTTGTTAGATTTGGCGAAAGTTGGAAATTTGAGATGTAAGTTGACAATTTTTATTGAAACATTTTATTTTAGATTTTCTCCTCCCCGCTCATCAATATTTATTTCGGCGGAACTTGGCAAAAGTTGGGTAATAGTTAGAAATTTGAGATAGAAGTTGGCAATTTGTACAGAAAATTTTTTTTATTTCTCCCCCCCGCTCATCATTTTTATTTTGGGTAAAAGTTGTAAATTTGAGATGGAAGTTGGCAATTTGTACTGGCCAAATTTTTTTTAGAATTTCTCCCCCCCCCTCATCAATTTTGGGGGGTGGGGGAAATTATTATTTAATAATTTACAGAGTTGGTTTCTTCAGTTTATGAAGTTGACAAATTTGGAAAAATAACCCCCCAAAAATTTGGCTCGCTACGGCTCTGCCCATCCCCAGATGTGGCATATTGTCTTATGGGTTTGTGGGCTGGACAATTTCAAATGTTATATTATTAAAGTTTCGTAAAAAATTATTTCCACATACAACTTTTTTCGTTGCGAGAGACTTGGATAGAACTTTAACATTCATTAATGATCTTTAAGCAAATGGAAAGCTTATATCTTATTCATTTATGAATAACTGTGGATAGATGCAAAATTCTATGATATCAGATCTACAAAAAAAAAAGAACAATTTTACTTCCATATCCAGTGGAGGTATAGTAACGACAAAAAAAATTGCGAAAATTTTTAGTGTTCAAATAGGCTTAGAATGTCACGAAATGTCGAGATTTTAAGTTTGAGCTGAAAAAAATGTCTGTCTGTCGGTCTGTCTGTCTGTCTAACTTTTTTGTGCGGACGATTACTCTGGAACCGTTTAAGATATTGACTTGAAATTTGGCACACGTATGTATTTTAAGGTGATCTGGAACTAAATTATAATTTCATTTTATTCTGTTGAGGGGGGGTAAATTGGAGTAAATGGGAGTAAATAGTAAATAAAGCGGTAAGAGTCCATAAAATTGGTATTTAGTATTACAAGAGAAGCTATAAGGTCTCAAAAAATTTTTTGGAATTAGCTTACCTTATATTTTTTTACTTCATCTACCTCCACTACCACCCTCCTATCATCCCCTATCACCGCCTGCACCCCACTACCGATGTGGGATATCGTTTTATAGGTTTTTGGGGTAGACAATTATATTATTAATGTTCCATAAACAATTACTTCCACATACAAATTTTTTTCGTTGTGAGAGACGGATGGAAAATCTGGATGTGAAAGTAGTGATTCCTTGTACAGCGGTTTTTTATTTTGTGATGAAAAATTCAAATCTCGTCGGAATTGCATTAAAATTAGTGGTTAGGTATTTTAGGTGCAGCTGATGTTAAAAAGTTAAGAATTCAAAATGGCGAATCCAATTCTTTGGAAAAAGTAGTTGTAATCCAGTTGAGATCAATGACAATTTTTTGTTAATTTTTTATAAGCACTGACCGCAGTTTTTGCATATACATCCAATAAATTACTTACTCTGTGTTATTTCGATGGCCGAATCCGTGTAGTTGGTTCTTATTCCGGTTGACAGTAAACCATTCGGCTCCTTCCTTGGTACCGTTAATTTTTCATTCAACAAGATTTCTTCATCCTCAATTGGCTTCTCCGCTTTTCCATTCTTAACTTTCTTATGATCATCATTGAAATTGACATCGTGATTGATTTTGACCCCATTCTCTACAGCGACATTGTTATCTCTCGGCTTTTTCTTTTGGCAATTGAAAATCGGCTAAAAATATTTGTCATTTTAAAATACTAGGAGACCTAGAAATGCATAGAACATGGCATTATGTAATTTAAATGGTATTTGCTTGACGTTTAACGTATTAACAGAGACTTACTTTAAATAACAACGCACCGATGAGACCAGTATAATTCACTATTCCAAGGATGAACGTCGTCTTGTGAAATCCGTAGTCCTTCAAGAGCATTCCGACGAAAATTGGCATTACCATTTGACCAACACTCGTTCCAGCCATCGATAGTCCCACCGCAGTACTTTTTTTTGTCGTAAAGTAGCTGCTAATCGCCAAAAATGTCACTGACGCTAACAATCCCAGGCCAATACCTAAAAAGAAACATCAACATAGTTAACATCAACGACACTTTAAAAGAACATTTTTTTATACCGTGTCACAAGTCAATGTACGCCTCCAGTTTTTGTTTTTTTTTTTTTTAATTAAAATTTCGTTTTGGGGGCACATAAAATAGACAAAAGTGGTCTACTTTTAGACCAACAGGAACAAGAACATCACTTCGTCTTGAATCAGAAGTGGCATCAATTTTTTTTGTCTTAAATATGACTAGTATGTTTTTTATAGTTTCTTTTCTTCTTCTATATCTATAAAAGAATACCCTGACTGACTCACTAACTGAGCTATCAACGCACAGCTCAAACCGCTGGGTCTAGAAACTTCAAATTTCACATCGAATGACGTAGGCAACCGCTAAGAAGGGATTTTTCGATATTCGACCCTTGAGAGGGTGAAAAAGGGGGTTGAAATTTTAGGCTCTTTCGGAAACGGTTAGATCTAGAAGCGTGAAATTTGGCAGAAATATTTTTTGTTGAAATCTATTACATTCGTGTAAGACGAAATTTGGATTTTCATTTTTTGAAGAGGTGGAAACGGGGGTGGCAATGGTTTTAAGGTTTTCAAAAAGAACCCCCCCCCCCCCCCCCCCGAACGGGTGAACAGGGAGAGAGATGTTTTTAAGCATGATATTTGACATGCCACACGCCCATGTGATTTATTGTCGATTAAAATAATTATTTTTTCGTTTAACTCGCTCTAACACAATATAGAATAATGAATTGTTAGGTAATTACGATAAGCAGTGGGTTTCCCCGAGTACTATGGATGCGCAGTTGGTTTCCATGAATGCAATGGATATGCAGTGGGTTTCCCCAAGTAATAGGGATGCGCAGTGGGTTCCCTCGAGTGTACTTCCCGAGTACTATAGGAGTACTCAGTGAGTATGTAGTACTTCTCTATTATAGGCATAAGTTAGTATGTCAGCGAACGAAGTCGCGGGCATCAGCTAAGTAATTAAGTATACAATTGTTATTGCGATAGTTCTTTTCGAATTAAAAAATTCTAAAACTCAATTGAGATATGAACAGATTTTATTTTCGCGTTTCAATTACTAAGTAGGCTATGGAACTTATTAGTAAGGTTGTAGACTTTTCTGTAGAGAAGGTAATAAGTCTTTGAATTATTGAATATTTTTCTACGACTGTTAAAAAACTGTATTTTTTTTCAATATTTTTAGTGCGTAAAATACCTATGTGTTTATGGTAATAGTGAAGAAAGTAAAAGGAGTAAAAAAATAGTAATTTATGCAAGAAGCGTATTTTTTTCACGAATGTTCATTTCCCTAGAGGTCTTATGGAATGTTTTTGAATGGGACCGTACTATTTTTTTATTAATCAAAAACAATGACTCATAAACTTTCTTTGTTTGCCATTAATCGCTTTTTTAATGATTTTCTTCTTAATAATAAAAGCATTTTTTAAAAGGTAAACACTAATTAAACAAGAAATAATCTCAATAAAACGTAAAATGTCTTTATTTTTTTAACTTAGCGCTACACCATTTAAAGAGAGAGAGAGATACTAGATTGTCCAAAAAATAATTCTCATTGACAAAGTTTACAAGATATAACACAAAACAATATTTATTTAGTCAATTTTACAAACAATGCAAAAAATTACGACACGTATGACAAAAATTATATATTTTAGAAACTATATGATAATGATCTAAATACATTTAAAGTGTATCGTCATAGTAATCATGCAAATTATAATAGGATTTATCAATTAAAAATGTTTTTACGAAAGTTTCCAAATTGTTTATCGTAAGAGATATGTTTAAATGTTATTGGGAGCTGGTTGCAATTTTTTTTAATATAATAAATTAAGAATTTTCTGTAAAACTTGAATTGTTAATATTATTTACTTGACAAGTAATGCGGCGATCTTTTGCATATTCAGACTTATTTCGCTTTTTATGTTTTGAGAATAAAAATGAATACTGTTAGTAGTTGGTATGCACCAAATAGAGGTCTGCAAGAGTTTCATTTTTGTCAAATGTGTATACCGTGCAATAATTGTTGACTACACAGTCACACACTTAGGTGTGACTCTATTAGAGAACAGTAAGCTGTCTTGCCGTAGAGTATCCCAATTCGATTGAGGTTGTGCGAATAGCATAACATCCCGAGCCAAATTTATTATTTAGGTTCCTTATATGTTCGAGTTTTATTTCCCAAAATGTGATTTCCATGGGAAAGTTCTTTCAAGTTGCAAGTTTTTTTACTACAGAGATGCTGGAATAAATTTACTATGAAATACCCTCAAATTTTTATTATTCTACAATATGATGAACTTCCCGATATATTGATTGCTAAGTCATTTACATACACCCAAAAGAAAACTGGCCCAAGAACAGACCCTTGTGGCATGCAACTTAACTTTATTAGAGTGTTTCCCACATGAGTGCGGTTTTTAAGGTGGGACTGAGTCTAGACAAATGAATACCTTTGAATATATAACAATAAAATTTATTCAGCAATATTTCATAATTTACACACTCAAATGCTTTCGATAAATTACAAAATACAGCCGCATCGGCATCAATCGCATTTCTCTTATGATAAATATCTTCTAAGAAAGCAAAAATAGCGTCGGCGGTATTACTTCCACATCCAGTGGAAATATAGTAACGACAAAAAAAATTTTGAAAATTTTTATTGTTCAAATAGGCTTAGAATGTCATGAAACGTCGAGATTTTAAGTTTGAGTGAAAAAAAAATTCTGTCTGTCGGTCTGTTGGTCGGTCTGTCTGTAACTTTTTTTATGCGCACGATTACTCTGGAACCGTTTAAGATATTGACTTGAAATTTGGTACACGTATGTACTTTAACGGGATCTGGAACTAAATTATATTTTCATTTTATTCCGTCGAAGGGTTGGGGGGTAAATTGGGGTGAATGGGGGGTAAATAGGTAAATCAAGCAGTTAAGAGTCCATAAAATTGGTATTTAGTATATACAAGATAAGCTAAGGTCTCAAAAAAATTTTTGGCATTAGCCACCCCAATTACCACACCTACCTCATTATTTAAGGGGATGTAAAAAAAATGTGATTTAGTGTGCGTACAAGAACCAAAAACCTCAAAATATTTTTTACTTCATCCACCCCCACTGACTGTTGACTGTTTCCACCTCATAGTCTTTAATAATGGCCCAGCTCTCCCTTGATCTGTTAACTACCCTGGCGTATCTGGTCATACAATAACATTCTTTTGCAGTTTAGATCACCTTCCTAAGTATTCGTGAAATGGTATCGTATTAGACGCATATTTTCTTATCTCATGCAACGAATGTAAATTATTTTAGGATGATTTAATTTCTTAAAAGTTGCAAATCACTTACTTAAATCACTTACTTACACTCCAGGATAAAGTGTAAAAACATACTTAAAAAAATTTAATATGAATATTTTTTTTGATTTATTCTTATTCGATGAAATAAATTTATCATTTGTTTTGTTCACTGGTTGTCTGTTATGAAATTTTGCTGACTGTAATCGCATACAACTGGATTATTCTTTCCGAATTTGCAGTCTGCAGCGGATGATGATACTAATTAAGTAATTAATTGAAATTCATTAATATCGCTACTTATCAATATTAAACAATTTTTTCCTTATGCAATAGAAGCGATGACTCTGGTTCTTAAACGGATTACCGACGTAATCCTGAGTGGTAAAAAGGTAATGATATTTGTAAGCGTTTTACAGGCGCTTAATAAAAAATTGAGCAGTAATAAAGTTTGATTAAACCTTAACTTATTACATAAAGATTTGTTTGTATGCGCATTTATTTACGACACATCTTTAAAACGAAAATAAACTATTGCTTAATCGCGTTCAATTGGTTTATCAACATACTTGACGTGCGAAGACATTATCTTCAAGAGGTTATTGCCATGTTATCAGAGTGAGTGGAGTGATACACGACTGGAACAATATGAAAATAGTAAAGGAGAATAGTATGTTATTCAGCGAGCGTATAATGATGGCTCGGATGATTTACGACACTTGCCTTTGGCTCGTGCAGTAAACATCACCCTCGCGAATAATAGCCATTATACGCGAGCAGAATACTATACTTTCCATGACTATCTTACCGTTTTAGTTGTTTAAAAGTGAAAAAATAAAGTTAGTTCACAGTAAAACTTTGGCTTTGAAGGAAAAATCATTAATAACGAAATCATAGAAAGGAATCTCCTCTATAACGTTCGTGTATCGCTAATTTTTTTATAAACAATTTCTATTAGTTTTTCCTGTTTTTTTGCAAACATGCATTTTGTTATTTGCCTTTGAGTACAGGGAAAGATTGAAAAAAGTGACTGTAACTTGAAAACAATTTGTGCAGGCTTTAAAACTTTGGTTATAAGTTTAAAATACGTCAAAGTTCACGAAACAAAATGTTTAGGAGTTTTACGGATCCGAAAATCGATTTTTCTCTATTTTCTCGGGAAATATGGCATTTACAAAAAAAAATGATGTGCGTCTACACATTTTTTTAATAACAACGTCGCCATTTTGTTACTGTAATTAGCCAGTAATTAAAAAACAGGAATTTTAAACACTGTTTCTCATTAATATATAGCATGGCGTAGACGCTCAAGTTTTTTGGTTTGTATACATTACTTGCTTTAGAAAAAATTACAGTTTAAACTATAAAGGTATTTTCGATAAAACGTATTTTTTTTTCCTTTTCCAAATATCTCAATAAATATTAGTTTTATTGAAAAATGGGTAGAGACCAAAAATAAAGCTCATAAACTGATAATGAATTTCGCTTGTTTATTTATTTACATAGATTTAATAGTTTCGGAGATATGAAAGTTTACAAATGGCGTCCGAACGTTTACAAGACGAAAAATGCAGTTTAAATGTTAAATATTTCAGAAATTGTGACAGCTACGTCATGCATGCTTAGAAATGAAATTAAAGACAATTAATTGCGCTTTCAAATTATTTTTTACTCGTTCCTGTAGCATAAGAAATAAACAAGTTATGACGGAAAAATATACGTATTTATATTTTTTTATATAAAAAAGTCGCCATTTTGTTACTCTAATTAGCCAGTAATTTAAAAAAATTATCTCAAATACAGTTTTCATTAAGGTGTAGCATTACCTAGATGCTCAAATTTTTTTGCTTATTTAAAGCACTTGCTTTAGAAAAAAATGTATTTTAAACATTAAAGGTAATTTCGAAACCTTGGATACCAAATATAAATTTAAATATCTCCGAAATTATTAATCCTACATCAAAAAACAAAAAATATAATTAATTTCCAGTTTGTGCTTTCTGTAATTGGTCTGTAACATTTTTTCGATAAAGTAATATTTTTCGAGATACTTGACGAAAGCCGTTTGGAAATAAATTTTTTTTTAAGCTAAAACGCAATTTTGAAGTCGTTGTAACTTAAAAACTATCAATTTATGCGAAAAATTGCATATAACCTTTTCTTCTTAAAATTCGATTTTATTTCAGCTCCAATAAATATACATATTTTTTAAGTGCCACCCCCTATAAATTAGCAAGCCCCCGCACAATATAGAAACTTTTCTGTGAAGCATTTACTATTATACTGCCAAAAATGAACGAAATCCGTTCAATATGACATTATTCCGAAGGTAAAACCTCTAGTTACTGTACTATTTCTAAGTATTCGTAAATCTTTAAATCAGTTAAATTACATTATTTTATATCTTCATTACAAAAATTACCTGTTTTGTTAGTTTTACCAAAAAAAGATTTAAGGCCGGCCCTATCTGACGGCTTGTTGTTTACGATTCGGCATCCTTAACATTCCAGAACAGGGCGGAAAATGTGCCGGTGCTGGAGGATTTTCTCCAGGAGAACATGAATATGACATAATGCCTAGTTGCCTTGGTACAACCCCCGAAAATAATTCGTTAAGGCGCGAACATAAATTGCAACTTTCTGTTTTTAAAAATACACACCGTACAGGCTGCAGGCCTGGAGGTCGTTAAATTATGGCTGAAATTTGAGTCATTTATGTGTTTATTGTTTTGAGATATAATTTCTTTGGTGAATTGTACTGATTATAACACCAAAATATGTTTAGTAGTAGTAGTTCCTGAATTAGAGGAGCATTTGTAGCTACTTTAAGTGAGTTAATAAGAAAGTTCGGTTTAAAGGCAGTGTTTAATGGTATAGTTATGCAGTTTGTTATGGTTAAAAAGCTGGCACTAATTTGAGTTTGTAACCCATAACAGTGCCTTCGTCCCTTTTGCTGCAGTTTCGTAAGTACAGAAACATTTACATTTCTATCTTGTATTTACCGGCAACTGGTAACAGCCCCTGGCGATGTTCTTGTAACTTTCCTTTTACTTCGTGACCAAAGGCGCCTATACGCTGCGACTTTTTGTGTTTTGTGCGGATATTTCATTGTTCGTTTTGACAAACTACATCATTTTTGAGAGTGTAAGTATCGTCTCTTAAAGACTTAATAAGATTTCTTGTTTAATACCTGTAAATAATTTCCTGTGCAGAGCACATTATATTTGTTGTATGTATTTTGTAGCTCAAAATGCTACTATGTATTACATTTCCTATGTTATTACCTTTATTTACGTTTAGAGATTTGTTTATGATATAAAATATCAAAATTTGTTTATTAGGAAATAGTATATTATATTACTAGGAGTAGAACGCACTCTTTTTTTGTGTTGAGCCCAGGATTTGCGGCTGAGGCGAAGCCGAAGCCGCAAACTGGGCGAAACACAAAAAAAGGCGTTCTACTCCGTGTAATATATACTATTTTTTCTTCAAGCGTATTAAAATGCAAAAATTCATTTATTTATCATAAATGTACAAATATTCAAACTACAGTCTTACATGTTGACACAATATGACAAGTGGCTAGTGGATAGCGCGCCACCGGTGGCTTTCGGTATTAACATTATGTTACTAGTAAAACAATACCCACTACGGCGGCGCTTTCGGAACTAACATTATGTTACTAGTAAAACAATGTCCACTACGGTGGCGTTCGGTACTAACATTTTGTTACTAGTAAAACAATGTCCTACTTCTACTTCTGTTTTTGGTGACATAATTTAAACATTTTAATACGCTTGAAGAAAAATGTCATTTAATCTTTTTATTTAGTAATACAACGTTGGCCAACTAATCATTTACTTATCTATCTCTTTTAGAGTATATACAGTAGTTCTGTTTGTATTGTGGCTTTCTCCCGAGAATTATTGAGTTATCTTTGTAAATTGCCGTATATTGTTACCTTTTTCGTATGCCTGTCTCTCTGAATACCATTCCTTGTATTTATCTTGTATGTTGAATATTTTTATTGTTAGCACATTTTATTTGCCTACATCCTGTAGACATCTCTTTGCTCTACCGGTGCCTGATCTTTGTAATAAATTTTGTTATTGTTAACTACATATTTTTTATTTACATTTAAATTTTGTGTACCCCGGACAAGTATTTATTCTCTTTATTTGAAGTAATAAGCTAAGTTTTTATTTAATTAGTAAATTCACTTTTGCTCCGATTTTACCTTTAAAAAAGAGTTTATTATAAAATAGCCAGACTATATTTGTTGTCCCTTTTTGGGGGCTTTAATAAAGATTATAACTGTTTTATCTCAATTCTTAATTAATATGTATCTATAAAACTATAAATACTTTCCACTTATTAAATGATGAACTGAGATAGATGAATGAGACAATGTCCTCCCTAAAAATAGTCTATAAGACTATCATATCGATAATAGATTAGCTTCTAATAGTTCTAGAAATAAATATATATCTGAAATTAATCGCGCAAAAAGTCTGCTAGTGATTCATACATACTAAATTCTGATAACGTATTCAGAAATAGTTGGAAGCTTATTAATTGTAAACATAATCACAAATATTGTTCTGTAGCTTAGAACATTTTAATGCTACAGGGAATTAAACAAAAATATTTCAGATCTGCGGAAAAATTCCCTTGTTTTATAATTTTAAACAATGTGTCAAAAATTCCCGTCGATGTGACATCTATTAAGAATTTTATATAGGGTCAAAGGTGGAAAAACAGTTTTTCTCGTCATTTATCAATTCTACGATAGAAAACATTTTATAGTGAAACATACAAAAACTTGTAAAATGAATAATATTTTTTTAATGAGTTCGTGAAAGTGTATAGAATAATATCCTGAAAAGTTTACCTTCCGCTCGGATGCAGAACAAAAAAAAAGTGAAAAAAAATGTTTTTTCATCAATTTTTTCAAAATTTTGAAATTAAGCAAAAGCTAGAAAAAAATAAAAACAGATGGACAGACGTATTTATGAAAAAAAAATGTCTGAACAAAATTTATCGCTAAAGCCACTAGTACAGTACCTAGAGGTAAAAAATATGCAAAACTTAGAAATAATGTCATATTGAACGGATTTCGTTCATTTTTTTCAGTATAATAGTAAATGCTTCACAGAAAAGTTTCTATATTGTGCGGGGGGGGCTTGCTAATTTATAGGGGGTGGATGCCACCCCCTCTCAGGGGGTGGCACTTAAAAAAATATATATTTATTGGAGCTGAAGTAGACTCAAATTTTAAGAAGAAAAGATTCTATGCAATTTTTCACCTAAATTGATAGTTTCTAAGTTATAACGACTTCAAAATTGCGATTTTAGCTTAAAAAAAAAGGTATTTCCAAACAGCTTTTGTCAAGTATCTCGAAAAGTATTACTTTATCGAAAAAATGTTATAGACCAATTACAGAAAGTACAAACTGGGAATTATTTATATTTTTTGTTTATTGATGTATGATTAATAATTTCGGAGATATTTAAGTTTACATTTGGTATCCAAGAGTTCATAAGATAATTATTTAGAGTGAGAGTTAAATATCTCAGAAACCCACGTCAAGGGTGCTAATAGGTAGAATAATAGGTTATTAATTAAGCTTTCAACTGTTTTTTATTTGTTTCTGTAGCATAAAAAATTAAGAAGTTATGACCAAAGCACTGTGCATCTACACATTTTTTTTTAATAACAACGTCGCCATTCTGTTACTGTAATTAGCTAGTAATTAAAAAAAGGAATTTCAAACACTGTTTCTCAATATATAGCATGATGTAGATGCTCAAATTTGTTGGTTTGTATACAGCACTTGCTTTAGAAAAAAAATACAGTTTAAACTATAAAGGTATTTTCGATAAAACGTAATTTTTTTTTCCTTTTCCAAATATCTCGATAAATATTAGTTTTATCGAAAATTGGGTAGATACCAAAAATAAAGCTCATAAACTGATAATGAATATGAATATTTATTTACATAGATTTAATAGTTTCGGAGATATGAAAGTTTACAAATGGCGTCAGAACGTTTATAAGACGAAAAATGCAGTTTAAATGTTAAATATCTCAGATACTGTGACACCTACGTCACGCATGCTAAGAAATGGAATTAAAGACAATTAATTGCGCTTTCAAATTATTTTTTACTCGTTCCTGTAGCATAAGAAATAAAGAAGTTATGACGGAAAAATGTGCGTATTTATATTTTTTTTTATATAAAAAAGGTCGCCATTTTATTACTCTAATTAGCCAGTAATTTAAAAAAATTATCTCAAATACAGTTTTTCGTTAAGATGTAGCATTACTTAGATGCTCAATTTTTTTTGCTCATTTAAAGCACTTGCTTTAGAAAAAAATGCATTTTAAACTTTAAATATACCCCCTATAAATTAGCAAGCCCTCGCACAATATAGAAACTTTTCTGTGAAGCATTTACTATTACACTCCCAAAAATGAACGAAATCCGTTCAATATGACATTATTCCGAAGTTAAAACCTCCAGTTACTGTACTACACGGTATTCCCGGAAAAAAAATAGTCAAGTAACGTTAGATGAGGACTTTTGACATATTGTATAAAATTACGAAATAAAGGTCATACACAAATTTAGCTTGCTTGGAAATTTTCCGGAAAAAAAAATCCTTATATGTCTGGACTATGCGTCTCTTACAGAGATAAAGATAACCGAAAATGTAATTAAGACATCGCCAGATTAGAAGTATTATGTCTTTGTTTTCATGGAAGATTCCCAAGCCTAATAATTTGTTGTTCTAAAAACTGTGTCAGTGGAGGTCAGTACTGCTATAAATAAATTAATGAATTGAAATTGTTTTGATATGTACGACTTAAATAGTAGTATTTTTAAAGGAACTTTAAAGATTCTAATACAACGCCGATGTCATTTAGTTCACCTACGAACAAATAGCTAAAACCAATGCGGGTTTAATATTTCAACATGTTTTAGTTGGTTAACCAACTGTCAATTTCTTCAGGAATTATATGACAAATTATTAATACCAAAAGTTAAATCAGATGTAAAATAAGTGTTTGTTTATGTAACTTAATAGTATGGCTATAGCTAGTTGCTATACAACAGATGGTATACGAGGTGGCCTGGACTAACATCTCGAGGACGACAAGTTATGTTTATTTGAGTTAAAATTTGCATTTTGTATGCAACGGGACAAAATTTGCTTCAAGACTGTCACTTTGGTAGCAACGACGTACTATGGGGCAAACTTTCTCTTCTCAAAAATCTGTAACTGTTTTATTTGTTAACGTATGTGAAATTTGGCACATGTATAGAGAAGGATATGTTTTTTATAATTGTATAATAACGTTGTAAAGTTTTGGTTGACTTTTTATTTATTAATGGAGAAAACTAAACAATTTTTAAAAATCAGCACCTAGGTCTATTATGCCCTAGCAAGAGCAAAATTAATGGATGTGTTACCACTTTTTGATTTGGAAAGACCCTAACGTACAAAAAATGTGGATAGTTGTCACCAAATGGCTACGAGAATATTTTTTTTAGATGAGGATGACAGGGAGATGTGGTAAAGAAGTGATAATGTATTCTAAAAAATGTCGGCATACTTCGAATAGTAAGCTAACGTCTAGCTAATGACAATGACAATAAACAAAATGTGTTTTCTTCTTGGTTTTTAATAAAATTTGTCAAATTTTTTATTTGTCATAAAATACATTTTAAATATTGTTTACGTCAATATATTTCATAAACTTTCTCGAAAATTTTGAATGGGAACCCTTACCTATTAGAAGCTAACATTAAAGTGCCCTTATAACCTACAGAAAAATTTATAATACAATGTTTGGTTTTTGGGTCCAGTCAAAATTACCAAAATCTTTAATTTGAGTGCTAATGAATGGATTTTGATGAAGCCTTGTGCAATGTGTTTGTAATGACGTTAATAATAAAATTATAAAAAAAAAAATTTAAGAAAAAGCTTTTATTTGAAAAAACTACTAAAAAGTAAAAATTTTTTTTTTTTAATTTGTACACCTGGAAACCAAAAGCTTTGGGGGCGGTCATATAGCGCTATTGTATAGTTACTTTGCTCAATTGACCACCCCAAAGCTTTTGGTTTCCAGGTTACTTTTTAGTCTACTTATTTTAAAAACAGACAGACAAAACCTTTTCATTTGCCACCGCCATCCACCCCTTCCCTCTCCCGTCTTCTCACACTCACACTCTAACACTACTTCCCACTTCTTCCCACCCCTTTCCCACCTATTCCCACCCCTTCCCACCTCTTCCCCACCTCTTCCTCACCCCTTCCCCACCCCTTCCCCACTCCTTCCCCACCTCATCCCACCCTATTCCCACCTCTTCCCACCTTTTCCCCACCTCTTCCCACCCCTTCCCCACCTCATCCCACCCTATTCCCACCTCTTCCCACCTCTTCCCCATCTCTTCCCACCTCTTCCCCACCTCAAATATGACACCTATATAGTTATACCATTTTTAAAGGTTCAATATAATTTTTAAATTGAAAATGTGAAAAAGTTGTACTACATTATTTATCGAGAAAAACTGCCTGTAACTCAGAAAATTAACAAGTTAAAAAAAATCCAAGAGACAAGAAATGTTTAGAAGGCCTCAATGCATATGTCTGAATATTTTTAAATTACATATTTTCATGTTTTTCCGGAAAAACTCGGTGAAAACGCACTTTACAGAAAAGTTGCAAATAAAAAAAAGTCTTGTATTTCTATGATACATTCACCTGAATTTTTCCAGATTTTTTTTTCATTTTCACATTTCCCCACTTTAAAAAATTTTCGAGTGGCCATATCTCGAAAAATATGCATTTTTCGAAAAAATTTACAATAGTAAAAACATCTTATTTTAGGCCAAAAAAGGTAAAAATGATGTTTTTTTTTCATTTTTGACCTAATTCTGCAAGTTACAGAACCCGTGATAAAAGAGGTGTTTTCTATCCCTTCCGACCATTTCCTACTGATGTAACTGGTATAAACGCAGTAAAATACAGCTTGATGACTCGCCCTGTAACTTACGAGTCCTTGTTTAATAATGCATTATTGACAGATTATTGCGGAACTGATTTTGAATTGTTTACAAATAAGAAATCACACACAATTCAACTCGTTAATAGAGATCAAGGAATTTCAAATGTACATTTCGAGTTTTAGGGATTACGGATATTATCTCGTGTAGTTCAGCAGGGCACTTCAGCTTGCTCCGCGGTTTAGGACGAACTGTTAGGAATTTTTACTACAAACTACAACGAGCACTCCATTGGAGTAGTACAATATCTACAGGGATGATTCAAAATTATTGAGATATATCCCCAACTTCATCTTCTGTCAGGTAGCGGGGGTGGCAGACCAGGTGAGGTTAGATAGGATGTATACTTCCAGAGTCCATTCACTTTAAGAATGAAGTGTTGGTTTTAGACGATCTGCTCATTGGCCAAAATGGAGGCAAGTTTACACTACAGTCGACTTTTTTCCACCTATAATCAACTCCTCTGGACTCGATTCAGTATTATTTTATTGTTTATATTTTGTGTGAGATTTATAAGTATGATTTACGATTGCCGTCAATTGCGACATTCTTCAGATATTTGTCCAGAACAAGTAAATATTTTCTATATGTAATAAAACATTTGTTGATTTAGACGTTTATTTATGATTTTAGAAACAACTAATTTGTTTTGTTATTTGCAGTTCGTAATGTAATTTGGGTTTTTTAATCTTACCTTTTTATTTTTAATAGTACAATTGGCACTGACTATTTTGCATATCCTAAATCAGGTATTTCGATCTTATACCAGTTTTTTAAATTGGGGATTGCGATATCGCTTTCTCACAACCGCTATGCATAATACTTAATTAAATCTTACATACTTGTATCTTTCACAATATCTGGAAAGTTTCTAGAATATGTCCCCTTTATAAAAAGGTAGCAAAATGTGAGATCACTAATTATAGACCAATTGCTATCCTGTGTAACTTCTCAAAAGTCTTTGAAACACTAATTCATACTATTATGTCATGCCATTTAAAAAATATTATTATACGGCATGGTTTTATCGAATAAAGCTTCGCTGTCACCAATTTTCAATTTAGGGCCAATTGTATAGGATACGTTTAAACTTTAGTTTAAACAAGATAGTTGATGTTTAACTCTAGGTGGCCGTTACAGTGGACATTAGAGATATAACCTAAGTTTAACTGTAGCTTGTAGACTAAACCATTTGATCGGAGAGCATTTGATAGACTGGACCATGGATTTCTATTGCCTAAACTTGAGAATAAAATCCGTGTTAAAATCCTACTTAACTTAACTCAATTTTGCCCGGATTTCTGGAGTTCCTCAGGACTCGATTCTGGGACCTCTTAGGTTTGAAATATTTATCAATGTCACTGCAGATGATTTAAAGATATTTTCAATGATAAAGTCTTTCCACGACTGTACTAATCTGCAAAGAAGATTGGATTTAATCAGCGCTTGGTGTATTGATAATCACCTACCTCTCAATGCCAACAAATGTAATGCAATGTCGTACAGTCGTGAAAAAAAATGCTCTTATATAATTATACTCTTGATGGATCCATCCTAAATCGGAGAGACTTAACATTCGGCCCTAGTGTTAACTTTGATTCTAAACTATCTTTTACTGCCATATTACTGCAGTTGCTGTAGATAAGAGTCTTGGCCTTATAATTCGTATTGTGAAAGATGTTAAATCTATCCACACTTTGTGTTTACTGTTTGTGTCGTTTATAAGATCTAAAAGATCTAAACTCGAATATGCATGGTCTTGTGGAATCCAATACAATCTATACACATTTCCTTCATTGAGAAAGTTGAACTTTTCTCAACTACGTTCACCATAGATAGTTCTTAACCACTCCATAAAATGTATTTTATGAGTGATTTCAAATGAGTAGCTTAATTAGAAGGCGAGTTATACAGTTGGTCATCATGTTATACAAATAATTCATAATACAGTTAACTGCAATATTATCGTATCACCACTCGATTTTCATGTTCCTATGGCGAATGCTAGAAGTAACCATCTGTCTTACATGCATAGTAGACTGGCGGTACATGACCAGTCAGGTGCAACGTTTTTAAAATGCATACCAATCATATATATGAATGAAATTACCATGAATATGCCAGAAATGCAAATTTTAGGCAGTCGTCGCGTGCACAAGGGGGTGCAAATCTGTTTTTTTTGTTTCTTTTTTTTGGCTTTTATTTTTTTTTTTTAATGGATGCTAATAGTGCCAAACGAAAAGCCTTGAAAAAAAATCCAAAATCAAAATCATCCAAAATCAAGAACACCAAAAAATTTTACGATTTAATGTGCACATCAACAGTTGTTTTGAGTGCGGAAACTGCATGCCAATGAATTTCCGCTGGATTCTTTTTCACGGCTTTTCGTTTGGCACTATTGGCATCCATTAAAAAAAATAAATAAATAAAACCCAAAAAAAAAGAAACAAAAAAAACCGATTTGCACCCCCTTGTGCACGCGACGACTGCCTAAAATTTGCATTTCTGGCATATTCATGGTAATTTCATTCATATATATGATTGGCATGCATTTTAAAAACGTTGCACCTGACTGGTCATGTACCGCCAGTCTATAATCACAGAACAAATATCTATAAATGGTCCACTATATCAAATGGTAAGTAATTATATTGAATCCCAGCTTGATATATTTTATTGTAATATAAATTATATTAAACAAACATTTAGATAATCTCTTTATTATTGTTTTTAAAATTCCTTGTTTTATATACTTATTTCTCTCTTTTGAATTGTCATTAGATTTTTCTTTCTTGTCTGTATTTTGTTTCGATCACACTTGTTATCTGTTTTATATTATCTATATAATTCTATGTTAAAATGTACTATTCTGCATTGGATTGTAACACTTTACAATTGTACATTTATCCTGTAATTGGAGCATATATTAGTTAGATACTTTAAATAAATAAACTTCAAATTTTTGGTAGTTAATCCCCTGAAGAAATTTTCTGCCATTTCTCCCCTTACATTCCCCAGACCTCGAAGAAGAATCAGACGACGAGGCGTTGGATAATTTGTTCTAGGCTCAAGATGAAGAAGGAGAGGAGATAAGAGAGAAAAGCGACTGAGACGATACGGACAGTCTAAAAGAGCTACGGTTGTTTAAAAAGTATAAGATGTGTTTATAACTGATTTTTTTAATTTTTTTTAAATAATATTCCTTCCTCTTTTCCGATCCATTCAATATAATAGTACTATACATTTGGAAGGGGCATTTTTTGGCCCCCCTCTGACCCCATTTGGGGCTTGGGCTCAGGGTAAAATGAATTTTCTGAACCTAGTTATAGTAGTACGTATTTCACAGATTTTTAGGTTAAAAATTGTTGAAAATGTCGAAATATGCAAAACTTTGAACAGCTGTATCTCGGATACTATTTGGTACTAATTTCTAGCAAATGTAGTCTACTTTTAAAAAATACTAAATTGTTTTTACCAAAAAAGTACGTCTTAGGTGCCAAAATCGACAAAAACTAAAAAAAAAAAATACAAAAATCTCTCGCAGTTTTTTGGATTCTTGACCAAGACCCGGAGGTCTGCCGGGGTCATACACTTGAATTTAACATTAATTTGTAATCCTATACAACATATTAAAAAAGCATAGATACCCGATTTGACGTCAGGTAGGGTGTATAAAGTTACTGTATTATTATTTTTGCCTCCAGCATTTATTCGCTAAATGTAATACTTCCCGAGTTATTTGACGAAAACTGTTTTAAAATGCCTCTTTTCTTCAAGCGAAAATTACGATCTTCAAGTCGTTATAACTTAAAATTATCAATGAAAAGTAGCAAAGCAAAATTTGATTCCTTTTCAGCTCCGATGTTTTTTAGGTGCTATCCACTGAAAAGGAATAGCATCCACCATGAATAAATTAGCAGCCGCATAATATAGAAACTTTTCTTTGATGCATTTACTATAAAATTATCAAAAAAAAAAATGAAATTTAATACCTCTAGTTACTGTACTAATAATTGAGTTGTCTTTGCTGTTCCTCCAAAATGCTCTCGCTGTTCTATATAAACCACCGCGAGAAAATTAAATTCATAAAATGTATGCAGATTGTTTTAAATCTCAGACGGGAGGTTATCAAGGTTGAGCCTCAAAACGCCCGTGAGAATACTAAACAAAATTAAAAACAACACACTCCACAAAGGTAAACAGTTAGTTCTAGTCCGTGACCGCTTGCTATTATTGACTTGTTTGCAATTTAAATAAAGCAGTCATCGTAATTGTCACATTTTACATCGTCCAAGGTGAATTTCATTTATTGGAAGACAATTTTGTTGGAAGCATCGTTCTTTCGAATCTAAAATTGTTGATAACCTTGCTGAGTATTTATAAAGTAGTACACTAAAAGTTGATATGAAGAATATAGTCGGGAGCACACCCTAGCTATACGTGCACCCTCCCCCCATAGTTGGGGGACAATGTTTTTCATAAAGGAGGAACAATTTCAGACATGTCCCCCAAAAAACTGGATGTACTTTGAAAATGACGGCCATATTATGATAAAAGAAACTGTTGCCAATGTTGTTTTTGTCATTTAACACAAAAACTAAAAAAGATGAACAAAAACTTTTTTCACAAAAAACAACGTGCAGCATAACATTTTTTTCAATTTTGCTCCTATACCATATTTTGATAGGAGTTACCATTTTGCAGATAAATGAGTCTAAAATTAAGAGAACATGGAAATTCATATATCGGTAAATCATTTAGGAGAAATAACTTTGACTTAAATCAGAAACATTGTTGCATGACTATCCACTGCAATGCGTGCAAACCGTCGAACATTTTAATCCAGATTTTTTGCAACTACACGCATTACTACAGCCCCTCTTGCAGCTGCATGATATCAACTGCAAGAGTTGTTGCGGTGCTGCATCCCTTGACATTATTTTGGGAGTGTGGCCAAAGGGGTTTTTATTCCTCTTTGTTTCACTACCACAACTTCATGTTCACTCAAACTCTCCTTACAAATGAAACACATCGAACTCGCGGAAGATCCGGGATTCGACATTTTATAATTTTTGGATCTTAACGACACGAGAAACTGTGAATAAGTCACTCAACCGGCGTCGGCTTGTCGGCTAATAATTGAGTCACAAATAGAGTTACCACACAACCAGGTTTAGAGCACGCTTGAGATCATTGGTAGACAACCGGCCTCAGTTGACCGTTAGTGAAAAAAAACAAACGGAAAAATCGCTAAAAATGTCAAACTATGAAAAATTTGCAAAAATTTGAACAGCTGGATCTCGGGTACTATTTGATCTACAGAGTCCGATATGGTACCAATTTATAGCAAATTTACTCTACTTTTAAAAAGTACTAAATTGTTTTTACTAAAAAGTAGGCCTTAGGTGCCAAAATAGACAAAAACTGAAAAAAAAAACAATAATCTCGCAATTTTTTGGATTTTTTGCCAGGACCCGGAGGTCTGTCGAGGTCGTAAACTTGGATTTAACATTAATTTTTAATCCTATACAATATATTAAAAAAGCATGGATACCCGATTTGACGTCCCCTTTTTGTTGACAAGATTACTGGATTATAAGAAAACAATTAAATTAAGGATGAATTTCGTTCATTTTCGAATTTTTGTAGAATTAATGGTTTCGGAGATCTGGAAGTAAGATAGCATCCAGACGTGAATAAAACGAAGTATTTAGTTTAACTTTTAAATATCTCAGAAACTATGGCATTTATATAAAAATTGCTAACGAATAAAATAAAAGATTATTAATGAAGCCTTCAAATGATTTTTTGACTGTTTCTATGGCATAAAAAGCAAAGAAGTTATGCCAGAGATAATGTTCCTCTTCACATTTTATAAATAAAAACGTCGCCATTTTGTTACTGCAAATAGTCAGTGATAAAAAAATGTATTTATCAAATACTTCTTTTTCGTTAACATATAGATGGCATGGTCGAGACGCTCAAATTTTTTCGTACATTTACACCTGCTTTAGAAAAAAAATTGCACTTTAACCTCTTAAAGGAATTTTCGAGAAAACAAATTTTTGTTTCTTTGCAAATTTATATGCTAAAAATTAATTAATGTTAATTAATATTTATGTAAGATTAATTAGTTTCGGAGGTACTTAAGTTTAAGATGGCTACCGAACGTTTATAGGATGAAATATTTAGTTTAAATGTTGATTATCTTAGAAACTGCGACACTTGCGTCAAAAATTCTAATGACCAGAATTAAAGATAATTAATCAAACTTTTTAACCGTTCTTTTTTCGTTTCTGTACCATAAAAAACAAAGAAGATATGGCCATAACGATGAGGGTCCTCATATTTTTTCTAACAAAATGTCGCATTTTGCTACGGTATTTATCCAGTATTTAAAAAAGTTCTCAAAAATGTTATTTCTCGTTAATCTACAGTAGTGGCACCTAGAAATCTCCGGTCGATCCCTATAATAAGATAAAGTGAAATATAAATAGCAAAATAATGTACGTGACAGAAAGCGATATATTAATATTGATGCCAGGCACTTCAGTATGTTAAGAGTTCCGCCGACGACTAAAAGTAGCTAAACAGAAAAGTGGCAACAGCGCAGGTTAAATCTGTTTCTTTTCAGCATATTATTTGTCCATATCTTTTCTACCTAACATTGGCATCGATAAAATGCCATCTAGATTTTGAGTATTTTTTGTCCAAAAATTTCCATCTGCCACATCGGAGCTGCCATTTTCAATTTTTACTTCCACATTCAGTGGAAGTATAGTAACGCAAAAAAATGTTTGAAAATGTTTATTGTTCAAATAGGCTTAGAATGTCATGTAACGATTTTCAGTTTGACCGAAAAAAAATTTATCTCTGTCGATCTGTCGTTTTTAAATTTGGCTTTAGATTCTTAATCAGCAATCCTAAAAACATAAATATCCTACGTTTCTAAAATAATTCAGCAGTATTTTTTGGAATATTAAATGTCTGAGTTTAGTGGTGGTTTTCACCCTTTGGGATATAGAAACTAAAGATGATACCTTTCACCAATAAAAACAATCATCTTTATATGAAATTACTTCTAAATTTTACGTACTTTTTACTTCTAAATACCGTACTACATAGCTTGTTACGTAGTTATCAGCTGATTATAGGCTCATAGATATAACTATAACATATTGTTAGTTAATTTTATCTATATTTAATGCAAACAATGTTAATTTTTACGTTATAATCGACGTACATGGGGTTGTTAATGTCATTAGGAATTAGTTATAATTATGCAATTATGATAATGATCTATTTGTTGCGTTGATGTACATGCGGTTTTGAGGAAAAAACATATCACTTAAGTTTTTGAAGCCACTGTTGATTTAATTTTATATTCCACTCCTTCTTCCCATCATCTGATACATTTTTATTTAGGACATAACTTATACTTCCGACAAGAGAAAATGATATTAGTTTATCTGTTTCAGAGATAGAGCCAGAAATATATAATTCAAGTAAAAACTTGTGTCTGTCTGTCAGTCGATTTGTTTGTAACTTCTTTTTGAATACGATTACTCTGGAACGGGGTAAGTTATCGACTTCAAATTTCGGACATCTATGTATTTATTATAGTAAGATCTAGAACTAGATTATATTTTGATCTTATTCAGTTGAAGGGTTTGAGGTTAAATGGGAGGTAAGTCCAGAGTCCATTAAATTGGGATTTAGTGAACGTACAAAAAACAGATCACAATTTTTCTTAGGCATCAACCACCCCCACCAGCATACCCATTATCCATTATTATTAATGGAGATGGAAAATAATAATTAAATTGTAATTTAGTGTGTGTACAAGTATCAAACGCCTCCCACTACCTACTCCATCCCATTATTAAAGGGGGTAGGATAATTAAATTGTGATTTAGTTTGTATACAAGAACTTAAGTCCTCAATTTTTTTTTTTTTGGATAAGCAACCCTCACTACCACCCCCACGGAAAATTTGGATATGGAAGTTAGTGATTCTTTAGGCAGCAGTTTTTCATTAAGCTACGTCTAAAAATTCAAAACTGGGAATCCAGCACGCTTGCCATAATCCAACAATATTGCAGATTTTAGGATTCTCTGAAACCGAACCTGACGCTAATACTTAAAAATTCAAAATGATGGATCTAAAGAGGTCACTAAAAGGGGTGAAAAAAAATGTTTGAAAACAAATTAAACCGCCTGCAAAAAGGTCGCTAAACATTTTTGGTAGACAGTTCAATTTTTTTTTTCAAACTTTCTATAAGGTGAATTTCTGATCGTGATTTTGTTGTAACACTTAAAGAATTCGCATTTACAAGTATAAATATCTATTACATATTTGCTGGTGTATTTCTGTTGCAGCATAGTAGCTAGCAACCTAAATAAGCTGTTAAGCCAATTTGTTAATTATACAGGGTGATTTATCACAACATGCGGAACATTTACCGGTAGGTTATACCCACCGAAAGGAGTTAAAAAAATGAGAAATTAAAAAATATGACAAAAAAAACACCTTATTTTTTTGTAGAAATGCGCTGCCTATGACTTTAACTAATCTGACGTAAACGCTGTGCAACTTTATCACTTCTCCTCCCTCTTTGTCAGACTTAGGACTGACAGCAAAACTGGCGGGGTCAGAAGCGAATTTTTGGATTTAGTTACACTACAAATAGCAAAAAATATACGTCGTTGAAGTTCACAATAAGATAGAAAGAGACAGATACCAGTCACGATTGTGTTGGCCAAATTCGATTGGTCTTATTTTTATTTGAAGGACGGATCTGTTCCTGGTGCGTAATTTATTGCCTTCTGCACTGACCGATACAATAACAGTAGCGTATCCTTGCAAGTTTTAATGGAAGGAAATATACTAAATTACCTCGAATCACTCAAAGTTTTGCAGGGACTTTCCCACATAGAAGACTAGTACACCATTTTATTTTCCGCATGTTGTGGTAAGTCACCCTATATACAGAGTGTCCCAAAAGTATGGATACGCCTGAATAACTCATCACGATAGCGAGATATGAGGAAAATGACCTGTATAAAAATTGTTGAGGTCATCGGGGGCACCACTTGGTGACCCTGTATTTCACCTTGAAGGTTTTCCCCAAGGTCATTTGAAGGTCAACATCCGTTTATCAAATGGAAACCCCCTAGTGGCCGAAGTCGATCATAAAATGACCTTGATTTGACTGTAAAATCTATCTGTAAGGTCATCACGATCACCATTGCCTGCCTTCAGTCACCAGACCGAGTCAATTTGACCCCTTACAACTCTAAGGCAAAATCTTTCGCTCTTTCAGAATCCGGGGGCAAAAATCGGGGTTCCTATTTAAAAATCTAAAATTGACCTTTAAATTACCTTGGAAAAAACCTTTCGAGGTCAAATACAACGTCACCCCGATGACCTCAACAACTTTTATAGAAGTCATGTTCCTCATATCTCGCTATCCTAACGAGTTATTCAGGCGTATCCATACTTTTGGGCCACCCTGTATATAAACTATATTAGTAAATATTATTGAAACGTCCGTTAATAAATATTTATAAATATTTGAGCAGAAGGAACAGCAAATATGTGTGTGACAGTTTTTGAAATATCCTCAAATATACAGTGTGTCCCAGGATAGATGTAACAAGAGGTGTAATGGACCAAAAATTTTGGAATTTTAGAATGGTATTTGGGGATTGAGTCCTGCTTGTTGTAAAACTAAAGTATACCCAAAATGAGTTGATTTGGTGTTCTACAGGGTGTTTTATAAGCAAAGTTGTAAAAATCACCACTAATGAAGTACCTTTATTTTTCAAAATATGAAAAAATTCCACTAAGAAAAGTTACTTAGAATGCAATTTTATACCTCTATACCAAATTTCAGGAATATAAAATTATTTTTTTGAAACTTCCCATTTTTTGCGAATTAAGAGTTGAATTCATATTTAAAGTTGCGTAGGAGCAAATGTTAATCATCTCAAAAAGTAGGCTATTGGTAAATAAAAAATTGAATATACGAGATGTAAGAAGGTATAATGTTAATCAAACTAGTTTGTAAAACAAGAAACAATTACTAACAGAAGATTAATGAGGTTTAAAAATTATAACAAGTAATAAATGTCAAAAACATAACAGATTCACAAACAAATTAATTATTGACCAATACAAAACAATGTTTACAATTTTTTTATTATTCGACGTAGCTACCACCCACATCCACACACATTTCGATCCTTCGCCTGAAGTCCTTAGAACTGTTTCGAATATGATCTAACGGTATGGAGTTTACGGCATTTGTAATTCTCTGCTTCAATACTGCTACATCGTTAGGAAGTGGTTCAGTGTAAACCAACTGCTTGAAACGACCCCATAAAAAGAAACCAATATTGATAGGTCTGGGGATCTCGCCGGCCACTTGATCGGTCCATTCCTGGCAATCCAATTTTCTCCAAAATTCTCCACATTTCTGTGGAGTGGCCAGGGCAACCTTCATGTTGAAAGTGAACTAAAGACATATCTCTTAAAATATTTAAATGTTCTTCAGAAAATCTTTCAAGAAGCTGTAAATAAGTGTGCTGGTTTAACTTTCCCTCAATGAAATAAGGTCCAATAACTCCAACGTGATAAGAAACGGCACACCGACACCACACATTCACTTTTTTATAATATTGTCTTCTACAATGAATTCTAAAATTTGGATTTTCAGAAGCCCAAAACCGACAATTCGGAGATGAAACAACACCATTGGTTGTGAATGTGGATTCATCTGAGAAAATTATGAAATGATAAAAAAATCTCTCTTCCATGATTTTTTCTCCAATGGTCAAACAAAAATCCAACCTACGACCGTCATCTCCCTCTTCAAGCGTATGTTTATAATTTGCTTTATATACCCTAATTGCCTCTTTGCCTTGTAAATTCTTTGGAGTTCAGACTTGCTAATATTAATAAGAGCTGATCTCTCTCTTAGTGGCATCCTAGGATTTTCTATAACAGAGGCATGAGCTATAATAGCCCCAACATTGTCTTCATCATATGCTTTTATTTTTCTTTTCATGTTAAGAACACTACCAGTAGCCAGAAACTTTTTAATTATTCTCATAGCCTGAGTACGTGACAAAGCAGTGTTTGGAAATTTCAAATTAAATTGGCTTACCACTTCTCTTAGCGAGTTTTCACCGCCAATTCCGTAGCATTGCACAATATAAATTTTTTCACGCACTGTGAGTACCATTTTCACTTAATTTTTTATGCTTGGTTCGTTCATTTGAAACAGAAATTAAGGATAATATTGACTACGTTTGACAGATATGTCAATAATAAATGATAAATGTGTATCCACTGCTTTTCTCATAGCCTACTTTTAGCTTCTACATAACTTTAAATATTAATTCACAAAAAATAATTTCTATGCAGTTTTAATTGAATGGTTCAAAATAAAATACTAATTTTTTGAAAAAATGTTTCAAAAAATAATTTTATATTCCTGAAATTTGGTATAGAGGTATAAAATTGCATTCTAAATAACTTTTCTTAGTGAAATTTTTTCATATTTTGAAAAATAAAGGTACTTTATTAGTGGTGATTTTTACAACTTTGCTTATAAAACACCCTGTAGAACACCAAATCAAGTCATTTTGGGTATACTTTAGTTTTACAATAAGCAGGACTCAATTCCCAAATACCATTCCAAAATTCCAAAATTTTTGGTCCATTACACCTCTTGTTAAATCTATCCTGGGACACACTGTATAAGAAAATACTCGTTATTTACAAATTTTTCTAGTCTGAGTCTGTCAGTTTTGTCGCATATAAACAGATTTTGTGCATGGAGTGTACACTGTACACATGGCTTGTTTTAGCTTATTTCAAAGTATTGCCAAATATGTGATTTTTTTCAAATCTTAAAATAAACGGCATTCAATTTGTAACTTACCTCCGTCTATTACTAAAGTATAATATTAAGTATCTATTTCTTCGTTGTTATTTACCTGTGAACAGTCCGTATCCGATTATGATCTGCCAGATGTGCGTGGAGAAACTAGAAATGATCATCCCCGTTCCTACACAAAGTATCCCGAAAATCGTAATAGTCCTAACACTAAACCGTCTCATCAACGGCCCCACTGCTAGTCCAGTAAAATTCGTTGCCATCACACTCACTGACATTACTAACGTAATTCCTGTTGCTTTGCCAACCGCCATAGCTTTCAGCTCCTCACCAAAGACCAACCCAAATATGGAAAACATGGCTTGGTTGACCATCTGAAAAAAAAAAATTGTTTAACTGCTTTGCTATTAGAAATGGACAGTTTGTATCTGCTCGCTCTAAACGAGAGTATGATGCAAAAGTCATATTTATTTATTGCAATAAAATAAAATATCCGACGAGCAAGCGCTCAATTATAGGTTAATAGGGAACGCGAGCTGGGTTAGGCCGTCGTGAGACAGGTTAGTTTTACTCTACTGATGACTCGTCGGGCGGTGGTGCGAAGCTACCATCCATGGGATCATGCTTGAACGCCTCTATAAGGCCGTATCCTTTCTAGTCGAAGGTGGTAACGATATATCTTGGGTTTCCGAGAGTCGAAAGACTACCAGGCGGTCGCGGTTCGCCGCGATCGTCACACTATTTTCCGTCGAGACCGACGGTCGGCAATAGGATCGATCCTTGCCGTGTCCGAGCTGATCTCACACTTAGTGTTGATAGCCAATCATGGGTATCTAACATTACAGTAACATTATACCGTGCGTGTAGCCGAACGCTAGGCATAGGGAGTAAAATTACAACATCGCGCGTGCCAGCTGGCTAAAATGAAATAACAGGCTGGAATGCTCCGCTCGACGGAGGAATTTACGGCAGCTATGTTGTCATATCTATCGCGCTACGTGGATGTACATGCCTAATGGGAAATTACACGCACGGTATAAAAATGTGGGAACTTGTGAACCTACAATTGGACAGGAAACAAATAAAATCAAATAAAATACACCTAAACATAAATAACGAACTCGTCACCAACACAAATATAATTGCTAATACGTTTGCTAAATACTTTGCCACATCAATAAAAGAAATAGCTGAGATCAACTTTTCACAAAACACTCTTGATTGCACTACGCAACCTGACGTGGGATATGCTATGTTTTTTTACCCCTTATTAGAACATGAAATCATAGAAATAATCGCGAAATTAAAAAATAAACCTTCAACTGGTTACGATGAAATACCTACTTTACTAATTAAGGAATGCAAATACGAACTATGTCACTACATAACCGACATTGTAAATAAATCTGTTAGCAATGGGCAGTTCCCTAAGCAGTTAAAGTTATCTAAGACAACTCCTGTATTCAAAAAGGGCGATTCTGCTTTACTTGAAAATTATAGAGCCATTGTAACGCTCAGTCCTTTCGCTAAAATTATTGAAAAAGCTGTCTATATTCGGCTAATCGATTACCTTAATAAAAATAATTTATTAACTAGCTGTCAACATGGGTTCCGTGAGGGATTTTCAACTAAGACAGCCACAACTGAACTTACGCAACATATAATTAACAAGCTAGATACTGGAAATATGGTAGTGGAAGTCTTTTTCGACTTATCCCGCGCATTCGACACTATTAATCCTGTTTTTCTGTCCAAAAAACTGAATTGTATGGGAATCCGTGGACTAATTAATGATAGGATTATCTCCTACGTAACACATAGAAAATTAGTAGTAAAAATTGAAGATTTCTACTCTGACCAATTTGATGTTGAGCTTGGTACGCCCCAGGGAAGCGTATTAGGACTGTTGTTGTTTCTGCTGTACATACATGATCTGCCATCCTATATAAAGGAGGGGAGGTTGTTTATGTACGCTGATGACACAACAATAATAATATCTGCAAAAACCAGAGACGAGATTAACATTCTAACAACTAGGATACTTATATCTTTCATGGAGTGGTGTGCAAGGAATCACCTAATTATTAACCTGAGTAAAACTGTATGCATTGAATTTACGAATCCCTACAGAAAGCAAGATTCGAATCTAAATTTTAATATAAATAACATTAGTTTAACTTCTAGTACAAATACAAAATTTCTAGGTATCCCATTAGACAGTTCACTAGGCTGGGGTCACCAAATTGACTCCGTCTGTGCTAAACTTAACAGCGCTTATTTTGCTTTAGCTACTTTAAAAAAGTCTCTTGACGAGAAATCTCCTATAATATTGTATCATGGGGACAAGCTACGGACGTGCTTCGGGTCTTTATCCTACAAAAAAGGATAATTCGTCTCATATTTGGATTATCCTATAATGAGACATGTCGGAATACATTTAAAAGTAAAAAAATCTTAACTCTTACGGGAATATACATTTTTAAATTATTACAGCATACTTATAAAAATATTGATAACTATTTGAAAAATTGTAACCTCCATTCCTATCCAACGCGTAAAAAGAACAACATACATATTGATAGTTTTAGGCACACATTTTATAAGAAATCTCCGGATTACGCGGGACCCAATTATTTCAACATGTTACCTGGAAAAGTTAGAAATTTATACCCTTTGTTTAGATTTAAAAACCAGTTAAAATCCTTATTGTTAGAAAACTGCTTCTACAATTTAAATGAATTTGAATTGTATCTTACTCAAAGTAATACGTACCTTGCCTAATTATATTTTAGGTATGATTTATTTTTATTTCATGTTTATATAACTTTTTTGAATTTTTACTAAATGTGCCCCATTTAATCAATACCTAATTGTATATTACCATATTTTTTTACAGCACATTGGATTTTTATTGTTTATTTATTTATTTTAATTGTTATGTTAAGGTTCTATTTTTTGTGTAAATGTTCTATGTGTTTTTTTTACAAAATAACTTAGGCACTGGCCTCTTTTGACGTAACTTATCCATTTCTTTGTATGTGGCAAACGAGGGTTTAATAAAGATTATTATTATTATTATTATTATTATTATTATTATTATTATTATTATTATTATTATTATTATTATAATGAAAGTATAATAATAAACTTATTGAGACTTAATAACAAACTATACATAGGACATTAAACAAATAATATATGGCATGAAAAAAAAAAGAGAAAATATGTAAATAACAGAATGCATGAAACATTTTTAGGCGTTACTGAAAGTACAAGATAAAATGTCCAAATTATATTTAATATTCAAATAGGTACTTTATATTTGATAAGAGGCGACTTTATAAGATGATTGGTAGGTTGCAAGAGGTAGCAGGAACAAGCTGTTATGCATGCCAGTAAATATCGGAATCTTTATTAGAATTGATTCACATTTTACCGTATAACAGAGATGTGCCGAGGAAACTTCCATATTTGATAAAAATCTGTAAGTCATGTAAATAATATAATTGTATGCACTTATTTGGTATCACAATGAAGCTTGCATCATCATGAATCAGATTTCACCATAAAATAGCCTATCAATATACCCAATGGAAAGTTAGAAGGAAAACTTCCTGGAAACTTTCGGAGTTTTCAAAACGGAAAGTTTCCAGAAAGTTTGAAATTGTCTTACATGTATAATATTATCTACAAAGGGCTCTATTTCTTGCCATAGAATGTTAATAAACTTTTCGGTATTCAAATTACCGTGAAAAAAACCGCTGGCCAAGGAATCACTACTTCCACATCCAGATTTTCTATCCAAGTCACTCACAACGAAAAAATTTTGTATGTGAAAATAATTGCTTATGGAACTTTAGTAATATAATATTTGAAATCCTCTACCTCAAAAACCCATAAAACGATACCCCACATCGGTAGTGGGGTGAGGGTGGCGTTAGTGGGGGTGGATGAAGTAAAAAAAGATTTTGAGGTTTCTGGTTCTTGTACACACACTAAATCACATTTTTTTTTCATCCCCTTTAATAATGGGGTGGGGGGTGGTAATGGGGGTGGCTAATGCCAAATTTTTTTTTGAGACCTTAGCTTCTCTTGTATATTGCAAATACCAATTTTATGAACTCTTACCTGCTTGATTTACCTATTTACCCCAAATTTACCCCAATTTACCCCCAACCCTTCGACGGAACAAGATGAAAATATAATCTAGTTCTAGATCTCGTTAAAGTACATATGTGTACCAAATTTCAAGCCAATATCTCAAACGGTTCCAGAGTAAACGTGCGCACAAAAAAAAAGTTACAGACAGACAGACCGACGGACAGACAGACAGACCGACAGACAGACAGACCGACAGACAGAAATTTTTTTTTCACTCAAACTTAAAATCTCGACGTTTCATGACATTCTAAGCCTATTTGAACAATACAAATTTTTAAACATTTTTTTGGCGTTACTATACTTCCACTGGATGTGGAAGTAAAAATGAGGACCTATCATTTGGTATCCAATAATACTCCACCATACATCAAATTCAAATCGTCCTTGACGATTAACTATAGCGCTTACGTGCGGATTTTCATGAGTCCAATGGTGGTTATTATGCCGATTAAAAATTCCGGCACTGTTTATATGGGTCTCGTCTGTCCATATAATTGTTCCCTTAAATCCAGCAGTTCATTGCACTGACGCAAAAACAGCTGACAAAAATCGAGACGCTTTTGAAACTTGTTTGGGTATAGATGGTGATTAATCTTAATTTTGTAGGGTTTGAATTTATTTTTTTTTTAAGCAACGCAACGCAGTTGTTTTTGGGATTCCTAAATTTTCCTGTATTTCGCTAGAGGATATATTAGGATTTTTTCTTACAGTTTCTAAAATAATATTTTCTACAGCTTCTCTACCTGCTTTATTATATATTTTTGCTCGAGGTTTTACAAATGATCCAAACTTTTTTAAATTTTGTTGTAGCCTTTTGAATATTTTTATGTCTGGCAGTTTTTTTTCTGAATAACAAAAAATATTGTTTAGGCAGCACTTTTGGCACAAAGTTTTGCTGTCTATAACTTACCTATTAAAATAAAGCTCGGAAGGTAAATTTGAATCTTCTCCCTAAATTGAACCATTTTTAACAATGCTCACTCACAATTAACTCACAAATTCGTTTTTGACATTTACTATTATTTCGATTTTCTTTTTTTTACTATGGCCTTCTCAATAAATATTAGAAATGCGATAAATATGCATAGCTGCCAATGGAAGACAATTCGAACATTTTAGTTTTTCCTATTTTGGGCAAAATTATTATACTCTTCGCAAAAACGAAGAGTATATTGTATTTGATCGGCACATTTCTAAAATCGTAAATATCGCTCGTAGAGAAAAAAATTTCATATCATTTTGTTAGTGAACGAATTCTGAACAACTTTCAAAATGTCCGTCCGTCACGTTTCTTGTAAGCACGATAACTTAAGAAAGAAACGTCCGATTGTATTGAAATTTAGAAAGTAAGTTAGTGTTAGCTAGAGGAAGAACCCTATTGTTTTTGAAGAAAGTCGATCAGTAAATAAAAAAGTTATTAATTATTTAATTTAAAAAAATATATTCTCTTAATTTTTATCGCTGGTACTAAAACGGAAATCTTGAGAAATATTATTTCCATAATATATTTTTTTTTGTTTATGAATTTTACTAATATATATTTCATATAAGTACGAGTTGAAATACCTATGTATGAATGTCGAAAGATATATATCACAGACAATCACTTTTCGTAGCAATAGCTGGTGGCGCAGCGGCTAAAGCTTTGCGTTGTCACGACATAACGCCACTAGCGGTCTACATCAAAGCTACATCGGAAAAATTCTACCAATTCAAACTTGGTGATAGCCCGCTAACAAACAACATTACACATATTAGACAGCATAATGCACCTTTTCGAATAAAACACAAATTACCATACCAGGCGTTGCCCATCTTTCGGCCACATATCTAGCCACATCCCCTTTCTCTATCCAACTATAAAATCTCACAAAAACAATTTCCGATCTTTAACTCTATTCTATTATTTCTTTTCTTTTGTTATTTTTACTTTTTTTTGTTTTTGTCTCGTTAAATTTTCTCTTCCCAATCACAATTTTTCTTTGAATATCATTTCTAAAAAAAAACAAAGATTTCAAACCATAAATTGTGCGGTATGGCATAGCCGCTCGCTCTTGCTGCATTGCTTAGAACGGGTTTTTTGGTTAATAATTTTCCCGTGTGAACCAACCATATCTGTGACTTTTTGTTTACACCAGCATCTTTTGCATTATATACCAATTATTTTAAGTTTATTTATTTTACATGTTTTATTTTATACACTTTTTAATTCGCCCATCCTGCGAAAGGAGACTGTCTTTAATGTTCCAATTTCTATCAATCTGACCCGACCTCATTCCGCCCACCCTTTCAGTTGCCACGGTGATTTGCATCGTGGATGTCTGGATGGCTCCGAATGAGTGCTCAGGTAGGACAACATTTGTGTATTTAATTTAAAATAAATTTGTTTTTGATTTGATTTTGCTTTGCGTTCCAAGGTCCCGTGTTCGAATCTCACACTGGTTGGATGTTTTTTTTTTCATTTTTTTTTCTTATAATTTTTTTTACAACAAAGATGGTATTACAAAATTTAGGATGTCCAAAAACTAACATTATTTACAAGAAAACTGCGAAGCGTATCCCATAGAATGTGTAACAATTATATATATAAAAAGCTCAGTCAATTGGCGAAGAGTACGTTTTTAGCTTGTTTTATATTATAAGAGTTGAGTTGTTGTTGTTCTAATAGTTTTCCATAGCCTCCTCATAAGTATATTAAATTTTTCGAAATTTAACCACTTTTTCTAGAGATAAATATGAAGTAGTTTTTTGAATAATGAGAATACTTCAACATTTGCTAACCATTTACTATTAGAAAATCACTCATTCAACGATAGTTTTGATATCCTTCGCACAGCTAGTAAAGTACCAAAACTCACGTTGCTTGATGGCTTAGAAATTAATAGGTACGAAAAATCTAATATTTTACTTAATGATCAAACAGACGCAAATAATTCACAATAAATTGAAATTTATTTTAATTTCATTTCCAGTAACAGATTGTCAATTCAGGTTAGGCTATAGAACAAATTATTTCTCAGGTCATAAACTTTTAGGTATTTAAGGTCCACTAGTTTTAATTGCAAGTAGTCTTGTACTCACATCTGAAGAAGCTAATGTAATGCTAATGTAATGCGAAACAATTGTCATGTTGACTTAATATACTAGTAAAAAAAATTTAAAAAACATTTCAGTGTTTTATTTGTGAAACTATAGTTATAAATATGACATATGATATATCGTTGGATAGCTAATTTAAGTTGTAATCGAATAATGAAATAATTTACAGGGTATTCGATTTTAAAAAAACACAAGTTATGACTATATCTTGAAAGCTGAGACATGCATAATTTTCTTTTTATCAGCAACGGATTCTACTCAAAAAGGTGCCTCGAAAATGTGTTACTCGATTTTCGATTCGACACTTGATAATTGAGATATAGAGGTCATCAAAAAATGCCAATTTTCCAAAAACCCTCCATAGCTCGGTAGTCGAAAAAGATAGACGATCGCGGTTTCCACCGTTGTTTGATGGCACTGCACTTGTCCCGCAACTTTGTCCTGCCAATAAGTACATACTTTTTAAATCATTCCTTATCATTAAATCACACTTAACTCCTACATGTATTTACCCAAAATAAATATAAGTACGTTTTATATTCATTTATCTCACATTTTTCATGAATATTAAGCTACATTTTTGACAGATAAGCTGAGAGATTTAATACCTTTTATCAAAATAATCTGGTGCACTAGACTTTCCATTTTACTCAAGAACGAAATTTTCTTTGATAAATTATAAGCGAGTGTAACATGTTACAAAATGCTTCTACCCTCTAATAAAGTGCACTTTTATACGAAATATCCCAGGTGCATTCGAGTACTTACGTAATATTTTCTGATGTAAGTTTCATCATGTCTGTACGGAACCTCTTTGAACAAAATTGTTTCTTCAATACATGTGTAAATTACCAACTTAGTAGTAGTAAGCTTTATTATTCAGTAGACCATTGTACAAAGTACACACACATTGAGATAGCATTGGATAAATCAAATTATTCAAACAAAAAACTGACACCATATATATATACTATATACGGGGTGTTTGGTACATCATTAGAAAGTTTTAAAGAGTTTGAGGGCACTATAGGCACTGAGCGAATTTGTAACTAGCGCCACCTTCTATAATACTATGACGGATAGACAAAAACCAATATAGGTGTCCTGAGCTCGATATTCGAGAAACAAAGAATGGCTCAAACCGTGATCGTATATCTTTTTCGACTACTGAGCTACAGAGCGTTTTTGAAAAATTTCTCATTTTCGGATGACCTCCATATCTTAATTACCAAGTGTCGAATCAAATGCTTAAGGCACTTTACCTGCTTTATTATATATTTTTGCTCGAGGTTTTACAAATGATCCAAATTTTTTTAAATTTTGTTGTACTTTTGAATATTTTTATGTCTGGCTGTCTCTTTTCTGGATATATAAAAAACATTGTTCAGGCGGCATGGCACTTTTGGCACAAAGTTTTGCTGTCTACAATTGACCTATTAAAATAAAGCTTGGAAGCTAAATTTGAATCTTCTCCGCATATTATAAATCACTTACACACACAATATTTGCTCAGTACCTATATGACCATATATACAATTATACAGAGTATCACAGATTTTGAGATAATGGCCTCTTTAGACATTGCCAGCAATATCCACTTCTCAACTTTCACATCTGGGCACGAATGAAAGAACTTGTTTATGAGGTTGAAATAAGTGACCGTGACTACCTCATCAGAAGAATTAATGAAGTGGGTGCAAAAATCAAGGAAGAAATGAGATTATTAGTGGATGTATTAGAAACGGTTGGTTCGTATTTTAAACACCAACAGTATTAAACCGTTCTTAACTGTATTTTTGTTTCATTAATTTTAAACATCATAATAGAAATAGATTCAAATGCTGTACTTTGTTTCCTACCTAATCAAATTTACAAATTTTACTGATGTCTACAGGAATATGTTTTTCCTTACTGAATGTACTAGCATTTCATCATACACCATTGGGAAGGGATAGAGCAAAGAAGTTTTTAAAGTTATCTGAATGTTAGAGAATATTATTTAGGTATTAATCAAATCACAACTTACACACTCTTTTATTTATCATGAACTTACCTACTTTGCTAATATACTAGTTTGGTATATACTTTAAAACACTCATATTGCAGAATCAATCAAAATAACTGCTCTTCTAGCTAATACTAATGAAGTATTGAATTACATGATAGGATTCCTAGCATTTTAAAGCAAAAAAATATATTGAAAATACTTCATTTATTTAAATTCAGTCATTCACACTTTTTTATTTAATATTAAATAATCTACTTTCTCTATATTGGTACCTTAATCTGGTCACGCTAATATACTACTTAGGAAAACACTCATCATTGGAGAACCAATCAAAACAACTACTTTTCCAGCTAATACTGATGAAGTATTGAATTACATTATATGATTCCTAGCATTTTAAGGCAAAAAAATATATTGAAAATAGTTGAATCTTTATTGAAATGCATGTCATTCACAACAATTATTGAACCTTATGTTCTGTTTCAACTCTAGAAAAGTTTTACAAGCTTTTTCGAACTCGTTAGTTCTCATCAATAGAGTATAGACACATTCATTCATTATTGATTGATTTATTTCTACAATTAATTATTTTTTTTTATTTGCTTTCATTATGATTAGAGAATATTAATTTAGATATTAAGCAAATCAGAACTTACACACTCTTTTATTTATCATGAAATTATTTACTTTCGGTATATTGTTGCCCTAATCTGGGCACGCTAATATACTAGTTTGGTAAATACTCTAAAACACTCATTATGAATTTAAATATTTTAAATGCTAAGAATACTATCGTGTAATTTAATACTTCGTCAGTATTAGCTAAAAGAGTAGTTGTTTTGATTGGTTCTCCAATAATTAATGTTCAGGTTGGTGAATTCATTACAACTATTGATGAAACGATCACGATGAAAATTATTTGTAACCATTTTTCGATTAATCGTACTCTCCGATGCGATTATTTAATGATTATTTGTTGACCGTTGATATTTGTTTGGTAACGCATTGTGTGGTATCCAGAGAATATCGACTCTCGCACGAGTCAAATTAACCAATCAGCGAGGTTTCACCTGTCAATTCTGATTATTAGAGTTTATTTGCTAGGTGTTCTTTATTTGGTGTTATATTTAAATTAAATTTAAATTTTGATTCAGTTCTTAACATTATGGAATGTAGTATAGAGCCTAATTTTCTAGTTCTATAGATATAGTTTCGTAATCGCAATCGTATGATTATTATTTTCACAATCGTAATCATACGATTGTTATTTTCACAATCGCAATCGTAATCGGTAAAACATCACTAATTACAACTCTTTTAGTCAATTATCAGGCTTCACATGCGCATATCAAATTATCATTTGAGCGTTTGTCTGATTTTCCTTCATTTTTTTTTTCATGTTATCCCATTTTGTAGTCCTGGATAGGCTTAGAACCTTTGTGTACCACTAACGATGAAGTTGCTTTCACATATACCAGAAAACTTGAACACATGTCGAATACTATGGTGTTTCCACATCGTTGGCAAGACGCGTGTGGAATTAGATTCAAGTCTAGTATTTTAGTGTTTGTGCAAGCTATAGCCGATTTTGCCGATTCATTTAAAATAGATGATTTTTCAAATCTCTGGTATTATCACAAACGAGATCAAAATTCCTTGACTGTCACGTGGTATTTGATTGCTTTAATTCATATAGCACGTGAGAGTCACTCTCGTATGCGAGAGATTACATGTGATATATCAGTTTAAACCAGTTTTACGTATGCTGTGAAATAAAGTATGGATTTGAAACTGCATTCTCTAAAAAACAAGGAGGAGACTGCAAATTGTTTCAAAATCAGTGACACTGATATTTAACACCGACGGTATTAAAAAAATATTTTAATGATTCTGTTTGTTTTGCATTTATCTGAGTCGATTGAATTACAATAGAATGTATAAAAGTTTATTTAGAAATCAAATATTCAGTATTATCTTTGATATCATAGCAACAAATTGTACCTAATCAAAATTTTATCATGTAATAGATCTTTTGTTTGGGATAATTGTCACTTATGTTATCGCTTGCATTTATCTGTCACCAAAAAACGTATCTTTAAGTATGTGAACCAATAGTCTAGAAGATCGCGAAGTATGAATCTACCTCATTTGATAAGGCACACTTTTTGTAGTAATACCGATACGCTTGATATGTCTGTTTTTAGAGGGCAGAATATTTACTAGTGAAATATTTTTGTCGAATTCCTCTATACGTTTCTTAAAATATATAAGCAATAAAAACCAGACTGCAACCAACAGCTATTCTCTGGACTAATGCCCCGCCGAGCGCTGAATTACAAATTGCAAGTCTGGCCGCGTTAAGTGCAATAAGTGTGTATTGACACAAAACGCTAAAATTTCGATTGCATCAGACACCAGTCGAAAGGCTTATTCCTAATCAAAGGAGCTCTCGTGCCAGCCACTCCACACCACTTGCAGACTGCAGTTTGGAGCTATTGACAATAGCAAATCGGTTTTTTTGTAAATACTCGTTTTCTATGCTCTAAATGACATTTTGATTTATTATAAAAGTTGTAGAGCATAAAATTCTCCACAAATTTTGTTCCTAGCAATATTTTAAACATTCAACCGTTCTTGAAATACAGCGGATTATTCATGGGTCAAATGACAAGTTGACTGTATTATTTTGATTTTTATAGATATATTCACGTCTGTAATGGGGCAAAATATTTAGGACCGGTCCTGAAGACATACGGCGACCAAGAATGTATAAAGTTGATATGAAGTTCAAACAAGCTACTGTTAAGTATTTTGGTCAATATTGATTAAACAAACATAAACCAATTATCATCATCTTTTACTTCTGTTTCGTAATGTTCTCATTATTTGATCAGCAAATAATTGGAAAGAATTATTATTTTCTTGATATATTAATTTATATCACGATGCTCGTGTTTAAAAACTTTGCTCGTGATGCAGCACTGCCAATACCTTGAATGGATAGCACTAACAAAATGATAGTTAAAAAGGCAGCAAAATGGAATACCTCAAGGGTTCGTTTGAAACTATTAATTTTATACTCGAATATATGGGGTAAATCGTTCATGATGGATGTCGAGTATACTGCTTAAAAATAGTGAATTTGCCATTCGACGTTTAATGAAGTTTTAAAATTTAGTGAAGATGGTCAAATAACATATCCGAGATATCAAACGCTGCACGTATGTTCGAACTAAGACTTAATGCTTCCACATTTCATGCAGTTTCGAAAATGTGTCTGAAGATGGTATTTTCGAAACGTCCAGATCTATAAAAACATTTTCATCTTTGCTGTGTTATACAGGGTGGGGTAATAGTGCGTCGGACTTCGATATCTCGGGTTCTACGATAGCTAAAAATTAAGAAAAGTACAAGAAGTAAACTAGACAAAAAAGTCTAAAACAGGAAATTATTTTCGAATATACGGGGCGAACCAAGACGAAATTACAGGATCAAGTGCCTTTTTTTTAAATGGAATGCTATGTATATCGTACATTTTTTCAAGCCTGTTTCTAGACTCTATTCATTCCTATATTATTATCGACTATCTCCCAATCACTTGGATGCAATGAATTTCTTTGTTGAAATAATACCATCTGCAGATGCATATTGAAAAAATGACCAAAGTCACAATTGGGTTGTTGCACTAAGTTAAAATTTTAAAAGAATCTGTGTTTAACAATAACATTTCTTCATAAAAAATCATTGGAGACATGTAAAAATTGAAAATAAAGTCTTATAATATTACAATATCAATTTTAAAAATACATGCATTTAAAACGGAGGTGACAACATAACGGCAGTCTGCAGAGAAGTTAGTTATTAAACGACGAAAAAAGGTTACGAAGTTATAAACTGTTGATAGCGACGGAAAAAAAAAGAGAATAACGTCAATTGAATTTGACACTATATTTAATAAGTTTGTTCAAAGACCCCACACTATGTGCACCAGTGCTCTTCAACTTATGTGTAGTCTCACTCTATCTCCTTCTATTAATTATCTACACTGGTGCAGTAGTTCAGACTGTGTGAACAAACCTAATGTCAAATTCAATTGACGTTTCTAGGTTATATTTTGGTTTATTTTAGCAGCATAAAGTTATGGATAAGTCTAAGTTTAAGTGATGTTTTGTGCCGTACTGTGTAAATAATACCACCAATTCACCGAAAAAACTTTTCTTCAGTGTTCCAGTAAGTAATGAATAGTGAATTTAAAAATGAATGGTTAACTGTTTTTCTAATATTTATAATCAAAACTATAGCTGTAACGTACCTCGCAGCTTTTGCACCTCTAACCTCTGCAATGCTAAAGCGATCATCTCTTTTTAAAAATTCCCTGACCATAAATGTATCTATAGAAGGTAAAATATCAGAATTGGCTTTTATAAATCCTGCCTCTATCATTTTGAAAGAAAATAAATACCAAACGCTAAAAACTTCTAATTAAATGTCAAATTCAATTTTGACATTTGAGGTTATTTTCTTTATTGCCAACAGTGTCAACTTGTCCCTCTTCTTCTGTTCTGCATATAACTTCACATCTAACTGCCGTTATGATGTCATTTCCGTTTTGGTGATACATTCAAATAGTCGAACTTTAATAATTTTTTTAATATGTTGCGCTTAGAATTTTTCTTTCAAATTAAACATATAACTAAATTAACGACTCCACTACCATATTTCACCATTTTTGAAAATTCGTCAACAACCCAATTATGGGTTTTTAGAGAAACTTATGTGAATGCTAGTTACGGACATCTAATTAATGTTTTTGAATCATTGTTACTTCCTAAAAATGTACAGGGCGGCCAAAAATTATTTTTCATTAAAGAACTTTTTAAATTGATTTTCTCAGTTTTTTCAAATGGAACACCCTCTGTATATTTTTCGACGATGTGAAGTAGAACTAAAAAAGGAACATTTTTTTGTAAGTACTTCCCTACGGCTAATTGCAACCAGTTTCGTCTTATTTAGTTATAAGTGCAAAATTTAAGAATAAACAAAAAATAGAGTTTTCTTCAAATAATTCATTAGAGAAAATTATAATAAGTGTCCCACATATTGCCCATTTTGATTGACACACGTCTTTATGCAATTTTGAAATGAGGCCATTTAGTGGGACCATTTCTACCAATCCATTGAAGTGGGTAAATAGTATTTCGTTGGTCCCTTTCTGTAATAGTTTTTTAGTAATTTTTTTTGCTCAGTTTGGTATAAATTCTCTTTTACAAATGAACATTTATCGCACTTATTAGTCGTCAGTTATCATTTGTATTAAATTTAAAATATTTCGAATTTTACAAAATTAATTTTATTAAAGTGGAACTGGTAGACATGACTTTTGTTTTGGAGAAGTCGGACAGAAATTGTTTGGTTGTCAGTAGAATTTATAAGCAAAAGTATCCTGAAAGAAGGATTTCTGATGTTAGCAGTTTCCAAAACCTTCTTGATAGATTTGTAGAAAATGGAAATGTCGAGTATAAAAAAAGTGAAAGAATAAAACGTGTTGTGAATGAAGAAAGTGCCTTTTCTGTGGTGCTGGCAACGGTAGAGAATCCTCATATTAGTCAGAGAGGTGTGCTCGTGGATTGGAAGAAGTGGACCCACTAAATGGCTTGCTAGATCCCCAGATCTTACAAAAATGGATTTCTTTTTATGGGGATATGTGAAGGAAATTGTTTATAAAGATACTCCAACAACAGTACAAAATATGAAGAAAGGAGAATAACTGCTTTTAGATCTATCACACCGACAATTTTAGGAACAATAGAAACCTCATTTCAAGGTTTCTAAGCCTATCTGAACATGTGTATCGATCAAAATGGGCAAAATGAGCACTTATTTTTTTTAATGAATTATTTGAAGAAAACTCTTCTTAAAGTTTATTCTCAGATGTTGTAGTTATTGCTCAATAAAACGAAAATGGTTGCAATTAGCCATAGGGAAGTATTTACAAAAATGTTCGTTTTTCATTTCTTTCATCACATCGTCGAAGAATATACATGGTGTTCCATTTGAAAAAATTGAGAAAATTCAATTTAAAATGTTCTTAACTGAAAAATAATTTTTGGCGACCCTGTACATTTTTAGGAAGTAACAATGATTCAAATTAATTAGATGTCTCGTAACTAGCATTCACATAAATTTCTCTTAAAACCCGTAATTGTGACTTTAGTGTTTTTTTCAATAGGCTTCTGCAGATGGCATTATTTCAACAAAGAAATTAATTACATCCAAGTGGTTGGGAGATAGTCAATAATAATAAAGGAATGAATAGAGTTTAGAAAGAGGCTTCAAAAAATGTGTAGATATACATAGCATTCCATAAAAAAAGGCACTTGATCCTGTAATTTCGTCTTGGCTCGCTCTGTATATTCTGTATATATCTATCGTAGAACCCGAGATATCGAAGTTCGACGCACTGTTGCCTGTATAATAAAGGTTACTTTACAAGTTAATATTTACTATTTTAAGCGCCTTCTTAGTAGTCTACCCTGTACGTAGTGCAGTAAAATTTTATAATTGTAGTTGATTTATGGACGACAATTTAGAATAAACGTCAAAAATCATTTAAATGAACGAACCATTACAACGTTTTAATGATTATTTTAAGGCTTAGCTTTAATAACCTTGTTTGCTAAGTACCTTTTGTTACACTCTCATGCAATATTTTCTCTTTCTTCTAATTACTGTTTTATTATGTTACACCTCAGTGCAATAATAATAACATAAATTAGAATTTATGCATATAAAAGTAATTAGATCTTGACTAACAATTTACAGAAAGAATGTAATTCCTTAATGATGGTGTTTCAATTATGATTCATTGTAATTATAAAATTGTAAAGTTTATAATATATTACTCTCTTCTGTGTACTTAATGCTTGTAAAAGCAATTTATCTATGTTGCAAATGCTAAGGGCGACATATTTAATTAACTTTATTGCAAATAGTTTACATTTTGCTGCTATTTAGTAGATAATATCCCCAACTAGCAATGAAACAGTTTAAAGAAACACTAATATACTTGAACACTTCATTGAAATATCTCGCCAACAATGTTGGCGTCATCTGCAGATGATTAATTATCACAGGCACACAAAAAAAACCGCTGCCCAAGGAATCACTACTTCCACATCCAGATTTTCTATCCAAGTCACTCACAACGAAAAAATTTCGTATGTGGAAATAATTGTTTATGGAACTGTAATAATATAATACTTGAAATCCTCTACCCCAAAAACCCATAAAACGATACCCCACATCGGTAGTGGGGTGGGGGTGGTAGTGGGGGTGGATGAAGTAAAAAAATATTTTGAGGTTTCTGGTTCTTGTACACACACTAAATCACATTTTTTTTTCATCCCCTTTAATAATGGGGTGGTGGTAATGGGGGTGGCTAATGCCAAAATTTTTTTTGAGACCTTAGCTTCTCTTGTATATATTAAGTACCAATTTTATGGACTCTTACCTGCTTGATCTACCTATTTACCCCAAATTTACCCCAATTTACCCCCCAACCCTTCGACGGAACAAGATGAAAATATAATCTGGTTCTAGATCTCATTAAAGTACATATGTGTACCAAATTTCAAGTCAATATCTCAAACGGTTTCAGAGTAAACGTGCGCACAAAAAAAAAGTTACAGACAGACAGACCGACAGACCGACAAACAGAAAAAAATTTTTCGCTCAAACTTAAAATCTCGACGTTTCATGACATTCTAAGCCTATTTGGGCAATAAAAATTTTTAAAAATTTTTTTTGTCGTTACTATACCACTGGATGTGGAATTGTGGAAGTAATAAAAAAGGTCGTGTACTTTTTTACCAACTATCATATCTATATGTATTTTGGGGCGCTGAAACCGAATCCGTGGTCAGAATTGTCACATGTCGTCAATATTTTCATGTAAGCTCAAGAAACAGCTTAGAACAGGCCTGAAACCGGGTTAAAAGTAAATTGTAAGATTAAACAAGCTGGCCCATGTTTCTATACGTATTTTGGAGCGCTGAAACCGAATCCGAGAGAGTCAGAATTTTCTTATCATGTCAGGTTTCTGACATAACCTCAAAGAAATCTCAAAAAATATATCATAAATGGTCAAAAATACATTTTAAACAGATTTAAAAACATAAAACGACCAAACCACTTTACTTATATGAATTTTGAAACGCTAGAACTGAAGCTCAGGTCAGAATTTTCCCATCATATCAGAATTTTGACATAACCTCAAAAAATAACCATAAAACACCTCAAAAATGGTTAAAAAATTAAATTACAAATTAAAAAAAAACCCGACACAAAAATATCGACTAAATAACTAATATAAAAAAAATAAATTAACGCTACTTTAAAAATTATGAAATAATTTTATTCCATATACGAACTCTTATGATTTATTTAAATCCAACTTATATTTTCTTTATGTCCTCGAGATTTGCTTTCTAATACGCATGAATATATCGGGAGCTGCTGTTTTGAATATAACTATTTAGTAGTTCGTCTTTACAGCAGCCCCCGACATATTCATGCGTATAAGAAAGCAAATCTTGAGGACATAAAGAAAATGTAAGCTGGATTTAAATAAATCATAAGAGTTCGTATATGGAATAAAATTATTTCATAATTTTTAAAGTTGTTTTAATTTATTTTTTTTTATATTAGTTATATAGTCGATATTTTTATGTCGGGGGTTTTTTTAAATTTGTAATTAAATTTTATTTTATACTTTTTAAACTAAACATATACATACAACGTAGCGTATTATTATAACACGACTCCCATACAGACCTTTTTAACCTTTAAGACGACGTGGTCCAATTTTGTATTCTACTAGTCGCACACGGTCTACAAGACCGGTTCTATTATAAATATATTTATGTGTTATATTTAATTTTAATAAAAACTGCATCAAAATCGGATCTCCTGTTGAAGAGATATATAGCCACAGACAAACAGACAGACAGACAGACAGACAGACAAACAAACATACAAACATATGAGTCAAACTTTTTGGGTCGGGGGTTAAAAAATTTAAAATTTTTAAAAACTCTCGAACAATGTATCTAATCGTACCAGTTCCATATGACCGAATCAAAATGAGGCCGAAATCATATTCGGCTACCATAATTGTCTGCACATTTTCAATTTTACTTCAATCGGACAATTTCTAGAGAAGTTCAACATGGCGAATTCAAGATGGCGACCAAACATCAAAATCTAATATGGCCTAAAACCTTCTCGACAAAATACTCTTTCAAATAAAAAAAGTGAATCAAAATCGGATCACCCGTTGAAGAGATATGAAACCACAGATAGACAGACAGACAAACATACAAACATACGCGTCAAACTTATAACCCCCTCTTTTTGGGTCGGGGGTTAAAAATTAACTAACTTCAAACTTTTGGTTATTTTTTGGTGGTGCGTTAATTTCTTGGAGTATTCATTGCGTCGTTCCTATCCGATATAAAATTTATACTTTAAACCGAATCCTTCACCATTTCTTAGAATGCAACGTATGAGCGAATACACTATACGATCAAAGTTAAAACTAAAAAAATTTTGTCCGCCATCTTGGGGCGTCCGCCATATTGAATTTAGTGTGACGTTGTTTAATTTTCGTATTCTTCTCAGCAAACTCTTTCATTTGATACCCATATCAGAGGGTGTATAAAAAATAACTGGTCCGCCATCTTTGGGAGTCCGCCATATTGGATTTGGAATTACGTCACTTAGCTAACCATGCACTGTCATCCAAACTAAACGTGTATGCAAAATTTCATCTCAATTGGTTGGGGATAACTATTTTAAAAATCAGTTGCAAGATTTGACCCACAAGAACAAGGCAAGTTAAATAAAAGCTTGTAATCAAGATGGCGACCAAATATCAAAATCTAATATGGCAAAAACTTTCTCGACTCTTTCAAATAAAAAAAAGTGCATCAAAATCGGATCACCCGTTGAAGAGATATGAAGCCACAGACAGACAAACAGACAGATATACATACATACATACAAACATACGCGTCAAACTTATAACTTTTTGGGTCGGGGGTTAAAAATGTATTTAATGTCCTACAAGTCTGTTATTTTACAATAACCACCCTATTTTGAGATACATTAAATGAAAAATAGCGCCCTAGGGCGTTATGAATATCTATAACGCCCTAGGGCATTATAAAATTATAATACAACCCAAAACAAGCAAATTATGATAGCGTTATTGACAAACAAAATGAGTTGCTATTCAACGGCGGCGTTTACAAACAATTTTGATTTTTATTCGCTTTTAAATCAAATCGTTCTGAACATAATAGATGTCAAATTAATAAATCATAAATGTCAAAAAAAAAATTCGAATTAAATAACAGACTTGCAGGACATTAAACGTTGAAGGCACCACGGGTGTTATAGGATAATGACGCCCTCGGTCGACGTACACTCCCTCGGGCCAGAGGCCCTCGGGATTGTACAGTGCCGACCTCGGTGCATTATTATCCTTATAACACCCTTGGTACCTTAATAACTATAAAAGAAGGTTTAAACTGATCACAAGATACTAAAATCTACCTTTAAATGCATTTTTGATCATTTATGAGGTGTATTTTGAGATTTTTTTTGAGGGTATGTCAAAATTCTGACATGATAAGAAAATTCTGACATCAGATTCGGTTTCAGCGCCCCAAAATACATATAGATGTGATAGTCGGTAAAAAAGTACATGACCTTTTTTATTTTTGTATGGCTGTGTTATCATACACTGTTCGAGTGCAGAGGTACTATATGAGACAAATTATTTGTGGAATTCATCTTTATAGCCGCCTTTTTGTAAAGCTTGGTTTATTTTCAGTTTTGTAACATAATTTTCATATCTCAATGCTGACAAATCGTGACTTTCTTCACCAATATTTATTGTTGTTCAGTTTCAGATTCGAAACTAGGAACTGTCTAATTGGCCTTAACTACCGCGACCCCGTGTTAAAAACCGTGGATTTATTGTGGCTCTCCTGTTCTAGTTTTCCTTATAGTCCACAGTACAGCGCCCTTTTTTTAATGATTAGTAACAGGCTGAATTTTCGTGAGTAGCTTCGTTTTGACGAGACGCCCAACTTTTCTCTCTGCGAAAATTCTCGGTAGTGGTAGTTAATAACTGCGCTTGGGTGTATATAGTCGATTGGGTAATTGTTCAAATTTTATTAGTAACAGTTAGTTTTTTAATTAAATTTTGAGATAATTTTATAAAAAACACGAAAAAACGTTTGTCCGAAGCATCCCCCACCCCCAACATGGCCAAATAATAAGGGTCACAAAAATGATTAGTAACCAGCTGATTTTTTTACTATTGCTTAATAAATGTTTTTAAAATTAAATGGCCACATTGTCCTACAAATTGAATGGTATGTTTTTCCAATCCTATGCTCGGAAATTGTCAGTTCCATGGTAACACTTTTCTCATTAGTAACAACCTAATTTTCTTTTTTTTCTGTTGGGAATAAAGTGTGGAACACGATTTTACTAATGTCCTACAAAAAAAGTGGTAGATATTGATCAAAAATTAAAAAAACACTTATTTTGAAATATCATTCGGATCACCCAAGTGTGTTTTTAGTTTTTTAAACTATTAATTTTTATATGTAGCTCAAGTTACGATAATCTAAAGTTTCGATTACGTATCTAAATTTTAAATACACCCTCACTCCCTAAATCCACCTTGACACTCCTATATTTTTTCCATATTTTTTCCAAAATTACCACTGCAAACTGAAGATGTATCTAAATTTTCAGAATTTGACCGTTTAAATCTTTACTTTGCACCACTGTGCGTGGATGAAATTTTATTTGGTAATTTTTAGGGACCTTTTTTGAGGCCGATTCAATTATCTTCAAACATTTCTTATCAAATAAAATTTCAATATCTGATTTTCCCTGTTCAAGTACTCATTTGAGTCTATTAACTGGTCTATAAATGTTATTGATAAATAAGTCATCGGAATTTTCCGATACTATAACTTAATTGCCAGCTCTTCAGATAAATTATTGTCAAATAAATCCAAAGTTTATGATCGGAAAATTTTATAAATATTGTTTCTGAAGCTGATAAGAAGAAACACAATAACAAAATTTGTCCCAGTAGTTGTGATACTTCGCAGGATGAGATAACAATACGCAGATAATGACCGTAGTCTAGTCGGACATTTCCACCACGAATAACAGCCATTTATTTCCCTTTTGCCTCTTTACAGAATATAGAGATATTGTCAATATATATAATGACATAAAAAACTGTATAAACATGTATTTTACGTGAACGAATTGTTTGGAAACGGCATCCTATACTCTATAGGCTTGAATGTTTATTTTATCGAAATGATCGCTTTAAGACTGTTAAAGATAACATAAGCCGTCATATTACAAAGTGATCGACCACGACAGATGAAAGCTGAATCGGTTTCAAGAAAAAAAAAGTTATCATAACTGGATGGTATGAATCTTGTATTACACAATGGTAATATATATAAAATTCTCGTGATATTAATGGAAAATATTTAGACGACCTTTTCTTACATTAAATATTTTAATTAATCAATCCTATCATGTTTTTGGTTTCTCTGACGCAAATAACTCGGATTCTTTGTCAAAGAAATGACAATTCTTGTACACAAGACGTTTGTGAAGATACTGAGTAATATGCTAATCATAACAATAACAAGGACATCCTCCTAACAGCAAAGGAGATAAAACGTAAATTGAAATCCCAATCGTAATAAATTGATTGATTTCCTAGATGTGTCACATATTATGTTTAAAATAGATCATCAATAGTAACAGTTAATGGACATAAGTCATCTCTATATACAGTACAGTATCAGGAGTACCCCAGGGTTCACACCTCGGATCGTTACTATTTTTATCTATATAAACGATATCCATATTTGTTTTAAATTTTGCAAATTTTTGTTAAAAACAAACCATCTCGAAAATACCACCACCCAAAAAATATTATAGCTAATTGTACCTCGTTCCAGGAAAACTTCGTTTTACAACTACTGCATAAAGAACAAAGAAATCGAATCAGGTGACCTTGGAGGCCACCTCCCAGGACCATTCGTCGAAATTGCATTTTCTCCGAATCTCCGTTGAAGGTAATCAATTACTATCCATAAATAATATAATTAGCATGTCCACTTTTTCATCTCTTGTATAAATTTGCGGCATTTTGAACATAATTAACAAGAATTTTAAACAATTTTTAAAGACACGATAAAAACACCGGTAAACCAACAAATGTTTGACAAGCTAAATATTTCATTGTTTTCAAAGCCACCTTAGTTACTTCTTAACATTTAATTAGAACAAAATTATATTTTCTTATTTTTTTTAGCTGTAATTTTGTTTAAATGGAAAACTAAAAATTATATTACAAAAAATATTGACGTTTGAAATGTCACGTATTTGGTATCGTTGGATACAGAAAATTATGCAGAATTCAAAAATGCAATAATACACAGGGTGATCTATTTAAAAATCGAAAGTCAGTGTCACTTCCGGCGAACCCGGAAGTGAAAAAAAAATCACTTGTATGTCAAAAAGTGCCCCTTGTTATGTATATAGGACATCCCAAATTTCAATCAATCATCTTCAAAACTACAGGAGAAACAATAAACAATACCGAGTGTACCATGATTCTGTTACACCCGGTATTGTTTATATCTTGTATTATTATCAATTTTACTAAACTAATTTATCACTTTGATACTGATGTTTATTTCATAATATTTCTTAAAGTTTCCACAAATATTTCTTACCACTTGAGACAAAAACGAATCTAAATAAAGCTATTTAAAAAATATTCCTGGCCATTGGCCAGTAGAGGACGTGAATTCTGCACGTTCACATTCAGTTAGTCCCGTTGTAAACAATGAGTCAATTAATTTTCAACTATTATTAGTTTAATAATAATTCCAATTTTAGCCTTATCACAAAACCAATTACAGCATGTATTTTCTACTGACTGGTTGACTAACCCCACATATGCGTTTCTCCTGCAGTGTTTTTTAACGTAAACTCTGATTTCATGTGTCGCGAAAATGCTGTAATTGGTCACGACAAAAAGTCTTTTAATTCAATTGTAGATCGCCAACCCCCCCCCCCCAACATTTTGCAAATGTCTAAGAAACTCTGTTTTCTCTTCAGCTTTTATCGCTGTATGGAAATTTCATTCGTTTATTTTATGATGTAAATTTGAAATTTGGGGTAAAAATGGGTGTATATAGCGTGTACTAGTCTTCTATGTGGGAAAGCCCATGCAAAATTTTAGAGTGCTCCGAGGTAATTTAGTATATTAAAAAGGGTTAAAACTTACAAAGATACGCTACTGTTACGTGTCTGTGGTCAGTAATAGTTCGATGAACTTACTTGTGAAAGAACATATTGGAGATATTTACATTTCCTTAGTTAGCACTAAAAGTGAATCTCTAGGCCCCAGCATATATAAGGAACTGCACAATACGGACGACATCAGTTCACTCCAAGCAACGAGGAGCAGCAGAAGACAGCTTTCAGCGAGAACCTGAAGATGGCAGATGTGATTCTGTCGAAACGTCGTTTAGACAACCGTGGCTCCGGCAGGAGCCTGTCAACTACGCGGGAAAACACGCGGAAGTACAACAACACTTCATTTAACACCCGCGAAAATCTGCTGGAGCCATTGTTGTCTAAACGACGTTTCGGCAGAATACCATCTGCCATCTTCAGGTTCTCGCTGAAAGCTGCTTACTGCCGCTCCTCGTTGCTCAGTCCAGTTCGAGGCAGCTTTTAGCGAGAACCTGAAGATGGCAGATGGGATTCTGCCGAAACGTCGTTTAGACAACAATGGCTCCAGCAGGAGTCTATCAACTACGTGGGAAAACACCCGGAAGTATATATATATATATATATATATATATATATATATATATATATATATATATATATATATATATATATATATATATATATATATATATATATATATATATATATATATATATATATATATATATATATATATATATATATATATATATATATATATATATATATATATATATATATATATATATATATATATATATATATATATATATATATATATATATATATATATATATATATATTTACTAAACGTAATTTCTCTCTGAAGCAACCCTCTATACATCCTTATTTAAAAATAAGGAAATTGACCAGACTACAACAAATTGCAAGTCTGGCGCGTTAAGTGTAATAATCACATATTACTACGAAACGCTGTAATTCGATTTTAGCAAACACCGACCGAAAGACTTATTCCTAAATTAAAGGAGCCAACAGCTCGAAACTGCAGTCTGCAAGTGGTGTGCAGTGGCTGACACGAGAGTTCCTTTAATTTAGGAATAAGTCTTTCGGTCGGTGTTTGCTAAAATCGAATTACAGCGTTTCGTAGTAATATGTGATTATTACACTTAACGCGCCAGACTTGCAATTTGTTGTAGTCTGGTCAATTTCCTTATTTTTAAATAAGGATGTATAGAGGGTTGCTTCAGAGAGAAATTACGTTTAGTAAATACTCTGCCTTCTAGAAGCATATTTTTGAACATTTGCTGCCCATCTCAGGCTAACCAATTCGATTGTAGTGAACAGCGACCGCGAGATGGCGCCTTCGATTTATTTTGCATGTTGCAGTCTTAAGATTGTGAACATGTACCATGTCACCCGAAATCTCGTTGCCAGTCACTGCATGCCTACCTTGCACTGATGAGAGCCAACAGCTCGAAACTGCAGTCTGCAAGTGGTGTGCAGTGGCTGACACGAGAGTTCCTTTAATTTAGGAATAAGTCTTTCGGTCTGTGTTTGCTAAAATCGAATTACAGCGTTTCGTAGTAATATGTGATTATTACACTTAACGCGCCAGACTTGCAATTTGTTGTAGTCTGGTCAATTTCCTTATTTTTAAATAAGGATGTATAGAGGGTTGCTTCAGAGAGAAATTACGTTTAGTAAATATATATATATATATATATAGCAATAGCAATTATTTAAAACAGTTTTAAAGATTATCTATGTTTGTTTTTTAATTATTTATAATAAACTGAAAATAAACGCCTATTTCCCTCTCACTCTTCCAAATTCTGTCCTTAATTTAATCGTCAAAACACAAATAAATAATTTGATATTTCAAAGCGAAGATCGCCAGACAGTTTTATGATTAGGTTATACGCCAGCGAGAAATAAATTTGTTCACGCTTTTTACTTTTCTTCACTATTACCATAAACACATGCTTTACGCATAAAAAGTAATAAGAGAAGGTAAGGTTTTTCTTAACAGAAAAAATATATAGCGTGTCCCAGTTTTAACGGCTCTCGCTTCATATATCAAATATTGCTTATTAATCATCCGACAGTCAAATACAGATCGGCATCAAAGACTTTTACTGTCTTTTTTGAGTAATAACAAAATTTGTTTCAGTCATTGGCGTGGCGTGCATTTCTATTAAGAGAAATATCGATTTTTCTAGAAGTCGCTAATTTTACTTAAAAATTAACGCAACATTATTGATCAACATGTTTCAGAACCCCAATATCCAAAATTGAACATTTGGATTTATGGTTTAATTTTTTTCCGATTTCAACCAAACTTTACTCAAATAGGGAACATACCTAAAAATTTTACCACTTACTTTGGGCTTGTCTACCATCAATTTTACCCACACCATTCTGTATGGCAAAGAAATGTTGTTTTTCTTATGGCTCACTTAACAGTGTTCAAAATTATATGTAGTAAATATAAAGTCTTTAAGTAGACCAAAATTGACATGTTCAGGCACACTCAACTCCACTTAGCGTGTGAGGTCAAGTACCTGAGGCCTGAGGGTCATATTTGACCGCACCCTAAATTGAAAGAGACATATGGAAGATAATATAAATAGGGTATGAGCGGACTTCTGGCAGTTAGTAAGTCCAGATATATCAATCTACATCGATGGCTCGAAAATGGACTGTGGGTCAGGAGCTAGGTCTCCTCAGAAGAACTAGATCTACACTCGACAATACCACTAGGCCTTCCAAGTGGAACTAGTTACCTGTTAAAGAACTACACACTCAAACGCCACGCGGACCGTTGCGCGTTGGAGTGGTCTAAGCAGCTGCAGACATAGCAAAATGGCTTTGGCCACGAACAGTCGTATACTAAGCAAACACTATCTCCAGATGCCCAGGAGTAATCTGCGTATCTAAGTAGCATGACCAACAGGACACTGCAGACTAAATAAACACTTTCAGACACTGAGAGTTATAGATAGCCTTAAGTGTAGAGGTGTAATCTGGTTAACAAGACTGCTGAACATATGCTGCCAGTACCGTGCTCTCTCAACGAAAACAGGATCCATACCACGGTCAATAAACGATACGGTTACCTCGATCAGCAGCTTTAGGACGAGAGAGACGCGGGGGGCGGAAAATAGAATGAAAGAGACAGACATATCTGATTTCCGTGCAAAAGACAGAGACAAAGATGCCTGTAGTGTGTACAGGTGACGTAGGCTGTAGACCTACGGGTATCTTTGTCTCTGTCTTTTGCACGGAAATCAGATATGTCTGTCTCTTTCATTCGATTTCCCACCCCCCGCGTCTCTCTCATCCTAAAGCTGCTGATCGAGGTAACCGTATCGTTTATTGACCGTGGATCCATACAGCGTTACCACATTTGGTAGATTTTTATTTCTTTTTAGTAGAATTTTAAGGATTTTTGTAAAGTTTGGTAGGTAAAATTTGCTTGCAGATTTCTGATAATTATTATCAGAAATCTACCAGCAAATTTTACCTACCAAACTTTAAAAAAACCCTTAAAATTCTACTAAAAAGAAATAAAAATCTACCAAATGTGGTAACGCTGGATCCATACTGGTCTGGCCTGGTCCAGTATGGGCCGTGTAGGTGGCGTCGCCGAGCCTTCTCCTCAAGTACGTCGCAAGCATTAGGTAGCTTGAAGAATGGACATGCCACCAGCTACTGGTGTAGCACAATGGACCCATCCATGAGACCTGAGTGCACATGCGTGCAAGCTCACCACCTTTCAAACAACCCAGAATCCAAATATGTCAAGTACAAGATGAGATGACCGGTATTTATACAAAGATGATGTTTATATTGATTATCTATTGGAAAAATTTTGTTCGCCTGCTTATCTACCCACTCTGCTGTATAACTTTCAACATGATTAATAAACATACTTGACTTAAAAACATAAAAACATATACTTAGTATTATTGGCAATTAATCGTGTACAAGATGTAGCGCTGGCTCCAGACCTACTATCATATAAAGGAGCAACAACGCCCTTTATGAGTGATAAACAAGATTGCACAACAACGACAAAAAATCTGAGGTAAAAGATGTTCCCTTTCCACAATATATTTTAAATTAATTGCATAATAGTCCAATAATGACCTACGAGTTTTATTAACTCGGAGGCTATACCATCTTCATAAAGAAAATATCCTTTTACTGTGTTATTAATAGGCGAAAGTCATATATTTTACCTCAATTTCCTATTTTTATCCAGTCATAGTGCACTAAAATTCTCAAAGAGCCGTAGCTCCCATAGGAAGCATTTCCGATCACGTTTACAGGAACTTTTCTTATTGTTTTTACATATAGAATCATAGGTCCTAAATGGACGAGAGTTATTTCTCGAACACCCTGTATATTTTACATAGTAAACTATCAACATTCCAAAGGAACCAAACAAGAATTTACAGATTTTTTGCAAATTTGACGAATAATTTACAAACAAAAATTAATTCCACTTTTACGTATAGTTTTAGGAGTCCACATTTTCTTATTCACAGCATTGGAGAAAGAAGTGATTATGTTTTTAAGATGTAGCCAAATAACTACATAATTATTTTTTTGTCATGAAATCATTGTTAAAAATACTGTTCATAGAAAAAATATATGATATTTTTTCCAATAAACGTAGTATTTTTCTGGCCATCAACAATATATAACAATAAATCAACAGCATATTATTCCAAAGTTCACTTCAATTGACTCGGACTGGATTACAGTTTTTAAAAAACTAACATAATTTACATCAAAATAATACAACAAATATGTGAGCTAATACCACGAATATCACGAATCTAGAGATTTGATAACTTTCACAATTTTTCATCTAAAAACATTTTGCATAATCCCCTACGATTTTTCTTATTTTAAGCAGAATTGTATAATACATGCTTTTATTACCCAAATATTATGCAGTCTTGTTATTCTTCCAGGAAATATATTGACATCCTATCCAAATTTATCATATTTATATTATAAATTCATAACTTCTATTTATATATTCTATTTATATATTCCAATATTCAACTCAAACAATTTCTGGCATCTTTCTAATGAGAAAAAGGGAGAGCCTGTACAACTTTTCTATTTAGGTTTTATTGATGTGATCACAGAATGCAAGGTTGACTTGTGACAATGACTGATAAGTTGATAATTTAATAAGTATTTTACGTATCATTTATCTATATTTTTACCCTATTTTAATACCAGTGTGCGGTTTTCAGTAGACTATTTTAAATGACCACAAGTTTCTCCTGCCTACTTAAAACTTTTCTGTACTTCTGGAAATCTCTCAAACAAAGTGACGTCTTTTCTAATCGACCGTCCGGCAGCAAATAGCTTTTTGGGTAGAGTTCGTCATATTTTTTCCAGAGGGTGACCCAAAAGAACCCCCCTTTTTCGCCCCTTTTGGGGACCTCATGAATTTTATTTAAAAGTGGTCTAAATGATAGTTTATGGTGATAGTTCAAAGTAGGCGAAATTTCAAGTTAAGCATAGTTTTTGTTTTGGAGATATGACGAGTTAAACTCCGCCAAGACGAATCCGACATTCTCTCTTGCGTTATCTTAAAATTCTCAACAGATACAAGCAGTACCCTTTTTGACGTAAAATTTTCCATCCTTTTCTAATCTTTCATTAGATTTTACCAGAAATATAGTAAAAGAAAGATACAACTATTTCTGTAGAAAATAATTAGCATTTTCCCAAATAGCACAATTAATTCCTCAATATATCCCGAGGATAAAAATTTAGGAATTAGTAAATATCTTCTAGAGGTCTGTAAGAGTTCCCTAAGATGGGCAAATGTCAGCATATCAGTATTAAATAGTACTTCCCATGGTAATCGAAAAAAGCTATTAGTATAGGATCCTGTGAGCAGCCTTTTGCATTCCTATAGAATTCCCATAGTAATCTTTAGGATATCTTATCGCTTTGCAAATATAAATGGTCCCGAAGATATCTTTATAGGATTTCTGTTAGATGTACCGCATCGATCCTGCAAACAGATTTAATTCCTGTAATAATCTTTCGGGTATTTTATCGCTTACCAATATGAACGGTACTGAAAACATCTTTATAGGATTTCTATTAGATGTACCAACACACACTTCTTATAGAATTGCCAGCGGCAGCTGGTGAAATGTTGGTTAATCAAAATCTCAGTATGAGACATCAGGCCCAAACCAAACCAAAGATTAGAGATCGTTAGAAGATTCATCCAAATAAATCGATGATCCCTGAGAGAATTTGAACGTTGCAGTAATGTTATTAATGTTCTATAAATTCATGAGTACAAGATAATTCATGATTGATTATCGTCAGTGGTTTGTACGTGGCGTCATCTAGGAATAATTTCTGTAACAAACTACGTGGTAAGTAAACAAATTTTATGCATTAAAAGAATTTCTTGCGATTTCTATAGGTGTTCTATTAGCGATAATAATAATATTTCCATTTTAATACTTTATTTGATCTCTGTAATACATAGAAAATTGAGCTGTATGGTAATTCCCTTTTAGAACTTCTACTAGAACTTCTAGTAGATGTCTGTGGGTTAACAAAAGTTGAAATTCCTATATAATGCCCAGTTTACATTTCCCCAGTGCATTAAAGTTGAGCACATATAAAGATTTCTCATTTTGATTTCGGAAAGAGTACTAGAGTACATAAATACAAGATATCCTCGCGGGCAGTAAATAGAACTTCTTAAAGATATCTTAAAGAATTCTGTGTTACTTGGGTTTGCTGAACATTTTTGATCGGTATTTTTCTACTGAAAACATAGCAAATCTCGATGGATTTATATACGAAGCACTTATAGGAATCGCTCGATTTGGCGAGCAATCAGTTCTCTGCCGAATTCGGGTGCTGCTGAATTTATTTGTGAATTTAACAAAAATGAAAAAAGGTTAAAAAAAGATTAAAAAAGTGGAAAAAAAAAACAAAAACAAACCTCTTCCTGGTTTAGTACCGTGACGTGGTGAAGAGGCTTACATTTTATTGGAATACATTTCAGTAATATAACCAAATCAAATCTTTCTTGGAGATATACATTTACTTTTTAATTCAAAGGCCGTCGGATACAAGGTTTGGAGTATCTATCGAGATTTGCTAAATCTCCAGTATAAAAATACCGATTAATCGAATATTATCAGCAAAAATCCTGATTTTTTTCCTGTAAAATCGGCTATACCTCACTTGAACAACGTTTTTATAAAATACAATGATAGATTCGAAAAGAACGGAAGATTTTACATAGAAAATGATACACTTTGCATATTTGAGAATCTTAAACATAATGCACGAGATTACCAAGAATGCTGGATTCATCTTGCCGTGAACAGGTCAACTAACAGGTTCGACTCCAAAACAAAAACTACGCTCAACTTGAAATTTTGCCTACTTTAAGGTTTCACCAAAAGCTGTCATTGACACCACTTTTGAATCGAATTCATGCGGTCCCCCAAAAGGGGTCACTCTTTAAAATTAGAAATATATGCTCGTGGTAGAGGAAAACGTATGATATTTAGCTTCCCCTCTCTGTTTTCTATGAGTCAACATTTGGAAAAAAAACCCTAAAAATATAACTTTTTGGGCGTATGAACAACAAATAAGTTTGATTATTTAAACAACTTACGAGATACTCCATTTTTTTTTGTTATATTTTTTTTTATCATTTATATAGAATAAATTATACAACGTAACCCTCTACGTGTGAACAAAGTCACGCTTGACGAGATAATTATTTCTATTAATATATTGAAGTTTCTGCGAATAATATTTCTATTATTGGTCCTATGACTGTTTAGTATTTTAAAATGTCTAAACTTAATAACTTTTTGAACCGTATACATTTGAAAACATAATGAAAAAGGAGCACAAATCACGAAAAATGCACTTCTTTTGCATAAAAGTGCGTATAAATATATGTTCCCCCACCTACTAAGTTTTTTATACAGGGTGTCCCAAAATACCCGCATTTCCCTTAACGTACTAATTCTACATGCAAATATAATAAGAAAACTTCATATAAATTTTTTTCCGAAAATGCTTCCTAAAGGAGCTACGACCCTCTGAATATGGGGCCTAAATGTAGTTTTTATTGATTATCTCGGAAATACTTTCAGACAACTTTATGAAACTCTATTCACGATTTTGCATTATTTAGGCTTATTCGTACAGTACTGACCAAAACTTATTTCATCCATAGGTGGAGAAACGAGGGATAGTTTCCATTTCTTTTATTATTATTATTTTAACCTCCCCACAATCAAATTGTGGGAGGTTACTACATTTAGTCCAAAATCGAAAATTGAGATAATATCAAATCTTTACGTTTTGAGGTCCCAGGAACCCAAAAAGTGGTTTTTAAAAAATGTCTGTGTGTGTGTGTATGTATGTTAGCACGATAGCGGCGAAGCTACTAAACGGATTTGGATGAAACTTTGCATGAGGGTTTCTTTAGTGCTCCAGAAGATCTGAAAAGGTTTTGGTTGAGATCGGATTACGTTTAGTACCGTTTTGGCACAACAAGTTGTTTATTTTATGATTACATACAATTTGTAATCGAACCATTGAAAAGCAGTAAAAAATCCAATTTGAACGATATATCACACTTGCATCCTTTCGATTTCGTTTCCGTTAAAAAAATTAAAAAGAATTCGTTATATGTGCACACATGACAGCATCCAAAAAATATTATTGGTATTATTGTTAGGGGAAAATGTATTTTGCCATCTGCCAAAAATATTTGGGTTGGTAACCTTTGTGAATGTTGATTTATAGGTTATGATACGTGACGTCACAGCTAACCTGACAAAAATATATATATATTTCTTAAGATTTAAGAATATTACGTAGATATTATTAAAATTTCTGCCTGGTTCCCGTACTTTCAACTAAAAGCTAGTACAGTGTAATGTTTATGAAGTTCTAAATACTTTGTCCTAATAAAATAGAACTCTTTTTGTAGGTTGGAAATCTAACCTGTAATTAGCTGTCTATTTTTATTAATCAACAATTAGGCAATCCAAACCACGTGACTTCCAACTATGCTTGCAGTCAAACATTTGTTGACAGTAGTTAAACGTTTGTCAAAACAGTTTGTGTTTTTCCGTCGGCCTGGCTAACTAAGTATCTTGATATTTTAACAATATAGTGTTTTTTGTGGATTGTGGCAAGGCGTTTTTGATTGTTTTCAAGTAATAAATTTTATGTAATTATGCAAAGTGAGTATTTTAAGAAGTTGGTGTTGGAAAATCAAGATGGAAAATCGAGATGTAAAAACGATGGAAGGTCCCTTTTAATCGCGGCTATCCATCTTTGACGTCGTTTTCTCGACAGATCGTTTATATGAGGGAAATATTTAGAATTCACGACGGTAAAAGCTAACCTTGTCATGATTTCCACGATGTCCACAACCCACTACTATGCACATATCAGGCCTTTTTTCCAATTATAGCCAATAATATTATCACGAAAAAATCTAATAAGACACATTAAACAATTCTTTACAACGCAAAAACTACATGAAAAAATGCTGCACTGGTCACAAACCAACCCAAATATTTTTGACAATGTCAAGACTCATTTTTGCTGGTTTTTTAAAGGTAATAATTGTTTATAGCCGTGTTCGGATATTACGTCTGATTGATGAGACGCGTCACAATCGTTCATTTAATGCAAATCGAGCTAACCGGGCTAAATCTGAAACGTTCGAATATTACAAAATAAAGGACTCAGACAAGCTCGACTTGCTCGGGCCTTTTTGATCGTGCAGGAAGATTTTAATTTGACGCATACGTAGTCCGCTTGAACTGTCCATAATGTTATTGACTTGTTGAGGTTAGACTGTCATTTGGGCTAAATTCTGTATTATTTTTATTCGCTATTCAATGTTCTACAAAATCTTCGAAACGTTATCTGTTAATACCCTTATAATATCCGGTAATTGATTAACATGCAACATAAACAAACATGAGAGGTATGTTTTAACACTTCAGTTCGTTCGATATTTGTCCATGAAATAAATGGTTCCAAAGTCACGTGTAATTTATCTGTTTGCTCAACGCTCTGATTTCCGATGTAATATCCAAACACAGCTGATTTGGATCCACCGTGTGGGGAGGTTCCAGCCGCTTCCAGTAGCTGCAGATTTTTTAAGTTAATTTCTTTATTTTTTAAAGACTTTATTATGATTACCCGGATAATATTACGTAAAAAAGCTCTCTTTACAATTAGCCGTACGACAAAACGTTGTCGAGGAATCAATAAAAACCTACATTTAGGCCCCATATTCCTAGGGTCGTAGCTCCTTTAGGAAGCATTTTCGGAAAAAAATTTATATGAAGCTTTCTTATTATATTCGCATGTAGAATCAGCACGTTAAGGGGAATGCGAGTATTTTGGGACACCCTGTATAATCGAGTATATCAAAAAGAATATTTAAAAAAACAATTTATTTTTCTGCTGCCGCTGATTTTTCTATTCTTACTAGAATACTAGACCATAATACAATAATTCAATCTCACTTTGATTACTGTGCTTCCTGACTTTTTTAATTTCATTTAAATAAGATACATGCACTACAAAAGTTACAAAGTAGAGGTACACGTATAATATTGTGCAACAGGTATACACCTACAGCAGTTCTATTGGCAGCTCTTGAATTGATATCTGTATTAAATAGATTATCTACATGTCCGTGACATTTATATATGAAATTAGGAACTTGTTTTTATCACCATACTACAATGAATTTACATTCTACTCAAATGAAATCCATCAACATAATACAAGAAGTAGTAATAACTTTTATAATAACATTTAATATTTAAATATTTTTCAAAAGTTATGACCAATTCAACTACCAATTGATATAAAAATAGTTCAAACCTAATTAATTTTAAATTTAACTTAATGAAACATATAAAAAGGTAATTTCAGAGATTAATTATGTAGATCTTGTAAAGTTTATAATCATATTGTTTTAAGATATTGCACAAATTGTTGTTATAAATTTCTCTCTAACTACTACTTTCAATTTTAATTATATTGTATTTTTAATATATTTATGTATATATGTTATGTATATGAGTGAGTATAGATTGATAGATAGATAAAGATAGATAGATAGAGAGAGATAAAGACAGATAGATAGATAGATCTTAATTGGTCATATATATACAAATTATGCTTTGACACAGCAAAAAAAAACAACAAAAAAAGTGGTTGTCTTAAATAAGAAAAAAAAAACCGCTGCCCAAGGAATTACTACTTCCACATTTAGATTTTCTATTCAAGTCACTCACAACGAAAAAATTTTGTATGTGGAAATAATTGTTTATGGAACTTTAATAATATAATATTTGAAATCCTCTACCCCAAAAACCCATAAAACGATACCCCACATCGGTAGTGGGGTGGGGGTGGTGATAGGGGGTTGATAGTGGGGGTGGATGAAGTAGAAAAATATTTTGAGGTTTCTGGTTCTTGTACACACACTAAATCACATTTTTTTTTCATTCTCTTTAATAATGGGGTGGGGGTGGTAATGGGGGTGGCTAATGCCAAAATTTTTTTTGAGACCTTAGTTTTTTGTGGATACTAAATACCAATTTTATAGACTCTTACCTGCTTGACTTGCCTATTTACCCCAAATTTACCCCAATTTACCCCCCAACCCTTCGACAGAACAAGATGAAAATATAATCTAGTTCCAGATCTCGTTAAAGTACATATGTGTACCAAATCTCAAGTCAATATCTTAAACGGTTCCAGAGTAAACGTGCGCACAAAAAAAGATACAGACAGACCGACAGACATAATTTTTTTTTTTTCGTTCAAACTTAAAATCTCGATGTTTCATGACATTCTAAGCCTTTTTGAACAATCAAAATTTTTAAAAAAATTTTTTGTCGTTACTATACTTCCACTGAATGTGGAAGTAATACACAATGAATAAAACAAATTAATAACAGAGTAGAGTAAATAACAATAAAGCACATAAAATAACGAACAAATAATCATTATCACACATAGAGTAAGTTTATAACATTAAACGAGAAAAATCAGTTGACAGGAATTCGTCAAACTCATAGAATGCTTTTTCAAGGAGGAATCTTTATATTACATACTAGCTGACCCAGCCAACGTTGTTTTGCCATATAAACTATAAATTTTTGTCCAAAAAATAAAAAGAAAATTTCTGGATAGGGCCACCCTTATCACCTAGGGGTATACAAAATAGCCTACGATCTATTCTCAGACCTACCAAATATACACCAAAAATTTCATAAAAATCGGTCAAGCCGTTTCGGAGGAGTTCGATAACAAACACTGTGATACGAGATTTATTAAAAAGCATAAAGTCATAACATAAAAATAAGATTTGCACTTTGTTAAGGCATTTTGACAGCTAACTGACCGCTGTCAAGTGTCAATTTGGACAGTTTGACATCGGATTTGAATTCAGCAACCTCAAAAACATAAAGCTAGACATTAAAATCGAAAAAATAAGTTATTTAAAAATCTATAAAGACTGCACGAATAAATAAATCTGTGGTGGAGCTTTGGAGCTTTCAAGCTCCGTAGCAGCCAAAGTATTGATTTTCGAGCTTTGTGCCCATTGAGACTTTTGCTTGGGATGACGAAACCTAAAACATATCCAAAATTTAGACGATTTGACCGAAACCCAATTTCCATAAGATTATTGCGGGGTCCTTTGAAGGTGTACCTTCATCTGGAACTCGATTATATTTTAATCTTATTCCGCTGAAGGGTTGGGGGTAAAGCAAGCAAGAAAGAGTCCATAAAACTAGAATTTAATGTGTGTGTACGAGAAGCCAAGCAAAAGTTTTTTGACATCAGCTACATCTACTACCATGTCCGTTACCTCCCTCACCCTATTATTAAAGGGGGTAAAAAAATAAAATTGTGGTTTAATTTGTGTACAAGAACCAAATTTAGAAAAGTTACTGATGCCTAAAGTATACTTATCTAATTTGTATTTGAAATGCCAACGCTTACAAACAAATCTCACGGACATGAATAAAATCCCGCTTATTTTCTTTTGTGGGCGAAGTGCCCATTTAAAAGTTAATGAATAATTAGTCAGCGCTAAAAAGAAATCACAGACAATGAAACACATGCTGTCAGACTCTAAATTGAGACGAGACCAATCCCGTTTGTTTTTAAATTTCCACTAATTTCCAGCCAGCTGCGGGCCCGCAATCGTTAGGATGATTTAAACTAATAATTAGAACACTTAGGGAAGAACGAATTGAAACAATATCTCTCGAGGCAAAGAAAATTAATAGTCCAGTCAATCTAAGCATTCGACTCAGAAAAAAAATCGGCACCTACTGGAAGCGGCTGGAACCTCCCCACACGGTGGATCTTTGAAGCCGAAAAGACTACTAAAAATATGAACGATCTCATTTAATTATATACATATTAGGATGAAATATTTTTTTCATATTAAAATAGAAAAAAAATATCTCGTGATCGGTGAGATTTGAACCAAATCAAATCAAATCAAAAACTAGTTTATTTAAAATTAAAATAATACAGCATTTGACCCTCCCCAGGTACTCGCTTCGGAGCCAGTCAGACATCCACGGCGCCAGTCGTCGTGGAAATTGAAAGACTGGACAAAGTGAGGCCAGGTAGAGCTAAGAGCTAAGTGAGGCCAGGTAGAGCTAATAATATATCTCCTGGTCACGGGGGTGCAACATAAATATTAATTAAAGTTAAACATGTAAAAAAATAACTTAAAATAATTGAAATGAAAAGGCAAAAGGTGCGTGTATAAATAAATATCAGAGATAAATATGATGACCACGCGGGAAAATTATCGGCCAAAAAACCCGCTTCAAGTAATTGCTAGAGCGAGGGGCTATGCTAGACCGCACAATTTATTATTTAAAACATTTAATGTTTCAGAAGATTTTAATATTTACAAAAAATATAATTAGGAAGGGAAAAATTTAGGAAACGAAAAAGGCAACAAACAGAAACGAAGAAGGTAAAAAGAGTTAGATATCGGAAGTTGCGCGTGATAGATTTTATAGTATAGAGAAAAGGGGATGTGGCTAAATAGGTTGCCGAAAGATGGGCAACGCCTGATATGGTAGGGATTTGAACCTACGAACTTGAGTGTTAAATTTATAGTCTGCACGCCAAATTGATTTTTTATTTTATTTAATTATGGTTCACATGTCAATGGTATGACATCTATTTTAATTGTACAATTTATAAATATATCTACGTACGTTACGATGAGCGCGAACTGTGCACGCAGAGTAACGCAGAGGCCGATGTTGTGGCAGGTGACATTCAGACTACGTGATTTTAATTTTTCTCAGCCGAGTTTGTGTTATTTATGTTGTTACTTCGAATAAAATCGTTTTTTTTGCTTCCACGTCCAGTGGAAGTATAGTAACGACAAAAAATTTTTTAAAAATTTTTATTGTCCAAATAGGCTTAAAATGTCATGAAACGTTGAACAAAAAAATTTCTGTCTGTCTGTCGGTCTGTCTGTCGGTCTGTCTGTCTGTCTGTAACTTTTTTTTGTGCGCACGTTTACTCTGGAACCGTTTAAGATATCGACTTGAAATTTGGTACACATATGTACTTTAACGAGATCTAAAACTAGATTATATTTTCATCTTGTTCCGTCGAAGGGTTGGGGGGTAAATTGGGGTAAATTTGGGGTAAATAGGTCAATCAAGCAGGTAATAATCCATAAAATTGGTATTTAGTATATACAAGAGAAGCTAAGGTCTCAAAAAATTTTTGGCATTACCATCCCCACCCCCTTATTAAAGGGGATGAAAAAAAATTGTGATTTAGTGTACCTATGTACAGGAACTAGAAACCAGGAACCAAAATATTTTTTACTTCATCCACCCCCACTACCACCCCCCTATCACCACCCCCCACCCCACTACCGATGTGGGGTATCGTTTTATGGGTTTCACATATCATATTATTAATGTTCCATAAACAGTTATTTTCACATACAAAGTTTTTTTCGTTGTGAGTGACTTGGATAGAGAATCTGGATGTGGAAGCGGTTTTTGTATTGGTTATGATTTATCTAAGATTGAAATGTGTAGGGAAGAGAATACAAAAAAAAACCTACTTAATTTGTCAAAGATTAAAAACCTCTTCTGTACAGGAAGTACAGATTTTAAATGGCACAGGTCTACACACAATTTTGTGGGGAGGTTAAAATATAGGGAGCTAATTCTTGATATTGCCCGATGGTTCAGATTTAACATACTAAATGTTCTGAAAAATCCTCCTTACGCAAACCCCTTTTTCTCAACCCCAAGTGTAAACGTTTTTATATTTTGGCTATTTTCTCCAAAATTATTGATTTTATTTAAAATCATAGAAATACTTTTTTTATAGCAGACAAAATTCCCTTCCCAACGATGTTGTATAACACAGTCTACATTAAAAATACTTTTTAATAGATAACAGTTCCCTACTTTGACAGCTTCGCTATTATGGCCTCGCCTGTGAGATGTCAACAAAGTCGAAAATTGTTTAAAGAATTACGAATCCTATTATTTTATAACAATTCTTTTATGGCTCAAAATTCTAACTTTTCAGTTTAGACATTTGACCTTGAAAATTTAAAAATTTTCGCCTGCGGCGTATTTGCCATTTTTCTTTCATTATTATTATACATGAGTCAGCAGAAATACCACCTGAAAAAAGTCCTGACTAAGAGTCTGAACAGTAGACATATTTTTCGAACTCTAGTACCCCCCAGTGAAAATTGCTTAAAATTTGCTGTGAGTTTCACCCTTAAAAGCCCTTAAAAGTTATACACAGGGTGCTACATTTCTGTTTTTTATCTTTAATTAGATAATTAATGACACCTCTGCATCCCTGTCAAAAAATCCTTATAAAAATTTTAACTAATTTTTGTTACAGGTTTTTATAATTTTTGATGTGTGTATTTTAAATGTGTTGTTAATGTAAATTCCCCGTACTAAGTCGATTAGTAATGGTAGATTTTTGTACTAAAAAGAAGTTGGCTAATGCCAACAAATTTTTTGAGACCTTATAACCTTCTTTTGTATATACTAAATACCAATTTTATGAACTCTTATCTGCTTGATTTATCTATTTACCCCCATTTACCACAATTTACCCCCCGGAATAAGATTAAAATATAATCTTGTTCCAGATCACATTAAAATACATACGTTTACCAAATTTCAAGTCAATATCTTAAACGCACAAAAAAAGTTACAGACCGACAGGCAGACATTTTTTTCGCCCAAACTTAAAATCTCGACGTTTCATGACATTCTAAGCCTATTTGAACAATAAACATTTAAAAAAATTTTTTGTCGTTACTATACTTCCACTGGATGTGGAAGTAAAAGTATTGTAGAAGTAAAAGTATTATAAATCACTGTGTAGTTTAATTAAAAGAAATAGGTTCAAACATTTTTTAATAACCATTTCTAATTCAACAAAGTGAAGTCTATCTACCGTAACACGATGCCCCTTTCCTCGTAAATCAACCCTGTATATTTAGGTTTAGTTCTTAGGTACTTAGGCATGTACTTAGTCCTAAAAGCTTAAGAATAAATACCAAGGTTGTGACTTCTGACAAAAATATTCCAAATGGTTGAAAAAGTATTCTTAATTTAAAAAATCGCCAAAAAATGGTTGTTTATTTTCAAAGAGACCTCTAATTCAAACACCTCTGGGGCGATTACAGAAAACTAAAATCGGTTATGTTATACATCTTTCGAAAGGAAATTTTGCCAGCTATAAAAAAGTACTTTTATGATTTTTTTATAAAATCATTAGTTTTTGAGAAAATACCCAAAATATAAAGATGTGCACATATGAGGGTGAAACAAAGGAGGTTGCAGAAGGAGGACTTTTCAGTACTTTTAGTATGTTGGATCTGAACCCTCAACGAATATCTATACCAAAAATTACCTCCCTATTACTTGTCTCTGGGTTTGGACAAAATATTGCTTAGATTGACTGGGGTATAATATTTACAAAAACTCTTACGTTTATTAGGGCCGCTCCTAGCACCACCATCCATCCCCAGCCGCCATCCGGGGGAGTTACCGGCTCCATGGTGTAAACTCAACGTCTAAAATCCTCAATCACTTCACAGTCACAGGGCACAGGGCTTACTGATCACTATTTACATTTTTTTTTAAGTTCCGTTATCAACACACAATATATACATATATATCACTCCGCTAGTCGATTCGATTGAATGGCTCGATAAGTTGATAAGAGGAGATTAAACGTGAGTTCGAAAAACAACGTTACAGAACGTGCGAAAAAAGTATGTAAAAAGTGCGAATTAGACTGGCACAATGAAACGCCCGTTTGATTAGTCCGCCGCTCACAAACACATTAATTTCATTACTTAGGATCGCCGTTCGCGTTGAATCCTTGACTTGTACAATGTTTAATTGTGGCAATACACCACTTGGAAGCACGCGTTGATGGTTATTTGCTGTTTATACAGTTATCGCTATTCTTGCGTTTTCTTACGCACTGGATTCTCGCTGGCACGGGACAATGTCCCCGGAGTTATATCCTTGAGATGTGAAAGTGCATTTTCAGTATTTGTCAACCGCGTGCAGTTTTCTTGGCCGATCGTAGTTATTTTGGATAAAGGTTGCCTGCGGCTATTTATATGTAAACAAACGACACGCAACACACGTGAGCAACTAATGCCCGTCCAAACTCCACGTTTCTAAATATACCTTACAAATTACGGAAATACTACTGGAGTCACAAAGGCCAGTTGGCAGACACAACTACCTAGACGGACTAGATGTTAATGACGGCAATATAATTAACATAATGGTTGGTCGTTTTGCTACCTGTTCAACGAAACTGTTTAAATATTGCTATTGTCTTGATCTACCAACCGATAAAGCTGAGATTTTGTAAATTTTAAGCTTTCAAAATTACCCAGTTGTCTATTACTTGTATTGTAGTTCTAAATAATCTTAAATTAATGTCCAGACACAAAGATATTCAAAGGGCTACAACAAAATTTAAAAGAGTGTATCATTTGTAAAACCTCGAGCGAGAATATATAATAAAGTAGGTAGAGAAGTTGTAGAAAATATTGTTTTAGAAACTGTAAGAGAAAATCCTAATATATCGTCTTGGGAAATACAGGAAAATTTAGGAATCCCAAAAACAACTGCGTTGCATTGCTTTAAAAAAAAAATAAATTCAAACCCTACAAAATTAGGATTAGTCACCTATACCCAAACGACTTTCAAAGGCGTCTCGATTTTTGCCAGTGCTTTTTGCGTTAGTGCATTGAAGTGTCAGGATTTGAAGAAACAATTATATGAACAGACGCGGCCCATATAAGCAGTGCCGGAATTTTTAATCGGCATAATAACCACCGTTGAGCTCATGAAAATCTGGACGTAACCGCTACAGCCAATCGTCAAGGATGATTTGGATTTGGTGTATGGTGTGATTTTATCGGATACCAAATAATAGGTCCTCATTTTTTTCACGGTAGTTTCAATACCGAAAGTTTTATTAACATTCTACGACAAGAAATAGAGCCCTTTGTAGACAATATGCCTGTAAGAAAATTTCAAAGATTAATTTACCAACATGTTGGCGCCCCAGGGCATACGTCAAATGAAACACGAAATTATTTAAATGCTCAATTTGGCGATTTCTTTCCTACTTGCTTATACTGTCTTCAGTCATTCTACAAATTTTCAGGACTACACCTTATCAATTTTTTAATCGAAAAAATTACATGTTTGACCGCCCACCCACCCACTATCCTTCCAGACTGCCTTCTAGCGGCCGCGCTCTCACTATGTCGGTAACAATCGAACCTGTATTCGATAAAATATCGACTACATTGAGTTACATGCCCCCCTCTGTAGCCAGCTCTTAGACTATTAATAAACAACAAAGTAGTTTAGACATAGTTTAATTTTTAGGAAATAATGGGTGTCAGTCAACTTACCCCCCCCCCCCCCCCCCCCCCAGTTATTATTTCTTCTTCAATTTGCTAGCACACGATGTTTAGACCTAGCACAACCATTTTTAAAGCTAGCACACCCCTGCATAAATAATAAATAGAGGCTGCTTGGAGGGGGCAAGTTGACGCTAGCCCCCCCCCAAGTTTTTTTTCTTCTTCAATTTGCTAGCACATAATGTTAAACCTGGCACGCCCTAGCACAACTACTTTCAAAGCTAGCACACCTACAGGGTGTAATTTTTTTCCTCCCCAGTTATTTTTCTTGTCTTGAATTTGCTAACACGCAATGCTTATACCTAGCACACCCTAGTACACTCACTTTCCAAGCTAACGCTCTTACAGATTCGATAATATACAGGTTAGAATTTTGTCCCACCCACAGATATATTACATTTTCTATTATTACTCAAATTACCTTACCAAAAATGTAATATATCTGTGGGCGGGACAAAATTTCTACCCAGTATATTATCGACCCTGTAGGAGCGTTAGCTTGGAAAGTGATTATGCTAGGGTGTGCTAGGTATAAGCATTGCGTGTTAGCAAATAACTGGGGGGGGGGGGCTGAGGAAAAAATTTACACCCTGCATATTACCGCCCCTGTAGGTGTGCTTTGAAAGTAGTTGTGCTAGGGTGTGCTAGGTCTAAACATTATCTGCTAGCAAATTGAAGAGGAAAAAATAACTGGGGGGGGGCGTCAACCTGCCCCCCCGAAAACAACCCTCATTTATTATTTATGCAGGGGTGTGCTAGCTTTAAAAAATATTGTGCTAAGGTGTGTTAGGTCTAAACATTGTGTGATAGCAAATTGAAGAAGAAAAAATAACTGGGGGGGGGGCAAGTTGACTGACCCAAATAATGGTCCTATTTTGTAGTCAACTAGATTTCCCGATATAATCCCTGCCGCCTTTTGGCTATATATGGGTCGCGTGCGCCGACGTCACAGATTTTGAGACCTTAGGAAAAACAAACAGCTGTCATTGAGAAATCCGCCGATTAAACGTGTACCTTTAAAGTGAATTTTGCAGTGTTTGTGCCATTTAAGAACTTCTTGTTGGATTATTTAACATCTACAACTATTCTTAATACTGTTATATAAACAATTTTGTTCGTCAGGATGACGGTTAGTTCGTATTTTGCAGAATTGTCTCTTGGTGTAGAGGTTAGGTATACGGCTGCCATCGAATTAAATCCTTATATTTTGAGAAAAAAATACTTTAGTACAAACATTGATGTATTTCCAAATGTTACACATAAGGATGTTGCGAATTACTTGATTTTTGAAAGAATTGCATAGACAGAAGGACGAATTCAAGGCATTGAAAAGTCTTGAAGCTGTTTGTGGTTAGATGAAAGAAGTACTCTGCAAGAAATTTGCAGGATAAAAGCTTGTTACAACGGTAAGAATTAGTTATCAACGATTTTTTTCATATATGGTTGCCTAATTAAATGTTGTGTTATAAATAATTACTAATGCAGAAATTAATTTTTCAGGATATGAACTCTTAGCATCATGAATAAAAGCCATTGACTCCTTGGACTATTGCAGATTCAGATGGTTCCTTAATGCTCACTGGGATTGTGTTGCCAGTCTAGACAAAACATGTTCACCACTTAACAGGAAATCTTTCCTTTTAGTTTTTTAGCAATGAACATGGCTATGGTTGGAGATTAACCGCTGTAAATTTTGTGAAAAAGACACTTTATAAAATAAACAATGAAAGACTGACGTATCTACTGTAAACTATTTGAAGTATGTAATAAGATGTACACAATTTCTTCCAGCGGTTAACCCTTCGTCTATACCTTATATACCTATACTTATATACCTATAGATTGGACTACGCAAACCATTGTAATTTTTGTAAATTTTTTATTATAATATATTATATAAAATGTTTAACATGTATTTTACTATTTTATGTAGGTCAATTGTTAATTATGACTTGTATTCTCTTAAATATACTCTCCCTCCGTGCAGTTCATGCTTCGCTCAACTAAAATTTAAATAAGAAATAGTTATTAAAAATAGAGACAAACCAATATAAAATGTTAATTTTCTTTACCATGGATTGTTTATTGCTTGTTTGAGCAGCAGTTATTACTATCACAATCATTCTTGCATTAACATGCAACAACTTAAAGCATTTCTTTTAATTGCCTGGAATTGTTTAACATAACCTCTTCTTCTGGCTGTAAATCGACGTTATTATATAAAAACTGATGTTGTCTCGGATTGCCACACTTCCACAATTAATAATACAATAAAAACTAGCCATTGTGTATGATATAATATCGATAAATTAACTCCTATATAAAAAAGTCTATTTGACAGTCACATTTTGTCACTTTGACAGCGATAAAAAAGGTGCATCGTTTTTTATCACGATAAAAATGCCTGTTCCTCAAAAGCAGAGTATATCTAGTAGTCGCACGTCATTTTAAAATCTGTACTGTCGGCTATAATTTTTAAGTCTTATGGAAACTATACTGTACGATATGAGTCGTTTTGAGAAAATTATAATTATTTTTAATTGTTGTTCGTTCACATATTCTGTCGTTAATTTATCTTGACTTCCGGTCTCGCGATTTTTTCATGTCAGTTTTTCTCATAAAATCACTGATTGGCAAAATTATTTCGTTACAAAGAGAAATTTATCCGATAAAAAAAAAGCTCTTGTGATTTTACTGTTGATAAAAACTCTAGGATTACGAAAAATTTAATTCTGAGGTTCAGTCAGTCACCATTTGACAGCTAATGACAGCAGTTTGTTTTTCCTAAGGTCTGGAACCTGTGACGTCACGCGCACGCGACCCGAGAACGTTCTAATAATAGAAGACTCCTGTCATGATTGGAAATGCAACAAATACTGTAAGGACAAGGTGTCAAAAAGGCATAGATGTCAATGGAAGACAATTATTGTAGTTTAGTGTTCGTATTTTTTTCAAAATTATTTTATATTCTAAGAAGTGTTGTTGTTAATAGTTTTCCATGGCCTCCTCACAAATATATTAAATTTTTCGAAAATTAACCACTTTTTCTAGAGATAAATATGACATATGGTACATCGTTGGATAGCTAATTTAAGTCGTGATCGAATAATGAAATAATTTACAGTATGTTCCAATAAAAAAAAGCAAGTTATGTCTACACCTCTAAAACTGAGGGTGGCATAATTTTCTTCTTATCAGCAACAGATTCTACTCAAAAAAGTGCTTTAAGAATATTTTACGTGATTTTCGATTCGACACTTGGCAATTGAGGTCATCCAAAAACGTCAATTTTCCAAAAACGCTCTGTAGTTCGGTAGTCGAAAAAGATGGACGATTGCGGTTTGCGCTCAGGACACCTATATTGGTTTTTGTCTATCTACCATAGTTTTAGAGAAAACCCCAAATCCCATCTAAGTTGGTCCACCCTGTACAATGTTTACCACTATTTTTATTTTGGCCAGTTTGAATCACTACCATCAAGTAGTTTGCGTGTGTAAACATTACATTGCTCTTTAATTATGGTTGAACTAACTAAACGTGAAATAATTATGTATTAATGATTGTTAGTTTTGAAAACAGACGGAGATCTCTAGAAAATGCATATACACTCTTTACTGCAACATTCCCCACAGAAAGTCTCCTATTTCAAAATAAACAGTCAAAAATTAATTATAGGAAAGAACTTGTCAGTGAAGTGATGCATACAATCACATAAACATAAGACAGTTGAAACGAACGAATAACCTGACTCGAAAAGTATAAGCAAGCATATAATAAAAGAATAATAATTTTTGGATAAAAATATGAGAAATTATTTTTTTTCTAAGAACGATATCGCGATAACGCACTATTATATTATTCGGCTTTATACATGCTGTATACACTAACCCATTACGTGCATTTAAACAGACACTGATTAATTCGTCACACCACGATCTACCTCCTCCCAGCCTATCTTAATGTATTAATTCGCTTCTGTTGTGACGTCTGAGGACCGTGAATACAAACATTTTATTTATTAACGCAAATGAAATCAAAATATGTAATCTACATTAATGCTATTCAATTCCGTGTTCTAATCGTTACACTCAGCCTAATTTAATCACCTAAATACTCTAGCAGAATCTGATAAATAACAATTCAATCAAGTGTTCAATGTATTATCATCAAATTAGGTATTTCAATAAAACATTTTGTTTTATTAATTGCTGTACATGAAGTTAAAATTTAAGCACCAGACATATTCGAAACACGCAAAAGAGAATGATTCATTTTAAATTAATCAGTTTTCGAACTTAGAAAATTTATAGGAGGCACATTTGAAAAATTTTGAGCTTTAGAAAGTAACTAGTATAGCTTCTCCTTTTTGCTACATTGAATATAGACAAAAAACACAAGCTATTTAAGAAAGCCCCGCTTTAAAGCCAAATTATAACGCCCTGTCTCTCTTGGGGTTATTTAAAATTAATTCTAAATAAATAAAAATACGAAATTAACAATAACTAATTTATTCACAAAATGGTAGAGCAATGAGAACAATCCAGGGTATGGGCGAATAAATTTGTGCTAAAGATAAAGAAGTACAAATAAATAATCAAACAATGCACAGATGTACGGAGAGACAGACATAACTGTCCACAAATAAATTATATACATATTTAAAAGGTAACAAAATACTAAAAGCAATATAGTGGATATTGGCCAATTATGTAATTATTCAAAGGAAAAACAGCTACAAAATTGTTCATTTGTGTTTACTAAAAGAAAATTTAAAACAAACCGTTTTCTAATGAATAATAAAATATATATCAAATGATGAATCCAAAGAGGTAAGTCTGCATTTTAGCGTAACATCGGAATTTTTGCGAAATTTTTTCAGGATACACTAATTTTCGGCGCAAATGCATAGTTTTTCCAAAAAAAATTTTTCAAATTTTCCACCATAACACTCACTCTCCGTCACTGTAAACATTAAAAATCCTCCATTTCGGCCGATTTTCATGTCATGTTCACCGTGTAAAGTGTTCCAAGTGTTCCAAGCACACCAAAAAAATTGCTTTTCCATAAAAAATAAATTATTATTTACCAAAACTCCAGAAACCAGAAAATGAAAAATCATCAAACTGTCAAACTAATGCGCATGTGTATCCTCACTTTAAAGTTGTGTCTAAGGTATCGAGCAAAATCTCTATGATTTTGAAGTGGTATTTGCATATTCGTGGGCGAACGATGATGTCACGGTTTTTTGCAAAAATTTTGTAAGTCAAGGTAGTTTGGCGAAGGTTATTGTTTGAGCATTCCTAGGAGGGCAAGGATTATTTTTGAATATTGCAAAAAATGCATTGCATATGAATAATTTGAACGTTTGTTTTTGGTTTTCCAAAAATTTTTGCGCAAAAATTTTTGGAAAACCAAAAACAAATGCTCAAAATTATTATTCCAAAAGTTTTTGCGCAAAAATTTTGGGATAACCAAAAACAAACGCTCAAAATTATTATTCCAAAAATTTTTGCGCAAAAACTTTTGGAATAATAATTTTGACCGTTTGTTTTTGAACTTTTTGGAAACCCAAAAACAAACGCTTAAAATTATTGCATTTTTTGCAATATTCAAAAATGATCCTTGCCCTCCTAGGAATGCCCAAACAATAACTTTCGCCAAACGACCTTGACTTACTAAAATTTTTTGTAAAAACCCGTGACATCATCGTTGGCCCACAAAAATGCAAATACCATTTCAAAATCATAGAAATTTTGCTCGATACCTTAGACAAAATTTGAAAGTCAGGATACGCATGCGCATTAGTTTGACAGTTTGATGATTTTCCATTTTCTGGTTTCTAGAGTTTTGGTAAATATAATTTATTTTTTATGGAAAAGCAATTTTTTTGGTGTGCTTGGAACACTTGGAACACTTTACACGGTAAACATGACATGAAAATCGGCCGAAATGGAAGGTTTTTAATGTTTACAGTGACGGAGAATGAGTGTTATGGTGGAAAATTTGAAAAAATTTGTTTGGAAAACTCTGCATTTGCGCCGAAAACTGACTTCAGATTCGTGTTCTACGACCCCAAATTAGTGTATCCTGAAAATATTTCGCAAAAATTCCGATGTTACGCTAAAATGCAGAATTACCTCCAAAGATAGTACAATAAAACTTAACTAAAAAACAAATATGGTGTATATACACCAGTTATTTGTTACATATTTTCTTTACCAATGAACAAATGTCTATATTAAGCGATTAAAATTGCATCACACGAGAACAGTGTGTGTCTATTTATACGAAAACGAAACAGACTTAAAAGATAGTTTTCACAATGTCGCGTAAAAAGTTAAGTGCAACCGAAAACACTGCACTATAGAGTTAATTGTTGGATCGTTGGACGGGAAATAAATTGTTTATTCTACTAACAACGCTCCCGATGAACAGAAAACACTTTCACTGGATTGCAGATTGCAGCACACCTCTATAATTGGTGGATGAAGTAAAAAAATATTTTGAGGTTTCTGGTTCCTATACATATACTAAATCACTATTTTTTTTCATCCTCTTTAATAAGGAGGTGGGGGTGGCTAATGCCAAAAATTTTTTTGAGACCTTAGCTTCTCTTGTATATACTAAATACCAATTTCATGAACTCTTACCCCAAATTTACCCCAATTTACCCCCCAACCCTTCGACGGAACAAGATGAAAATATAATCTAGTTCTAGATCTCGTTAAAGTACATATGTGTACCAAATTTCAAGTCAATATCTTAAACGGTTCCAGAGTAAACGTGCGCACAAAAAAAAGTTACAGACAGACAGACCGACACAGACAGACAGAAAATTTTTTTTCGCTCAAACTTAAAATCTCGACGTTTCGTGACATTTTAAGCCTATTTGGACAATAAAAATTTTTAAAAATTTTTTTGTCGTTACTATACTTCGACTGGACGTGGAAGTAATAAGATTAACAAATTAATTTATTTTTTAAAGGGTAACAAAATAGGTAATTTATGCACGAAAAATATAAAATAACGTAATTTGAGGGCTTTTATGACTATGAATAAAAATGGCCGTTACACTAATTGTCTGTTGTCATTTACTTTATGGTACAAGTATCAAAGTCTTCTTGTCCTGAAACGCAAACTGCTTATTTGTTCTTCCACGTTTGATGCCGTATGCTGCTTAAACCGAATTGGAATCGAATACTACTTTGTCCAAGGTACTTAAAAATCGCTTAATTTCTAATCGTTTATTAATCTCAATTTGTTTTTTGGATTGTATTCTTGTATACGTTTCGAAAAATTGCGTTCTAAAATTAATGAATTTGAAGAAGTATAGTTTTACTTACGCGTCAGTAAATATTCGAAATGGTGACCACCAGCTTCCATTCAGCAGTAAAGATGTTGCACATTCTGCAGCATTTGTGGAGTGATTTGACGACATTCGTTGGCTATACGTTGACTAAAACATATTATTTTTCAAGTATGGTCATAACAATTTCTTAAAAATTTAAATTAAACCTGAAATAATCAATCAGGCATCGTTGGTATATTGCGTCAAAACTGAATTCTCGCAGTACTTCAACGGAGGTATGCGTGGTGCAGGCTTCCGTCAAAAAAATTGAATTTTTAATTACCGCAGAACACATCTGAACTGAAAACAAATTTCAAGAAAAGCCTAATAACGGAGCGAAACCCGTCAACAAAAGAGAGTTGGACCAGCGGAGAGGAACACAAAATAGATGAATACTCTTAAAAACAATGAACAAGTTGAAGTACCTAGGAACGGACATGACAAACCAACTGGAACGTAGAGAAACGGTAAAGGAGAGAATCAAAACGGCATACAGAGTCACAAGGGCAATCATACCGTTCACTGAGAAAAATAAACCGTCAAAATGCCAACAATGACAGAGTCAAAAAAAAAACGCGGCAACAACAAAAGCCAACAGAAGAAGTTTTTGAGAAGAGCAGAAAGGGATATCGTCCAACTACTCGCAACAGCAATACGAAAAGTGCGACATAAAACATCAACAATATTAGGAGGAAAGACAATTAAAAAAAGAATGGAAATGTATGCAACGAAGTACCCATGGGGACATACCCAAGGAAGGGGCCCAACACATCTACTGAAGAAAGCGCTAGCACCACAATTCTATATATCTAGTATAAACGATATAGTGCATAGTATACCCCACAGCAACTATCAGTTTGAACTTGCCTGGTTGGAAGGAGTAAAAATGCAAAACTTTAAGTTATTGACAAAAGCCGAATTAAAAACAATAGTATTTGACCTAGCTAACAAAAGCAGTCCGGATGAAATTGATATGGCTTTTTATAAGGATAATTTCGACAACTTATCGGATCAACTGATTCATATTATTAACGGCTCTTTAGAGTTTGGTATTGTGCCTAGTTCGTTAAAAGTATCGACAATCATTCCTGTAAGAAAAGTACCTAAAACTATTAAGGCTGAAGAGTGTAGACCTATAAATATGTTACCAGCTTTTGAAAAAATATTAGAAAAAGTAGTATACCTGCAATTACTAGATTTTATTATGGATCAAAAAATACTTAGTAGATATCAGTCTGGCTTCAGAGAAGGTTTTAGTTGTGAAAGTGCGTTACAGTATGTTATCAATGAGTGGAAGGAAACCAAGAACAAGGGGAAAATGACAGGAGTAATTTTTTTAGACTTGAAAAGAGCATTTGAGACTATTGACAGGGAAATTTTGTTAGATAAGCTGAGCAAGTATGGTATCAATGGTGTGGTATGGAAATGGTTCGAATGTTACTTAAGAAATAGGGGGCAAAGGGTGAAATGTGAACATATATTCTCGAGCGAGCTACCTATTGATATGGGGGTGCCTCAGGGGGGCATACTTGGGCCGTTGCTATTTATAATTTATTTCAATGATATGTCCAAAATTTTTAAACACTGTAAATACCACTTTTTCGCTGATGATACTATAATCTATATTGATGAGAATGATCCTAGAGAGTTAGTAGATAAAATAAACCACGATTTAGAACTGGTCTCTAAATGGCTGGAAACAAATAAATTAAAATTAAATATTGCAAAAACAAAAGGTATGTTCATAAGTAATCAGCAGAATTCCCGATTATTCAAAGATATAAATTTACCAATCAAGATTCAAGAGGTAAACTTGTCATTGGTCTCAGAAAACAAATACCTAGGAGTTATTGTTGATTGCAACTTAAATTTTAAAAACCAAGTTGATTATGTATGTAAAAAAATATCAAAAAAAATCAGTGTTCTTAAACGCGTCAGTTGGTACCTAACTGTAAATACAAGGAAAACGGTCTATAACTCCATAATATTGCCTCATTTTAATTATTGTAGTACGATACTATATATGGCTAATCAAACCGATCTAGAACGATTACAAATGTTGCAAAATAGAGCAATGAGAGTTATACTCAAATGCAGCATCTACACTAGAATAAATGATATGCTAAAATGTTTGAATTGGACCAATATAGAAAATTTTCTTAAGTATAACGTTTTAGTTTTCATACATAAAATTAACAAAGAGATAGTTCCAGATTATTTAAAAAATATTTTAACTAAATTAGGAGATGTGCATAATTTCAATAACCGAGGAATTGATAATTTTGTAATTAAACAAGCTAATAGTGCATCAATGCACCGTTCAATTTTTTATAAAAGAGTGGTTGAGTATAACCGATTGGGTACTGATTTACGTAGAACTAATTTACATACTTTTAAAAGGCTATTAAAAGATGTCCTGTTATGAATTATTATATATAATAATATACATATTTCTTTCCTGTCTAAATTATATTTTTGTAATTAGTTTTATATGTATATATATTTTTTAGTTAGTTTTAGGTAGACTAGTTTTACTATGAGAAGATGCCAGGGCGGAGCCTAAATGCGCGAATATTTTTACCAGTGGCATAGCTTTATCAGGGGTATAGGAATGTGTAATTGCAATAAAAGTTTCGCGGTCAAGAAACTGTGAAAATGGAGTAGATTAAAACTTGCCAACTGTTACGAGTAACCTTTGTTCGGGAGAAGTGTAAGAATAGTAAGTTCTACTAAACATTGCCTAATAAAGTTGTTTTATTATTATTATTACCGTCGCCGCCGCTCTACTGCAGGGCACCGCCGCCACTGGTGTTGACACTGAATGTCACGTAATTCTTTCCCATTGGTTTAGAATGATGGAGGGCATAAACTCGTTTCTGCGCATATTTTTTGCTGGCATCTTCTCATAATAATACTACTTTAGTTTTAGTTTTATTCTTATATGTGTTGATATATGGTCACCAATGTAAAACAGCAATGTAAACTATGTATTTTTAATGTATAGCCAAGGGCTAAATAAACGTATTATCTATCTACCGAACATCAACAAACTAAAAATAGGGAGACCCTGCTACAGCGGAGAACAACAACTGAAGGGATCAGGATCAAAAAATGAACACCACAATAATATATCGCCACACTCGGAAATCGAGAAATCAGAGAAGACTCAGAAAAAGAAGATTCGAAGAAGCAGGAAGACAAAAAGAGGAGCATAAACACTCCATATTACAACACAACGCGGGAACATATTTCACAAAAAGACTCGGTAGAGGCAGAAGTCCAAAGACATAAAAAAGGGAGCTTGAACGCTCCCTCACGACACAATGCGGCAAAGCATCTCACAAATACCTACACCTCCCATCCCACATTCCTTTCCCGTGCGCCATATGGCGCAACAAGCATGACCTTAGTCCAACCCAGCGTGGACGTAGCAGGCCCAGCTGTATAACCCTGGGAGTGGCAGCAATGCCTACCGCATGCTGGTAAATCAATCAATCAATCAATCGAATATATTAGTTCAATTTAAGAAGTCAGATACAGTTGTAAAGAGAATTTAAGAGACTTTAAAACCAGAGATGGTCGAGGAAACTTTCCATATTTGATAAAAGTCTGTAAAAGTCATGCAAATAATATAATTTATGCACTCGTTTGGTATCAAAATGAAGCTTGCATCATGACGAATCAGATTTCACCATAAAATAGCTTATCAATATACCCAATGGAAAATTAGAAGGAACATTTCCTGGAAACTTTCCGAGGTTCCAAAACGTAAAATTTCCAGGAAGTTTTCCTTCTAACTCTTCATTGGGTATATTGATGGGCTATTTTATGGTGAAATCTGATTCGTGATGCAAGCACAGATCAAACAAACCAGATGTTTCACTTAATAGTATTCCCTATATAACCAGTTTCATTTTTTGTCGTGTGATGTATACCTTCCAGGATTCTGCGCAAAAGACATAAACAGAGCAACCTAGCGGTTGACATGGAAGTTAAAACCAGCGAGTATAATGTCACAGGAGGGAGTGTTTAGTACTGAAATCTCGGAGATGGAAGTCGTCATCAGCTACACCAGTGATATTAATTATTTTGGAATGTAGTGTATTGTATTGAAGCTTAGAGTTGTTATACATTTAAGTGGGTTTTTTTTGAGTATTTATTAATTATTTTTACGTGTCATCAGCTCCTCCTGTGACTATACTCGCTGGTTAAGACTGCTTGGTATATGCGCAGATCACTACACAAATTGGTACCTTCCAGAAGTTGATTTATTATCTAAACCATGAAACGTCATAAGTGAAACATCTGGTTTGTTTGATCTGTGATGCAAGCTTCATTGTGATATCAAATAAGTGCATACAATTATATTATTTATATGACTTTTACAGACTTTTATCAAATGTGGAAAGTTTCCTCAACCCATCTTTGTTTAAAACGATATGCTACCCCCGCTTAAGGGTTGAAGTGACCCGATCGACCATACCCAATGAGAGGATCCTCCTGATAATAAAATAGACGAGTCCGGGAATTTCTAGAAAAAATAATCATAGAAGCAAAAAACACGCCTATTTCGTTTTCGGTGGCTACCCTGTATAAATACGGCGACTATTGGTGTTAAGCTTCCGCGTTCCTAATTATTTCCCCGTGAACTTTTAACTCGAATACTGCCAGGGCTAATGAGGCAAAGTATTTGCCGCTATATCAAATATATATCATCCATAAAGCCAATGAAAATTCGGATGTTGTCATTGCGATAGTTTTTGTCTATAGTCCCTTCAAATTAGGAATAATTAAAGAAAATTTTCCCACAGTTATGAGACCTGTAGAAAGTGAAGTATTTGGGTTTCTAAACATGGTTTTCACCCCCCGCAGTTCTAAAAGAGGGTGGCTTTTGAGAAATAATACATATATATGAATTTCAGCGTTTTTTCGTCTTTCTCTCTATTTTGAGGAAAAACTATACATTTTGGTGAAAAATACCAAGAGAGCAAAGTTGTAGAGCATAAAATTTTCCACAAATCTTGTCTCTACTTTTTTTTTTTTTCGAATCCCGCTATATACATATAGATATAGACTTTTGCGCCTTTTTTTTAGATTTTAAGCTAAAATTATGCATTTTTATGAAAAATTCACTATCTTTAGGTGTTTTCTAATTTTTCACAAAAATGCATAGTTTTGGCTCAAAATCTAAAAGAAGGCGCAAAAGTCTATATGTATATTTATTTCTTTTGCGCCCTCTAGCAGCGAAACTAAGCGGAATTGGAAAGGCAGAGACAAGATTCATAGGAAATTTTATGCTCTACAACTTTGCTCTCTTGACATTTTTCACCAAAATGCATAGTTTTTCCTCAAAATAGAGAAAAAGACAAAAAAACGCTAAAATTCATATATATGTGTATATTTCTCAAAAACCACCCTTTTTTAGAACTGCGGGGTGTTTAGACAACCCAAATACTTCACTTCTTACACGTCTCATAACAGTGGGAAGATTTTCCATAAAACAGCGATTTTTTGACTAATATGAAGGGACTACTATTAGTACGTCGGATGGCTGGCTCTAGCGTTCACTAACCCAATACCGAGGTATAACCAAATAGAACCTATTTCATTTTATTCAGCAGGTTTTTTTACATAGGAAATCACGTTTGACGACACTCTCCGTTGGTCGAGACTGAAGTTACAAGAAAAACACAAAAAAAATGAGAATAACAAAATTCAAATTCAACCACGAATAACTTTCAAACGAAAAAAGATAAAATTATATATTTTTTTAGTTTTATAGTACATACGATTCTCTTTAATTTGATGTATAATTTATTACAAAAATAATAACTTTAACATTAGAAAATTGACGTTAATTTAGATGGTACACAAATTGTCAATTTTTTTGAAAGCTCTAACTCGTTGTAACTCGCTTATGTATTGAGCTATTCGAATGTTTTTTTCACCAATAACTGCCAAATTTCATAGACTTCATTTTGTCTCAATTAATGCTGGGTCTAGCTCTGTAAATAAAAGCGGTACAGCCTTTTAAACGCAACGAAGCGCACTACGGCGGCGGAGTCGTGAGGCTTCCCCTCTCGTTCCCGGTACATCCCGCGTTCGCCATAAATCGCTCAATGCTTCCATTAGTGGCTGTAACAAAAGCTTTAGAATAATTTTCCTTTATTGTAAGATAATAAAATTAACAAATCAAATTGAATAATATGATATTAGTCTGGCTGCTGGTTTCCGGGTCTTCTTCCGCGTATACTTGGTTGAGTGCTTGACGTTTCGACCATCTTGTCGTGGTTCTGAAGCTTCAGAAGAAGACCACGACAAGATGGTCGAAACGTCAAGCACTCAACCAAGTCTACGCGGAAGAAGACCCGGAAACCAGCAGCCAGATCACCAGCTCCGCGAAAGCCTTAGCACCAAGATAATATGATATTAGTTGTAATAATCCATTATATATGGTGTCGTACAACGCGGGTGGTGTGTTAATAAATGGAAAATAATGGGTATCAGACAGAGATTAACTGATTTTCAGATACGTCATTGTTAAACTTATGCCAGCTAGTAAAGTTTTTACTTTGCCTCGTATATTTTAATATTTTCCATTAAGTGTCAGAGGTAACCATATAATTAAAACAATTATTTACCATGCTTTCACTAACTCATAGAGGTTCTGAACGATTAGTTGGATTTTTGTACATAACTATATTTTCATGTAAACTGGAAGGGTTAAAATCGGTTAAAATTGGATAGACGATCTAAATATGCTTGTGTAAATAGGCTGTTCTCTTTTTTAAATAATACTATTCCAAGTGGGATTTTTTCCATCTAGCATATCTTCGTTTTGATCAAAATTATCGATGCTATGAATGTAACTGTTTTCTTCAGAACTTACTAGAGGAACTCCAGGTGGTATAAAAATGTCGTCACTAGTTTTTACTAGTATCCACGACATAAATGTTTATAATAAATCTGAAACTTCTTATTTACATTTATGTTCATTGAGATTAGTAGTCGCGTTTTATTTAACCCCGACCTCAAAAGAGGAGTGTTAAGTTTGACGCATATGTTTGTATGTTTGTCTGTCTGTCTGTCTGTCAGTCTGTCTGTCTGTCTGTCTGTCTGTCTGTCTGTGGCTTCATATCTCTTCAACGGGTATCCGATTTTGATGTAGTTTTTTTTTTATTTGAAAGATTATTCTGTCGAGATGGTTATAGGTCATATTAGATTTTGATGTTTGGTCGCCATGTTGAACTTCTCTAGAAATTGTCCGATTGAAGTAAAATTGAAAATGTGCAGACAATTATGGTAGCCGAACATGATTTAGGCCTCATTTTAATTCGGTCATATGAAATTGGTACGATTAGATACATTGCACATTGATCGAGGGTTTTTAAAAATTTTCAATTTTACTTGTTATAGATTTAAAATATCCAGCTGCAGCTTCACTTAAGATGCCGGTAGTTTTATCAAGAATTGTCAATTCATTCCCATGAACCAAGTTTTCTTCGCCTGATTCAGCTGTGACTGACAACAAAAATCCTTTTAGCTTTATTATCACTTGAATGAACTGTTGTTGTATTTTCTTTGTGTTCTCAAAACACTTTGTTTGCTTAGATGTTTTTCTAATCTCTTTCTTATATTTCCGCTGCTATAATAATCTAATTTTTCTTCCGTCATTTCTTCAAATATATCATTAAGGCGTGTTTTTAGAAATGTTAAAGTTAAGAATTATTTTTTTGCAAAACAGCAAGATAAACCTCCCTAAATAAGATGTTTAACACTACTTTAAATTCATTTTTTCTTCAGTTGTTTAGTTTGTATACATTTAATTTTTTTTTGCTAATATATTTTGCATAACAAATTTTATAATAATTTCCATCAGCCCAAATAAATCTGAATAAATGTGTAACCTGCCTTGTATTTCTGTATCACAATGCGACACTGCAGATTTCTAGTTTCCGCACCCATTCCTGTATAAATTGCTACTTAAAAATGTTCTTAATTTGTTCTTAATTTTTCTAGATTTTCCACAAATCAGACAATGCCATTTTATTTTAAACTAATTTTTTTCTTCTTTATTGTAAATAACTACATGAAGGCTCACTTGCATTTTTTATCGCGTTACAAATATCACAGACAATACATATTACCTCTGCTCAGTGGCGCAGCCAGAAAATTCATCTGGGGGGGGCCAATAGAACCGGCCTCCCCAGAGGATGAGGAAAATTTTTCAGAAAATGGTTGAAAACGGATGTGTATGTAGATAATACTGGCATTAATTACAAAATATTTATTTCAAGGGAGAATTTAGATACTGCTTTGTACTGCTTCTTTATTTTTTGGCTCATGGAAGACGGCTTGGGGGGGGGCCGGGCCCCATGGCTCCCCCCCTGGCTGCGCCCATGCCTCTGCTAATATTATTATTATTACAAAAAGATGTCCTACAAGAATAATGAAATCGGTATCGAAGGGTGTGCAAATAAAAATAAATAAAAAAATGTTTTTATTGAAATAGCACATTTTCTTTCATTTGCACAATTTATAATAGACTTGATGCCAGTAACAGTTGGTTTTTTATTATTAGATTTTTTTTCGCTGTTTTCAGCAGTTTCGCAAAACAAACATGTAGTTTTTCTCCACTGATAAAAATGAATCTACCCTATACATAAACTGTAATAACCTAAATGTAAATAAAGTAATATATACACTTATTAATACTTATCCAGACAATAATGAGGAGAGCAGCCGATACGTTTCTTGATGGGCCGAGAGAGTAGCGGGGGCGAGGGAGGAAGCCTCCCGTCTCCGTAGTGTGCTTCGTTGTGTTTAAAGGGCTGTAGTTAAAAAATTAGATCTAGCATTAATCGAGACAAAATGAAGTCTATTAAATTTGGCAGTTTTTGGTGAAAGAAAAAATTGAATAGCTCGTTATATAAGCGAGTTATGACGAGTTAAGAATTAGAAAAATGCTGCTGATTTGTGTATCCTTTTGAATTTTGCCAGTTTTTTATGTTCATTTTTTTATTATTGTAATAAATTATACTTCAAATTAAAAAGCAAGGTTTACTTGTCAAAACCAAAAACAATTTTATTTTTATCTGCTTTAGTTTTAAAGTTATATTTGATTGAAAATTAAATTTCTAAATTTCTTTTTTTTTAGTTTTTTTCTTATATCTTCGGTCTCGACCAATGGAGAGTGCCGTCAATTTTGATTTCCTATGTAAAATAACATGCTTTAAGAAGTAGTGAAGGTCCCATCTGGTTATACTTCAGTATTGGGTGGGTCAAGAAAGAGAAGCCTTTTCGCGCTCTGCCCGACGGGCTATATAGAAATAATCCATTACAGTCTGTACTTTTATAATTTCATACACAATTTTTGCACTTATATATGTGATGTAGTTTCATGCTCGGTGCACCGTTGTCTTTATTTACCGTAGCCTACATTTTCTAGTTGTTTGTTATGCTTTATTATTTTAATTATATTTATGTCTATATTTATATACATGAGTTTGTTCCCATTCCGTAGATGGATCTTTGTCGAGTACATGTAGTAATAAATAAATAAACAAATAAACAAGTATGTTGTGTCAAGTCCCCGACATAAACTGAGATGCAGAAGTAGAATGTAGTGGCTAATATATACGATGTAATTTAATTTAATTTATGAATTTCTTATTCAAATAGTAGACCTACGTGACACACGATAGGTTCGAGTCCGACATATGCTATACATGGCAAGATGTTCCTCAAGGATACAATTTTGGACCACTCTTATTTCTGTTACTTATTGATGATCTTATTAAAGTTATTGAATATGATAAACTTTTATTTGCAGATGATTTAAAAATGTATTTCGAAATTAATAGTATAAGTGATTGCATTTTTTACAATCCCAAATTAATTCGTTTGAGGAGCGGTGTAATACATTTAAACTTAAACTAAGTGTATCAAAATGTAAAGTAGTTAGTTATTCACGTAAGAAGGAACCCATTTTATACAATTACCTTTTAACGAATCCAATATTAGATAGGCAACCCTGGTGTCTCACCAGGAACTGCATCGATCGATATAGGGAAAAGTACGCACCAGGTAGACACGAAGAAAAGTATAAAGGTTATTGTAAACCATGACACCAGTCAAATTTTTCTTTAAATGTCAAATATCTCTAAAACGGCTGGGTTTAGACATAGGGTAGCTTACATGTTTTTGCCTCAGAATTTTATGCTCTTTTCGAAAACCCTAAAATATATAGGATGTTCCATTTAAAATAAGCAAGTTGGTATCGACTTCCGGTGTAACCGGAAGTGCCAGATGGTTGTAAATATTTTAGTTAGATTGGTCACTCTGCCATTAGTAGCTCACTAAATTTTCCAAATTTTCTGGTGCTTACTTTTCCATATATCGATCGATGCAGTTCCTGGTGAGACACCTTGTATAGGCGGCAAAGCAGTGGGCCATTGGATTTATGACTGGTAAACATTATATTATCTGTCCTGTAATGGTAAGTAAGTAGATGGCTCTATGTGTTTAACACGCTCTTTTGTTGTTACATACTTAAAAACATTGGTACGTTAAATGTATAAAAGCACTCTTTTGTCGATACGAAAATAGCTAATACACAGGGCTGGCTCTAGGGGGGGGCGAAGCGAGCGGCTGCTCGGGGCGGCAAAATTCTAGGGGTGGCAAATTCTTCAAATCCACAGTTACCAAAAAAATATAAAAAAGCTAGGGAACAATTGTTTCACTAATATAATAATAGTAATGTTATCTTTATATAAATAATTTCTTATTGTTAGTTTTTTTTTGTATATAAAGTAGGTTAACATACATACATTCTGTTTCTTATATATGATTTTATTTCTTGTCTAATTTCTGTGGTGTGGTATTTTTTTAAGTTTCAATACAGTTAATTTTTTCAATTATTTTATTTTACCCTTTTAAATACAGTAATCATATTGCTGAAAATCCCAAAATTGCTGTAAACCTTATAACTAAAAACACAAACCATCAAGAATATTCAGCAGGCGACTCTTAAAATGTTATATAAAATAACGGACTGAAAAGATAAGGTCAGGCGGGGTAAAAATGGGACAGACAGGTAGCGGGGTAAATAAAAGACAAGGTGGTATCCAACCCAAATTGAAATAAATTACTTAATTTTTTATTCAAATTTGTATTGTACATTCAGAACTGTTTTATGTTATCCAATCAGGTAGTATACCTACTGTTAATGCAGGAAAAAATATTATTCAGTAATCTCCTTTAATTCACTTTTAAAAAATTTTTGAACGCACCTTAGTACTTTTTTGGGGATTTTATAGTTTCTCTATTTGCATTGTCCGTATTTGGCAGACATTAATTAGAAGTGTCATAGTTCACATTTTGTGATCAAGTTTATTAATCTGCTAGTTTTAAATCATCAAAACTTTTATTTTAACGAAAAAATTAAAAGCGGGCTAAAAAAGAGACTAAAGAGACCAAATGGGCAGACTGAAGCAGGCACATTTCAGCTTCCTAATTTAGGAAAAGCCAGCCCTTCTGCAAGCCCCTTTTTGTTTAGTAAAAAATCTGAATAAATTACATATAAAAGAAAAAAACACCTCTGTCTTATTTTTGCACTTCTATTTGTACAACGTCAATAAGAATGGGAATAAATCACGTGTCATTCATTTGCCCTCCACTGTCTTTTTTTTACCCCACTTGGACGGTAAAAATGAGACAATGTTTATTTTTGTTTATCAATTAACGGTACTTTTTAGTAAAAAATACATAGAAAAATAGTTTTTCCTATCATTTTTACATATGATACCAATCTTTCATTAAATATGACTCGATTCTAAGCAACCTAAAGATTGAAAGATGTCATTTTGTCTCATTTTTACCCCGCCTGACCCTGATGTTATTTATATAAGAGAGGGGCGGCACAATGAAAGTATGGCCGGGGCGGCAAAATACCTGGAGCCAGCCCTGCTAATACAAAGTACATTACAGCTTACAGCTCTCGTGTTGTAATGGTAAATTGATGGCTCTATATGTTTAAGACGGCCTTGTTAATGTGTATTTGCAAATATTTAACCATCACTGATATATTAAGTATATAAAAGTCAATTTTTTGCCAATACCTGAAAAGCGAGTACACATTACTTATTTATAATTATTATAACCTCCTTCAGAACATATAATTAATCTTAGGACAAGATGGGAGACATCCATTCCATTCGATCGAAAAGTTAAATCTAGTAAAATTTATATTATTTTCTTAAATGTTTATCCAAAGTTACATTTGAACTCACTAAATCAGTAGATACTACTAATGATTACTGTTGATGACCCTGCCATCTTGAAATTTTGCAAAAAATAAATATTCAGATTAAATTCTATTAACCGTTCTCAAAATTTAGATATTTGGATATTTCATGAATCTCTCCAGGATAACTCGCTACTGGTTACATATTAATATCGAATGGTAACAGTTAAAACTTTTTCAAGATATTTTAAAATGTGAAACCGGCTAAACAATGCCTTGCCCTGAAATTATTAATGGTGGAAAACCAAATTCATTAGTTCTATCTTTATACCGCTGATGTAATGCACAAACAGTGTAGCTGTGTCATTCATTGACGGTTCATTAATAATTCTTCAATATAATAGGCATTAATAAGAGTTTCCATATATTCGTAAAATATATAGTTACAGTATTAGGAGCTTCAGTTTACACGCAGGGCTTAAAACTACTACTGTATACTACTTACCTACTTGTTTTACAGGATATTAATTAATTGCAGAGACATTGCAGAATGAACTCCTCTCGTTAAAATAAGACAAAAAGATATTCAATATAGGTAGATCCGAAATTGCACCCCTAGTGTCAGGGGCGTAAACGATTTTATTTGTAGGGGATAATATGAAAAATTAAAAAAATAAAAGTGGTATTTAGAATAACTTTAAAACCATTATACAAAATATTTGATCTAGGGCTCAATTCTCGAATATCTATTAGCACTCTATCGCACTCGACTTTGGGAAAATATCTACCGAAATTTGCAAGACTCTAAAAATTTTTTACCAATTCGTTTAACATTCTGCTGAAAGGACATCTCACACCTCTAAGGGATTTTCAAACACCGATAGAATTTCTTGAAATTTTAGTATGTTGTTGGGGCTGTCAAAAGAGGGCATTTTGTTTAATTGGACCGACCTAGCTATACAGGGTGATATGGAAAATTCGGTTCAAAATATGAATTATCAGTTGTGAAATCTCATATTCTAAATTCAATTAGCGTCATACTTTTCCGGCAAAACATGCCTATTATTATTTTGTGTTCAAAAAATGTGTATATATTATTTTAGACAGTGGCGTTCTCTTGGGGGGGGGGGGGGGGGTAGATCACTTTTCCAGTGATCCACCGACAATGATAAAAATTAATGTAAATTCCGAACGACCTGTATAATTATATGTTATTGTCTTAAAAGTAAGCATTTTAAAATAATAAATATGCAGACTAACCTAGTATTTATAACAAGAACATTAACTATCTATCAATTAGTTAGGTTTCGTGCCAGTTGTCCTCTAAAACGTTTCATTTTGACAAAACTATGGTCCAAAACTTTGGAACAAAATAATAATTATTACGGTATTATTTAAGGCCCTTCAGCCCCATTTGCAGCATCTAATACATAAGTTATTAAACCATATGATGGGTATTTCACTGCTTGCTGGTGTCTCGCATAACTTAAGTACCATATTACACTAGTAACATGAGCACAGACACCAAGACTTCCTGCACCCCTTTACAGGTACAAAAGGTACCAGTGATAGGATCAAGCTGGACATAGATTTTCAGGATTACGTGCCATAGCCAATATTCTTTCAGCAAGTTCTTCATTAGCATCCTGCATTTGAGTTAAGCCTCTAAATGCATTTGTAAGAGCACAAGCTCAGTTTTTGGCTTATACCTTCTGAAAGGTGCATCCTACGGAAAAAGTCGTCCTGTGCACTTTTAAAGTAGACAAAATCTGCTACAATTTGAGCGCAACCGCAGTAGATCCAATAGGTCCCGAGATACATCACTTGGCCATGTTTTCCAAAAAGTTCGTCATTGTAGTTTTAGCCGTCTTCCGAGCAGGATATCGGCTAAACCACTCATCTTACGAGGAAAGTCAAAGGAGATGAAGCTGTAGAGCAGTTATTTTGCTTTAATTTAAGCACAAGCGAAACCCTGTAAGGCCAATAATTCCCTTGTTATCTGGAAAAAACGAAAAATTAAGGAAATCGGATTTTTCACGAAATGGAGCATGACGAATTGCAGAACTTTTGTAAAGGATAAGAAAGTAATAACTCAGTGGAAAATGGTTTATGTTATGCAAAATGAAGTTGAGTACAATTAATAATAAGGTATTTTATCAAAATTGTATAAAAATTATTTTAATAGTTTGGGGGACCTGGGACGTGAAATGATGGCGGGACTTCAGCTGACTCCTGCGATATAAATAGACAACACAATGTAAATTAGTATTTATGAAATGCGTAATCAGTTTTATAATAAAGTACAACGAAGGGATAGGTATGAGGTATGTAATATTAGACTTACCTTTACACACTTAGCGAGACAGTCGTGTTCTTTTGGAATGCCCAGGTTCGTCAGACGACTCTTCTTGGGGCTCCGGAGACTCATCTGTTGTTGGATTAGATCTACTACTAAATACTAGTGATGAAGGGGAGGATAGAAGTGGGATTCACGAAAATGGCTGTGAGCCACCTCACCTCTTCACTCCCGACGATTGTAAACTTAACATTCTTTTTAGTTCTTTAATTACTAGCTTTGTATACAGGATATGTGTTTTATTTAACGTAAATGGTAGTGAGTATAAACCCGTTATGTTAAAAAAGTATAATGCACAAGTACCGTTTATTTTATACTCAATACCAATATACATACCATTTACGTTTATAAAAAAAATTTCCTCTGTTTTTAAAAACTGGTTTTCAGCCGTAGGTAGTAGATACCTACCCAAAAGATGAGGCCTAGGTTATTTCACAACTACGACTTTCCTCCCAAAAGTAAAAAAATTAATAGCAATTTATCTGTTCCCAAGAAATGGAGGACTAACGGATTCAAAATTTCTTCTCAACATTTAAAAGACCTTTACCATTTGACCCTCAGCAATAATGCTGAAATGAAAACTTTCTACAATAAATATAAGGCAATTATTAAAAAAAGCCAAAAAAATGTATAATGATAATATTATATTAAATGCAAAAAATAAGTCTAAGGCAGTTTGGAAAATCATTGACCCTAACAAAGATACTAAGAATAATTGCAAATCACTTACTTTTAAAATAAATAATGAAACAAGCTAAAAAGGTACTCTTCTCCTGTTCACTGAACTTTTTATATAATTGTTACACATTCTATAGGATACGCTTCGCAGTTTTTTGTAAATAATATTAGTTTTAGACATTTTTAATTTTACAGTACGAACTTAGTTGGTAAAAGACTCAGTGTAAAATAAAGTAAAAATAAAAAAAACATACCAAACCCCATTTGGGTTTCGAACCCGGGACCCTTGGATTCCGAGTCAATTTCAATTAAAAGCGTAAGAACTACACCACCACCTTACACGTAAAAAAATGTAAATTTTTACATTATAAGACACGAGCTAAAATCATATTTTCACGGTTGTATATTACATTATGAAATGTATATTTATAAAATATATAAATATTTAGATATTGAAATGAAATATCATTTCACCAAATTTCTATTAAATTACAAAAACATAAAAATCAAAAAAATGTTTTTCAAATTTAAATCATTAATAACATTTTTATTTACCGATCGATTTTGTTCAAAAACAATAGCTAACACTAACTTACTGTCCAAATTTCAGTACAATCGGATTTTTCTTTCTTGAGTTATCGTGCTTACAAGAAACGTGACGGATGAACGGACAGACGGACGGACGGACATTTTGAAAGTTGTTCAGAATTCGTTCACTAACACAATGATCTGAAAATTTTTTGTCTGCGAGCGATATTTACGGTTTTAGAAATGTACCGATCAAATACAATATACTCTTCGTTATCGTATTTGCGAAGTGTATAATAATCACGTCCCCGAAAGAGTATGCAATAGTTTTAATATTTACTTTAATAACATTCCCAAAACATTAGTCAATGATGCTCACCAACAATATAATACTACTGATAAAATCGACTACAATGCCTCCTGTGAATGAGTTAGAAATCGTTGACGTAATAAGAAGCCAAAAAAATTCAAACTCTCCAGGTGATGACAAAATAAGCGTAAATATACTCAAAAAATGTGCACATCTGATAAGTAAACCATTAATGATTATTTTCAATTTATCTTTGGCTGAGGGTATTTTTCCTGAGAGACTGAAAATTGCAAAAATAATACCTATCTTCAAATCCAACTGCAGAACTGAAATTGAAAATTATCGACCTATATCTATTTTGAGTTCGTTTTCCAAGATCCTTGAGAAATGTATCGCATCGAGATTAATTTGTTTTTTTGTAAAACAAACTATTTAACGTAAATCAATTTGGTTTCAGAAAAGGACGTTCTACTACTTCTGCAATTACTAAATTCTTAATAACTTTGTATGATAATATAGATAGTAAAAACAAATGCATTGGCATTTTCATTGACTTAAGTAAAGCGTTTGACCTGGTTTGCCATGCGTCTCTAATATTCAAACTGGAGAGGTCAGACGTTGAATTGGTTTAGGAGTTATCTAAGTGGGAGAAAACACTACACAGAAATTGAACAATGCAAATCAAATCTATTAGAATTGTCAGTGGGAGTTCCACAAGGATCCGTCTTAGGACCATTACCTTACATCATTTATGTAAATAGTTTTAATATCAATAGCTCGGTTCTGTTTGCAGATGACACATCTATCCTTGTTAGTGCAACTGATACAGAAATTGTAGTTAACATGGCTAATCAGCAATTACGTGAAGCACACACCTGGTTCACTGAAAATAAACTAGCCTTAAACAACAATAAATCTATCTTCAGGCGTTTCAATACTGGTAATGTGGACTTTGATCACAGCTTTCTAATTAAATCAAATATAAGTACAATCAGACAAGTTAAGTCAACCAAATTCTTGGGTCTACATTTTACTGACAACTTCTCATGGACTGTTCATATTAATGAAAGTTGTAAAAAAGTTGCTCCGGTCTGCTATTGCTTAAATCAGTTGAGAGATGTAACAAACCAACAAGTTTTGCTAACATATTACTATGTTCACTTCAATTCAATAATTTCCTATGCAATTATTGCCTGGGGTTCATCACCAGTGGCCGTACGAGTGTTTAAACTACAGAAAAAAGCTGTGCGTTCTATAGTAGGTATAAATAAAAGAACTAGCTGTAGGAACATTTTCAAACAATTGGGAATTCTACCACTCCCTAGCATATTTCTAATGAATTTATTACTCTATGCAAAGTCCGAATTAAGTAATCTGAACACCCTTAACTATAATCATAACTACAACACCAGAAACTCAACTACCCTAATAATTCCTACCCATCATTTAACATTATATGAAAAGAGCCCCAAGGCTATAAAGGCGTTTAATAAATTGCCAAACCTTTACAAAGGACTTAGTGATAAGGAATTTAAAAATAAGATTAATTCCAGACTGAGGGTAAAATCGTATATGACTTTTAACTTAATTTATTATTTAATATTTAAATAGTTACATTTTAATGTTTTTAGACTTATCCTATATCATGTAAAATGATCTATTCAACAAATAAAGATTATTATTATATAAATACCGTGTGTGTAGTGGCGGGATAGGCATAGGAAGTAAAAATTACAACATCGCGTGTGCCAGCTGGCTGAAATGAAATTACTGAGAGCTGGGATACTCCACTAACGGACGAGTTTACTGCGCTGTGTTGTCATATCTCTCGCGCTACGTGAATGTACATGCCTAATGGGCAATTACACGCACGGTATGTAGTTGTGATACAATAAATAAATCAAATTTATAAATATAATGTCATTTTTATAACATTCTAGAGGTAACTGTACAATATTAATAACAATTTACATTGGGAGCTCCATTTCTTGAAAAATCTGATTTCTTTAATTTTTCAAAAAAAATGGCCAATTTTTGAAGTGGTGTATCTCGGGACCTATTGGACCTACAGAGCTACGGCTGCATTCAAATTGTAGCAAATTTTGTCTACTTTAAAAGTGTACACTGTGACTTTTTCCGTATGATGCACCTTTTCGAAGTTATCAGCTCGAAAATGAAAAAAGTCCGAACATTTCAAAGTTTTTCCAGCTACACGCAGTTAGCACAGTCTTTCGAAGCTACAAACTTGGTTTTACCCTACTGGTATCTATCCTAAAAATATCCCAAAAAATCAGAACAGTGCAATTTTTTGCAACCTACGATGTTTTAAATGACTGGCCTATTAACCTAACAAAAAACTAAGAAATTAAAAAGAGAAGTTGAAATTTTTTTTTTATTAATTTTAATTATTATTACTGTTTTTATATTAAAAAATGCTGTAATTAAGATTACATAAACTTTAAATTTTTATTACTATTTGTTTAAACAAGTTTTATAAACAAATAGATAAATCACGTATTTTTTTTTAATTTAAAATTTTTTTTTGTTATAAAATATGATTAAAAAAATAATTTTTTTCTTAAAAATTTTTTTTAATTGCTTATAATCTTATTTTTCATTATTTAAACAAATTATTGAGAAAAAAATTTATTCTTGAAATTTATTATTTGCAATTATCTATCTGCAAGGTGGAGAAAAGAAAAATTTTGTTGTTGTTAATTTATTTGTTTATTTAAAAACAATTTGTTATTAACATTCGCCGAATGTGTTTATATTTTTTAGATAGAAAACAATAACAAAAACAACCAAAAAATGTTCGATATTTTTTATAGAATTTTAAATTTAATTCCGAATTCCGAATCCATATTTTTATGAGCTTTATCAAGAATCAACACGGCTTTGAACTTGTGAACTAGTCTACCCTTACTATTTGAAATTTCGAAGTCAGCGTCTATGAGTTAGCGATACCTCCAGCGCCATCTCTTCAGAATGATCTTTCAACTATACGTGGAAAAAGCAGTAAACTCGAAACTATTTGATCCAGTTTTTGACCGATGTCACAATCTTGTCCGATTCAAAAATTAGAAAGGGGGACAGATTATCTACGTTCAAATTGGACATTCTAAAATAAACGAAATGATATGAAAATAAATTTTATGAAATTTATCCAAAGACAACGCTTTACAAGATCTTGAACGCTTTACGTCTCTTACTGCCATCTATGAATTTCATATCCAAATATATTTGGCGCCAAGGATATATATACACGCAGTTGCTGCCATCTATGAGATATAAATTCAAATATATTTGACCACAGTGTCAGAGGCAATACACAGATGGCAGATCTAACTTTCTGTTGAATGAAAATACAGGATGCGCAAAATACTTGTAGTGGCGTTTTATTTTTATATTCTCGAATATTCTCATGTATGTCAAGGGGGTGTCGGCCCACTTAGAATTATTTTTTTTACATTCTTTTACATAATTGGGGCTTACAATAAAAGGAAAGCACATTCACATACAAAGTTTTTCTTTAAAAGAATGTGTATAACTTTATTATTTTTGAATGTTTATATTCAAACATCGTTGTTTTAGGGAGATGGTAATAATAATGCAAACTAATAGAAACTAATTAGATATATCATTATGCGTCATCACCAGACTATGGTTGTACATTTCCTCTGGTTCATCAGTCACGTTAGTGGAACAGTCTACTGTTCTATGTACTTTGGAATATTTTCCTTGCTTTAAATATCATAAAACGAAAGCAGCAGCCTATAACGCATTGACAGTAGTATGGTATTTTAATCACAAGTTATATTGTTTAGCTGAGGTCAGAGGCGTAGCTATGATGCACCGCTCCTACCACCCATAAAACATTTTTGTTCTTCAATATTGAGGATTGGGATTTTTCGGGTTCTCCCCTCTGCTCATCAAATTTTTCAGACTTGTGGGAAAAACTATTTCTTGTGATTTCTCTCCCTCCGCTCTTCAGTTTTGAGATTTGGGAATAAATACAAATCCACTACAAGCAATAATTACCCACCCAGGTAAACAGCTACCATATAAAAATATCGACAAAAACTTTTTTTTTTCACAATTTACCCAATGTTGATTCGTTTATGCTGATGGAGTCCATTCGCTCAAATGATTGCTTTAATGTCGAAGAAATTCGAGTTAAGTTATTTCATTAGGCACAGACTTATCCATCTTAAAAATCAAAAGTTAGACACATTTATGACCGAATAAACGTTAAAAACGTTTTACTTTATCACGACATTCACGGCTCTGTCAAACGTAAATAAAGGACAGGACGTCATGACTGGCATTTCAACCGACAATTAAATAGTTTCGTCACATCCATTTTCCTGCGCAGGTAAAGTTTCACTCTTTCAAATTCAATTTTATATCAAATTCAACATATTTCAATGAAATTAATAATCAAAATGAAAAATTAAAAAAATATGACCAAAAAAAATTACCTTATTTTTTTGTAGAAATGCGCGGCCAATGATGTTAACAATCTGACGTAGCACAGTTCAACCATTTCACTTCCCCTCCCTCTTTATCAGACTTGGGATTGACAGCAAAGCTGGAGAGGATAGAAGGACTTCTTGGTTTTAATCAAATCACACATTGACCCTATAGTACAGTAACTAGAGCTTTTAACTTCGGAATAATGTCATATTGAACGGATTTCGTTCATTTTGGGCAGAGGCTTGCTAATTTATAGGGGGTGGATGCCACCCCCTCTCGGGTGGCACTTAAAAAAAATATATATTTATTGGAGCCGAAATAAACTCAAATTTTAAGAAGAAAAGGTTCTATGCAATTTTTCACATAAATTGATAGTTTTTAAGTTATAAAGACTTCAAAATTGCGATTTTAGCTTAAAAAAAAGGTATTTCCAAACAGCTTTCGTCAAGTAGCTCGAAAAGTATTACTTTATCGAAAAAATGTTACAGACCAATTACAGAAAGTACAAACTGGGAATTAATTATATTTTTTATTTATTGATGTAGGATTAATGATTTCGAAGATATTTAAGTTTATATTTGGTATCCAAGTGTTTCGAAATTATGTATAAAGTTTAAAATGCATTTTTTTCTAAAGCAAGTGCTTTAAATGAGCAAAAAAATTTGAGCATCTAGGTAATGCTACATCTTAACGAAAAACTGTATTTGAGATCATTTTTTAAATTATTGGCTAATTAGAGTAACAAAATGGGGATCTTTCTATATAAAAAAATATAAATACGCACATTTTTCCGTCATAACTTCCTTATTTCTTATGCTACAGGAACTAGTAAAAAATAATTTGAAAGCGCAATTAATTGTCTTTAATTTCATTTCTTAGCATGCGTGACGTAGGTGTCACAATCTCTGAGATATTTATTGTTTAAACTGCATTTTACGTCTTATAAATGTTCGGACGCCATTTGTAAACTTTCATCTCTGAAACTATTAAAATGTAAATAAATAAATAAGCGAAATTCATTGAGTTCATGAGCTTTATTTTTGGTCTCTACCCATTTTTCAATAAAACTAATATTTATTGAGATATTTGGAAAAGGAAAAAAAAATTACGATTTATCGAAAATAACTTTATAGTTTAAACTGTATTTTTTTCTAAAGCAAGTGCTGTATACAAACCAAAAAATTTGATATCTACGTCGTGCTATATATTAGAGAAACAGTGTTTGAAATTCCTTTTTTTTAATTACTGACTAATTACAGTAACAAAATGGCGACGTTGTTATTAAAAAAATGTGTAGACACACATTGCTTCGGTCATAACTTCTTTGTTTTTTGTTACAGAAACAAATAAAAAAATAGTTGAAAGCTTAATTAATAACCAGGGGCGGACTAAAGGGGGGGCTTTAGGGGCTTAAGCCCAGGGCCCCGGATACTGAAGGGGCCCCCGAACACTGAAAACGAACTTAAAAACCAAATACGATATGATCATGACTATGCTGTTGTAGAAACTTCCAGAACTGACCTAGGTCGAGGGCAAAAATAAAAATTCGACTTAGGCAAAAAATTCATTTATGGACATTTTCAAGAGTCTGACAGACTTCAGAGCCACAAACTAGTCCAAAAGGACCGTTATGAGTTCGATAAGACATTAGGCATAACCGGGTAGAATTTGAAGAAATACCGAATTTTTACTTAGAAAAATATATTTTGGTCCAGGATATGAGCGTGAAAGTATATGGTGGTCATGGAAAAATGAATCACATACTTTTTAAAAAATATGCCAAAAAAGTACTTTGAAAATATTCAAAATATTTTCAACTTTAATTCCTCCGCCGAAGAGGTACAGTCATTATATACCCTGTTCTAAAGACTGACTGTAAAATGTTAACAAGGCAATGTATCAAAAGGGCGAAATCGGCGAATTTGGCAAAGGCGTAGTAGCGCCTATAAGCAAAAATTGGCAAAAATTCAATGAAAATGGACAAGACCGGTTTCTCGCATAAAATAAGTTTGGATTCACCCAGCGACTCGTAATTTGGTCGAGTGCGTTGGATGGTCAATACAAAGCGATGGTAGGAAAGCCAACTGCAGGGCTTCCCAAATATTAAAGTTATAGAGAAAACCGCCTTGTGCACAAAGAACTCAAAAGTCCATTTTGCTGAAAAGTCGTCCGAAGGCGGCTCGCTGTCATTTTTCCTATACTGAACCTGCATGGGGACAAGTACGTCGTAAGACTGGCCGAAAGTTATTAACTCATGTATTAGTCGAACTCCGTCCCGTGAATGATAATAAGCTCTTCATAAGCGAACCAAAATTGTTTAAGTTAAATATTTTTATATTATTTTCAGTCAGCCATAATTACCAAAATACAACATTTTTTAAATTCTTTTTAAAAGGCTTGCGTTAAATTCTGAGGAGGTTAAATGAGTCTTTTCTGCCAAATCGATTGTTAGCGTACATTCTCACCTGTATTGTTAAAAAGTAATTTGCCTTAGTTGGGGAGGCGTGATTTTTTCTCATTATACCTCCATTATTTTTTACTTATTAAGTAAATGGAAATCTTTGAACTAATTGCAGTTTATTGATGTAAGGACTTGTTGCTAGTCTTAATCCCTGGAGTGTTCGTTTGGAAGACCTAACCAACTGAGTTAACCGGAATCTCATGATTCCCTAAGTTTGATACTCAGTGTTCTGATCGCCTTACGGGAGCTTGATAGGGATTTTTTTGCGATTTCTCTAGAAATCTTTAAGTGCAAAGACAATTGAAGACCTATGTCGCATTTTTAAAAAAAATTACTTTATGCAATTTTTGATATAGATTTAACACCCAATAAATGGTGAATTCTAAATTTGCAATATTTTATAGATACTTTTTAATTATAAAGGCGCCATGTCATACATACAACCAGTAATTTATACAGTTTTTGACAGAAAAATCTAGTTTCATAACAACTTGATATTGTTCTTTAATATTAGTGTGAACAAAAGAACATAACCCAAAATTATCTGTTTTATGAGGTATTATTTATTTGAATCGAAGACAAAATAAATAAGTTCCAACTCAAAACCGTTTTGTTTAATTTACTCAAAACTTTAAAAGTGTGACATAACACCTTTATCCACTTAGGTCTTCAATTATTATCAGTAGGTAAATACATACAAATCACGTCAACTTCCAATCCCGTTGAAGAGAAATCTTCGATAGGGATTTTTTTATGCAAAAATAGTAGAAACCAAAAGACGTCAGACCATTTATTAGTGTATAAACAGATCAAAATCTCGTCAAATTCCAATCCCGTCGGAGAGAAACCTTCGCTAGGGATTTTCTTTATGCGAAAATCGCAATAATCCAAGACGTAAAAGCCCTTATTGTCAGTGAATTAGCCCGAATTAGTCAGAACGCGGCTGGCGCCCTTCTAAATATAAATTGGTGCCGCGTCACCTAGACGGCTTGGAAGTGAGTTCTTATACAATCCCATTGACCGTACAAATAATAAATATAAAAGTACCTATGAATATATAACATTTTTGCTCGTCTGCTTCCGCAGCGCAGTCCACACTCTCTGCGCCACTGTATGCATCTGAACTTGACCAATCGGAATCAAGGCCCAGTATCATGCGGCTACTCCCTATTATTATTACAGTTTAGTTCAGTATTTAGCCAAAACAAAGTGAAACGTATCGTGGTGGTGCATGGTCTGACCTGATCCCAAAAAAATGTTATCTTATAAGATGGGAAGGGCCCCAAAGCATTAATAGCCCAGGGCCCCGCACCCGGTTAGTCCGCCCCTGTTGATAACCTATAATTCTACCTATTAGCACCCTTAACGTAGGTGTCACAGTTTCTGAGATATTTAACTCTCACTCTAAATAATTATCTTGTGAACACTTGGATGCCAAATGTAAACTTAAATATCTCCGAAATTATTAATCCTACATCAATAAACAAAATATAACTAATTCCCAGTTTTTTCCTTCTTAAAATTTGATTCTTCTTCACCTCCAATAAATATATATATTTTTTAAGTGCCACCCCCTGAGAACTTTGGTGGCACTTTGTACCTGCCAGTGTCGTGATATTGTTCGACCGAAAGCAAAAAACGCGGCACTTTAACCGCATGCACCAGTTTGACTTTTTATGCTAATTAAGTAATGTAAACATCTCCGAATATCTTCTTTCCCAATTAAATTCATTGCTCTATACTGACCACAGACAAGTAACAGTAGCATATCTTTGCAAGTTTTAATGCAACAAAAATTACTAAATTATCTCGAATCACTTTAAAATTTTGCAGGGACTTTCCCACATAGAAGACTAGTACACCAGTTTTACTCTGTACTTTTAGAATTGATCGAGTACATGAGTGTATTTCCCCATAAAACTAATATAACGACGTACAGAGTAACTTCAAAACTAATTTTTATTTCTTCAAGAATTTTTACAAAATCTACGCTTCTAGCTTATAAAAATACATAAATTTGAATGTACAGACATAACAATATAGCTTTCACACAGTAAAAATTATATAAAAATACACTAGTTGTCCCTGAATATAAAATGCAGCCACCGTTTGGAATATTCATAAGTTGCAAAGAGCGTAGCAGTTGCTGGTACAGTCCTAATTAACGTTGGCGTCAAACCATTATATAAAGCACCTATTCCTTCTATCCTGGATATCCTAAAAATAGTTTTGAACATATTCTCATCTAAATTGCCGACTTGTATTCGCGATTTTGCCACGTCCACGGGATACGTTAATGTCCAAAACACTGAACCGCCTACTGCGCCTGCGAACATAGTTTGAAATAAACTTAAGTCGTCCTTCTTCTGACCCGGTTTGGTAAGTAGTGCCCTTGTCCCTAAAAAAAAAAAAGCATTTTAGGTGATGGTTTTACACTTACTATTATATAAGATATGGCGAGTCGTGAGTCTGAATTTCTTTACGTTTTATGACAGATTTACTTCAAGTTTCAGAACCCCCAGGTACTGTCGTGAGCAAAAAAAAATAGGACAACTATTTTTTTCTAAGACAGGTTGCACTGCGTTATAATGTTAACAAAAATTTGGTGTTTAACATTTTAAAAGAGTCATGGGCGCAGCCAGGGGGGGGGCATGCCCCCCCCCCCCAAACCGTCTTCTATGAGCCAAAAAATAAGAAGCAGTACAAAGCAGTATCTAAATTATCCCTTGAAATAAATATTTTATAATTAATGCCAATATTATCTAATAGAGGAATCTACATACACATCCGTTTTCAACCATTTTCTGAAAAATTTTCCTCATCCTCTGAGGAGGCCGGTTCTATTGAAGGGGCTCGAATGCCTCTTTTTTTTTTTTGGAAGACCGCTAAGGAGTATGTTCAAACTGGATTTAATGGAAACTTGTGGAGGTAAATTTAGAGCAAACAATTTTATGGTATTTATATTCAGGAGTGTTTAATACTTTCCTTTTGAAAATAAATATACATTTAAATGCTATGTATCCCATCATCAACACAACATAGGAGCCTTAAATTATGTTTATATAAAGCATCACCTTACGGTTACAAAAACGGTGCACATTATAGCTGCATTAGATTATATAACGATCTCCTGCTCTGCAAGTATTTAAGAGAAAATCCGTAAGCTCTTAGTTGCAATTGAATCCTATAATGTGAGTGAACTATAAAGAATAAGTCATTGTATCCGTACGTATTAGGGTGGCCCATCTTTTTCGAAATCGAAAGTTTTTATTTCTCACCCCTGCAAACGGTTCCATTTGAAGAAAAAACAGTCCCCTCAAAATATTATTGAGGCAAATTGAAGGCAAGGGGTGCCGCAGAATGCATTATTATGCAATAATAAAAGTAAATGGAATTATTTACATTCTTTGGTCGATGCATTTTTTTTTTTTTTTAATCAGCAACATTTATCTTTAGAATGTCTAATCAAGTCATACAAATATCAAAGACATTATCTGTTGTGACTATGACATGTGTCATACTACTGTAAATTCGTAGTCTAAGAAAACTAGACTAGAAGTTTTTAAAATAAAACTCTCGTTTTATCTTTGTGTATTTTATTATGAAACGTTTTTTTCATACATAGTACCAAATATTATCCTAAATCTACAAGACATATAGTAATAAAAACAATATTTTTTTGCACTAGGCCAAAGCATGCGACAGGGTTTCTTTTTTTACATTTGGAAACTGTGATTTATAATCATTTACAACTTGGAGTAAAAACTGTTTTTGGTCTTCATTTTTTGTTAAAATGTCATTATAGTCAGTAATAAGTTTGATTCCTCTCTCAGCGGCATGGCATCATTTACAACTTTAATTTTGTTTACAATATTGAAACATCGGGTATAACTTTCATTTTCCCTCCATGTTGTTGGATCATTTTCCAAAAATTCCATAGACAAACCTAATTTTTGAAAAAACTGTTTAGTGTTCTCGCATATGAAGTCCTGAATTTCCTTGTTTTCAACGTCAGTAATGTTACTAATCATAAGTCGTTTAATATCCTCTTGATTTGGTGCTTTCCTATTCAAAGCTTTAACCATTTCTCTTTTAGTGGTAACTGAAATATCGTCATCAAAGCAAGATAAGCCAACATTTACTGAATTAAGGTACCACAAATGGTTCACTATTTTCCTACTTGCGGCTTGAGATATTTCTTTGTCAATATTTTGATAATTAATGAGTTCTTTACAAAAGTCTAAGTCATGAAGCGGTGCTTTACTAGCAAAAGACGCTGTAAACCAGGCCTTTACATAAACCTTTACAATAAAGAGACATATATCTTCAATACCTATTTTTTCTTTTTTAGTTAGTTGGAACTGATCTTGGAAAAAAAATATTTTTAGACAGTAAATGGCTTTGGCCATCCAACGTGCATGATGAAATACCCCTGGTAGATAGAATGTCGTGTGAGTGGGCTCTTCTTCAACAAAAAGTTTAGAAAGCATTAAAAATTCTTTATAATCATCACGAGGCTGTTGCAAAGTTAAAGCTGCATTTAGAAACTTTACAATTTCGGCTTTAACTGGTTGTAAAATGTGTTTAATTTTTGATACCTAAAATCCAGTTTTTAGTTTATTTTGATCTATTTTAGGCCAAAATTCTCTAAAACGTTTAAATAGTGGCACATTTGGACCAGATGAGGAAGGCATTTTTGTGTCAAACACACTTCTCAAAACCACTTCAAAAATATGATGTCTACAAGGAAAATATAGAATATCTCTTTCTAATTTTTGTTGCAATAGTGTGGCTGCCCCATTTATATAACCCATATTTGATGCTGTTGTATCACAACACAAAGCTATTACCTTTTCGTCCAAATTCCATTCACAAAGCACATCATAAACTGCTTCAGTCTGTTCTCTTCCAGTTGAATTGGGCAAAGCTGGTACTCCAAGTAGTTGTTCAATATCTCCACTAGTAACTAAGATAGCAAGTCTATCGATATTTCCCATTCCAGTGAGAGAAGGTAAAAGTTTTCCATCCCAATGGATGACTGGGGCCGGCAATTCAGAATTACCGAAGGCAGTTTTTAATATTTCAGCTCTTTCTTCGCAGATGCGTTGTCTAGAGCGCTGAAGTGTGGTTCTGCTGATGGACAAAGATGTGGTGTCATGTCCTAGTGCTTCTGCTACTGCCGTCAAAATATGGACTCCATACCTGTCGCTTATTTTGCAAGCATCAAATGCAGCGGCTATTTTTGGTGTGATGATGTTACATGTTCCATACAATCTCCTCTATTTGATGATGGACAGGTGACTGTTTCCTCTAATCTAGCTTTTTCTTGTTTACTTCGTTGCATTCGTTCGGATAATTTCTGTAATTTCTCCTCAGCTGATTTTTCTTGAGAAGCAAGTTGGTAATCAATACCATGCATACATCCAGGACGTCCCTTTTTTCTTTGGTTAATTAAAAACTGCTTATCTTCATCTATTTTCATCAACTCCAATGCATTTGCATGAGAAATGTCAAAAAGATCGTCCAATTTTTCAACGAAATTTTTTTCTTTACTCCCGCACTGGCCCTTTTAGCCGATTTTTGTAAGTTCCTCCACTCTGCATAAAGTTTATCTAGTTGTTTAACACAATGAAAATCCTGATGTGTCGGAATGCGAGCTTTATCCCAACAAACTGACACCTCTTTTATTGTTAATTTAGCACTTTCATGTACACTTAGCTTCACTTCACGAATGTTATAAAAGAGCACTTGTAATACTTGTCTATTAGACGGCAATTTATTGCCAATGATTTGTGACGAATAGTGTCCAACTAAGTAAATAAAAGTATCGTTTCGTAAGGATCTAACATCAGCCATCGTTAAATGTTTTTTTCAAAAAGGAACGTATGCTAGAACTTATAATGTCACCACTGTAAAACACAATTGCAAACTGACATAAAAATCTACCGTAGGTGCAGTATATTTCCAAACTTCCAAAACAAATAATTTCTAGGAAATAATTACACCAATAAAACATTATGAGAAAAGAGGTAGATATTTGTATTTTAAGTAAAATTTAAGTGTATTACCGTAACAAAATCTTATCTACAAATTTCTACCTGAATGCGGCACGGGTTACCGTTCACCGAATTATCTGAAACTTTGACATAAATTATTCCTAGTATAATAGTATATTTTCGTGGGGTGAGACTTAAAAAATACGCAAAAAAAATTCACCCCCTATAGAGATGGGCCACCCTAGTACGTATACAAACATTGTATCATATCTTAATTAGCCACCATGGATTAATATTTAGTGGCTTTTCCTGAGTTAATACATATTAGGATATGTGTGTACATAAGTATGTATGTGTAGAAGTTCTTTAACTATTTTCTTTATTGTTGTTTGTACAACTTTACTTTGAAATACAGAATGTTTGATTTGAGTTAACCAGACACTTCTAATATAGACATGGTTTGTGTTGATGCCCTAAACCATTTTTGTGGACAGGCAACAGCAAAAAGACATTTACGCTTACAAAAATGGATGCATACCCTCATATCCGCCAAAGAAGAAAAAATATCCAGGCATTTCCCTAGCAAGAGTGGGAACCAGTCCTCTAAAAAACCCCAGTGGTCCTTCATCTCTCATTATTTGCGCAGTCAACTTAAAGGGACCAACATTTTCAAATTTCTTCCCCAGCATTTCATGTTGCTTTTTTAACTCATGCATAGCCTGCAGTTTACATTTTACTAGCTCTGTGGGACAAATAGCTAGTGATGAAAAAAAAGATGCCAGAAACCCTGCCATTGCGTTACTTGTAATACTCAAATTTTCAATACTTTCTGCACCTGTGACCCTCTGCATAAACTTTTGACAAAATCCATAGCAAAGGAACAAAACCGAATTTTCTACCACATTTGTGGCTAAGGCTGGTACAGTCCCGGCATACAGACCTCTGTAAATACCGTCACTTTGTAAAGTTTTCTTAAAACAATCTACCATGTTCGTGTATAACTGCGGAAACGTTTGCATTTTTACTTTTACTGTGTCAAGTGGTTGACCGACATAGACTAAGGCTATTCCCCCTACAAATAAACATTCATTTAGTTATTATTAAGTTGTATTTTTCAACACAGTTTTCTTTTACCAACCCAGAGAACCTGCTGTAAAATCAATGCATCCATCTTTAAAATGTTGATCTTTCTCTTCTGCAGGCACCGACATAATTTTCTACCGAACTATAATAGAAACAGATCTAAACTCTTGGAGATTTTTAATTCAAATCAATTGATAAGAATGAAAGATAAACACATCCTAAGGATAAGGTTAAGAGTTCATTTACGACATGTTATATTAAGATAAAAAAAACTTTAATTGATTATTTTACATATTTAATCAATTAACTCTTTAACACACGATTGTTTAAATTTTGATTATCAAATGTGGTCCAGTAGATTAAACATTTTAAAATTTTGAAATTGGCAGGAAACTGACACAACAACCTCATGGTCCACAAACCACATGTCATGTCATGTGACAGTCGATATTAGTAACTTTTTATTTGCAGAGTTGATCAGCTCATTTGGATCTGATTATAAGTAAGCAAATAAAGTTATTCCTTCTCAGTCAGATCAGTTCATAGGGAATTCAACGACCTGTCAAATAAATGACAGAAAATAACTTTAGCTTTCCCCTTTACAGTATTTATTACTTTATTAGATATATTACCTAATGAATCACAAATCATTATGACTTGAACCGAAGTCACGCGTTGAACAAGTTTTATGCGAGTGGCTGTTAGAAGATAATGAACAGGTGCTACAAATTGCTGTTTGGAATAGTTAGTAGTTCCCACTTGATTCTTCTTCTTCTTCTTCTCTCTGAATTTGCACAGCTATAGTAGTTCGCACCTAATTCTACTTCTTCCTACTTCTCTAACACTTTGAAATTCTTAGTAGTTTTCACTTGATTCCTCTTCTTCTATCTGAATTTGACACGGTTATAGTAGTTCGCGCTAAATTCTGCTTCTTCCTATTGCACTAATACTTTTATAAAAAGATGAACAAATTTATCTACAAATTGCCGTTTGTTCTTAAATTTCAATGGGATCTGCTGCACGCACTGATCAGTGATCACGTTCATTTATTACTATTATTTCGTACTAACCTTCTTTCTCGGTTAAGGTCGCGGTGTATTTAATACACCCTGGTTAAGGTATAAAAGGGTATTATATTTTTGTTTAAGATTGCATGGCACACTTGCTATATTTTCTTTTCGTATCAGAATCTAATCAGGTACTCAAATCAGTGACCACAGAATGGAATGTTGCTAACCATGTATCTGCATCACTATATTTTTTAAGTTGGTAGTATCTGTAACCAAAATGGTGTACGTGGAATTTTCTGTGTCAAAATAACATAAAATAATAATATAGCCATTTATTTAATAGTATTCCAAAATTAGGTAAGCGAATAAAACTCCCATGTATTTAATAAGGATTCATAAAATGAAGTTAATTTTTTTTGGATTTTTTAAAGGTAACAAACAATATGTGGAAGGACCCCGATCCAGATCCTGGGGGTGACACCCCAAAGCAGATTTCTGGACAGTCTCAGTCTACCCAAGAATTATCAGACCTAACCGACAAATATGAGCAGCAACAACTTTTATTACCTCAGCTGAAGGAAATGTTAAGGAAGGAACAGAGTAACGTAACAGAGGAAAAGATCAAGGAATACATTAACACGCTCAACAAGGCAAAAGCAAAAAAGACTAAAATAAAGAAAGATGAATCTGGAAGAAGGGAAAGCAGCGTCAGCAGTACTAGTATAGATATCAACAAAAAAGGGAAACTGAATTTGCTTCGACAGCAGTTAGAGGAAAATAAGTAAGTACTAGTTCTATAAATGGTGTTATGTATGTGAAAATAGCGTTAATTTATTAGTATCAGCTTTTATGTTTTATAATTAGAACATATTTTGTCAAGGTCAACTCGGGACAAAGCAGTTTATAAGTAAATATTTATTATTTAAACCTATCAAGTTTAGTGTAGTTACTTTTAGTTTTAATTGTAGTGAAGAGTGTATATACTTTGTATTGTCAAGACAGAGTAGAGAATTATACAGGTCGGCGAGATCCCTGTGATCTTTTAGTATTGGCACTCATTGCCTTGTCTCCTTGTCAGTTTAATTTGGAGTTATTGCACTATTACCAAGTGTGACTCAATTTCATATACGAGGTCAGATATTACAGGCATAAATAAGAGATTATAGGTGCTGAATTTCAACACAAGCAGAGTTGATATTTCTTGTTTTATGATATTGTAGATACATGAAGTAAACTGGCACAACAGTATAGTATATTGTGTATTTAGGTGTGAAAGCAATACATTTCCGGACGACGATGCAAATTGTTGGCCGAGGCGTTAGCCGAGGCCAACAAGCATCGAAGTCCGGGAATGTGCTTTCACACCGAAGTACACATACTATTTTTTCTGAAATCACAATCAATATTATTATAAATTAGGGAATTTGTATTAATGCATAACATTTCTTCATTACAATCAACCTGCTTACTAATAAATGCAATTTTAATGTGAGTTGATTTGTCTACGTATATTTATTTACTGTCTAAAATATACATAAAAAACCGTACGGGAATGTTAATTTCCCGGCCTAGGCCGGGAAAGTAATATTCCCGTACGGTTTTGTTGATCGTTGCTTGGCAACGGATCTTTTCCGGTCTGTTTTCTGATAGTTTCTTAGCAACGGACTAAAATACTGGAATTGTGCATTTTTCGATCTGAAATCGCTCCGAAAATGTAGACATTGCCGATCAATTTCAGAAAAAGGAAATTTCCAAAATAAAGCAATAATCTGTTTAAAAATAAATTTAATCCTAAGCCAAATAATACACATTTTGACAGAACACAGGTCTCATGGAAAAGAGTGGGTCAATAAGTGAAAATCTGATATTATTACCTATAGAAAAAATTATTTAATACCGTTTTAAATCGTACAAAAGATTCTACTACTAATTTAGTAAAAGGAGATTCAACAATTTTGTCCAAAGTTGATTATGACATGATAGATTCTTTCTAAAACAAAGTTTGGATTTTTTGTGAACAAACGTGAAAAATTCACATGATGTTAGAACACATCTGTCATTTGACTATCCGTTGACATTGTTGCCATATATTGCTAAATATGTTTTTTAAAATCTAATCGGCATTAAAAATTAGTTAAAATATTTAATAATCCACGCCCATTATTATTTTTTACATCACAAAATTAAATTTCATGGATAAATATATTTAAATTGATTTAATAAATAAGCTTTATACTCCTGTTTCCTACAATTATCTTTAGTAGAACTAGAGAAGGAATTTTAATTTGGCAACACCACACTGTTTTGTATAAAACCATTCTATCAACAAATCCATACAGTCTACCTACGTCATCGGCCAAACTACCTACGTCACCAATGTAAAACACCTGTTGCTCCACTTATTTTAACTTCTGTTTTCTCAAAAAATTGATAATTATTTTCGCGGAAATCTGTATTGGAAGAAAAAAAAAATAGGAAAATGCCCCATTAAGCCCGAAGTTCGACCTTTTTACCATACAATGTAATCTGACAAAATTAAGTCAGTTCGGTCCACCGCTTTGTTTGACAAAGGCTCGACTCCGGCGAGAAACGTAATTTCCGCCTAAACATTTTAAATCAATCTTTTGGTCGTTAAATACTATATTTTTCTAATTCAAAGTACGTAATTGTTAGTTTCAACGGATGTCAAGAATTTATTTTTTAGAAGCATTTCAAGTGTAAGAATAATTTTTCGAATGGTTTGTGAAGTGTAACTACAAAACGTTTCATACAGGGTTTACCACCCAGGATTAACCTGCAAGGGGGTGAGTACGTAGAGCGTTCAATTTTCCTTGAACCTAAGTGGTCAATTTATTTATTTATTTATTTATTTATTTGTTATACTGTACAGCAAACAGATAAATCCAATTACATGATCAATTTGTAGAGAAACAAATAATTTTAGTTATAATGGTCCAGGGAAATAAGCCATTTCCTCCGGTTTTGTGTCCAACTTAAGATTTGTGTTTCCTCATCATATTTTATCTCAGTCTTGTTTTTTTATTTAATTGCAACATGTTCGTCGTTTCCTAGATAAACCTGGGTTTTCTTTGCCAAATATTGAGCCGGCAGGCACACTATACAAATCGTCAGAGCTATGTTCCAGCTTCCCCAGAGCATGTAAAATCCACGACTACCCAAACAACCCCCATCCGAGGGGGTAGTTTGTAACAATATACATGGCGGATGCGATACGATGCTTGATTTCCCCCGCCTATAACTCCAAGAATATTAATACTACGTAAAAATATGTCTGAACCATTTCAGTAGAGAATTTACTTATCTTTAAATTTGATAACCATCATTTTTTTGGTAGGACCGTTCAGAACTGGCAAAAAAATGATTTTTAAGCGATATTCCCCCAAAATTGGCGGACGGGCGAGGGGGAAAAATTAGTATGTCTAAAAGAGGCATATAATAAACTGGTTCCAACAGTAAAATCTTTTGTATGATTTAAAACGATGTTAATTTACCTGACAACTGGCCTAATATTTTTTAATGTAATTACAAATTCATTAAAATATTTTTCAACCGATCTGAGACAGCAAACAGAGTGTTTTTCATAATTGCAACATTTTATGCTTTAAAAATATAAGTTAAATATACGTTAAATTCTACGTAAAAGGAAAAATATAGAGGTTAATAGTATATTACGTAATGAGTGATGTAAGAAGCATATTACGCACGAATGGAAAAGTTACGCACCGCGTAGCGGCGAGTGCGTATTTCCATGAGTACGTAATTGCCTTACAACTCGAATTATGTACTATACTTTACCTATGATTATATTTATTTAGTAAAATCTGGATTTAGTTTACTAGTCAACAATATTATTCAACAAATATTATGTCAGTTTTGACAGCGTTTGAAAATTAAGTAGGCGCATTTGTTTCTTTAAACCCCGCGTCAGCATGTCCCGTGCGTTTTCTTTACCGTGCGATTTATTTACAGTGTGTTTACAGTAGTGATCGTAGGTAAAATGTTTCGTGTACCTCTACGTAATCATTACCTTACTGTGGCTCTAAAAAGCAATATGCCATATCACTATTGACATTAAATATAGACTTACCTTGCTTCATCCTCATAGCCACTCCAAATTGTATATTAAAGTATAAGTGGATAATAAGGTGTTTAAAACGCGCGATTTTTCGAGCACGACGGCGCAGCCGAGTGCTCGAAATAGAGCAAGTGTTTTAAAGACCAGTTATCCACGAATACTTTACGCTATTTTTTTTTATTGGTATACTTTGAAATCATAAATACTGGTATTATTACTACAAAAAATGGAAACGAATTAAGAATGTAAATTGGTTGAATTCGTGATGTGACATCAAGATACCTGTCAGTGTCATGAAAATGAGAAAAACAAAAATTAATTTGCAATCTGTCACATATGATTAATTATTGTCAATACAGTTACTGATTGTATACTGCTTTAAAATGAGTTCTAACATTGATTACTTAAATAGAAAAGCAGAATCGCGGTTAATACCGCAAAAATCGGAAGGCTTTTGAAACATTCGTTAGTAATATTTTATTTGAGTTACAGTATGTTATATCAACAATTAAAAAGTTGACATTTTGACTTCACGTTTCTTGGATCGTTGATGTTACCATGGTAACTTTAAAACACGCGCGTTTTTAAAACTTGGATTTAAACACTCTGAGGCGTACTTTAAATAAGCAAAATAAAAAATAAAATAAAAAAAAAAATGTTACATTTTCATTGAAATAATAAATTGTCTATTTTCACAGCTTTTCTAAATACGCACATTGCACCCATTGCCATACTTTCTTTATATTTCATTTTATTTTGTAAATATAACACATCACAAAAATAATATCAAAATTTTGCATGTATTCAAAATTTACAAAACAAAAACAAATGAAACCAGCTGATCGAAATGCACGGTTGTGTCCCTTTAAATTGGAGTTTTTCAACTACCTTTATCTAATGTTATGTTCTCTTTCTGATTATTCTTTTCTATTTGATCTAGATGTGAGTGTGTGGGTTTGTTTGTAAACATATTAAAGAATTAATTTTATAGGGCTAGATTGGCTGAGCGAGGTAAAAACCAAAAAGGTATTGAGGAAATGGTTACCCAACTAAAAGCGCAATTAAACGATTCCCAACAACTTATTCCACAAAATTTTACGCCACCAGAGCCCAAAAATCTTGAATATAGTAAAAATAATACACAAGAAGAACTCTACAACATATTACTGTCCAGAGAGAAGCAAATAACCGAGCTTCTTAATAAAAATCAGAAACAAGAAGCAACCATTCTTGACTTACAGGAAAATTTGAAGGAAAAGGATTCTGTGATCGATGCCAGAACTAAAGCGGTAACGTTGATGAGTGACAGCTTAAGTAAAAAAGGTAAAACTACCCTGGATGCTTTAGATGACACGAAAGAGCAGATGAGGAAGATGCAGGAAAACTTTGTAACTTTGGAGAGTGAAATGAAAGCGAGGCAGGTCAAACTGTTGAATGATTTGAAGGCAAAAAATTTTGAAATAGCAGAACTTCAAGAGAACACCCACCAGCTAATGGGAGAGAAACAGGAATATTTAAGGATTATAGATGAACTTAAAGCTTCAAAAGTTCAGGGCGAGGTGGAATCCCAGAAGGATGGTATCAAGGAATTGCAAGAGCAACTCGACCAGTCAAAAACCCAAAATGAGGAACATTTATTAAGGATATCGGAATTAGAAAAGCAACTACAAGAAAGCATAGAGGATCTAAATAGATTAAAGAACGCTGGCCTCTCTGTAAGTACCATGGAAAGTAATGATGGTGAGATTGCGAAACTAAAGAAACAATTGGATGAAAGTAACAAGAGTATGATAAAAATCAAGGCCCAAAGTAAGAGCAAAATTAAGGAGTTGACAAAGAAAATTGATGCTTTTAAAAAGGTTAGCGATGCCAACGCATTCATTGTAAAACTGCAAGCAGAAAACACAAAACTTAGTGAGAAAATAGCTGAACTTGAGGAGGAGAAGGGGAATATGCAGTTGAAAATGGTCGAGTCTACTGATTCTGTGAAAGGTAATTGCACATTGGTTGGTTGATTATATATATTTTTTTTAAAATAACTTTAGGAATATCAGTGTTGAAGCTCTCTTCAGAACATTTAGACATGATAGTTTATGGCTTTTGTCATAGAGAAAATATTCTGTCAACATCACTTGGATTTTTAGTGTGCCTCTGCACTATTTTTGTGGAATTTTTTGTTAAAAATTACAGAGGCTTTAGCAAATATATCATAATTCTATTTTTAATACTTCATATGTTTTTTAGATTCTACTCAATTAGAACACAAGGAATTGGAAAACAAATTGGCACAAAATATGACAGAACTCGAAGATAAGGATAAGATTATATCTCTCTTGGAATCTGGTAAGTCCGAGAGATAAATCCACTTCAACTTCATTTAATATTGACTTTCAGATATAATATCATTGAAAGGAGAAATACAAGGTTTAAATGAGCAAGTATCTGGCTTTTCGCATTTGGAGAATGCGCAAGTTACGTCAGAAATTAAATCCATACAAATTGAAGAACAAATGGAGAAAATTGAGAGCGAAAATGTTAAGCTGAAGAAGGAAATAGAGGGTATATTGAAGGAGAAGGAAGAGATGGCGGAAAAAATTGAGGAATTGAAGAAAGAGAAGCAAGAAATCAATTCCAAGTTGGACAGTTATATTCAGGTAGGAATATTTGCAGTTATCACAAGTGTTGGCGGGAAGAAAAAGATTTATATTGGTGTCAAAATAAATTTTGAAGGGCATTGATCTGCTGCAGCATTTTATGGTTTTAATTTGTTTTAAGCGTGACATCAAGTGCAAGGAGAAGTTTTAAATTAAATCTGCACATTGATTCATACAAAATTGAAACGATAAAATTTCTGCAGCAAGACAATTCCTTATTTACCTCTTTTGATGCTTAATTTGACTCCATTATTAATACAACTACTAAATTTATCAATGTGACCCACATTGTCACTTTTAATAATTTTCAATGTATTATGATAGGAAAATATGGAGCTGATCGACAAACTAGAGAAACTCAGCGCCGAAAAAGTATCTTCTGCTGAAAGCATAGAAATCGTAGAGGGCCTAACGCAACAAGAAAAGTTAGAACTAGCAGCGTACCAGAAGAATTTAGACATCCACTTGGAGGGGGAGCCTATTAAATGTTCCGAAGATGATGTCATCGAGCCACCCGCAGAGCTTAACGAGAGTGTCATGCAGTTGAGCGAGGATTCCACCGAGTTGCTACAGAAGATCGACATGTTCACTATGGAGAGAAAGGAGGTCATGAGTAAAATGGAGACTCTCAAGGAGGAGAACAATCAACTCAACATGAAGCTGAGGGAGATAGAGAACAACAGAGACATTCTTGCCGAAACCTACGAACAGTTGCAGACAGAAAAGGAAGCGTTACAGAATGAAAATGATGAGCTTGTGAAGAGGCTGCAAAAGTTAGAGGAAGAGAGCAAAGATGCGAAGGTAATACTAATAGTGACAATAATAGATAGATAGACAGTCTTTATTTCACCACTGTGTACATACATGAACATTTGCAGCAATAATTATTATTATTACAATTTTTTTTTGCAGAATGATTTAATACAAGAGGACACTAAATTGCGTGACTCCGCAAAATTGCAGGATTTGCAAGAGGAATATGAGAAATTGTTGGCAGAAAACGAGGAACTGAAACGCACCTTAAAAGGATACGACTCCCAGATCCACGAAAAACACAAAATGGAAGCCGAACTTTCCTTAGCCCAGCAGAAAATTGAAGAACTCGAACGAAAAATAAAAGTTAACTTGTCAAAACTTGATAACTACCGAACCGTAATAGAAGAAAACAAAAAGGAACTTACTAATTCTGCGAGTCTTATCAACGAACTCCGGGATAAGCTGAGTGCTAGCGAAATCGACATTTTAGATTTGAAAACTATCATAACCGATCTTAACAACGTTGTGAGCGACTTACAGAACGAAAATAATAGGTTGTGCAACTTTGCCAAAATGGAAACGCAAGTCTCTGAAATGAAGGAGGCGTTAAATGATCAAATTCAACAGGCTCAGGATTACGAGGAAGAAATGGCCCAAAGCAATGACATAATCAAAAGTCTCAACACAAAATTAGTGGAAATGAACAAGAAAATAATAGAAACCGAGCACGAAATGGAGGTGAAAGAAATAGAAGCTAAAAAACTGGCACAGGATCTTCAGAACAGAGAGGAAACCATTCGATCTCTTCAGGCCCAGGTCCAAGAGAAAGACAAGAAGATCAGCTTCGTCGTCGAGGAGATGAAAGAAAAGTACTTGGCGCTGCAGAAGCAGTTAGATGGTAACAGTGGATCTATGGAGAACAAGGTGGCGGAACTAACAAATAAGAACAAAGAGCAGCTGGAAAAAATGAAGAAAATCGCCGCGACTCTGAAGAAGAAAACGCAGGCTTATCAGGAACTCGAAGAAAGGTACAACGGGGAGAAGGAGAAATGGGAGACTGAAGTGAACGAAAAGGAATCCATAATCGCTGATACCAAAGGCAAAATCGACCAAATTCTTCAGCAACAGAGGGAACTGGAGCATGAAGTGGACGTTCAAGCTAGGAAACTTGCAGAGGCGGAAAATAAAGAAAGGGAACTAATAGAAGTTGTACGAAGTCTGGAACAGAACAAAATTGAGTTGCAAAATTCCATATTGGAATTGAGGCATAAAGAGGAGAAATTGAATGAGGTCAGTTTGAAGCAAGAGTTGTCAACCAGCCTTCACGAAGAATTCGATAACATCGTGAGCAACCAGGAATCTGCCAATGAGGAGAAGATCAAAGAGCTGGAACTCATAATTGAAACCAATGAGGCGGACCTCGCCCACTACAATGAGAGACTCCACAAGTTAGAGGAGGACATCGCCCGCCTGGAGGAAGAAAAGGAAGTGCTGGAAAGGAAAAACTTGGAGTTGAACGAACAACTGAGCATGACAGTTAGGAGCGTCCAAGAAAAGGCCTTGCTTGAGGAAGAGCTAGGCCAAAAGCTGGCGCAAGTATCTGCCGACGACGAGGCGCTGACGAAGAAGCTGCAAGAGATCACTGAAGAGAACAGAGAGCTGAGTCAGAAGAACAAGGAGAACGAAGAGCTGAACTACAAGCTCAAGGTCAAACTAAAGAAGGCTCACGAGAAGGTGACCCAGCTGAAATCGCTGCAGTCTAACGTGGAGGAGCTCGAGAGCACTAACAGTGAGTTGAAGAAGCAGCTGGCGCTGTTGGAGGCGCACCAGAAGCATGTACAAGATGAGAATGAGGCATTGCAGAGGCAGAACCAGAATGACTATGAGAAAATTGAGGCGGACTACCAGGTGCAACTGGAAGAGTTGGTGAAATGTAAGCATGAGTTGACGGTGGAATGTGAGAAGCTGCAGGAGAGCTTGAAGGAGATGCAGGGCAGGGAGGAGGTGTTGCTGTCGGAAATAACGGAATATAAGCAGAAAATGGAGCTGAACGAGACTAGCGATCAGGAAAGGGTAAGTGAATATGTTTGTAATATGTGCTTTTACGTTATTCAGAAAAGCATTTCCCAGAGCTGTAGGACGTATGCTTATCGTGTTGACTATAACCTCAAAAATTCTGTTTTCATCGTAGACTGTTTAAAAGTGGGCCGCTTCACTAAAGTCGATAATACCCTCAGTGAAAACACACTAAGATTGCAACGGATGAAAGGTGTACACATTCTAGGGCATAAGTTTTTCATTTTCAAGAGCTTGTGATTCATCTTCGATGCTCTTCCAACATTGCTGATGCTGCACAATTTCTTTTGTGCCTTGGAAGAGTTAAATAAAAAATATAAAAAGACTTTAATACCATTTTATCTTGGTTTTAATATGATGAAAAAAATAATTTTGACGGTGAAATGAAAAAGAAACTGCTAGTTGTAGGTTAGGTATCACATCCATGTATTGCTGTTATTGGAATTTTTAAGTGTAATACCAAAAATGAATTAAAATGACAAAACTTTCACTAAATTTACGAAAGCCGAAAGTTTGAGGTTATGTGTGACATGTGATGGACGCACCCAATAGTCTATATACCATTTTCTTTTGCAGATTCAACAGCTTACCGAGGAACTGAGAGTTGCAACCATAAAACTTAAGGATTCTGTTGAAGAAGTAATCTCTTTGAAGGAGCAAATCGAAACGCTACAAAAAGAATTAGCCATCATTAAAACCGCCAAAGAAACAGTTGAACATATAATTAATGAGGCAGAAGAACGCATCTTCACTATAAATACTGTGGCCAGTCAGACTGACAACTTGGAAGACCCAGGTCAGAAAATAAAGGAACAAGTGATAGAAATCATACCTGCAGAAAATCAACCGCAATCTGTCCCAACATTCCACTGGCCGGGCAACCAACAACCCACCCCAAATCAAGACTGGTTTGCTGCCGCCCCCCAACACGATCCGGGTCAACAGCCAAACCAGCTGGCCTTCGACTGGTTCGCTGATCAAAACCAAAGTAGTTCAAATGTCCCGCCTAATACTCCAGCCGACTGGTTTAATAAAGAAGCAACTCCTGTGCTAATGAATCCATTCTATGCCCAGCCTGAGCCGCAACAACCAGTGGTCGTGGAAAACACCAAAGAAGCGCTGCTCAGCAAAATCAAGGCTTTGGAATTCCTGCTGTTTAATATAGACAAAGAAAAGGAAGAGGCTTTGCAGGATTGTACCGGAATGATCAACGAGCTCACCCGTCTTGTATACGAAAAAGTAAACGTTCCAACGACGGAACCAAATCAAGCCAATAGTACTCCTAGCAACGCACCCACCGATATCGAGTCTCAGATCTTATCGAAAGACGACGTAGACAATACAGCCGCCGACATAAAGGATCTGCAACGCATTGAGTTTGAAAAAACCGATGTTTCCTTAGGGGAGCAGAGTCGTCCAGTGGTCGAAGAAGTAGCCCAGCCCAAACGGGCTTACTTGACCTACCAACCTGATGACAAAGTCACGAGTAGCGGAAAGTTGGAGGCCTTCGGCGAAAACGATGACGGATGGGGGTGGGGACCGGAAGAAGCGAAACTGGAAGAAGAACATTTACATAAAGCCGAGAGCACTCCACAGATACAAAGCCTTCGGATGGAGATCGCGCAGTTGAACGAGAGAGTGCAAGTTTTGCAAGTAGAACGTGAGAACCACCTAGAGGAAATCAAACAGCTGCAAGTCAAATCGGGCAAGCTTATCAAAAAATGCAAAGAGCTGAAGCAGAAGAACGATCAGCTGCTAGCGCAGCAGCAGAATAAAAAATCGGAAGGCGCGGATTTCTTTGACTTGGACGCGACTATTCAGGAAGAGCTGAAAAGCCAAATAGCTCAATTGGAGAAGAAAATCAAGGAGCTCACCAGCGAGTTGGAGAAAGAAAAACAGGAGAAAAACAACATATTGAAACGTGTCGATGTTCTGACTGCCGCAAATGAGAGAATGCTAGAAATGAAAGAGATCCAAGACACCGAAGTGCTGCGGTGGAAGCGAAAACACCAGGAAGTTGAGGAAAAGCTCCAGCAACAGGAGTGGGGCAGCGACGGCTTCATTGAGGGAGTAAAACCAAAAAGCAACACAGAAACCGTAGCATCTACTACTGATGACAGGGAGAAAATTGATGAGCTACAACAAACTATCAAAGAGTTGTCGTTGGACAATGACGAGCTGCAAGCACTGTTAGACGAACAAAGACAGCTTAGGATAAACGCGGAGAAGGCGAAAACTCTGCCGGATGCCACGAGAACGGAGGAGGAATACGCCAAGCTAGCGACGGAGCTGGAAGCCAAGATAAAAGCGTTAGAACAAGATCTTGCGGGTAAAAGCGAGCAGATGCAAGCCGTCTTGGATGAGAAAAATCAAATTTTGATGCAAAATATCGAATTGCAGAATGCGATCAGTGAAAAGGAAAAGAGTATTGCTGATTTACGGGAAAGTTTAAGTAGTCTAAGCGAGAAGAACAGTGAGTTTGAAGCGGAGAAGGATAAACTAGCTCGGGATTTACTCGAGAACGAAAAGAGTGCTAGTGTCCCGCAGGAATTAAGGGATAAAATTAACGAACTTGAAAGTAATCTATTGCAGTTGAAAGACTCCAACGCCGATCTGCAGCAGCTGTTGAATCAAAAGGACTCGGCATACGATGAACTTAAAACCTCTTACGACCAACTCACTAAGTTGACAGAAGAACTGAACGTTCAAGCTATGCAGTTGTCCGTTGATTTGGAGCAACAGAGACGAAATTACGACGATCTGAAACAGGAGAGCGCCAGAAATATATCTGGGTTGCAAGACGAGTTAGAGCAGCAAAAACAAAGGTTCGAGCAGCTACAGGAGGAAAATGCGGAGAAGATTAATGCGATATTGAGGGAGCTGGAAGAGCAGAAACTGGAATGTGATCGGCTGCAAGTGGAAAATGCGAGACGAGCCTCCGAATTAGAACAGTTGACCCAACAGCTGAGAGACAAGCAGTTGGAGTCGTCTGAGAGAGACGATTTTGAGTTGGCGCAGCAGAAATATCAGTTGGAGAGTTTGCTGGCAGAGAAGGAGGCCAATATCAACGAGTTGAACAGCAAAAAAGTGGAACTCGAAGAAGAAGTTAAGTTGCTCAATCATAGTTTCGAGGAGAAACAGAAGCAATATGATCAGTTATTGAGCGACACTGAGGAGAAAATATCCAGGGCGACGGCAGAGTTAGAGGAAAGCTGGGCGGCTCAAGTAGATCAGAGAGGTAGGTGGGTGGTGCTTATTAAATAATTAAGTGTTTTCGTACCTTTTTTTGCACTATCAAGTGAGAAAAATAAATTGGTCATTGATTTGCAATAATAAAAATTATACCATTCCAATTTGTCTAGGTAGTAACCATTTTAAAATCCCTGTTCGCATTTTTAGGTGCTGATGTAGCAGAAAGCTGGAAGTTACATTTAGAAACAGTCGAAGCAGATTTTGCCTCAATCCAAGAAAAGTTGAAGTACGAAATCAATGAGCTGGAAGAGAAATGTAACGCTCTGGTAAACGAGAACAACGAACTACGTAAAAATGTGGATGCTGAGATTAGAAACGAGGTGGATCGCATCTCCGCCCTGCAGCAGCAAATAAACGACCGTCAGCACTATATAACAGAACTCAACAATACATTACTTGAAAAACAAAAAGAGAATGAGAGTTTGATTGGAAAATTGACGGCGTTAGAAAATGAGAACAAACAACTGAGAAATGAAGTTGCAGAGAAGGATACTAGGTTGGCCAGCTTGAACATAGTCGTTGACACAACTCAGGAGCAATTTGATGAAAAGAGGGAGGTCGTCGAGGAGATCGTTAGAATATTAGAGAGGAACACTTCCTGGCCGTTGTCGTACGAGAAACAAGATGTGCTGAACGAATTCCAAAGGCAGCTGAGTTTAGTTAGCGAGAAAGATAAAGAGATCCTTGAATTGAAACAGTCTATGCAAAGCTTACAAAGTCAAGTTAATGTGGTTCAAGAGAAGGACGCAGAAATTGTTAAGCTCCATCAACTGAATGAGGACTTACAGAAACAACTAGCCCTAGTTCAAGCAAAAGATGATGAAATTTTCCAGCTGAACAAACTGGTGGAGGAATCGCAGAAGCAGCTAACCGTGCTGCACGAGAAGGATATAGAAATCAGCAACCTAAATAAGTTGGTTAGTGACTTGCAGAAACAACTTACTTTGGTCCAGGAGAAAGAGGGAGAAATCTTTAGGCTGAATCAGCTAGTACAGGAGTTACAAGGACAACTCGGATTGCTTCCGGAGAAAGAGGGGGAGATTTTCAGACTCAACCAAGTTATAGAGAGTTACAAGGTAGGTAGTACAAAATTTGTATCCATAGTGGGGAATTTTTTATTTCTATAGAAAAAACTATATTTATTATCATTATTTTTAGATGCAGCAAGATCTACACCAACAAGAAATGGCCAAGGTCCAACAAGAGCAGGTTAATACAAACTATGCCATAGAGGATTATAAACAAAAACTGGAGGAATTCAGAATAGCCCATATTGCCTTGCAAACTTCCCTCGAGGAGAAAAACCAGCTCATAGCCACGTTAAACCAGCAGCTGCAGCTCACCGAGAGCGTTAAAAATGACAATAACAAAGACGTCGAAAGCTTACAACAAGAAATATCTCAGCTGAAGGATGACTGTGCTGTCCTACAGCAGTCGTTGTCGGAATGCCAGCAACAGCTGTTTACTGTGACTGGCGAACTCACAAATAAAAGCAACGAATTGGAGAATGTCCTTCAGCAACTGTCATATTCCCAGCAAAACTTTGAAATCCAAGAGGCCGAACTAAGTAAGTTAAGGGAAGTACTACAAGCAAAAGAACAGGAATTCAACAGCTCGGTGGAAAACTTGAGGAAAACGCAACTACGCGATCTGGAAAATCATTACGAGGAGGCGATGGCGGCTAAAGACTTGGACATCGAGAGCTTCAAGGCTCAGCTCAACGAGTCCATCCAGTACTCCCAACAGCTGGTCGATAAGTTAAACTTCGAGTCTCAGTTAAGACAGCAGCTGGAGCAGAACTCTAGGCAACTAGAGGAGAAGATTGCTGAGCAGTCCGCACTGTTGGACGAAGAAAATAGGCAGTTGGGCGAGATGAGGAATATCATCGAACAGCAGGTTATTAAGATAGAAGAGTTGAAGAAGGAGTCTTTCGAGAAGAGCAGCCACTACGATAGTCTGATTGCGGAGATGGATATTGGGAGGAAAGCCATTACGCAACAGCCGACGCCCTCTGGCTCTTCTGTGAATGTGGTAAGTGTCTTATGTGATATTGATCATAATTAGCCCTCGGAAGATTTAAAAAAGATCCACTAGAGGCAACACGTTTTGATTTTCCTATTAGTACACGGAAATTAGGCAAATTTATGTGGAATAGAAGAAAAAAATTATAATAAGCTGAATTGTCTATAATAGTTAGCTTATGTGTGTAAGAATACATAATAATAATAATAATAATAACAGGTCTTTATTTAGGGCGAAGTTCGCTTGTAATGCGCTATTCCACATATCAAAAAAGTTCCCACCCCCAAGGGGTAAGCTTCATCCCCATCTCACCCCTTTTAGGGACACCGCACTGGTTTTTTTTACAATATCTTTTAAACGCTTTATCTTAGGGAAAAAACATAAGTATAGGAAAAGGTTTGTCACAAAATTATCTACAAAAAAGGTTGTGTGTTATGTATCGATATTTCTATTACTTTTTATGTTATTAAATCGTAAAACTGTAGGGTTAAACAAAAATTAAAGTCTGATTATATTGAATACGGTACTTAATCGAACATAACGCAGCCTGATAATATTTCAAATGATCCAACACAATCCTAACTGCAAGAGTTTATAGCTCTAAAGGTTTACAGTTGTCAAATGTCCTTAAGAACTCAACAAAAACAGTTCTTTTTGCTCATGCAGTTAGTCTTAGTGACACAACGTCTGCTTTTTTTGGAAAAGGCAAACTCCAAACTAAACTTATTAAACTCGAAAACAAATTTACAAGAAGTTGTTAAAACCTTTAACAAACCAAATGCTACTGCTACAAAACAGGATATTACTGAGGCTGGGGAAATATTTGCTCTTGTACTATAAGTATATAACATTCGTTGCGGGTTTACCACCAAATTCAGGCTTGGCATGGAAATGTTTTAGAGCCAAAAGAATGGGGATGGAAGAAATCAGGTGATATTTTAATACCTGTTTTGACTACTGAAGCAGCAGCTCCTTCATCAATTTTAGAGTTAATTTCGTGTGCCTGCAAAAGCGGAAAGCGATGCAGATATTTAAAGGTTGGTTTAAAATGTTCGGCTGTGTGTATGAACTGTCACGGACAAGCATGCTTTAATGCGGAACGGACCGGCGAAATTGAATTTGAGCAAGAATTAAAGCCTTTAGTGGATTTAGTTTAATTCAATTCCATATAAAAAGGCAAATTGTTCTTAGATTAGGTGTGTATTTCCATTTCAATAAACTGGAAATTATAATATAGGATAAGATTAAGAGACTTCGGGTAATGATGTAACTTTTGCTACCAGTTAGTTGGATTAAATATCTAAATAAAAGAAGGTAAACTTCCATCTGCAGGTGAGATTTGTATTAAAAGGTCTATGACATCATGACAACTTTGAACATTTTTACTCTCATACAATCCAGGCCATCAAATTTTATTGTTAATATTTTTTACACAGAAAAATTTGTGTAATTTTTTTAACCCAAATTCTTTTTAAAATACACTCCAAATTGGTCTTAAATAAGTGACAGAAACAATTTGTATAAATAAATAATACATTTTTGGAGTAGTTTATGTATTAACATTATTTGAAATTTGTATTTTATCTTAAAAATTACAAATTGAATTCTTTGCAGATTTGGATTACAGTTATATAAAAATACAAAATTTTCTGTTATCCATCTCAAGCCAAATGATACACATATTGGATACAATAAAATATAAAAGCAATTTTTTTATCCATTCTACAGATAGAAACTGCCTCCATCTTTCAACGCCAACAGCCACAGGAGGAAGATGACCTGTCGGAGCCGGTGAGACGTGCCGAGTTAGACCTGGCTCTCTACATGTTGCATCAAAGAGATGTTCGATGTGAAGAACTGACGGTCGAGTTGACGCAGCTGTTAGAGGAAAGGGACACGCTCCAGTTGCGCCTGTCAAATGCCATAAGAGAAAAAGAAGAAATTAGAAGAAAATATGTCGGTATGTATTTTTGTCAAATTGTCAAGTCAGTGGAAAATATCTTTCAATTTTTAGGACCAGAAGAAACTCCCGCATCTTCGACACCTACCAGTCCGACGTCTGTTACACCTCGTAGTAAGTCATCAGCCATCTTCCTTGCGGCCTCGGGTACTGAGTTGGCTTCGGAACCCTCGGAAACTCCAAGCGGAGCTCAAAATCTAGAAAACAAGTGAGTAACATTAGAGTTAAAAACAAACTGATGACGTTTTAGGCCATCCAATATATTTTACCTTAAGAACCCGAATCTTCAGGTTAAGTTTGGTAATGTCAAGCATGCAAAAAACCTAGTAGGCGAGTCTGCCTGGGGTAAAAAAGAGGTGATTTTACAAATTTTGTATACCATTTGAGTTAGCAACGAATTCTTATAGGAAAAATTTCGCTGAACAAGATTTTCTTATGAAAAATTTTCCTAAACCGCGAACTTCATGGTCAAATAATTGTTTAAACAAAATTTTGTTCGTTTTTATTTAATAAAATGAAAACGGTTTGACGCATCTGAAAAAATCTTGATTCAATCGAAAGATATTTTCAATACGCATCGTTTGGCGCCAGGTACAACTCATTTTGTCAGCCAAAATAAATTTCTTAATTAACAAATGCGGTCAGAATATTGTTTTTTTCAAAAAACATGCCTTTTATACCAAAGAATATACCATATTTTTTTGGCCCGATATCTTCAATACTTTTTGATTGTTTAAAAAATTGGCATAATTTGTTAATTAGCAAATAACTTTTTTTTCGAAAGTTTGATCGACTTCAAACCAACTTTAAACGATAAATATTGATGTCGGGCATAACCCCCATACTGCCGTGCTAAAATCAAACGCTGTATCTACAAAAATATCCGAAATCGGGTTTTTAATAGTTTTGGTATATTAACATTTTATTCTATCTATTTATTAAAGTAAAAAGCTGTATCCACATTAGTTATATTAAAAAACATTACACATTTTGTCGTATCTTCACAATACTTCTGGCTTTCCTAAGTACAAATGTGGTATCTGCATGCTACTAGTTGAAAACGCAGTAACTGCGTGTGAGAAAGTGCATTGTTTCTAGTACGCTGTAGTTCCCGCCTTTTCGATTAGGAAACGTTGCTAATTACGCGCTTCATTTCTAGTTAGTTGCTCTATGTTCTTCAAAGTGTTTACATGTCGTGTCAATTATTGGTGATAAAAATTAAAGGTAAATTAACATTATGGAATGTTTTTGTTATCATGTGTTAGTTGCCTGGGAATGCTAAGTTAGAATAATGCCCCATCTGCGTTTTAACTCAATATAATGTAGATACCGCATTGTACCGCACGTACAAATATATTTTTAACAATAAAAACAGTATCTGATTTTTTTTGTATAAACTTTCAACTTTTTTTAAATTTAACATGTCTAGTCGATTTTTTACGTCACTTTACATAGGAAATCATCTTGATTATATAACATGTGTTGTACTTTACCAAGAACTATAAAAAAAACTTTGATGCTAAATTTCTCGATTCTTTGTCGCCAGTAGATAAGGCGTTTGATTTTAGCACGGCAGCATAGAAGTCTGCACGAATGCAATTTTTTCCTTTTATTTATTTAAAGTTTAAATTGATTTTGCAAATTAACAAATGGAATATCTCGGCTCTAGGTAAGCGTTTCGAAGTGTATATGAAAGTGCTTGGAAAAAGGAAAAGTTTGAGACCAGAAAGAACTTGATCGGATAACCGGAACCGGAAATATAAGTGATATTGCATTAGAGGCCCTAATTTGTTTATTAACAACTTTTTTGACACGAGGTTTGGTGTAAATGAAAGCTAACAAGTTTTCCCATCAACCACAAAAAGTTCTACAAAAAATATTCAATCCCTGAAGAGTTATACACGTTTTTGACCCTTAAAAAAATCTCTCCCGCAACGTGAAAATAGTAAGATTTGACGCGCAATGGGGTGGCGGGTTCGATCCTCGGGTGGGCAAATTTTTTTTTCGTCAAATTTGCTTCTCTAACGCAATATCACTTATATTTCCAGTTCCGGTTATCCGCTCAAGTTCTTCCTGGTCTCAAAATTTTCCTTATTCCAAGCACTTCATATGCACAAAACCCCATTACGATACGCTTACCCAGAGCTGAGATATTCCATTTTTTAATTTGCAAAATTAATTTAAACTTTAAATAAACAAAAGCAAAAAGTTGCATTCGTGCAGACTTCTATGGGGGTTATGCCCGACATCAATATTTGTCGTTTAAAGTTGGTTTGAAGTCGATCAAACTTTCGAAAAAAAAGTTATTTGCTAATTAACAAATTATGCCAATTATTTAAACAATCAAAAAGTATTGAAGATATCGGGCCAAAAAAATATGGTACATTCTTTGGTATAAAAGGCACGTTTTTTGAAAAAACGATATCCTGACCTCATTAGTTTGGGAGTAATCAATTTGTTAATTAAGAAATTTATTTTGGCTATAACAAATGAACGGGTTGACAAAATGAGTTGTGCCTGGTGCCAAACAACGCGTATTGAAAATATCTTTCGATTGAATCAAGATTTTTTCGGATCCGTCAAACCGTTTTCATTTTATTAAATAAAAAATAAAAAATTTTGTTTAAACAATTATTTGACAATGAAGCTCGCGGTTTAGGAAAATTTTTCATAAGAAAATCTTGTTCAGCGGAATTTTTCCTATAAGAATCCGTGGCTCACTCAAATGGTATAGAAAATTTTTGGAAAAATCCCAGGCAGACTCGCCTATAGGCTTAGTTATTCAATTAACATTTGCCAAACTGCATACTTTAAATTAAAGCAACTTTATAAATATCGTAAATATCTTAATGATTCCGTAAAATTTTACTAATTGAGACCTTAGTGTTATCTGTTTTAAATTATTTTGACTCTGTTTATAGCTCCGATCTCAGTCTAAGAGGTAATAATAAGTTACAAATCCTTCAAAACTCTTGTATAAGATTTATTTGTTTTAACTAGAGCTGGGTAGAGAAAATTTTCCAATAAACATTTCCAGAAAATTTTCTGGAGTTTCTAGAATGAAGTTTTGATAAAAATCAGAGATGGGTAAAGGAAACTTTCCGTATGAAAGTTTCCAGAACGAAATTTTGATAAAAATGAAAGTTTTCAGTAAAATATTTGAATATTCCGAAAGTTCTCAAAGGAAATTTTCTTGGAATTTTGGAAACTTTCAAATATTGCAATAAATATTTTATTGAAAACTGTAATTTTTATCAAAATTTCGTTCCTGGAACTTTCAAATGGAAAGTTTTCTTTGCCCATCTCTGGTTTTAATCCAAGACAAAAGGATCATATCACACCTGACATTAAGGGCACGAACGGAATGTCAAGTACTCGTAAACTAGTACAACTTTTGCCACCATTTTCTCTGCAAATAATGACTTTAGTGATAGAGGTATCTTATAAAAAATATGAACCGAATTGTATTAAAAATTATTACTTGCATCACTGATACGACGTAAATTGTAATTATGGCTTCCCGGACACTTTTAATAATTTTTTGCTGCCTAAAATTACAATTTTAGAAAAATGTCTTTGTTTCCCTATTAATGCAGTAACTTTATACATCCTACCTGACGCCAAATCAGGTATCTATGCTTTTTTAATATGTTGTACAGGATTGAAAATTAATGTTAAACTCAAGTTTACGACCTCGGTAGACCTCCGGGTCTTGGTCAAAAATCCAAAAAATTGCAAGATTTTTATTTTTTTTTTCAGTTTTTGTTGATTTTGGCACCTATAGGCTTACTTTTTTTGTAAAAACAATTTAGTATTCTTTAAAAGTAGACTAAATTTGCTACAAATTGGTACCAGAGCAGACTTTGTAGATCAAATAGTATCCGAGATACAGCTGTTCAATGTTTTGCAAAGTTTTTATATTTTGACATTTTTAATTATTTTGAACTTAAAAATCTGTGAAATACGTACTACTACTACTATAACTAGGTTCAGAAAATTCATCTTACCCCGAGCACAAGCCCCAAATTGGGTCGGGGGGCTAAAAAATGCGGGAGAGGAAAAAAACCGGATGCGGCTTATTCAGACGCCTCCTCAAAATACAAGTCTTTCTATTTCTGCATGCCTTCAGTGGATGTGACTCTACATCGGCACTGTTCGGGCAAGGATTCTTCTGATTTAAGAATAAATATACACTCCCCAGACCTTGAAGAAGAATCATACGACGAGGTGTTGGATTATCTCTTCTGGGCTCCAGAAGAAGAAGAAAAGGAGATAAGAGAGAACAGTGACTCAGTTGACATGGAGGACACTCCTGGATCGTACAAAAGGTCATTAAAAAAATATGATATCTGTGTATAACTGGTTTTTTGATTTTTTAAAAATAAAATTCCGTCCTCTTTACCGATCCATTCAATATAATAGTGCTATGTATTGGGGGGGGGGGGGGGCATTTTTTGGCCCCCCTCTTACCCCATTTGGGGCTTGGGCTCGGGGTAAAATGAATTTTCTGAACCTAGTTGTGGTAGTAGTACGTATTTCACAAATTTTTAAGTTAAAAATGTCAAAATATGAAACTTTACAAAACTTTGAACAGCTGTATCTCAGATATTATTTGATCTACAGAGTCTGCTCTGGTACCAATTTGTAGCAAATTTAGTCTACTTTTAAAAAATACTAAATTGTTTTTACTAAAATAGTAGGCCTTAGCTGCCAAAATCAACAAAAACTGAATAAAAAATGTCATATTTTTGTGGATTTTTGACCAAGACCCAGAGCTCTGCCAAGGTCGTAAACGTGGATTTAACATTAATTTTTAATCCTGTACAACATATTTGACTTCAGGTAATTATCCTTTTTGATGATAAGGTTACTGGATTATATGCACCCTGAGGCTTTTATTATTAAGCTGGTCTCACGTTATTTGAATTATTAATTTGATGAGAGATGTTTCATTTACTATACTGCATAAGCTGCTAATAAAGACGTATCCCATACAGAACACATCATGTGAATCGTCTTTCTTTTATATAGTACCATACTTCTAAATAATGTATCATCTGGTATTTGGTTAAGTAGTACAATGAGTCATGATATGTGTGGAAAACTGTCAAAGATCTGTTATGCATTGGCAATAACATTTAAACAATGTAGCCTATCAATAGTAAGACAGTTGTATTTTGCTTCTTTTCATTCTTGCATAAAGTACGGTATAGTGCATTGGGGTTCCTCATCCAAGGCATATAGAGTTTTTTTACTGCAAAAAAGGGCAATACGTATAATAGCCAATCTTGGATATAATACTTCCTGCAGGGAAGCCTTTAAAAGCTTAAACATTCTTACCTTGAACTCTATTTACATTTATGAGTTGTCATGTTTTGTTTACAAAAACAGAATCAAATTTAACGAGATTAGAACTGATCATCCATATAGCACTAGGAAATGAGATCTCCTTTTACCAAAAGAACACAGGACGGCTTTATACCAAAAAAGTCTTTTTTTCATGGGTTGTAAATTTTTTAACTGTTTGCCTGACCATATTAAATCTATGACATTTTTTAAGTTTAAAAAAGCTTTAAAATCACTTTTGTTAGACATAAACAGTTATAATGTTGACGAATTTTTACAAAATGTGTGACTACTTTTCTCTAGTTTTTTTATTATTTGTGAATTATAATAATAATAATAATAATAATACTTTATTAACCATGTCGATACAATACAGTATATATGGCAAGTCAACAATACGAATAATTTGTATATAACATTACTTATAGACAATCAATAAACATAGTCACATCATAAAAAAAAAATAAAAAAAAAATATATATATAAAAACAAAATACATGTACTACATGTACAGAATTAAAATAAGAAGTAGTTAAGTAAAGTAGAGTAGAGTTCACCGTTGTAAAAACTCTTTTACACTATAATACTCTCCTTTGATTAGTATCTGTTTTATTGCCTTTTTGTACTTGTCATAATTTTCAATATTTTTTATTTCCTCAGGTAAATTATTGTAAAAAGAAATACAGTTATATTTTGGTGATCGCTTAAAACAGGTCGTTAAATGTCTTGGAATACTTAAAAAGTTGCCGTGTCTAGTATTATAATCATGATTAGTATTTAACGTCTCAAATAAGTTCATATTTTTCTTCACATACATTAGACATTTTAATATGTATATACAAGGTGCAGTTAATACTTTCTTTTTTCTGAAAGTATTTTTACAGCTTTCTCTATAACTCAGCTTAAAAATTAATCTAATAATTCTTTTCTGACATAGAAAAACTCTATCAAGTTGTGTAGAACTTCCCCAACAAAGAATGTTGTGCGCTATATGTGAATATGCAAGAGCATAATACATATTTAATAGGCATTCTTCATTCAATGTATTTTTCATTTGCATAATAGCAAAATATGCTTTATTTAACTGTTTACAAACATGTTCTACATGGGTGTCAAATGTTAGTTTAGAATCGATATACGTACCAAGAAGTTTGGTACACTGAGTTAATGTTATGTCACTACATTGTGTTGTGTTGTCAGGTAATGGTTTTTGAATATAAAAATTTATAAAAACTGTCTTTGACTCATTTAAAATTAATTTATCTCTTTGAGACCAGATATAAACTTCTTCTAGGGTTTTTCTTACTTGTTCTTGGAGCTCCTCAAGTGTATCAGAAGCTATGGTGACTGTGAAGTCATCTGCAAACATAGTAAGGTGACCATTCGTTATTTGCTCGGGTAAATTATTAATATATATCATGAACAATAAAGGTCCCAAGACAGATCCTTGAGGAACTCCAAGTACTAGTTCTTGTACTTCTGACAGATCCTCCCCTAGTTTTACCCTCAAAGTTCTGCCTTCCATGTAGGACATTATCCAATTTAAAATGCTACCCCTAATCCCCATGCTGTAAAGTTTATGCTTTAGCAGGTCTTTATTTATGGTATCAAAGGCTTTCGATAAATCAAATTGTAAAGAAACAAGATATCTACCTTTATCTAGATTTACGTACACATAGTCTAGCAAACGACACGTTGCTGTTTCTGTGGATCTATTTTCACGGAAACCATGTTGAGCTACAGTTAATATATTATTTTTCTCCGCAAACAAGTTTATTCTATTATATATAGTTCTTTCGAATATTTTTGCAATGGCGCTTAAAATAGAGATTTGTCTATAATTTACAAGTTCATCAGTTGGACCCTTTTTATGGAGAGGTGTTATCAATGCCTGTTTGAGTATGTCCGGAAAGTATCCCTCATTTATTGACAGATTGAATAAAAAAGTAAGATGCTCAATAATGTTATCTTTAACCTGTTTCAGTAAGTTCGCAGTTAGGCCGTCAAAACCAACAGACTTTTTATTTTTTAAGTTCATAATTATTCTATTTATTTCATCTGCCGTAATTGGTTCAATATAAATTGATTGTTCATTTTGTGGTGATATTGTACAGGGGAGAGAAAGATTTGAGCCAAAATGTTGGTATAACATTTGGGATGCATTTGTTGAGAAAAAATCAGCAAACATATCAAGTACTTCTCTTTTATCTGATACGGTTTTGTCTTGATATTTAAGACTGATGTCTTTATTTGTTTGGGGTTTCCGACCTAATTTAGAATTTATAATACTCCATGACGTTTTTGATTTATTGGTAGAGTTGTTTATTTTTCTGGTATAATAATTTTGTTTAGCATTTCTTATATTTTCTTTGTACTTACTTTTTTCTTCAATATATATTTTTTTAGTTTCTACAGTAGGGTTCTGCGTCCATAGCCAATACAGATTTTTTATGTGGTTACTTTGTTTTACTATGGTTTGAGTGAGCCATTCTTTATTGTTTAATTTTTTATTTGTATAAACGGTTATTTTTTTAATGGGGCAACTGACATTATAGCACCATATCATAGTCTCCACAAAAAAACTGAAAGCCGCATTCGTGTCTAGTAAATACATGTCTTGCCAGTTTGTCCTACCCAATTCAAATTTAAAATGTGTTATATTATCTTCATTAATGATTCGTTTATTGAATATTACAGTTTCATTAGTGTTAAGTACTGGCTCATTGATGTTTATGCTCAGCATATGTGCGAGATGATCAGCAATGTTTGGATTAAGTAATTCACATTTTAAATTATTCTTAGGAAGATTTGAAACCATGTAGTCAATAGCGCTAAAACTTGTATGTCCGTAAACATTAGTAAATATGCGAGTATAATCACTAGTAGTAATGTTCAATTCAAATGACTCAAAGACATCTAATAGTACATTCGTATCATGACATCTTTGCTTCATGTCAATATTAAAATCGCCACACAGTATTACATTATCTGACAAATTGCAAGCAATGTTTAGAGCGTTTGTTAAGTTACTGAAAAATGTATATACATTTCCACTTGGCGGCCTATAAGCTGAAATAATAATGATCTTTTTTTTGTCTATATGAACACAAACAGCACATATTTCAATATGACATTCAACGGATTGTTGTTTTATTAACGTGACTTCATTTACTTTTAATTTTTTTTCAACTATTATTAGAGAACCACCATGAATATGATTTGTTCTCGAAAAATATGAACTTATTATATGATTTGAAAATTGTATGTTCGTTAAATTATCAGACATTACAAAGTGTTCAGATAAGCACATGACATTTATATTTAAATCTGCTAATAATGTATCGATTTCATCTAGTTTACTAACCAGTCCTTGTACATTGACATGAAATATTTTAAACGTAAAATCAACATTATCAATATTATTACAAGTTGCAATACTATTTTTTAAATTATTCTGAAATTTGTTCACGAAAAAATTTATATTTTTTTATAAGAGCATCCTTCGGCCAGTTATCAGTATTATATGCTTCATCCAATAAGTCATAGTCGAATCCTATTTTGAAGGCTTCTGTTTTACTGTTTTTCCATTTGGGAAGCATTTCGATTATACAATTATTCTGGGGAAAAATTAAATCAATATGCTGCTTCATCCCTTGTAAGCCAGTACCAGGTGTTACGCGACCAACATATATCCACGTTCTTCTACATACTGCTGTAAGGTTAGATTTACTTTTATTTCCAGTCCCAAAAACTGCATTTTGTTTTTTTGGCGGATTAACTTGCTTATGATAAGTTAAAGAGTTTTTATTTGATGTGCCCTTTTCATTTTCACTGTGATTGTCTTTTACTTTAGTCACTCTTTTTGTTAGATCCTTATCTTTAACTTTTTGAATATGTAGATTGCTTTGTTTTTGTCGAATCATAGTGCTCTTATCATTCTCAACTTTTTTGTTAGATGTGATTTTATTAAATGGTTCATTGGAATTTACAGTAGCCCAGCTATTTACTGTTGCCTTGTCATTTGTTACATTTTTATTGAAACATTTTTGTTTATCAAAAGACTCTCCATTTGTTAACAAATTTATAAGTTCTATATTGGACTCACGCAAATTTGTTACTTCTTCTTGAAGCTTGGTTACTTTCTCGTCAAGTTCTGATATCGCTGATTTCACAATATCACTAAACACTGTTTTTATTATATCATTACTTAGTAAGTCAGCAACGTCAATTTCACAACCATCACTGTCTCTTGCGTCACTAGACTTATTTGATCGCAAAAAATACATTTTATTTTAAAAATTTACACGTAAAATTGGTATAAATAGATGTAAATATGAGAACGTGTTGCCTGCTTTCCAATACTTTGCCCAGCTCTCTTAATGAGTCTATTGTCCATGTACTGTAGAAAGGAACTCAACCCTATATTTTCAATTGCTCACTGTTCACATGTTTTTTGTGTGTATATGTTTTTACAATGTTATTTGTGATATTTTTCTTTGTATTTCTACCGACAATATTTCTTAACTGCGCTTTGTACAGTTTCTGAAATTAATAAATATTATTACTATTATTATGAAATAAAAAAAACATTTTAATTTTAATGTGTTTTTATATAATTTGTTCGAGTGTTCGTTTTATACATTTGATTCTAATATTCCTAGGGCAGGGTTATAATATTTTAAAATGTATCTTGTCCATGTCATGTGACAATACTCACATATTATATTATTATTACAAATTTCTAGATTGTCGGAACTGAAGAGCGTAGGTTACAAGAAAGACAAGACGTTTGTGGATGAACAGCAACTGAGGAGACTGCAACAAATGTCCATCATGCAGCAGCACATACAAGAAGCATCGAGGTTACCGCCAGAAGCAGCTGCCAAATTAGTAGATGCCAGTTACACTCTCTGTAAGTTTTAAATTGCATTTTTAGTTTCTCATATTTATTTGCATGATTTATTGCAAAATGAAATTAATGAAATTCATATCATTCGCAAATTCTATTCTGTTAGCCCTTGGTTTTCCATATATATTTTTAAAAAGCTAATCAACTACGATCCTAATTCAATTTTTTTTTTAATGCCTTATTTATATTAACGTCCTAGCGAAGTTTAGCTAATGTACTCTACCACTTAACCAGGATGGTGAGATGAGATACGGTCACCCATTCAAGTGACTCGCCCGGCATGCCTTAACTTCACCAATCGAGGTCTCATCACTGAAACCAGTACCATACCTCACCTCACCAATTTTACCTTAATATTTCTTGTAATCTGTAATTTTCCAAAAACTTGCTATTACATTATCTACAGCACTGCAGCATTGTAAGAATGTTGTCTGTTCCAGCTCGAGATGTGCAAAGTCCGTCGAAAGTCCTCCTAAATTGGCTCTGGGGCCGAAGTACACCGAAAGTGAACGACACCTAGCGGTTACCCGGGAACTGCTTTTTTTAAAATTACATGTGCCTAATAGGACCATTGAAGAGGGAGCATGCTCGTAACCGTAGACCTATTTACTATCAAATTGTATTTTACCATTACGAGTATGCGGCGAGCTCAGCTTCACGAATAAATTCACTCAGTGGAAAGAATCTGAGCTTTTAAATGTTTAGTGTGATAAAAAATACTTGTCTTTTATATAATTAAGTTCTAATTTGTACAAAACGTTTTATCTGTCAAAGCATTTATTTTTTCTGTTGTAACTTTAAAAAATATTAATACAGTTTTTTCATTAATATTTTCTTTTATTTTAACAATGTAGATAACATGGGAAAGAACTTCAAATGAAATCAAATGCTAATCTGGCTTTTCCCAAACTCCAACGTTATGGTCCTTCGAGCCGGATTTGCATATGATCTAGACGTAATTTCTCTCAACTACAGAAACTTAAATCTAACCAAGAAAGTAAGGAAAGCCATGCATGAAATCGTTTTTGTCTTGGAGACATTTCACTTATAAATATCTGCAATAAAATGCAATTTTTTTATAGCTTTCTTTATTAATCTTTTTTTTATTCAATAATGTAGTGTATATGAGGTAAGGGGAAAAAATTTCAATTAAACAAATACAGTTTCATGTCTTCCAATTTCCAGTGTTTTGGTCCTTCAAGCCGGATTTGCATGTGAATTAGACGTAATACTTCTCAATGGTAGAAACATTAATGTAAGCAAGTAAGAATAGCCATGCATGAAATTGTTTTTGTCCTGGAAGCATTTCACAAGTTAATATCTGCAAAAAATTGCATTTTTTTATATTTTTGATGACAATGTGTTTTTCCCGCATCGGTAATTTGTCCAAAAATGTTTTCCTGGGAGGCTTAACACGAAAAAAAACTGTTTCCCCCCCTTTTTTTTTAATTTGCCGCCAAATCTAACCTAACTTTTCCCCAAAAATTCGTTATTTCACCAATTGGCTTGGATGTGATTTTTTTCCAAATACCTAATAGTGCGAATAATGCTAATGAATAGTAATTAAAAAAACACTGAAAGGAATTCTCTTCAAATATGGCAAGAACTATATCCGTTATTTGGGAATGGTTTAATGAATTTACTATTAATAAACAGGGTAAGATTGGTAATAAAAAATATGCCCGATGCATTAATTGCAAATCAAATATCAACTTGGCTTTTCCCAAACTCCAGTGTTTTGGTCCTTCGAGCCGGATTTGCGTATGATCTAGTCGTAATGTTTCTCAACTACAGAGACATAAATCAAAGTAAGAAAAGCCACGCATGAAATTGTTTTTGTCTTGGAAGCATTTCACAAAATAATTTGCAATTGCTTTTTTTTAATGCATTTTAATCGATAATCTTTTCTTTCATCTCGATAATGTAGTGCCAGAGATATGGGAGAATAAATTTCAAATGAAACCAAATACCAACTTAGGTTCTCCCAAACTTTGCGTATGATCTATTTGTAATATCTATCAACTTCAGAAACATATCTAAGCAAGCCAGGAAAGCCATGCATGAAATTGTCTTTGTCCTGGAAGTATTTTACAAACAGATATCTGCAAAAATTTATAATTTTTGGTCCTTCGAGCCGGATTTGTAAGTGATTTAGACTTAATATTTATGAACTACAGAAACATTAATCTCGGAAAGTAGAGAAGCCACGCATGAAACTGTTTCTAACTTAAAGGTATTTAACAACAGGGTATCTGCAAATTATTGTATTTTTTGTGTAGAATGAATGTTCCTAATCCGAAAACAGACATTCTATAAATGAAAAATTTGGTAAATGTGAAGCAGGGACCAAAACCATTGTTATTTCGGTTCAGTTGCAGTTACCTAACGTACATCATTTTCGGTATTCGGTTAAGCTTTCGGTTTTCAAGGCAGCGACAATTCGATGTCCGGTTACGGTTTCGGTTTTCGGGGTAGTGACTAGTGACGTTTCGGTTAGAAAGAATTAGTAATTACGGTGCGGTTTTTGGTTACGGTTTCAGTCCCTGGTTTTTACTTGCTTTTTACCTTCCATAATCTTTATAATGTACGAATCGATTTAGATATGGTTTTCACCATATAATTCGGTATTTCTAAATCACGGTTTAAAGATTTGAATCTTTGATTTCAGCTATATTTCTTGTACTTTATTCACAATTCAAATGTGGGCAAATTCATATACGCAACTTCTCATAGTTTAGGTTTCAGTTTACTTTTTTCGGTTTCGGTTTACCAGAAACTCTTATTCCGGTTTTCGATTATGGTTAGAAAAAATTCGTAATTACAGTGCGGTTTTGGTTATGTTTTCGATTCGGTTGCGGTCCCTGGTGTGATGTCCATAGCTATACCATTTTGTGCTCGTTTCGTCTATAAATCTCAAATTTATTTATCCGAGAAAGAAAAGGTGGTTCATCATCGACATAATAGCATCCCAAACTTTCATCTAATTAATTTGAGATAATTTCTATATTATGACGTTCTCTACGGAAACACTTCAACCATGCCGCCTCAAACAGAAAAGGGATTCGTCACTTCATACTTACCAATACGCTTCGTTAAATTAAAGGAGTTAAAGTTTCAATAAAAACGACATTAGAAAGATTAATTCTTTATTTACAAAAACGTGAATACTATACCAATTTTCAACAAGTTCAATTTAAAAATAACAACTGCAAGAAAAATATATAATTGATGAAAAATACAACTAATATAAATACGTCATAAAAACAAAGGCATATAATATATAATAGTTATTAAGGTACCAAGGGTGTTATAAGGATAATAACGCACCGAGGTCGGCAGTGTACAATCCCGAGGGCCTCTGGCCCGAGGGAGTGTACGTCGACCGAGGGCGTCATTATCCTATAACACCCTTGGTGCCTTCAACATTTAATGTCCTGCAGTCTGTTATTTAATTCGAATTTTTTTTTTGACATTTACGATTTATTAATTTGACATCTATTATGTTCAGAACGATTTGATTTAAAAGAGAGTAAAAATCAAAATTGTTTGTAAACGCCGCCGTTGCATAGCAACGCATTTTGTTTGTCGATAACGCTATCATAATTTGCTTGTTTTGGGTTGTATTATAATTTTATAATGCCCTAGGGCGTTATGAATATTCATAACGCCCTAGGGCGTTATTTTTCATTTAATGGATCTCAAAATAGGGTGGTTATTGTAAAATAACAGACTTGTAGGACATTAATATATTAATGCTTTAATAATATATACATAGAAATTTCCTATAGCCAACAAAATAAGTAAAAAATATTAAGTACAAAAAATTCAAATACTAAAAAACTTCTGTTAAAACTCCCAAGCGCATACTATACCATGAGTAATAAAAGAAACACCTTCCTCAGACTTCGTACGTAAATGAACCCGTAAGAGCCGTCCATTTACAGAAGTCAAACGCTTACTTTTTTTTATACTATAAGTATACTTAAAACTGGAAAATTTATGCCTATTAAAAATAAAAGGGAATAAAACAAAAATGAATGAAAGCGTTTATGACTTTATTCCAGTGATCCCTCTCTGGTGGCTTTTCTGAAACACCAATGTTTTGGTCCGTCGAGCCGGATTTGCATGTGATCTAGACGTAATATTTCTTAACTACAGAAACATAAATCTAAGCAAGAAAAGCCATGCATGAAATCGTTTTTGGCTTGGAGACTTACAAATAGATATCTACAATAAAATGTATTTTTTTTTGTACAGTTTTTTTATTATTCAATAATGTAGTGCACATGGGGTAAGGGGGAAAGAATTTCATCTGAAATCAAATACAATTTGACGTCCTCCAATTTCCAGTGTTTTAGTCCTTCAAGCCGGATTTGCACATGATTTAAACGTAATATTTATCAACTATAGAAACATAAATCTAAGCAAAAAAAGCCATACATTAAATTGTTTTTGTCCTGGAAGCATTTTACAAATAAATATCTGCAAAAAAATTGCATTTTTTTAATAAAGTTCTTTCATCAATCTTTTATGTTATTTCAATAATGTAGTCCACAGGACAGAAGAAAGAGCTTCAAATAAAATAAAATAAGAACCTGGCTTCTCTCAAATTCCGTTTTGTTCCTTCGAACCGGATTTGTAAGTGATTTAGACTTAATATTTATGAACCACAGAAGCATTAATCTCAGAAAGTAGAGAAAGCCACACATGAAACTGTCTTTGTCTTGAAGGTATTTCACGAGGGGGTATCTGTAAATTATTGCATTTTTTGTGTACAATGACCGTTCCTAAATCAAAAATATTACTCGGACATTCTGAAATGATTGTGTGTTCATTTCGTCTACAAATCTCAAATGTATTTAACCAGAGAAAAAAAAAGGTGGTCTATCATCGACATAATAGCACCTCAAACTTTCATCTAATTATTTTGAGATAATTTCTATATTATGATGTTCTTTACGTAAACACTTCAACCATGGTTGACCATCCTGCCTCAAACAGAAAAGGGATTCGTCACTTCATACTTACCAATACGCTTCGTTGAATTAAAGGAGTTAAAGTTTTAATAAAAACGACATTAGAAAGTTTAATTTTTTATTTACAAAAACAACGTGAATACTATACCAATTTTCAACAAGTCCAATTTAAAAATAATAACTTTGCAAGAAAAATATATAATTGATGAAAAATACAACTAATATAAATACGTCATAAAAACAAAGGCATATAATATATAAATATCTTAATGCTTTAATAATATATACATAGAAATTTCCTATAGCCAACAAAATAAGTAAAAAAATATTAAGTACAAAAAATTCAAATACTAAAAAACTTCTTTTAAAATTCCCAAGCGCACACTATACCATGAGTAATAAATAAAACACCTTCCTCAGACTTCGTATGTAAATGAACCTGTAAGAGTGTCCATTTACAGAAGTGAAACACTTACTTTTTTTATACCATAAGTATATCTTCTTAAAACGAATCTTAAAAAATGGTTCATTAAAATAAAATAAAAGGGCAATTCTGTACCTATTAAAAATGAAAGAGAACAAAACAAAAATGGTCGGCGACATGAATGAAAGCGTTTATGATTTTAGTCCAAAGATCCCTCTCCGGTGATATTTAACTTTATCAACAGGTCGCAACACATGAAACCTCGCTAGACTACATTTTTCATGTAAATTATAAGCTATAAAAAACTGGCCGACACTCTGGTACTTTGTCGAGAGTGTTTTTGATAATTAGAAGGTAGAAAGGTGGTAACAGGGTGTTCTAAATCAATTGTCCCAGTAAGAAGGCTTTTAAATTGAGTATTTGCATGGAAAACAGTTGATTTTCTTTTTTAGCGCAAACAATTCTCACAGATCCAGAGCTTCTCTACGATTACTATGAGGTTAACAATTAGTTAAAATACAGACCTGGATTTTCAACAATATTCATCATTCACACAAAAAACTAACTTTTCCTGAATACGGTCCTATCCTGTTTAAACCCAGGTCCGCACCTCAAAAAAATATGTGAAAAATCCAGGTCTGTAATTCAAAAATTGTGACGATGATGATCAGCAAGGACTGTGGACCAGGAAAAGATGATTTTCCTAGTAAGTTCACGATAACTAGGAAGTGATCGACAAAATTTAGTAATGTTCAAAATTGAAAGATAAGTAATATAATAATCCAAAGTTTCATATTTGACTAACTGAAGAAGTACAACGAAATATTAAAAAGAAAAAAAGACATTTTGCTAAAATCGTTACAGATGAATCAAAATTTTATACAATCCAAAGTTGTAAAGGATGAAATAATCTCAAACTTTGGATCACTACATTGTATACAATTCTGAATATGAACAAATTTTTTGCAACCCAATTACCATGATTCTCTCTCTCTTTCTTTTTTTTCGTCCATTAACCAAACCTTCTACAAAAAGTGTATCATAAGTGAAAGATATGACACTGATCAAACACAAAGACACTTTTCTCCCATTCTTTGTAAGTAAATACTTACAAATTACTAAGGACCGTCAAAATTCCACTTTGGATCATTATTTCCCATCCAAACTTCTTAATTTAAAAGAGCCCCCCTTCCACAGATGAAATTCTTTCGCTTCATACGTAGCGCGTCTAGTAATTATAACGACTGGCCAAAAACATTTTCCAGTATTTGATTTTTCATACATAACACGACAAAATTGACTACTATGTACAAATATACTGATTGTGATCTCCTTAAAATTACCTTAAAAAAACGTCTGACGTAGTCCATAAAAATTACAATTTAATTGCGGCATAACAAGGGCCCAACAGGAAATATTACGAATGAGATCTCTCGCTTAACTGTTCACTATAAACATCCACATCTGCAGACTAGAATCGATAATAATTATAAAAAAGGTACGCTAAATAAATAGGGCAGTATTTACACTGAAGTATATCTATAGTCGAACCAGTTGCGATTGTTTCTTAATTCGGAAAAATAAACAGTGTTTGACACCATTCTCGATGAGGAACACGATGACGGTGGACAGATATCGAACAGGCACACCGGAAAGAATAAATCCCAAGCAATCGCAATATTCGACGGTCACAGAAAACCCATTCTTTCGCTCATTCATTCACCTTAAAATTAGTCATCTCAACCCCTGAGTGAGTACTGGGAACCGCGAAGGCTACAATCACAGTCGGTTTCGAGGGAGGAGATGCCCTTCTCCAGCAGCACACCCTTCTCCATCTCGTTCATTTCTTCATTGTTGGTGGGTATGGAGGCCATCGAGGTCCTCTGGCGGCAGATGTAGGGGGTGTTGTTCGGAGATGGAGTATCCCGACCCTGGAAGGAATGAGAAAGAAAAAAGTTAGTTACGGTGCCTCCAAAACATTCCTTTTTGTTTCAGTTTTAGTTCGATGTAGTACAGGAAAATAACGTGGAAGTAATTAAGTACACTTGACGAGAAAAAATTTTTTAAGTTGTTTTTTCACCCCCTACTTGTACAAGATCCGGCATAAGAAGTTAATACCCTCATCTGTTATTCATATAAGAAATAGTTTTTATGAAAGATAACATGTAAGCTAATAGATCGCGATTAAGTTGTCTAGCCATAACTTGACCCCATGACATTTAATGTTAAAAAAATTAACTAATTTTTTCTTTTTTTGTCAGGCGAAATCGAAATTTTGTCTTTAAACGTATATATCAGCGAAAACATTAATCCTACAGGAATTTTTCAAGAAAGCAAATTCATCATCATTTTGTAATCTCTTTAATAGATCCCTACCAGTTTTTTCCTAGAACCAACGTTTATCTAGATATTCGCAAGAGATGAGAAAAAAACACGTTTCCTTGGAAAATGTAAATTCCCAGTTGTATCACTCCTAGTGTCCTTATTTTTTGTAGTAGGGCAAAAATAAAAAGACCTGTGACATTAAATTCTCTACAAATTCCTTAGGTCGTAGTTTTTTGCCGTACGGGCCACCGTTTAGGAGTTATGAATGTTTTACGCAAAAAAGTGCAAGACACCGCCATTTTAAAAGGCCCGCCAGGACCAAACCAAAAGTCACAGTAAAATTTGAAAGCCTTTGTTAATGCAAATTCGCAAAGAGTAAGGGGTACAGACGTGTAGAATTTTACTTCAAAAACACGTTACAAGAGTCGAGTGTCTTTTATTTTTTGCCCTACGACAAAAAATAAGGACGCTAGGAGCGATAATAATAATATTATTTATTAATTTCAGAAACTGTACAAAGCGCAGTTAAGAAATATTGTCGGTAGAAATACAAAGAAAAATATCACAAATAATATTGAAATAACATATACACACTCTATATTATTGACAAAACTTGAGAAATACGGAGTCAAAGGTGTTTGCATCATATCTTGCAAATAGAAATCAGCAGGTCTGTATTGAGGATGTTGTATCTGACTCGCAAACTGTCAGCGTTGGAGTACCTCAAGGGTCTATATTGGGCCCCACACTTTTTATTATTTATATCAATGATGGTGCTGAATTTTATTCAACATCCATCATGTTTGACAGTTTCGTATGCTGATGATACGAACATTTTAATAAAATCTAATACCCTAGCTGATGCTGAAGACTGTGCAAAAACTATATATGATAAAGTAATTTTGTGAACTGAAAATAATAAACTGTGTGTTAACCAAAGTAAAACAACCTGTATTCTCTTTAGAACATTGCAGTCTAATATTGTCTTCAACACTAATATCCTTTTATCTCCTACTACAAGCGTGAAGTATGCCAATGAATCGAAAATGCTTGGTTTGAAAATTGACTGTAGCCTTAAATGGTCTTATCACATTCATGATATGTGTGGAAAACTGTCAAAAATCTGTTATGCGTTGGCGATAACATTTAAACAATGTAGCTTATCAATAGTAAGACATTCGTATTTTGCTTCTTTTCATTTTTGCATAAAGTACGGTATAGTGCATTGGGGTTCCTCATCCGAGGCAAATAGAGTTTTTTTACTGCAAAAAAGGGCAATAAGTATAATAGCCAATCTTGGATATAATACTTCCGGCAGGGAAGCCTTTAAAAGCTTAAACATTCTTACCTTGAACTCTATTTACATTTATGAGTTGTCATGTTTTATTTACAAAAACAGAATCAAATTTAACGAGATTAGAACTGATCATCCATATAGCACTAGGAAATGAGATCTCCTTTTACCAAAAGAACACAGGACGGCTTTATACCAAAAATCTTTTTTTCATGGGTTGTAAATTTTTTAACTGTTTGCCTGACCATATTAAATCTATGACAACATTTTTTAAGTTTAAAAAGGCTTTAAAATCACTTTTGTTGGACATAAACAGCTATAATGTTGACGAATTTTTACAAAATGTGTGACTACTTTTCTCTAGTTTTTTGTATTATTTGTGTGTAAATGTATTTACAATGTTATTTGTGATATTTTTCTTTGTATTTCTACCGACAATATTTCTTAACTGCGCTTTGTACAGTTTCTGAAATTAATAAATATTGTTATTATTATTATTATTAAAGAGCAATGGACCGAGAATACAGGCACACCAGTTGTCACTTGCTTAAAATCTGATTTATACGAATCAATATAATCAATACAACTGGAAATTTACATTTTCCAAGGAAACGTGTTTTTTTCTCATCTCTTGCAAATATCTAGATAAACGTTGGTTCTAAGAAAAAACTGGTATTAGAAAGATTATAAAATGATGGTGAATTTGCTTCGTTGAAAAATTCCTGTAGGATTAATGGTTTCACTGCTATATACGTTTAAAGACAAAATTTCGATTTCGCTTGACAGGAATTTTCAAATTAAATGTCGTGGGGTCAAGATGTGGCTAGGCAACCTAGTCTATTAGGCTTCATGTTATCTTTTATATAAACTCTTTTTTATCTGAATAACAGATGAGGGCATTAATTTCTTATGCCGGATCTTAGACTATTGTCAGACGTAGAGGATGTAAAAAATAATGGCAGTTTTTGCATGCTTTTAGTAAATATGTTTATATATTAATCTTTTAGAAAAAATTGAAATAGTGCTTTTTAATACAGTCTGTTGAGTAAAAAAATGGGGGGTACCCGTGAATAATTACCACAAGAAATTCTTGTTTGTACAATGTAGGTGGGCGGTGGAGGGAGTTACCACAATCATTAATTAATGTTTTCCACAAAAATATCGTGTCCGCTACAGCCAGCATGTTGAATAAATGAGTCAAAATAGGTTTTAACTAATTACTACGTAGGAGTAACGTAGGCAGAGATAATTGCAAAAATTTGCAGCGAAGCACACATTTTCATCATTCTGACAGCTGTAAATCGTAAAATATTAACAGAGAAAAATAGTTTAGATAAAAGTTTTTTTCATTTTCTACAATATTGGTAATACTTAATTTTAGGATAGAACTGTCGGGAAAGGAGATAATTGAGAAAAACCTATTTTTACCTTCATTTTTCCAACATGGCGGTCGTAGCAGACACATTTTTGTGGAAAACTTAAATTAATGATTGAGGCAATCCGCTCTGTAGTATAAAAAAAGAAAATCCCTTGTAGGATTTATTCGTGGGTCAAATGGCACATCGACTGTACTATTTTTGCAGGTATTAAAATTATCTTTATGGTAAAAACTGACCAAGATATAGTTATTTGAATAGACACGATGTTTTTAACTTTATTATTTAAAAAAAAAAAAGGTTAAATTTGAATGAAATGTTCTTTCAGAAAAGTATCATTTAATTTACACAATGTTTTTACTCAAATGAAAATTCAAATAAGTATTCCCGAAATTCTATTGAGTAGCAGTGGCCCCTGATGAAATTTCAATAATTTTTTTCTTGTCTGTGGCGCATGAGACCCATACCAAATACGGGAAATAACAACTAGAGAAGCGCTTCTCTAACGACCTCTAAAAAATTTTAAAAAAGCCGTTTGCGAAAAAATTTTTCAAAATTCGGTAGCTCCCCCTGGTCTAGGGGCTTCTGTTTAAAATTAGTTTTTTTTGTCATATACATTTTACTTTTCATAAAAATACAATAGGTTTTGCAGTTTATGAAAATATTTTTATTACTAACCGAGATACAACGAACTGAAATTTTGTAATTTACAATTTAACAATTATGAAAAGTCAAATGAATTGGCAAAAAAAATAATTTTAAACAGAAGCCCCTAGACCAGGGGAGCAACCGAATTTTGAAATTTTCTTTCGCAAACTGCTTTTTCAAACTGCTTTTTCAAAAGTTTTTAGAGAAGCTCTAGATGATGTTTCCCATATTTTCTATGGGTCCCATGTGCCACAGACGAGAAAAAAATTATTGAAATTTCACCAGCCGCCACTGTTGAGTAGTGTGTATTATAAACAAGCATTCAACAAAATCGCAAAAAAAACAGCAGTGGTGGCTGGTAGTAAACATGTCTGATTTCAGTGAAATCCAAATAAGCAGTTATTTTTCTTATTAGGGGATGATTTTTATGTCTCAAAATGTAACAATCTGCTAAGAAAGTCTTAATTTCTCAAAATAAACAAAAAATAATTATTTCATCTATTTTTATCCCTTTTATATCGGTCATTTTCACAAAATTTTTAATTTCTGACTTCACATTCGTGATCAGCAACCCCAAAAACATAAATAATATAAGTTTCATTCATTTATTCTCAGCTGGGACGTCTTAAGGCATGGCCAAACTGGGCCATGGCCGGGGGCCTCGGCTTCCGAGAGGCCTCGTCGTACATGCCCATTTAAAAGTTATTTCTATTCTAATTTAATTACGACATACAATCCAAAAAACAAAATATCCTTATTAAAATAATTCAAAATATAAATGCAAGGCGACAAATACATTTTTATAGAGATCATCGACTGCTGCGAGCTGCGAGTGCTGCGATAAGTTCAGACGTCGGACGAATTCGACTATAGCTTATATAGTGATACTATATAAGCTAATTTTTTGATTGCAACAAAATTATAAAAGGGAGGCCTACATTTGCATATGGGGCCAGGGCTTCAAGAATGCTTAAGAAGTCCCTGGTTCTCAGTACTTCGTTATTTATTGATTTTTTGATGAGTATAGACTGTCGTCATACTCATGGTGGTTTTCACCCCTTGGGGGTAAAAGCAATCATTTCACTTATTAAGATATAGTTTTATTTCCTAAAATATAAGAAATTGCAAAAAAAAAAAAGTTCTACTTGCTCAAAACAAACAAAATTATATCAGGGGTGCAATTGCGAATTTTAAAATTCTGACTTCAGATTCATAATCACGAACCTCAAAAACATACACATTAATTTTTTCAATAACTAACTCTTAATACCTGAGTCAGTATTAAATTTTGATCTATTTATCTGGACAACCTGTAAGTACAAAATCTTTAATAAAATTCGTCACTGGTCAAACAAGGACTGCCGGTTAGAGAAGCTAACTTTCTAATCCATTACTAATACTATGATAGTTTTTCTACACATGTATCCAGCCTAAATATTTAGTGTAATTGCTTCGTTTGTTCGTAATTAACTTTCTTTTCGATTCTAAACAGTAATCACTTTCTCAACCCGTGTCCTTTTTGTGCATTTTTGAATTGCTAAGATATGTAAAATAGCATGTCCCCTTGTAATTTTTATTGATGTATCTTCTTTGTTTAGTAGTTAATCCTTTCACTGCGGGAACTGGATAATTACGCGAGGATGGAGGCATTAAGTATGCAGGAACCGACCGAATCTGTATGTGAATATGTTTATAATAAACAAAACAAAATTTATTTAGAAATCTGTAAAATGTGACATTTTACAATATTTACAAGTAACATTTTGAATACAATTAAAGCGCACCAATGCGGGAAACGTACACATCCACGAACGTGATCCATCTGTAGTTACGGGAGACGTACAAATCCGCAAAGCCTTATGGCAGCCGCAGTAAAAGGGTTAAGTATCTAGTAGAAGTAAATTTTCTATTGTTTATGTAATGTTGAACGTAAAACAGTTTATATGATAATTCAACAATACATTGTAGGCCACCTGAACATTTTTATTTATAAATTATATTTTATTGTGAATGTAACATTATTTTGTTCTTGTTTATATGACGAAAGTGTTAAATGTTTGCCCACCCTTGACGTTTAACTCATGCTGCAATGCTATTGTTTGTGTATTGATGTTAATTCATTATAGTCAATTAAATCATGTTTTTTGTTTTACCTATCCAGCCCAGAAAAAAAGCGATTAATAAACTGTTAAAATTAAATGTAAGAAGCAGATATAAAAATGATTAGCTATAATGTTGGTACATGACCGTACTGCCTTCACTTATATCTATATAAATCTCAATTCCCAGCTAAAGTAATTTTTTCTGAACCAAACAACTACCAGCCACCAACAGCACAAACAAAAAACATAACAAATTTAGTCAACAATGTTACCATCCTGAATCGTTAAAATCGATACTGCATCTGCCGTTTTCAAATTCAGGAGGCCTGTATTTAATCAGCAAAACAGTTATCACCTAGTGTTACGCCTTTCCGTTTCCTTCTATGAATAAGATCCTTCAATTATTCCATAAGTGCGAGTTTAAAATTCCCTAGTCCTAGCTTAATTTTATCTTACTCTTAATTTTTTCCCTAAAAATGTTAAATGTACAGGTTACACGTTTGCACTTCATAATAAGTCGTAATTCTGTCTTAGTCCTAAGTTGGTCTTAAGAACTGACCTTGAAAGTTTCGAACTTAACGTTTAAAACTAACAATCTATCTTTATCACAACAGTTCACAGATACCACAAGGTAGCAATCTAGGTCCATTATTGTTTTTGGTGCTTACCAATGACATTACAACACTTATAAAAGAATCTGAATGCAAGTGCGGAAAATTTTGGAAACCTAATTTTGTTTAGAATAGACCTTTTCATCATAGAGAATTTTTTGTGCGCATGCGTCGAGTTCGGCCATGTTTGTGCGGACAGTTCTCGCATGTCATTATAAGGAATGTTCATCATCATAACCTCAAATTTGAAGCTTTTTAAGTTTATTTTCATTTTTAATGTTTGTATTCGCATTTTTAGCTTGGAGGGTAGTACTGGCTCCAAGCGAATATTCAAAAATTCATGCAAATAATTTTTCAACATTGTCGATTAATAAAAATAGACTGTTATTATAGGTTATGTTTCTAACCTGCAAAAAGCGTTGACACAATAGTGTTTGAACATTTCGTAGTTCTCGGAAACAAACGTGACGGAGCTGCATGCGGGCAGCTATGATGAAAAGGACTATTAAAACATAAAACATTGCTTTAACTTGCATAATTAAATCAATTCTGAATTCTATTGGTTTGTTTTAAAAATTTTTGTTTATTAGAATGAGGATGCAAATGTAGTATTCAACCCTCATAAGGCAGTCTTAACATTATTTTGATTGGAGTGCTATTCTTGTACCTTTGAGGTAACTGATATGTTCCAAATTTTTGACCATATCATGTGTTTTTGTGGGTGCAGTGTCTATGTTTATCTTGGGCACTGGTTGCTCATTAATTGGGGTACACTGTTAACAATAAAGTCTATCTATTTATTTATTCTTGTAAATTGGCGTTGGTCTGTGTTACAACCAACTTAGGATAAGGACAAGTTTTACAAACACCTGAAAAGTATAGGACTAAGATTAAGGCAACTAAGCTAGCACTAAGGATTTTCTTATAAACTCACACTAACTGCTTTAAAACTAAAGACAATACCTGCTTCGACGGTCCGCAACACGTGTTTTTCAAGCAGTTATCGCCCTCGTTGTTCGTCTTGGGACAGTCCAGGACGCAGTCTTCCGAAATCTGCTCAGGGTCTCTAGAACTAGTCGGTATATCAGTGTAATCTATGAACTCCGGTTGGATGGTAGTCGAGTGGATGCCCTCGTTGTGGAAGAACGCCTTTACTTTCTCCGCGATCTTCATATACTCTGAGAGGTTCCGGCACCTGTTAGTAATAATAATAAAGATTTGTTGTGCAAAAAAATATATAAATATAATACCAATTTATTTATTTATTTATTTACTTAGGCTCATTTGCCACATACAATTTAAAATTCAGAAGAGTGTATACAAAATATAACAAAAATTTTTACAGTCCACCATCTTGAAATACGACGCCATCTTTGTTTTTTTTTTTTGACTGTACCTGTAAATTTTCGACTTATTTGGTTTTTACTAAATATCTCCCCAACTTCTGGGTTTGTAGCAAAAATGATTTAATTAAAACTAAATTTGCTTGATTCTGCGTAGTATTTGCTCTAAGCCATCACACTAATTAGTCCTATGAGCTGATTCGTAAAATGTATTAGCTTACTGGAACATGAATGCCAAATGTTTTTTCACGAAAATTTTCGTTTATTTGCCTCCACTAATTTTAGAGTAGGAAGTGTTTTATTTACGAAAACTTACCAGTCAACGATCACAGTACCAACATTTTAAAACATTATAAACGATTCTTACCTTATATGAGCTGAAGCAATTATCCTATCGCCAGCCAACTGCCACACGTGAAACTCATGAACAGCCAGCACCCCATCTATATTAGCTAAAAGTTTATTTTGAATGGTGTCAACCTGTATATGAGTCGGCACGGTTTGTAAGAGGATCAGAGCGGAATCCCTCAACAGCGGCCACACTGAGTGCAAGATCAACAAAACTAGTAGTATACTCAACACTGGATCTATGTACATCTTGAATTTCCAATTGGTCAACCAAAACACCTGGCAAAGCGATAATCGACATTAACAATCAAAATTAAAGGTGTAACTAACGTGCGACTTACAAGAGCAGAGATGATCACTATAACTGAGCCTAGAGCATCCGAGAGTACGTGCAGGAATACACCACGCATGTTCATGTGCCCAGCCGAATGTGAATGTGACATCGTCTTATCATCGGTGGGTTGGGGTGGAGGACTGGGGTACGTCTCGTCGTTTTCATTGTCGTCTGTAACGGCGAGTTGGGTGAGTCGGTTGCGGCTGTGAGAGAGACGTCCATGCGAGTGTCCATGAGAACTACCATGCTCTAGAAAATATAGTCGTTAAATTCATTGTACAATAATATACATCAGAAACATTTAACTCGGCACGGTTTCACCATCCCAAGCAGCATTCAAGTGATGGGAACTGGCATCTGAGGCATCGGAACTTTAATATAGAGGTGTAACATAACTGTTACTAAATTTGCGACCTTAGTGTAAAATTCACTTTGTATTAATAATTATGTAGATTCTACTGAATTCAGGTATTGTATAGTTATAGAACTTTCAAATAACTGCTACAGAATGTGCAAAGTTGCGGATGCTACTCTGCATTACTTTGAAGCATCCTCAACTGTAAAGTGAAAATTGGTAGTAATGCTAACTGCATAGCATTACCAAAGGACCACTTCAAAGTAATGATAACTGCAAGTGTACAATTTGAAGTCCCTGGCGAAAAATATCAAGAACTGGATATTGTCTTTTTTAAACAGACTCGGGCAAAAATTGTATACACTATCATATTTGACAATATTAAATTTTATATGTATATATTCTGACCTGCCAAATGTACACTAACCTGTATCTTACATTGGTAAATAAATATCTATATATGTATCTATCTATCTATCTTTGTCCCTTAGCTAGTTTATGATTGCCCATGTCTACTTTGTCTTATCTATTTGTTCAATTCTGTAGTAACAATAATTTTTTTTGCCTTTTGATGACATTTTTTATAAATGTTACGGTACTTGCTGTAGTAATCAAAAAATAATTGCTCGTTTGTGTATTTCTGTATGTAACGAAGAGATCTCAAATTTTCGTAAATGCTTTTATGCTTTTAGGTATTCATGGTTTACTTTTTATTCTAATTTTTTGAATAAGAAAGTTTCATTTTTTTCTCACAACCATCTGAACGTGTGTATTCAAGCTACACGACTATAAAAATAATGCTTTTTTATTATGCCACATTAATTATTATCATGTTGATTGATTTATGTATCATTGCAAACAGAAAAATTGGTTTTTATAATTGACGTTTCAACTACTTCATTAGGGAATTTCATGTCTGTTCAAATAAAAAGTAAACGCCTTTATTTGAGTTCAACAATAGCCTGATTCCTGAATAAGGAGAAAATTAAATTACATAATGGATGTAAGTAATGGCTTTATACTTTGGTGATTTAGAGGTAATTATCGAATTGTAGATATGCAAGTGATAATTAATGCAAATAAATTAAATAAAGGAACTGAGTCATTATCTTGTAAAAGTCTTTAAAAAGATAGTAATCTGCTCATTTGTGTACTAAATAAGAATGAAGCATGCACTAGGGTAACGATAGCGTATTAATCCAGACCATTTTTATTGCAATTACAATAATTACAATATCTAATGAAACATAAAGGAAATTGATACGAGAAATCAAGATCCTCTTGCATGGAATTTTGAGCTGCCCAAGATAGATAATTTGAAAATAATATGGCCCTCCCAACGAAAATTATAGTAACATAAAATTCATGTTAAGTTACAATAGTCGAAAAATCGATTATGAAGGTAACATTTCACTAGAAAACTATCGTAACTTTCTGTGAACTGTAGACAATCGATAATACATTGTGAACTGTACAGTAGACTATAAACACTAACTGTAAAAAAAAATACTCACCGTGGAATAACACTAAACCTATGAGATTGACTAGAAGACCTATTCCACCAACGATGACCAGCAACTGAGGTTCGTGTATCTCTTGCGTCTCGATAATCCTCTTGCACGCTTCCACTGTAATCGAAAAACATAAGGCCACGAGGAACACTGCGTTTACCAGGGCCCCCAAGACCTCTGCTCTGGCCCAACCGAACGTGTTTTTCGACCATTTCTTTGGCGACATCTGAAAAAACCAGATAAATATAACTATAATTGGCAACATTTTTGTGGCAATGTTAAAATACGGTTTTTTAAGCATTGATTCATATTATGAATTGTTGCCTGCAACAAGACCAATTCCCTGAACAATGAGAAAAACGTCACTAGTTAGTGCGTTGACTAAGGTTGATAATTCTCAAAATATTCCTGATTTGTGTCTAGTAAGTATTTTATCAAAGATTCTTGAAAAAAATTTGCAATTAAATGATTATCTCGAAGAACACATTATTAATACACAGATTATTCCTCTATTTCAGTTAGGTTTCCAAAAGGATTATAGTATAGTGCAACTTCTACTTTAGTCAATGTAACCGACAATATATTTGAGCCCTGGAAAATAAACAAGTTATAGCTTTAATTCTGCTGGATTTCACAATAGTCCACGCATTTAGTGAAAAATGAGCCGCATCTTCAGACCAATTCATACAAAAGCAAATGTTGGTTTTCCAGGTAAGTACGGGTGTCCTTAATAAGGTCTCAAAAGTCCCCGAAGTGGGAGTGTAAAGACAAAATTTGGCAACACTGTAAAGGGCTAAGATCGTGCTCGGAAACGAATTTTTCGAGATATCTCGGTTTTCATTGCCTCTACGACAAAAATACATCAGGTCAAAAAGAAAGCTATGGAAATTCTCTATAAAAAAGATACAGGGTCTTTTTTCGTATACGCAAAAATTGGCAACAATTTCTGTGATATTAAATTCTCACGTGCAGATAGAGTGCTTTTACTATTAACTGTCAATAGCCATGTTAAAGTCCACGATACCACAATGCTCATTGATCCATTATTGTTGTTTCAAAGGATTACTGTCATGAAGAGAACAAATGAAGAGCTTCGCACCTACTTGGAGTATGAATTAGCTCCGTATCAGGTGTCACTCTTTGACGAAGTTGGTATGCGCAAGACGAACAAGTCAACTTTCTATGACAATTTCCAGCCATCTGAATCTGAACCAGATCTCCAAAATGCCACTTATATCTTTGATGGGGGATTTCTCTTGCACCGAGTTATCAACATGAAACCTACGGTGCTATTTGCCAAGCATATGTTAATTATGTGCAAAATCATTTTGGCTTGAGCTCTATTATTTTTTTTGATGGTTATGAAAATATTAGCAACAGTGTGAAGGCTATGGAGCAGCTTCGCCGGTCCTCAAAAGCTTCATCTGTTGACATTTACTTTGATGAGCAGATGGTTGCAACTGTAAGCCAAGAGAAGCTCCTTGCCAATAATAAAAATAAAACCAGATTGATTTCAAAGTTTGAGGCAAATAATTATATTGTTAGACATGCTGAAGATGATGCTGACATTTTGATAATCGAAACAGCGCTTGAGGAATCATGTAAAAATACTACGGTTGTGGTTGGGGAAGATGTGGATCTTCCTATAATTTTAACTGCTCGTACACCTATTAATAAAGAAATTTTTCTCCTCAAACCAGGCAGAGGGAAGGTCCAACGAAAAATTTATTCTTCACGAAGCTTTGATCACCATAAAGATATTCGAGATCACATATTGTTTCTGCACGCATTCTCTGGGTGTGACACTACATCTGCTCTGTTTAATAAAGGCAAGACTGCAGCTTTGAAAGTAATGAAAAAACGGCAGGACTTGAAACTTGTAGCTGAAATTTTCAGCAAGACTGGTACTTCTCCTGACAGTTACTTCGAATGGGATAAAATTTTTCCTCGCAATCTATAACGCTCCAGAAGTTCCCATCGATAACTATCGGTATTCTTTCTTGCTTTATTAAAGCTGTGAGCAAAAGCAAACCAGTGAAATTGAATTCATTACCACCCACTCATGACGCAGCTCAACAGCATCTATTTCGTGTTTATTTTCAAGTACAGAAATGGTTGGGTAATGTATTGAATCCTAAAGAGAGGGGATGGATGTTGAAAGATACCGTATTGTGGCCAAAAACAACATCCCAACTTCCTGCGACTGATTGCCTTCTGAAGATGATTTTCTGCAACTGTACGAAAGGTTGTGGACCATTGTGTGGCTGTCGGGACTTAATTGCTCACCAGTTTGCGGCAACTGCCATAAAAAATCTTGCTTGAATGCTGAACCGATTGAAAACTCGTCAGAAATAGATGCCGACACTGAAGCAGAGACTGAAAGTTCTCAGATTGACTCGGATTTCCTCGAATGAATCGATGAATTTATAGAAGGAGAAAACGGACAAGAAGGAAATTATTAATTTGACAACATTTCAATAAGTATGACAGATGGAGCCTGCTATTTTTGTTGCGAAACTGCAGTCTGCAAGTGGTATGAGATGGCTGGCGCGAGAGCTCCTTTAAGTAGAAATAAGTCTTTCGGCTGGTGCCTATTAAAATCGAAACTTTAGCGTTTTGTGGCAATACATAGTTATTGCACTAACGCGGCCAGGCTTGTAATACGTAATTCAGCGCTTGGTGGGGCATTAGTCCGGGGAATAGCTGTTGTTTGCAGTCTGGTTTTTATTCCTTATATATTTAAGGAAATGTATAGAGGAGTTCGACAAAATATTTCACTAGTAAAAGTATGACAGTTGTGGATTAGACCTACCGGGGAAACCACATAAAAAAAAACGCGCCTAGTACTCAACCTCAAGGGTGGTGTGGAATAGAGTACTTAAATTATCCATAATATCCCATAAGTTCAAATTCAATGCAAGATTTTCAAGAAAACTATTGCGTATACGAAAAAAAGACCCTCTATCTTTTTTTATAGAGAATTTTCAGAGCTTTCTTTTTGACCTGATGTATTTTTGTTGTGGAGGCAATGAAAACCGAGATATCTCGAAAAATTCGTTTCCGAGCACGATTTTAGCCCTTTACAGCGTTGCCAAATTTTATCCTTACACTCCCACTTCGGGGACTTTTGAGACCTTATTAAGGACACTCGAACCTACCTGGAAAACCAACATTTGCTTTTGTATGAATTGGTCTGAAGAAAAATCCTAAATGCAGTGGACTACAAAGGTTTTTGACAAATTAAATCATCAACTTTCATATACAAAAATACAAAGTTAGATTCTTTTGGTTTTTCAGACAGCTGGAAATTTTGTCAAATCTTATCTTGCTCGTCACAATCAGAGAGTTTTTTTTGAAAATAATAATTGTTTTCGAAAACAGTTCATATCATCAAGTGTGCCTTGTAGCAAAAATCCCCCCCCCCCCGATACTAAAGAAAACATGTTTTTTAAGATGTCTGTTTAAGTTTTAATGTAATTAGTATGAATTCCATCTGTAATGAAGGATTTATGTGAAAATGGGTACCGGAAAACGTTTTAAGCCTTGCCTTTATTACATGTTAGGTATTTGTGGCGATCAGTTCACTTGCTGGGTAAATATAAGTCACACGCCCGCTATAATTGGTGACCCCTCGAAGAGTACGCAGCATAAACAAAAATTTTTGTTAGTTTGGAAATAAACCAGAATTGTTAATTAACAGAATCCAAACATCAAAGCTCCAACAAACAGTCCTGGAGAGACTCTAAAAGTTTAAGGATATTTTGAAATGAGAGCAGATTTAAATAGGCTATAAACAAGCTATGGATTACATCTATTCAAATCAAGCAAGAAATCTCTATTAAAAAACCTGGAAGATTGGAAGACAAATTCAAATTCATAGACTTGGAAGTAAATATATTCCCGACTTTCTCCTAATCAATCCTAGACGGCGAAGAAGCAAAACTTTATTGATTTAAATTAATCCTAGACGGTGAAGCAGCAAACTTTATTTACCCAGCAAGTGAACTGATCGCCACAGTATTGTTAGAGAAAATTAAAGGAACCAGTCACATTAATGAGAAGCACAAATTCACTCGATTTGTATTAGGGAGGTAGACGCAAAGCTTATTTATTATTGAAATCTTATCAGAGTCTGTTGAGTTTTAATGAAACGGATGTAGATAAAATAAGAACGTGATTTCTTAAAAGAGGCAGGAGAAAACTTTGGGAGAAGAGAAAAAGGGAGTTGAAGAAGACCGTCGTCGGGCAGCAGCGGTTCGGACGAGCGAACAGTAAATTGCCCAGGCGTCGTGTCGGAAATAATAGAGGTTTAACGTACGAAGGGTTGACGGTTTCTTCAGTTTTTTTTTTGTGCAGGTGAAAAATAGTCAGGGAGCAGCGAGTCGTGAAGGTTGAGATTTCGCGACTCAACGGGGTATTTTTACCAGTGTCGCGTTTCTTTATACAATTTCATTGGTGTGTTATGTGAATGTGCAATTGACCAGAGTACGGTTGGGAGGCATTATATATGTATTTTTTTGAATTTAACACCTACGAGGGAGGAGCGGTAAGTTTGTATTACCTTATTTCCGGGGGAACCTACCCCTCTCTCTTCGCCATTAACTAACCAGTGAGGAGTTTGGCTTGTTTCTTTGTTTTTAGGCATGAACTAGATTAGCTCGGTTGTAAAATAATAAACTAAAGGGGGTTCATTGTTTGAGTTTTTGTATATGTTAAGGCTTCTAGCGACCTTCGGTTAACGACTCTACCCCACCCCTTTAAGGGTCAGCGGCAGGGCGGAATTAACCTTTGCACGTCAGTGATAGCGTTCCTTTAATTATCTTAGCGATGCTACCTTACTTGAAACACGCCACCTCTATATTCGGGGGTAGGGGGTTGGTAGGTTGTTACAGCCTCAAGGTTCCGTGTTGGGGCCTCTTCTTTATTTCGTCAATGCAGCAGAAAAATTATGATTTAAAAAAAATAAAAAATCGCTAATTTACTTTAAAAAATTCTTTCTCTTTTGTTTCTTTTTAAATAAAAACGTTTATTTGACTTCTTAACCGTCTGTATTGTATTTTCTTAAAAAATAATAAAAAAAACCCTATATACAATGATACAGAATTATGTTAAAAGTAAAAATTAGCTTAAAAACTGTTTCGACTTGGCAAGGGCGGATCCAGAAAGGTTACTGAGGGGGGGCACTAACATCTACAAAATATTTTAGAAATCAGAAAAAAATTTTTATCGCCTCATGGGGTGGGGGTGCAAATGAAAATCCAAAAAAAAGATTTTCGCTCACCTCGCAATCTGAAAATTTTTTATCGCCTCATGGGGGGGGGGGGGTGCAAATGAAAATCCAAAAAAAAATTTTCGCTCACCTCGCAATCTGAAAAAATTTTATCGCCTCATGGTGGGGGGGGGGGGGGGGGGTTCGCCTCATACAGAGAATGCTATTAAAAATGTGAAAAAAAAATGTTTCGCTCACCTCGCAATCTGAAAAAAATTTATCGCCTTGAAAACATAACGAATACTTTTCTCGGGGGGGGGGGGGGCTATTGCCCCTACTGCCTCCCCTGGATCCGCCCTTGCGACTTGGCTCCGCAAGTCAACAAGCCACTTGCCTGCTTGTTGGAATTCGTTGAAACTAGCAAACTCCGGTCGACTATATAAGAAAAGGTGAGAATTTTCAATTTCATTCAATATTTAGTACTGACTGAATGTTGACGCGCAAGGTATATTAAAAATGAATGTCTAGTTGAGGCAGGAAAATTAGTTTGTCAAAAAAAAATTATGGGCAAACGAATGTCGTACAATATGTAAAATATGTAATAAGACATTTTGGAGGTTTGTTGACAGGTTTAAAAACCACTGAGAAACCTGTAAAAATCAGTCAAGTGAAGGTGAAAAAATTAATGAGTGTCAAAGCCAGTACAAGTCAAAATGAAAATTCCCAATGAACGGCAAGCGGAAATTTGAGTGGTAATAGTTGCAGTAGGACTAGTTTAAGCTCCTTTGTTGTAACAACATGTCAAGACAAAAACAAAGAATTAGACAAACAGGTATCCAGAGTCATTTTTACAACAAATTGTTCTTTTAAGTCCACTGAACATATAAAAGTTCGGAAATCAATTGACACGTTAAGACCAGGGTAAGTCCCAGCTCCTAAGTTTCACTTATCATCAACTGTTTTAAATGAAATATTTGAAGAGGAGATATCAAAGTGCCTTGAAAATTTATCAGGTCAATCAGTTTGTATGTCTCTTGATGGTTTGATGGTTAGTCAAATGTTCATAATGAATCGATAATATGTGCAGTTTGGATACTAAAAACTGGAAACATTTTTCTTCTGGAAAGTATGTATACATCAGGATATCTACATACTGCTGATTATCTTGCAAACTTGGCCAGTGATTTAATAAATAAGTGTAAAAATGAGCAAAGTTACTAGTTTGGTCACAGATAATGCGGCAAACATGAACAATATGAGAGGACAAATTGCCGAGACCATGAATTACCTCATTATAACATGCAGGTGTTCTGCGCGAATTTGTTTTCCAAGGATTTGGAAGTTACAAAAATAAAATCACACGTAGTTCAAATTGTAAAACATGTTCGCAATACACGCTTGCCAAATGCCTGGTGCAAAGAAAAAGGGGACAAGAAACTAACATTAACACAAGATGTTAGATGGAATGTAGTTTCCGACCACTTTAAGATTTGTCACTGAATGGCCCAAGCAGTCCACTGCATTTAGGATTTTTCTTCAGACGAATTCATACAAAAGCAAATGTTGGTTTTCCAGGTAGGTTCGAGTGTCCTTAATAAGGTCTCAAAAGTCCCCGAAGTGGGAGTATAAGGATAAAATTTGGCAACGCTGTAAAGGGCTAAAATCGTGCTCGGAAACGAATTTTTCAAGATATTTCTGTTTTCATTGCCTCCACGACAAAAATACATCAGGTCAAAAAGAAAGCTATGGAAATTCTCTATAAAAAAGATAGGATAGAGGGTCTTTTTTTCGTATACGCAATAGTTTTCTTGAAAATCTTGCATTGAATTTGAACTTATGGGATATTATGGATAATTTAAGTACTCTATTCCACACCACCCTTGAGGTTGAGTACTAGGCGCGTTTTTTTTATGTGATTTCCCCGGTAGGCCTAATCCACGACTGTCATACTTATTGAATGTTGTCAAATTAATAATTTCCTTCTTGTCCGTTTTCTCCTTCTATAAATTCATCGATTCGTTCGAGGAAATCCGAGTCAATCTGAGAACCTTCAGTCTCTGCTTCAGTGTCGGCATCTATCTCTGACGAGTTTTCAATCGGTTCAGCATTCAAGCAAGATTTTTCCATGGCAGTTACCGCAAACTGGTGAGCAATTAAGTCCCAACCTCCGACAGCCACACAATGGTTCACAACCTTTCGTACAGTTGCAGAAAATCATCTTCAGAAGGAAATCAGGCGCAGGAAGTTGGGATGTTGTTTCTGGCCACAATATGGTATCTTTCAACATCCATCCCCACTCTTTAGGATCCAATACATTACCCAACCATTTCTGTACTTGAAAATAAACACGAAATAGATGCTGTTGAGCTGCGTCATGAGAGGGTGGTAATGAATTCAATTTCACTGGTTTGCTTTTGCTCACAGCTTTAATAAAGCAAGAATACCGATAGCTATCGATGGAAACTTCTTTAACTGGAGCGTTATAGATTGCGAGGAAAAATTTTATCCCATTCGAAGTAACTATGTCAAGAGAAGTACCAGTCTTGCTGAAAATTTCAGCTACAAGTTTCAAATCCTGTCGTTTTTTCATCACTTTCAAAGCTGCAGTCTTGCCTTTATTAAACAGAGCAGATGTAGTGTCACACCCAGAGAATGCGTGCAGAAACAATATGTGATCTCGAATATCTTTATGGTGATCAAAGCTTCATGAAGAATAAATTTTTCGTTGGACCTTCCCTCTGCCTGGTTTGAGGAGAAAAATGTCTTTATTAATAGGTGTACGAGCAGTTAAAATTATAAGAAGATCCACATCTTCCCCAACCACAACCGTAGTATTTTTACATGATTCCTCAAGCGCTGTTTCGACTATCAAAATGTCAGCATCATCTTCAGCATGTCTAACAATATAATTATTTGTCTCAAACTTTTCTGTCAACATTGAAATCAATCTGGTTTTATTTTTATTATTGGCAAGTAGCTTCTCTTGGCTTACAGTTGCAACCATCTGCTCATCAAAGTAAATGTTAACAGATGAAGCTTTTGAGGACCAGCGAAGCTGCTCCATAGCCTTCACACTGTTGCTAATATTTTCATAACCATCAAAAACAATAATAGAGTTCGAGCCAAAATGATTTTGCACATAATTAACATATGCTTGGCAAATAGCATCGTAGGTTTCATGTTGATGCCATATAACTCGGTGCAAGAGAAATCCCCCATCAACGATATAAGTGGCATTTTGGAGATCTGGTTCAGATTCGGATGGCTGGAAATTGTCATAGAAAGCTGACTTGTTCGTCTTGCGCATACCAACTTCGTCAAAGAGTGACACCGGATACGGAGCTAATTCATACTCCAAGTAGGTGCGAAACTCTTCATTTGTTCTCTTCATGACAGTAATCTTTTGAAACAACAATAATGGATCAATGGGCATTGTGGTATCATGGACTTTAACATTGCTATTGACAGTTAATAGTGGAAGCACTCTATCTGCACGTGAGAATTTAATATCACAGAAATTGTTGCCAATTTTTGCGTATACGAAAAAAGACCCTGTATCTTTTTTATAGAGAATTTCCATAGCTTTCTTTTTGACCTGATGTATTTTTGTCGTAGAGGCAATGAAAACCGAGATATCTCGAAAAATTCGTTTCCGAGCACGATTGTAGCCCTTTACAGCGTTGCCAAATTTTATCCTTACACTCCCACTTCGGGGACTTTTGAGACCTTATTAAGGACACCCGTACCTACCTGGAAAACCAACATTTGCTTTTGTATGAATTGGTCTGAAGATGCGGCCTATTTTTCTCTAAATGCAGTGGACTAAAGTTATTGTAAATCTGCGAAGAACACAAAGATGACGCATTGTTCCATCGATTTTTGAAAGAGGGTCGAATATTCAAATTAAAAGAATTGCCGAAGACTTTTTAAAATTGCTGAAACCAATTTATATGACACCTGACAGAATTCAGCAGAAAGGTGCCAGTTTGTCCCTTGCAGTTGAGGAATGGAAAAAAATTGAGTGGCGTTTTTTATATTTTTGAAGACGAGGACAGTTTAAAGCAATGTCAAATATTTGAAAGGCTTAAACGCCATTTCACTTTTTGGCATATTTGCTGGATCCTATCAGAAATAGAAACAAATGCCCAATGCCGAAAGAAGAAAAAAACGGCTGTTTTAAATATAGTTTCACATGTTTCTGGTACAAGGTTACTACCGTTAATAATTAAGTTGGAAGGGAAATCTGATCCGTTCCAAGAAACAATGTCTTCTGAAGAAATATTACAAAATGTTAATGTAGTGCAGTGGTGGAAATCTCAAAAAGATATTCCACAAATTAACAAAGTACTGGATTTGATCATTCCCTTTCTATGTGCCATTACTTCTGCTGAAGTGGAAAGAATGTTTTCTTCATATGGACTTGTTCATTCAGATATTAAGAATAGATTGGGCAATGAAAAAGCATCTAAATTAGTAAATACTAATCTCTTTAAACGTTATAATACTTAATATGTCTTGTTTTGTACTGTTTTGAAAAATATATATTTGTATTTTTATATGTTCATATGTTTGTTAAGTTAATGTTTTAAGCCTTTCAATTAAAGGCTTTTTAAAGTTTCATTTTTGCAAACAAAAAAAGTTTGTATTTTTTATTTATAACATTTAAATTTGAAAAGAAAAAAAACATGATGTTAACCAAATGATTTAAATCAGTTCAACCCTGGGTTGGCATGGTTTCACGTAATGGTTAACGTAATTCTGGGACACCCGGTATATTATGTATTCATTTTCATGCACAATTTTATTTCATGCTATGTAACTCTAACTTTGTTAAATATTATTAGTCACTTTTTATTATTACTATTGTTATTTCCACAATTTCTATTAGTTTTATGTAAGTATCTTCTTAATACAAACATTTTTCTCATTATGGTTTTAAGAATAGGATTTTGCAGAGTGAGAAGGAAATATGCGTTTATTTTCGATTTATTATAAATAATTAAAAAACCAAACAGAGTATAATGTTTAAATTATAAATTTCTGTTGTACTTGAATATCGTAATTTTTCAATGGAAATAGTTCCTAATTTCAGTATTAGAGTATGACATTTAACTATATACAAAGTTTATGATAAAAAGTGTATACGGTTGTATTACTTAGAGCAATGGGAAGTATCTGAAACTATTTTAAAAATTATACCATTTATGATTTTTTAAATATTTATAATAAACCGAAAATAGACGCATATTTCCCTCTCACTCTGTAAAATCCCATGCTTGAGGGTATAAAATGGTATATTAGCTGTTGAACTAGGAAACTGTATTGCTTTTCTCTAATGAAGACGATTTATTATTTATTTTTGAAAGAATCTTAAATAATTTGAAGATCTGAAATTCGGAAAATTTAATTTGCTTTCTAATCGTACCAGAGCATTATCGCAAAAACTATAAATAACCGATTCTGAGGATGTTGTAATATCCTCTAGTAAATGTTCTAGTTTATAAAAAATAAACCACAGTAACGACTACCAAATATTTTCTGGGTCATTTACGTTACAAAATACAAAGGCAATGAAAAAAAGTAAAAGTTAATTATAAATACATAAAAAAATTTATAACAATAAATAACGAGTTAAATAAACAACAATAAAAAGATAAGATTTCTAAAACAAACGGTGAAATCAGATTCTTAAATTGGTTAGATAGGTACACAGTTAATTTGTATCATTAGTTCATATTTATTTAATATAATTAATATATGTACCTACTAGGGTGGCCCATCTTTTTCGAAATCGAAATTTTTTATTTCTCACCCCTGTAAATGGTTCCATTTGAAGAAAAAACAGTCCCCTCAAAATATTATTGAGGCAAATTGAAGGCAAGGGGTGCCGCAGAATGCATTATTATGCAATAATAAAAGTAAATGGAATTATTTACATTCTTTGGTTGATGCATTGTTTTTTTTTTTTCAAATCAGCAACATTTATCTTTAGAATGACTAATCAAGTCATACAAATATCAAAGACATTATCTGTTGTGACTATGACATGTGTCATACTACTGTAAATTCGTAGTCTAAGAAAACTAGACTAGAAGTTTTTGATATAAATCTCTCGTTTTATCTTTGTGTATTTTATTATGAAACGTTTTTTTCATACATAGTACCAAATATTATCCTAAATCTACAAGACATATAGTAATAAAAACAATATTTTTTGCACTAGGCCAAAGCATGCGACAGGGTTTCTTTTTTTACATTTGGAAACTGTGATTTATAATCATTTACAACTTGGGGTAAAAACTGTTTTTGGTCTTCATTTTTTGTTAAAATGTCATTATAGTCAGTAATAAGTTTGATTCCTCTCTCAGCGGCATCATTTACAACTTTAATTTTGTTTACAATATTGAAACAACGGGTATAACTTTCATTTTCCCTCCATGTTGTTGAATCATTTTCCAAAAATTCCATAGACAAACCTAATTTTTGAAAAAACTGTTTAGTGTTCTCGCATATGAAGTCCTGAATTTCCTTGTTTTCAACGTCAGTAATGTTACTACTCATAAGTCTTGATTTGGTGCTTTCCTAATCAAAGCTTTAACCATTTCTCTTTTAGTGGTAACTGAAATATCGTCATCAAAGAAAGATAAGCCAACATTTACTGAATTAAGGTACCACAAATGGTTCACTATTTTCCTACTTGCGGCTTGAGATATTTCTTTGTCAATATTTTGATAATTAATGAGTTCTTTACAAAAGTCTAAGTCATGAAGCGGTGCTTTACTAGCAAATGACGCTGTGAACCAGGCCTTTACATAAACCTTTACAATAAAGAGACATATATCTTCAATACCTATTTTTTCTTTTTTAGTTAGTTGGAACTGATCTTGGAAAAAAAAATATTTTTAGACAGTAAATGGCTTTGGCCATCCAATGTGCATGATGAAATGCCCCTGGTTGATAGAATGTCGTGTGAATGGGCTCTTCTTCAACAAAAAGTTTAGAAAGCATTAAAAATTCTTTATAATCATCACGAGGTTGTTGCAAAGTTAAAGCTGCATTTAGAAACTTTACAATTTCGGCTTTAACTGGTTGTAAAATGTGTTTAATTTTTGATACCTGAAATCCAGTTTTTAGTTTATTTTGATCTATTTTAGGCCAAAATTCCCTAAAACGTTTAAATAGTGGCACATTTGGCCCAGATGAGGAAGGCATTTTTGTGTCAAACACACTTCTCAAAACCACTTCAAAAATATGATGTCTACAAGGAAAATATAGAATATCTCTTTCTAATTTTTGTTGCAATAGTGTGGCTGCCCCATTTATATAACCCATATTTGATGCTGTTGTATCACAACACAAAGCTATTTCCTTTTCGTCCAAATTCCATTCACAAAGCACATCATAAACTGCTTCAGTCTGTTCTCTTCCAGTTGAATTGGGCAAAGCTGGTACTCCAAGTAGTTGTTCAATATCTCCACTAGTAACTAAGATAGCAAGTCTATCGATATTTCCCATTCCAGTGAGAGAAGTTAAAAGTTTTCCATTCCAATGGATGACTGGGGCCGGCAATTCAGAATTACCGAAGGCAGTTTTTAATATTTCAGCTCTTTCTTCGCGGATGCGTTGTCTAGAGCGCTGAAGTGTGGTTCTGCTGATGGACAAAGATGTGGTGTCATGTCCTAGTGCTTCTGCTACTGCCGTCAAAATATGGACTCCATACCTGTCGCTTATTTTGCAAGCATCAAATGCAGCGGCTATTTTTCGTGTGATGATGTTACATGTTCCATACAATCTCCTCTTTTTTGGCTGTGACGGGCCAGGCTGGTCTTTTAACAACTCTTCTTGGGCTTCGATTATTTCATCTTCATTTTCGTTGGAGTCGGCTGAATTATTACTTGATGATGGACAGGTGACTGTTTCCTCTAATCTAGCTTTTTCTTGTTGACTTCGTTGCATTCGTTCGGATAATTTCTGTAATTTCTCCTCAGCTGATTTTTCTTGAGAAGCAAGTTGGTAATCAATACCATGCATAAATCCAGGACGTCCCTTTTTTCTTTGGTTAATTAAAAATTGCTTATCTTCATCTATTTTCATCAACTCCAATGCATTTGCATGAGTAATGTCAAAAAGATCGTCCAATTTTTCAACGAAATTTTTTTCTTTATCTCCCGCACTGGCCCTTTTAGCCGATTTTTGTAAGTTCCTCCACTCTGCATAAAGTTTATCTAGTTGTTTAACACAATGAAAATCCTGACGTGTCGGAATGCGAGCTTTATCCCAAAAAACTGACACCTCTTTTATTGTTAATTTAGCACTTTCATGTACACTTAGCTTCACTTCACGAATGTTATAAAAGAGCACTTGTAATACTTGTCTATTAGACGGCAATTTATTGCCAATGATTTGTGACGAATAGTGTCCAACTAAGTAAATGAAAGTATCCTTTCGTAAGGATCTATCAGTCATCGTTAAATGTTTTTTCAAAAAGGAACGTATGCTAGAACTTATAATGTCACCACTGTAAAACACAATTGCAAACTGACATAAAAACCTGCCGTAGGTGCATTATATTTCCAAACTTCCAAAACAAATAATTTCTAGGAAATAATTACACCAATAAAACATTATGAGAAAAGAGGTAGATATTTGTATTTTAAGTAAAATTTAAGTGTATTACCGTAATAAAATCTTATCTACAAATGTCTACCTGAATGCGGCACGGGTTACCGTTCACCGAATTATCTGAAACTTTGACATAAATTATTCCTAGTATAATAGTATATTTTTGTGGGGTGAGACTTAAAAAATACGCAAAAAAAATTCACCCCCTATAGAGATGGGCCACCCTAGTACCTACGCTTGTACGCATGTTGTACTAGCTAGGGAGCTGGTGGTGAACATTTTTATATGATCTTACTGTGTCACTGAAGTTGAAAAGTGTAAAGACGTCATAATAAAAGGCCGGAAAAACCATTTCAGTCATTACGGCGTTGCTGATTTTTTAATTAACAGTTAATCAAAATCGCAATAAAAAAACGCTCCTATATGATTTTATTGTGTCGCAAAATTGACCTGGGCCTAGGGGAATTCATATCTAAAAACGCCACTGTATACTCACCGCGTGTTTTAAAACAAAGTTTTTGGAAACAACCAGATTCGTGACCGCAATTTGCTTAAATTAAATAAATAAAACATGAAATAAAATAGAAAAATGCTGCCAAGTGTAAAAATTTTTAGTTAGCAGCCATACAAACATTTTTAGAGTAAAAAAAACTATGTATCAAGTGGACAGCAAAAAATAAACATATTAAAAATCCGGTGCCAAATTTAAATTTGAATTTCACAAGTCACGTGACCGCCATGAGGTCTAACCCCCATTTCACCCTCTCCTCTGCACCTACTGATAAATGGACAGCCAAAAATCGAGGGAGGTATATTTCTGCTGCCATATGATGAACTATAATATTCAGGAACTAACGAATTAATTCAAAATGCGATCAATTTTGACTATAGGTTGTTTATTCTCTAGTAGTTTACAAATAAGCTAGTAAAATTCCTCTTCATTCCTCCTTGAGCTTTGTTCGGCATATTGGCAGAATTCCAGCCATTGTGCCATTATGCCTTTCAATAGCTTCGTTAAGCTGTGTAAATAGGGTCAGATTTCGGGATGAGTGTGATACCCACAAATTAAATTAAAACGTATTGAGAAACTAGAAATCTTTTATCACTAACGCTTATTACTATGTTAGGTAATAATACTGGATTAAAATAGGGGAAAAAAACTGTTTCAAAATTTGAGTATCTCATTTGTTAAACGTTATTTGGATTTCCTCTTTATACTGTTTTGATCTAAAAGGTATACTAGATAATTTCTAATAGCAAAACAGATTTTAGCTTGCTAAAAAATATTTTTTTTTTTTGTTATCACAGTCGCCCCTTAATAAACACTAGGGGGTTACAGTGATATGAACAGGTCGGGGGATTGTGATGCAATAGACTTGTTTATAGAGAAGCTGAGAATACTGACAGTAGTGATAGAGCTGAGTCAGAAATATTAACAGTATCGTCGGGAGATAGTGACTAAGCACCAGAAGAACCTAGAATGGAACCGACAAAGGTACTGTCCGCTAAAAATGAGGATTTAAAGAAAGGAACTTTCGTGTTAGCTAGTTTTAAAGGAGGCAAAAAAAATCAAACAACTTTTCATTACGTTTGTATTATCCAATAGGAAGTTATGGGTCTAAAAAGTGTAGAAAGCAATAAAACTGCTTTTGTAACAGTTGAAAAAAAAAAAGATAGGTCTCTTATTTCTACCAACGAAAATATTTCAGAAAATGCATGGCTATCACACTAGCCCTGTCACTTGTCACAATTACCCCAACGCGGTGGGGTAACTGTGACAGCAAGTGACAAAAAAAAATTATATGTAAAAAAAAACAATAATTTTAGAGATAATCCGGCATAAAATATTCAAACAGAACCAGGGTTGGAAAAAAAACAGTTTTTTTTCATTTTAAACAAAAAAACAGTTTTTTTTTTGTTTTGAACAGTTTTTGTTGTTTAAAACAGGTTTTTTTAAAGTTTTAAATGGTATGTTTAAAACATGTTTAAAACTATATTCAACTAAAAAACCGCTGCCCAAGGAATCACTACTTCCACATCCAGATTCTCTATCCGAGTCACTCACAACGAGAAAACTTTGTATGTGAAAATAATTGTTTATGGAACTTTAATAATATAATATTTGAAATCCTCTACCCCGAAAACCCATAAAACGATACCCCACATCGGTAGTGGTGTGGGGGTGGTGATAGGGGGGTGGTAGTGGGGGGTGGATGAAATAAAAAAATATTTTGAGGTTTCTGGTTCCTGTACATGCACTAAATCACATTTTTTTTTCATCCCCTTTAATGAGGAGGTGGGGGTGGTAATGGGGGTGGCTAATGCCAAAAATTTTTTTGAGACCTCAGCTTCTCTTGTATATACTAAATACCAATTTCATGGACTCCTACCTGCTTGATTTACCCATTTACCCCAATTTACCCCCCCAACCCTTCGACGGAACAAGATGAAAATATAATCTAGTTCTAGATCTCGTTAAAGTACATATGTGTACCAAATTTCAAGTCAATATCTTAAACGGTTTCAGAGTAAACGTGCGCACAAAAAAAAGTTACAGACAGACCCACAGACAGACAGAAATTTTTTTTTCGCTCAAACTTAAAATCTCTACGTTTCATGACATTTTAAGCCTATTTGGACAATAAAAATTTTTTAAAATTTTTTTGTCGTTACTATACTTCCACTGGACGTGGAAGTAAAAATGGTGCCAGGCACACTATGTCTGATACTACTAGTTAATGTCAGATGGCGCTCTTAAATGGATTTTACAGCACTCTGTAAATAAAATGCTCAGTTTAGTGCACGTGACCACTACATCGGAATTATTTATCGGAATGGACCATCATCGGCACTTTTGCTGTTTTTCCACAAACTCCAAAATAATACTTTTATTTAAAACATCGCACTGTGTTTTAAACTATGTTTTAAACAGTTGTTTAAAATATCGCCTATTGTATTAAATATGTTTTAAACATTTGTTTAAAACACAATGCGATGTTTTAAACATGTTTTAAACACTTTGTTTAAAACATTTTGTTTTAAACATGCCAACTCAGAACAGAACATTCCTAAGAATACAAAATTCAAATTTCATATCAATATTTACAATAGTATTTTTGTAATCTAAAGACAAAAACTTTTGATTTTTCTATCACAGTTACCCCCACTGACTCTATAACAGAGAAAATATTAGAACAAAAATGAGTAAAAGTGACTACAAAATATCTTTCCCACGTTTTTTCTTAATTCCGATATTTCCTTCATTACAGAAATATTTAGAAGAATCAAAAACATACTCATTTTATGGCATGGTCATAAAATAATATAATCGTCATAACAGAAAATCATTGAAATCAATTTGTTTTGAACCTATTATTTTATCACAGATTTATCTTCATGAAGTCTCCATCCTGAAAATATTCTACCTTGTTACAGACTCATTACAACTTAAGTAAACATAGATAAAAGATAATGGTATGTAATAAACTGCGGCCGCTTGAAAATAATAACGTCAATTTCTAGTGAAATTTTGGATTAGATTGAATATCTTATCTTCAAAACGAAACGAAGTGTTGTATTGAGAGAGATGCTAGTTTAGTCAATGAATCCGTAAAACAATTTCCGAAATAATAATTAAACCGTTTTCAAGAGGATTGCTAAAAATTACGGAATAAAATTTCACCGTCGTGTCGTTGTTGCCCAGCAAAAATGCCATCTAAGCCAGCTTGTTATGTCCCTTCTGTGAAAATTTTCTTGATCAATAATAATAATAATAATAATATACTTTATTTCCAATTGGACTGCAATAACAGTATTGGCATTGTCAAATGGTAGATAGTGTACAATATAACACCTAACACATTATTAAAATATATATGAACACATTTTAAAGATATATGCTCAATACAAAAAACAAAAAGTTAATAAAAAGTGTGAAAAACAACCTTGTCCGTAGACACTTAAAATATTTAACAAAAAACAGTTAATAAAATCAGATTTTTCAGGTTATTAATTAATGGCTAATTTCGAAATTGAAAGAATTCGGATAGGGAATAAAACATTGATTTTTTAATAAGGTTTTAACATGGTTTCTAAATTGTTTGAAGCTGCTTAAATTCTTCAGATTCTGAGGTAAATGATGGTAAATCTTAATGGAAGTTACAGATGGTACCCTGCCCACCTGAGCCAACCTACTCCGTGGAACATATGTTATTTGAAGCACGCGTAGTGTATCTGTTTGTCACTACATTTAGGTACTTGATCAATATTTTTTCTAACATAACACAGACATTCTAAAATACATAATGAGTAAACCGTAAGGATTCCATGTTGCTTGAAATAGGTTGCTTGCAGGAAGTTATATAGTTGAGTTGAAACATACTGATTATTATTCCCCTTTGTAATACAGACACTTTCTCTATCCCGTGCAGTTGCAGTGCAGTTACCCCAGCATAGAATACCATAAGAGAGAAACGAATTCATTTGCCCATAGCAAAAAGATTTAATTGTCTCGATATTTACTACGCCCCTTAGCTGCAGGATGACATAATTTTTTGTAGCAAGTTTACTGGTTAGACTTTTAACATGAAAATCCCAGAAACAATTTTTATCCATTTCTATACCTAAAAATTTTACGCGTTTATCCTGATGTAATAACTGAGATCCTGTGTTAACAATTAAACTGATATTATTGCTTACTCCAAAAGGAAAAAATAATAAAAGATGTTTTTGCGTATTGAGGACTAGGTCAGTTTTTTGACACTACTCTGCCGTTTGTTTAACGCAACTTGTAGCATTTTTGCTAAGGGTTTCAATGTCATTGGCAGAAATAATAGAAGACGTGTTAAAGGAGTGTTAAAAAAGTGTTGTCAATATTTTTTATTATATCATTGATAAAAATCAAAAATAATAATGGGCCTAGTACGCTCCCCTGCGGGACTCCGGTGTTAATACTGAAGCTGCTTTCAACTGTTCTGGGAAACATCCATTTTCAAATGATATATTTATCAAGTAAGGCAGAGAGTAAGTTATAAATTCGGAAATATCATTTAAAATGGAATCACCAACATGGAATCTCAACTGGTTCCCAATGATTTTTTTGTACAGACTGTTAACATTATTATAAAAACTTTTTCAATAGATATGGCAGAGAGATAAAAGGTATTTTCATTATAGGACATTTTACTTTCAAAATTATTTGTATTTACCGGAGTATTTGAAATTAGTTGGTAAACAGAGTCTATGAAAAAATTGTTAAATCCATTTGCAATGTCCATTGGTGTTTGTAGACATGATCATGCTCATTATTTATAATTTTATGTGGTAATGTACCTTTCTTATTTTTGTTATTTACATTTTGATTGATGACCTGCCAAGTCGCTTGAGATTTATTAGCCTTTTTTTAAGAATTTTATACCTCAGACATAAATCTGGATCATTTGTTGACTTTAGAGAATTGTTGATATCTCTAATAAGGATACCTTCCTGTATATCTGCGGTGATCCAGGGATGTCTTTTGTCACATTTTCCTGCTTTAACTAATTTAAAAGGCTCACCAAATCCTTAAAACCACTCATTTTTTAATACCAAATATTTAATGCTTATGTATCACCTTGATGATTTTAGATGAGAAAAAAACAACGCAATTTTTCGGTGGAATTTTGTCGAATGTAGAAGGAAATATTTTATTTATAAGACATGCATGCGGTGAGTGAAATGTTATATTCTTTGTCATTTCTTGGTTTTGAAATATTAAGAAGTTGTTAAGATGCTAGTTAGCTTTATTATTATTGAAGATTTGAATTCTTATGTGAAAAAGTAAATAAGAACGAAATTACGGATTCAAAATTGAAGTTGAGTGAAAGCTTACCTTAACTGACAAAAACGCTACGACTAGGGCGGCCACATCGCTCAGCATATGAAAACTGTCTGCCACCAGGGCCATCGAGTTCGTTATGTAACCCACCACTATTTCCACAAAAAAGAAAAACATGGTGAGCCATAGCATCGACAGTAACCGGCATTTCTTTCCCGTGAATTTTCCCATAGCAACTGGAACAAAAAGAAATTATTTTAAGTATACATAAAATTATTATAATAATGTTTTTCCAACTCAAGCAGGTATTCAATATTATCATTTTTTCCTTTGATTCATTTATGAGGAAGTATAATTGGCATTTTTAATTTTAATTGTCCCCCGATGAGGCTAACTTGCGTGGCGAACATTAATCAATATATTATGCAGTCTTTCTGTTTGTGGAGAATTTTATAAAAGATCACTCTCTTCATATATATATTTTTATTGAAGTTTTGTTACACGTTCTACCCCCAGAGACATCTATGGGAGCTCCCTCTAAGTTCCATGTAGAAGTAACAGAAAACAATTAAGTTAGTTATTGGCTAGTTCGGCAATCGTCCGAGAGATGGCGCGGCACCTAGACACAACTACTAGAATCTTCCAGAATCAGTTACCCAAAACTATAAAAGCAGAGAATATTATAAAAACTGTGAAAGCCATAAAAAAGCCAAGATACCAAAAAGTTAAACTTGAAGCTACAATGTGGTTTCTTTTTATTTGATAAAATTCACACAGACATCCGTTCGACAAATAACAATTTACAACTTTAAGTAAAGTTGCAAATTATATACATCACATGCAAATCCTCGTACAATGTTATCAACTTTGTCGACAGCACTGATATCAAACTAAACCACAGCGACGCCAAACGATATATATTATCCACGGCTTGTTATTAAACAAAAAAATTTTCAATTCATATACCATGTAATAAAATTTTCAAATCGATTTTATTCAAAAACAGTGCATACTATCTATGTTCAACAGAATACCTTTCTGCATCGAAGACTTTGAAAAATCGTATTTTACTGTCAAAATGTGGAAAAAATTACTTATAAAACGTTGGAGTCATTTTCATAGATGGGTAAACTCCGGGAGTATTGATTAATCCGAAAATTTCCAGGAAGTTTTCCTGGAACTTTTTAAATTTTAGCAGTTTTTCAAACGAGAGGCGTATAATAAAGCCGACACAATTATAGGAGTCGAAATGTATATATACAAAACAGTAAAAACAATGCCCCAGAATAAATTTACACTTAAAATTAATTGACGGGGTTAATCTAATAAAGAAATAGGTCAAAAGAATTGTGGGAACAACAATGTAGTTTAATTGAAGAAGAATATGACAAAGATTGTGATAATATTTTTGCTTGCTCTCACTGTAATTATATTATCGTAACGACCTCCTTAAAGAACCCTTGACCCTGACAGAGGAAGAAGCAAATCATGTACGAACTATGCATACTTGATATTCTTCGAAGTTAAAAAAGAAATTAAAAAAATTTTAAAGTTAAATTTCCAATGACGACAACGAACTGTGATTGTATTTTGTTATCGGTATCAAGTATAAATCACCTGCTGAAATGAGACCCAGTAAAATATTTGATATTCGATGACGTACAAAAACTCATCATAAACCTTGACGAAAATATTTATTTCCTTGTTTACCATATAAAGTATCCAGTATCAATTACAATATTACATATAATAAAAACATAAATTGATATCTACCACAGACGGAAATGATATTTAACCCAATTTTCTTTAGATTACACTTGGTAACAAAACAAATATTTCGTTCTTCTAGAAAAATTGCACTCAGATAAATTAATTGTCTCCAAAACAAAATTATAAAATAAATTAACGAACTTTTATTAATTATTAAATAGGGCAGCTTTAATAGGTATTTAAATTTATAATACAATTATTTACATTTATTATTGTTATATATTTTTACCTCTGTAGGAAGTCCCTCCAAGTTGCATATATAAGTAAAGGAAAACAGTTAAGCTAGTTAGTTTGACAGTCGGCCCAGAGATGGCGCGCGGTGTCAGAATCTGGAAATGGCAGAGAGCTTTCTATAAAATTACAGAACAAGGAGAGAACATTCTGGAGCTCTCATATTTAGGTAAATAAAGGAATGAAGAAGCCGAGTTAGGACAGTATTAGTACAGATAGTGAGTTGGGAAACATTAAGAAGTAAGCTAAATAATAAACTGACTGAAGTAGTGAATTATAGTACTTGGTGTAATATTAGTGAAGTAATTATTTGTTGTAATTAGTACGTAAGTTAATCAATTAGTGTTTAGTGTTACCCTGGTGTAAACACCCACAATACAGGGTGTTTACAAAAGGGCTGTACATACGTAACACTATCGAAAATTCTACAATAGATTTAGAGGAGCTTTTTTGCTGCCGATTCTTGAGACGTCCATTCTAAATTAAATAGAATATTCTGAAATGTAATTTTCACCGATTTAATTGTTTTTGAGATTATCTTTAGAATCCGCAAGTAATATCTGACTATTGTTGAGATGTGCAGTATAATCCTTGGATAAGCTTAAGAATGAAGCTATTTTTTTCGACATTTTTTTCTACTGTGTTTATTACCATTTGTTTTGTGCATGGAGTCAATGGTCGCCATTTTATTTTTAACCATTCCAAATGTCAAACTAATGAAACTGTGCGTAAATGACAGAACTAAGACGTCACCAAAGCACACTTCATGTAATTCAGTGCGTCGGTGTCACAGTCATGCGTATTCAAGCGCGTGCACGCATGGATCTCGCTCCGAGTTATAACGTTACACTTGACTATTTTTTTCCGAGAAAACGTGGCTTTAACGATAAATTTTGTTAGGACATTTTTTGTTCATAAATACGTGATCTATCCATCTGTATTTTTTATTTTTTTCTAGCTTGATTTAGTTTCAAAGTTTTGAAAAAATGGATGAAAAAAAATTTTTTTTTCACTTTTTTTATGTTCTGCACCCTAGCAAAATGTAAACTTTTCAGGATATTATTCTACACACTTTTACGAACTCATTAAAAAAAAGTTTATACAGTTTGCAACTTTTTGTGGGTAAATACCTTCGTCGACTGGGCTACAAAGATATTATTTAAAAAACGAAAGTTGACCTCGAATGACCTTTAAAATGACCTTCAAGGTGAAATCCAAGATCACCCAGTGGTGCTCTCCCGATGACCTCAACAACTGTTATAAAGGTCATTCTCTTCATATCTCGCTATCCTGACGAGATACCAGCCTGAAAATTTCGAGAGACATTTGCCCTTTTGACTTCTTTGACATTTGACAGATGACCCTTTACAACTTGCAAAATTCTTCACTCTTCCAAAATCCGAGGTAAAAAGGGGGTTTAAAAAACGAAAGTTCACCCTCAAATGATCTTCAAGGTCAAATCCAAGGGCACCAAGTGATGAAACCCTGATGACCTCAACAACTCTTCTAGAGGTAATTTTCCTCATATCTCGCTATCCTGACGAGTTACTCAGGTGTATCCATCCTTTTGGGACACTCTGTATAATAAGTTTAATTTGAAACTGTCAATATAAGATTCACAAATAAATTTAACAATTTAAGAGGTCTACAGACTAACCAACCTACCTTCTCGGTATACTTTAAAGATTGCCATGCGAACTCGTAAAACTGCTGGAGCCAATATTGTGGGTACACTTTGAAAGCGCTGGAATTTCAGCAGACCAGCTCACTTTTACGAGTTGTCATGGCAATTTTCAGTGTACCGAGATTTGGTTGGTCGGTCGGTTGGACTGTCTGTCTGTCTGCCTGCCCGCCTGCCTGCCTGTATGTCTCTTTAACAAATCATCCACACTCTTCATGTGTTCTTTCTCATAAAATGTTTCATAACTTTTATAATTACTCTTCGATTTTTTTCAAAAACAGTAAGATTCTTCATCTAGCTAACACGAACTTACTGTCCAAATTTCAATACAATCAGTATTTTCTGCATTGACTCATCGTGCTGACGTGACACGTGACAAACAGACAAACGGACATTTTGAATTTTGTTCAGAATTCGATGACTAACACAATGGTATGAAATTTTACCAGCAATATCTACGGTTTTAGAAATGTGCCGATTAAGTACAATATACTCTTCGTTCTCATATTTGTGAAGAGTTTAACTTATATATATTTGGTACACGAGGACGGTGACGGAGATTTTACATAATGAATTGATTAAGCTAGGTCCTTGAAACGTGACAGTGGCTATCACGTTTTGCATTTCAATTGTGTTTTTCTAATTCGCACTTTTCCGACATGCTTATGTAAAAATTCGTTCTAGAATTGACGATAACCTTAAGTAAAAACTCTCAAACGAATTTTCAACGAAACAATGAAACTTGAAAGAAAAAAGCTACTCGTTAGAACAGCTAAGAATTTTTAGAAGTTCCATTGTATGCATTTAACCGTGTGCTTGGCCTCGCAGAGTGACAAAGTTACTTCATTATTTTTTTCCGGGAATACCGTGGCTTTAGCGATAAATTCTCTAGGATATTTTTTGTGCATAAATACGTGATATATTCATCTGTATTTTTAATTTTTTCCTAGCTTGACTTAATTTCAAAATTTTGAAAAAATGGATGAAAAAAAAATTTTTTTCACTTTTTTTTTATGTTCTGCATCCGAGCGAAATGTAAACTTTTCAGGATGTTATTCTATACACTTTCACGAACTCATTAAAAAAAAACAATTATTCATTTTGCAAGTTGTTGGAGGTAAATACCTTCATCGGCTGGGATAAGAAGGAAAATATAAAATTTAATGTTTTTAATGTTACTTCTACTGTTCCTACATCATTTTTACCAGTAAAGAATTGTTCAATTCATCCATGGTATACCAATTCACAATTTTAAAAATTTACTGACTTTTCCAAGATTTTTCAATAAAGTAGTTTTAATTAATTTTCCCTGACTTTTTTTTATAAAGAGTATGAGCGGGTAGCAATGTAAAAAGTGCCCCCGCATCTACCGAACTAAAATGGCTTCCATAAATTGTCTCGTATGCTGACTGTCTTGTGTACAAAGTTTTAAGCTCGTGGACTCTGCATGGGGTGAAAAAAAAAAATTACCCCTAAATGTTTTTTTTTTACCTCCTATTTGACGAATCGCTTTGTAATTTGGCACAAATAATATCAGTGTTAGGATACTTTATTTTAAAAAATATTACTGTTCTACGATGATTTTATGCATTAAAAAAAATTTAATATAATTTTTTCAATGGCCTGAAGGGTGACTACCCTGTTTGACACTATTATCATATTTTGATATAATATGTATTTAAACTATAACTATAACATATAACAGTTACAGTGTTATTAATGCGGTGGAACAGGATAAAAGTAAATAAAAATTATCTGAACTTACAATATTACGAGTATATTATTTAATATTTAGATAGGTAATCATATAATTCATTCATGTTTAGTTATTTCACTTCAGATAAGACATCGCAAAGAAAAAGAAGAACAAGAAAAGCGACGTCAAGAAGAAAAAGAAGCGCAAGAAAGAAGACGTCAAGAAGAAAGACACGAATTGAAGGAAATAATGGAAGACCTGGAAATAAGGCGTCAAGAGGAGAAAGAAGAACAAGAAAGGCAACGCCAAGAAAAAAAAAGAGGAACAAGAAAGACGCCAGGAAGAACGGAGGAAAATCCTGAGGGATCAAATGAAAATCCAACAAGACGCTATGAATTCAATCACTAACGAAATCAAAGAAGAGATAAACAAGGTCGAAGATAAAATAGGTGTGGTCAAAACAGAAGTCAGTCAAGTCAAAGGGGAACAGGATTCAGCTGAAAACCATAACAGGTCTTCTGACGGGACACTTTCCCGTTAAGAAGTACCTGTATCTAATTGGAAAGTTTGCTTAACTGCAGACTGTGCGGTACGGTACTAGACACTGTAGAACATATTATACATGACTGCGAGGCATTGGTCCGCAGAAGGTATAATATCTACGGGCAAACACAAACAGACCAGGAAACCATCAAGACTCGTCCATTTTCAGACCTACCACCTTGTCAGTGACACAGGATTATTAAAATGGACAGTGTAAACTAAAAACTAAAAAAAAAACATAGCGAGCACAATAAGCCCAGGAGGCTGCAGTACCCTCGGAGTATTCTGTACTGTCGAGCCCCAAGGAGGGAGTTTAATCAGTCGGAGGCTGACACTCAGACCTATTCCTAGTTGGGATAGGCAGCCCGTGTGGGTTTCCCCTCCTCGCCAAAAAAAAAAACAGTCAAAGGGCAAGTAAACGACATCAAAGAAAAGATGAGTGAATTCGAAGGAGAAGTGGAGCGCCTTAAACGACAATTGAGAGAAAGGAGGTCAGATGGTAGCATCATCAGGTCCTCGTTTAAAACCCCCCTCATTTGACGACCAAAGCTCATGGACAACGTACAAGAGACAATTTGAAGGCGGCTGCAAGTGCGAATAACTGAGATAACGAGGAAAAGGCTATGGCATTCGTTCTGGCGCTAAGGGGCCAAGCCTCAGAGTTACTTCAGACCATCCCGGTGGAGAAACAAAGGGATTTCAAAGTCTTGGAAGCTGCATTAGACTTGAGATATGGCGACCAACACCTTGCCCAAGTATACCAGGTTCAGTTAAAATCAAGGACGCAAAAGGTTGGGGAAAGCTTACAAGAATTCGAAGCTGCGATAGAGAGACTGGCACACCTGGCATATCTGAGTGCACCAAGAGAATTTCAGGAACAACTAGCCGTGGGAGCCTTTTTAGATGGCATCAGGGCCGAAGAGGTCAGGCGAATTCTTAGAATATCCCATCAAAGTATTAGCGAGGCTTTGGTGCGTGCCCTCGAAGTAGAAGCTGCCTTTAAAGACACCCCGCGGTCAGAAGTGCGTGCTGTGACAGTTGAAGAGGCACTAGAAATACAGAATAAGTCATTTTTCAATTGGCTGCCGGACCGCTGGCTACTCACGCCCCCGCTCTGCCGCAGCCGCATCTGTCTTACAAATCTCCGTAGCTCCATCTCATACTGTTACGTTCTCATACTGTTACGTTCTCATATATAGTATCTTATCTCCGGAATTTTAAGTGTGTGTATCGTACTCGTGGTTTTCTTATGTTATTTGTATTGTGCCTAATACTTAATTTTTCCCTTTTAAAAAAACTTAGATAGTAGTTAGTGTTATGAACGAAATGGAAAGTTCTACAACTGATAGCAATAGTTCTGAGAGCAAAATCACCTCACTTAATTTAAAACGCAAAAACAGTAACAATGTATAATATGTAAAAAAATTGGAGGTACTATAATCGAATCAACCAATAAAACTTTCTTTACTGCCACAGTTAGATGAGGACAGTGACTTGGATAAATAATGTTGTTTTTATGAGTTATCATGTTCCTAATAGTTAATTAAATAAGTCTTATAGATGTTCGTATGTAATAATAATAACAGCCCGTCTAATGCTCTAAGTGAATCCCATTGCGACCACAAAGCCTTCAGTCCTACTCCTTTGTTTGAGACATCCTTCCATTCTGGTCGGGTTCCTTTTTCCTTTGCTCGCAATATGGGTGCAATTTCTGCATCACTCAGTTACTCTTGCCTGAATGAATTATATGATTACCCATCTAAATATTAAATAATATACTCGTAATATTGCAAGTTCAGATAATTTTTATTTATTTTTATCCTGTTCCACCGCATTAATAAAACTGTAACTATTATATGTTATAGTTTAAATGTATATTATATCAAAAATATGGTAATAGTGTCAAACAGGGTAGTCACCCTTCAGGCCATTGAAAAAAAATGTATTCATTTTTTTTAATGCATAAAATCATCGTAGAAGAGTAATATTTTTTAAAATAAACTCTCCTAACACTAATATTGTAATATTATTTGTGCCAAATTACAAAGCGATCCGCCAAATAGGAGGTGAGAAAAAATAAAACGTTTAGGGGTAAATTTTTTTTTCTATCCCACGCAGAGTCCACGAGCTTAAAACTTTGTACACAAGACAGTCAGCATACGAGACATCTTATGGAAGCCATTTTACTTCGGTAGGTGCGGGGGCACTTTTTACATTGCTACCCGCTCATACTCTTTATAAATCTGACTTCCCTGACCAAAATCAAATTCCCTGACTTTTCCAGGTTTTCCCTGTTTTCCAGAAAGTATACACCCTGCTCATGAATAATTCAATTTCATTTCCCGAACTAGTCCTGCAAAGAAAACTATTCCGGAGTAGTCCTGTAAAGAAGTACTTTTCGTAATTTTCAAAACAGGTGCCAAAAAAAAATTTACCGTTGAGACCAAATCGTATCCAGGAGCTTTCCGATGTAATATGTAATAATCTTTTCCTAGCAAATACGTTTGTGTTCACGCTATCATCGTCTGCGTTCGCCTTAAAGAATTAATACACGGACTATACAATGCGTGTAAAAATATCCGAAACTAATCCAATAAGAGGGCAGACTAATAAATAATTATGCCAATGAAAATAGCTTGGAAATATTCCATTCTTAGAAAGGACTGAATAATGAATACGTTGACCCTCTCCATACCACAGATTATTAAAGTATAACGACCTTAGATTTTACGATACGAAATTAAAAAGATAAACTTGGAACTTTGGCACCTATAATAAAAACGCGCCTTCGTGAATATTATAAATGCCATTATTAAATACGGATTTGACGTTCAAAGGACTTTAATAGCTAGGAAATATTCTTAACAGATTGTTTTGTAGGTCAAAACGGTCAGATTTCCATATATTTACTCTTTTAGCAAAAACCTAGTCGAACAAATAAAAAACTAACAACTGGAACATATCTCGTATTGCTTAAAAATCTTGTTACAACAATTACCAAATACGGAAATGAATGAAATAGAAATTAAATTAATATTATAGGAGTTGCTAATTTTACCACGCAATGAGAAGTGGTTGGCGTATACTTAATTATTTTTAGATGGTAATTGGTAATGTAATAGTGTTTGAACGATAACGTCATTAGTAATTGTTTTAACTATGAACTATGTAATAATAATTTGCTTATTTCAAGACGTTGGCGTTGTGGGGTAAAGTAGGAATATATAATATAACATCGGCATGGCATTGGAGCTGCTGAAATACGTTTACATGTACATTAGAAAACCCACAAATTATAAGATGGTTTTGATTGGCTAAAACTCTTCAAAGAAGCATTTTAGAGGTCATTTTAACACAAGTAATTGACTGCCAAAAATGTGCAGGTTATTAACAACCTGCATATGAAAATTAGCTCCGAGTGTAAATTCCATAATAACTAGGCTCAAACACGGAACTACGGTGGGGCCAGGATGAGCCATGGCCTACTCAAAATTACGTTGGCCTACCTTGTGCCCGCCCAGACCTCTGACAAATTAACTTTTTATTGTTTTTAAAAGTGAAACAACCAGTGAAAGACACGAGACGATATTAGAAAAGAGTAAGTGGGTAAATAAACAATTAAGAGTAAGAGTAGGATTTTTTAGAGTGAGACGGAAATTAAAAAAATGATAAATGATATAATCTTTAAAATAGTTTCAAATGCTTCCCATTGCTTTAAGGAATATAACCGTATACAGTTTTTATCATACATTTTGAATATAGTTGAATGGTCACGGCTCTAATTGTGAAATTTGGAACTATTTTCATTGACAAACTACAATATTCAAGTACAACAGTTATCAAGAAAATCATCAAGCAAGGAAATTAAAATGATTTGAAATGTACATTTTTGTGAATCCATGTTACTACAACTTAATGAACCATAATAATCATGAATAATCATGAATCATACTTTTTAACAGTACTCAATGAAGAAAGAATTTTTTTGAAAGGCTTTTATTTTTTTCTATATTTGTTATTGCGACGATTAAGTTCGGGCGTGATAATATATATAAGTATATTTTTCCCATCCATTCTTTACTTGTATTGTTTAAAACAAAAAAGGATCAGAAAGCTACAATTTCCATCTTTTAAATGAACCAACACTCGTATAGATTGAACAAATTCTGATTTAGTGACATATAATTCAGTGCGTCGGTGTCACACTCATGCGTATTCAAGCGCGCGCACGCATGTATCTCGCTCCGAGTTATAACGTTACACTTGGCTATTTTTTTCCTGGAAAACTGTTCCTTTAGCGATAAATTTTGTTAGAACATTTTTTGTTCGTAAATACGTGATCTATCCATCTGTATTTTTAATTTTTTCCTAGCTTGACTTAATTTCAAAATTTTGAAAAAATGGATGAAAAAAATTATTTTTTCATTTTTTTTTATGTTCTGCAACCGAGCGAAATGTAAACTTTTCAGGATATTATTCTATACACTTTCACAAACTCATTAAAAAAAAAACCGCTGCCCAAGGAATCACGACTTCCACATCCAGATTCTCTATCCAAGTCACTCACAACGAAAAAACTTTGTATGTTAAAATAATTGTGTATGGAACTTTAATAATATAATATTTGAAATCCTCTACCCCAAAAACCCATAAAACGATACCCCACATCGGTAGTGGGGTGGGGGTGGTAGTGGGGGGTGGATGAAGTAAAAAAATATTTTGAGGATTCTGGTTCCTGTACATACACTAAATCACAATTTTTTTTCATCCCCTTTAATAAGAGGGTGGGGGTGGTAATGGGGGTGGCTAATGCCAAAATTTTTTTTGAGACCTTGTATATACTAAATACCAATTTCGTGGATTCTTACCTGCTTGATTTATCCATTTACCCCAAATTTACCCCAATTTACACCCCAACCCTTCGACGGAACAAGATGAAAATAAATCTAGTTCTAGATCTCATTAAAGTACATATGTGTACCAAATTTCAAGTCAATATCTTAAACGGTTCCAGAGTAAACGTCGCACAAAAAAAAAGTTACAGACAAGACCGACAGACAGACAGAAATTTTTTTTTCGCTCAAACTTAAAATCTCGACGTTTCATGACATTTTAAGCCTATTTGGACAATAAACATTTTTAAAATTTTTTTTGTCGTTACTATACTTCCACTGGACGTGGAAGTAATTATTAATTTTGCAAGTTATTGTAGGTAAATACTTTCATCGACTGAGCTAAATGTACTTAAAATTATTTTAAATCAAATAGAAGACATCAAGACTTAAGTTCTCTTTATGCAAACAAAAATTCTATTGCGTATATACAGAGAATATTTTTTGTTGGTGTTAATAAGTTTTTGTTACTCCAAATAAATTTTTTTAAGTGTGTAGTAGGTGTATTACTGAGATCAACGAAATTAAGAACACAATAAGAGTACGAACCAGTTATAGCGAGACGTTTTGACATTGTAGCTCTCAGTAGACACTCAAGTTTTACTTTAATAACAAAATTGTTTTTGTTAAATGACAAGTTGCTCACACACTTTCTACACACTAAACAATATAATGAATGAACAGAATGGTTTATAAGGTTTCCGTTTCGACATTTATTAGTCCTCACGTGCATACCATACGAGTACATATTTCCCAACAGAAGATCAATCATTAATATACAGTCACAGTCAAAAGTTAATATTGGTGCAAATTTCGTTTTAGTAGTTGGTGGCAAATTATGACAAATGTCAATTTATAAAATCTTGGTGAACACAATAAGATAATGAAAAAACCGCTGCTCAAGGAATCACTACTTCCACATCTAGATTTTCTATCCAAGTCTCTCACAACGAAAAAATTTTGTATGTGGAAATAATTGCTTATGGAACTTTAATAATATAATATTTGAAATCGTCTACCACAAAAACCCATAAAACGATATCCCACATCGGTACTGGAGTGGGGGTGGTAGTGGGGGTAGATGAAGTAAAAAAATATTTTGAAGTTTTTGGTTCTAGTACACACACTAAATCACTTTTTTTTCATCCCCTTAAATAATGGGGTGGGAGTGCCAATATTATGGACGCTTACCTGCTTGATTTACCTATTTACCCCCCCCCCCCCATTTACCCCCAATTTACCCCCCAACCCTTCTACGGAATAAGACGAAAATATAATCTAGTTCCAAATCCCGTTAAAGTATATACCAAACCAGAGTAATCGTCCGCACAAGACAGACAGACCGATAGACAGAATTTTTTTTCGTTCAAACTTAAAATCTCGACGTTTCATGACATTTTAAGCCTATTTGTACAATAAAAATTTTCAAAATTTTTTTGTCGCTACTATACCTTCCACTGGATGTGGAAGTAAAATATGGAATTGATAAAAGTATTGCAAGAGCTATTTTTGCCACAAATACCAGCTTTCGCTGTACAGAAAATAAAAAAGTTTTATTGGCTTACTACCTAAAGCTCCGTCCACATACAGTGTGCCCCACTTCGTACTAAGCCACCCCTATAACTTGGCTATTTGTATTTGGATTTGTATATATTTTTTATAGCACATAATACCCATAATGAACTACCTTTGGAAGGTAGAACTGTTACTCAATCTCTATTTCAAAGCAAACTGTGATGTTTTTAAAATGGGAATTTTGCAAAAGTAACATTAGCGATTGAGATAGAGGGAAAATGTATTTGGAAAGGTCGTTCAGAAAAATTAAGTAAGTTCAAATATGAATTTTCATTTAAAAATATTGATTTTTTTTTTGAAAAATATTGCAAGTCAGAAAAATTCGAGGTTTGGGTTAGTTCAGAGCATCCAGATTGCTATGAATTCCAGAAAATAGTTGGAAATTTTTAATTTAATAAACCATTTTACATAATGTTGATAATTTATTTAATTAAAAGAAACAAATTTTCTGACAATACTTACTGACAATATTTAAAAAAAAAAAAAAATCAATATTTTTAAATGAAAATTCATATTTGAACTTACTTAATTTTTCTGAACGACTTTTCCAAATACATTTTTCCTCTATCTCAATCGCTAATGTTACTTTTGCAAAATTCCCATTTTAAAAACTTCACAGTTGGCTTTGAAATAGAGATTGAGTAACAGTTCTACCTTCCAAAGGTAGTTCATTATGAGTATTATGTGCTATAAAAAATATATACAAATCCAAATACAAATAGCCAAGTTATAGGGGTGGAAGTGGGACACACTGTATAATACAACGGGAGCCCACCCTAACTGTACGTGCAAGCCCCCCGATCCTTGGGGACAATGTTTTTCAAAAAGATTAAAGCCTAAAGAACAATTTTAGCCATGTCCATTTAAAAAACTGGCTGTACTTTCAAAATGGCGTCCATGTTTATAAAAAAAATGTTTGCAAATCATTTAACTTTCTGCACAAAAAACAAAGTGCATAAAATTCTACAATTCTGTTCCTATACAATATTTGGCTAGGAGTTACCATTTTCCAGATAAATGATTCAGCTCTTAAAATAAAATATAAAATTCAATATAAAACGTTAAGTCACACCTCATTCGCTTTCAGCTTCAGTATCACTGTTTCCCGATACATCGAATATTTCTTCCAAGTCTTCTTCCTTTATGGCTATGGCATTTATGATATCGTTATCATCCTCACTTTCGTCTATTATGATTTGATTTGGAATCATCTGAAGAATTTCAGTAAGCGATTGAGGCAGTATTTTATCTGCTGAACACCAAAGCGAAAGGAATATTGTGAATACTTTCGTCGGCTAATCGCCAAATACGCGTTTGGTATACACTCCTTTTAATAAGCTCGATAAAGCAAGCTCTTGATGGTGGAATCGAAGAAAAATCAACTTTAGTGTCAATTGATAAAGACAAATCTTTGTCACCACATTTCTGTCTAATGCCAATTAGGCGATGTACCTAAGTTCGCGTCGTGGGGATATTCGACGGAAAAAAAAGAATTTAAATTTGTATGAAATGCAATCCGTGGGTCACGAAAAAGCATAATTTGTTGGTCCGGCACTCCTTCGAGGCTCGGACGACACTTCCAGGGGGTGAAATATAAAAATCCATTTGTTTAAACAAACGGGCGTTTAGACGGGTTACTTTTTAAATGGAATCGATTTTATTCCATTCTCTTAGGCCCCCGCCACTTCTTTCACCCTGACTCGTCCCTCGGAAGACACCCCCCCAGTGCCGATTTAAGGGGGGTGAAAACCGATAAAATCGCTGTTTTCCCCCATCTATTGGAACAAATGGGAGTTTAGATGGGTTACTTTTCGAATGGAATCGATTTTATTCCATTTTCTTAACCCCTCGCCACTTTCTCCACCCCGACTCGTCCCTCGGGAGACACCCCCATTGCCGATTTCAGGGGTGAAAAATCGAGAAAATCTCTGTTTTCCCATCTATTCGAACAAACGGGCGTTTAGACGAGTTACTTTTCGAATGAAATCGATTCCTTTCCATTCTCTTAACCAGCCGCCATTATTTTCACCCTGACTTGTCCCTCGAAGACACTCCCAGTGCCGATTTAAGGGGGTGAAAACCGAGAAAATTGCTGTTTTCCCATCTATTCGAACAAACGGGCGCCTGTCCTAGACTTTTTTTTGAGTTTTAAAAAATATATAAGTGTGTTCAACAGTGGGCCTTAATAAACATTAAGTTTTAAAACTTTATCTATTTTTTCCGTCAAACATAGACATTTGTTCCTATTCGACTGTGGTAAAATTCTTCCAAAATTTGCAAGTTATAACTGACTTACAGGAACAATATTTAAATTAATAAAGGGGCACAACCGAACGTTTTCGCAGCAATTTCTGTAGTGGGTATTACAAACTATCCCCTTTGTAACCCACTTTGGTCTTCAGCTCTAGGGGTCAATGCCGGTGCGAAGCGCGGATAATAATTCTGGAGTATCTATATCGAACTTCAGAAACCATTTGATATATTCCAAAGCAGAAGTAAATTGGGGACGCCGAAACGAGGTTATCGGTCATTAATAAATCGTACTGATTACGTATTATGTTGATTCACTTAATATTTTGTCCTATTTAATCACAGTTTTTCTTCGTAACTAGTTATAGATTTATAAGGCGCATATAATTATGCAGTTGCGGAATATTTCGATTCGTTTATTTACAAAATAAAACCAACAAAAAAATGCTTGCCAAAATTGAACACAATACACAATGTTTAATTGTCAGTTTGTGTAGGTTTATTTCAACTTCTGCGCGCAAGGGTTGTGTATGTGTAAATTAAAACATTAATTTTAAGAGGTTGCCTGATTTTTGAGATAAAAAATTGACGATTTTTTGAATTTTTCTTCAGAACACCATTATTATTACTTCCACATCCAGTGAAGTATAATAACGCAAAAAAAAATTTTAAAATTTTTATTATTCAAATAGGCTTAGAATGTCATGAAACGTCGAGATTTTAAGTTTGAGCAAAAAAAATTTTGCCTGTCTGTCGGTCTGTAACTTTTTTTTGTGCGCACTATTAGTCTGAAACCGTTTAAGATATTGACTTGATCGTTATTTCACAAGTAAGTTCGTCGACCTATTCCTGACCTACTCAAGAACAGTAGTTCGCAAATTTACTAATAATCTAATATACTAAATTACCTCAGAACAGTCTAAAATTTTGCAGGGGCTTTTCCACATTGAAGACTAGTACAGCATTTTATTTTCCGCATATCATGGTAGATCACGCAGTATAAGAGAACCTGAGGTGTCAAAAAATTCTTTGGCAATAGCAACCCCCATTACCAACCCCCATTATTAAAGGGGGTGACAAAAATAAAATTGTCATTTAGTGTATACTGTCGTGCGCAAAAAAATGGGACAAGTCTTATAACGTATTTTTGCTAAAATCTAGTTATGTACATCTAACTTTAATTTTTGGTGACATTGTCAGTTATTTGTCAGAATTACATATTACATATTCAAATAGAGACAGATTTACATTAGAAAAAAATAGTTGTCCTATTTTTTTTTTTTTCGCTCACGACAGTACAAGAACCAAAGGCCTTAATTTTTTTTACTTTGAAAAAAATTGTACATTAGCTAACTCGTCGACATGATTTTCGACAAATTGCCGAAAGATTTAAGTCAATATGTTAAATAGTTTTTTTTAATCGTTGGAGCCGTTTTAAAAAAGGGCATTTTGAGAAAGACGCGTTTAAAGTTTTTAAAGTTTTTTTTGTTTTTTTTTTTTAACTGTTTAAGGTCGGCTTATTTCGGCTAACAGGGCCTATCACCGACGCCAGGAGACGAGCTACTCCCAACCTGGAAATTTTGCCTTAAGAAGAGTAAGGATTTTTTACTTGCCTAACATTTAATAGACAAGGGACCGCCTGCTTTACATCCCCTCCGAAGGATGGTATATCCACTACGTAATCCTCGTCTGAAATTACGTAACTTCCGAGTATACACTGATATACAAGCCTCTAGAAGGTGGGATGAGAACGCTGTATTTCCCAAGATGGGAGCCCATCCAAGTACTAACCGCGCTCGACGTTGCTTCAACGGAATATCGACTGATATTCACATTGAAGTCGCCTCTACGCTCGCCCCTTTTTGTTTTTTAAAATTATTATTATCATTATTATTATTTTCTTGCCAGACGTACGTTATTATATTCGTGTATATAACAATAACAGCAGCTGCTACTGCCGCGCGCCGAGTGGCCGACTGGAAACCGTTTTTTGTGTGTCGTACTTATAATACACATACCGTGCGTGTAATTTCCCATTAGGCATGTACATTCACGTAGCGCGAGAAATATGACAACACCGGCAGCCGTAAATTCGTCCATCGGTGGAGCATTTCAGCTCTGTTATTTCATTTCAGCCAGCTGGCACACGCGATGTTGTAATTCTACTCCCCATGCCTAGCCCGCGACTACACACACGGTATACACTGTGTGTAGTGGCGAGCGAGTGGGAGTAAGAATTACAACATCGCGTGTGCCAGCTGGCTGAAATCACTGAACTCTACTGTTATAAATGGAAGGCCGATATAGGTATATGCGCCTTAACAAAATACGGCAATTACGCCACATATTAAAACTCAAAATATAAAGCCACGCGTCGACGCAGTAGAGAAATTGATGTCTGTGCTTGAACCAAACGGCTATCTACGGAAGTTATGCGCTGACGCGATTCTGTGTTTTATTCGTTTCCCATAGATTCCGTAGCGTAAGTCTTGGATTAGATGTAATTTCCAGAGTCGGTGTCACTCATTTTATTCTTTGTTTATTTCTGTCATTTATGTAAAGTTGTTATAAATTGATTATTTTGTGAAATATATTTTGTGACTGTTATAAACAGTTAATTGAGACAATATGGTGCAATCTTGTATGGTACTGTGTTTCAAGAATCGTTGCAAAGTCCCGGGTTTTAAACAGTTGCAGTAACAATAAGACCGGCTCTGGCGTATTTTGTAGTGCGATTGCGCTCCGCTTTAAGGTCGCCATACTTGCGCGAGGTTCAATTTCACGTAAAAATTGATATAGATATTGACCTTCCATTTATATAGTAGAGTTCAGTGGCTGAAATAAAATAACTGAGAGCTGAGATCTTCGCGGACGGGCGAGTTTGCTCTGCAGTGTTGTCATATCTCTCGCGCTACGTGAATGTACATACCTAATGGGCAATTACACGCACTGTATATACAGGGTGCGTCACTTAAAACTCCCCAGGCTTGTAACTTTCTTATTTTTTAAGCGACGACCACGTCGGGCATATCAAATTGTAGATATTTTTAAGGTGTTTAAACATGTGTACAGTGATTTAAAAAAAAAATTGAAAAAATTGTTAAGAAAGAAAACTTAATTTCCTTGAATATTTCCTCATCCTGTACATGAACTGCGTTAATATTTTCTTATAAAGGTTTTAATTAGCTTCAATTTATATTATTACATCATATTCGAATTTTTTTTTGGTTTTAGAGAAAGAAATTAAAAACACTCCTTCTGATTCCAAATTGATTTTTTTTAAATAACTGAAAAAATGTAAATACTAATTTTATGCTTTATTTGTAAAAGACATCACAAACAATACTCAACGTAACAAAACAGCGACAAGAAACAAAAGAAATAAATATTTTTAAAAACAAACTTTATTAAAATGTACTAAATAACAGAACAATTTTTTTATTTTAATAACATAAATTGAAGCTAATTAAAACCTATATAAGAAAACATAACACATTTCATGTACAAGGTGAGGTAAAAAAATATTTAAAGAAATTAAGTTTCCTTTGTCAACAATTTTTTCAATTTTTTTTTTTAAATCACTCTGTACGCATGTTTAAAGGCTTTAGAAATGTCTACAATTTGATGTGCCCAACATGGTAATCGCTTCAGAAATAAAAAAGTTACAAGTCTGGGGAGTTTTAAGTGGCGCACCCTGTGTATATATGTATAACTTTTTAAAGAAGACGAATTTCGTTAAAATATTTTAGGTGCGTATTCTACACATATTAAGAAGTACTTATAAAAAAGCAAAAAAAGAAAAATAGACTTTTTGAAACCAAAAATTAGAACAACCCCTTAAAATGTGTTGACATTAATCGGCGGACGACTTATTCTCGCAATATCAACAACAATTTTAACAATACATCCAATATTTAGATAACTCAATCTCTGCGCGGTAATAAAAAAATAAAAGCTAGGACACAAATTGTCAAATAAACATTCATTTGACAGTTTTTTTGAGTCAAGGCACTCTTTTAAATATACAATGCCGTGCAACAGTGATTTTCATTGACAATTTCTTACGGAACAAATCCAAAAATAGGTATTTTTTCATGAATGAATCTAGTGGAGTACTCAAATTTGAAATAAGAAAATGGTTAATGTGATTTCTTTATTTTCCATCCCAAAAGAAAAAAAGACTGCAGTAGGTGGCTTTTATGTTTTAAAAAATTTAATGTATCACAAGAATGCACTTTTCAGAGATCTATGTTCAAAAAAAAACCGTTTCAAATCGGACCTAAAATAAACTTTTTCTACGGGTGGTTCCAAGCAAAATGGGACACACTGTATATATATTATTTATTCATTAATCATACCTCTCAAAACAGTACGCCGCGCCACTGCTACTGAGGAAAACAAATTCATCCCACCGTTGCCCATCACACAGTAATTGACAGACCAAAAAAACTTTACATAGACAAAGGGTGGTGGCTTCTTTGAACTCCGATGTTCAAAATAATTTTACTAATGTCAGCGCGACCTGGGGCTCAATTCTCGACTTGAGGGAGTAGACTTAGTGAGAAGGGCGGATTTAGCTTCCTGTCATGGCAGGGGGGGAAATTCCCGGATGAGTACAATTTTGTAATAAATGCAGCATTAAAATTAAGCAATAAATAAAATTAAAAAGATTTTCTTTTTATTAAGCGTTTATTTTATTATTTATACTTAGTAAAATACATTAATTAAATAACAAAATCCGTTACTCTTCTTTTGTTATTAGCAAAACACATTTTTTTTATATCTTTGTAATTCATGGGAGGTAATTACCTCCAATGGATAATTATCCCCGTAAATCCGCCACTGCTTAGTGAGAGAAAGGAAATAGGAAACGTAATGAAATAAAAAAAGATAAAAATACAAACTTCTCATTGGAGTAATTTCGAGAATTGAGCCACTGGACGATATTTATTCCTCAATGAATTTATTTGTTTGATTCACAACAGATTTATACAAAAAAATTAAGAATAATGTGTCTTGGTAAATAATATATTATAGTCTTTTTTCAAACAAGTATGCAATTCATTTTTCGGTCGTTTTTAATCGAAAAACAAATGTTGAATATTTCATTTTATTATTTATTTTAGAATTATTTAATTTAAATTATCTTTGTTGATCTATATTATTTCATTATCATAAGTTTAGTTAACACATTTATAATTGTATTGGTCGAGTCTATTATTATCTAAGAACCTTGGCCTATTTGCTAGTAAATATACAAATAACTTTTCTACACTTCTCTACTCGAAAACACTATCAATGTTTATCAGCTGTTCATTTGTATAAAGGTTGAGGATTGTTTTTGCGACAGTAACATATTTGAGCAGCGTTCTTCCTTATAATAATAATAAAAACTAGAGTAAACATAATCTTCGCAATAGTTTTGTACACATAGTTTAGGAGCCAGCCGATGTCTGTTGGAAAATCGGCGTATAGGGGATTTCTCTTCTTGGATGTAGAGAGTAGAGGATACTTTCTGGCTTGGTCACATATTCTTGAACCTGTCAGTTTATTTTCAAAATGGTCGCCAACTTATAAGATGTTCATAACTGTTACTTTCCGAGAAACCTGGTCATTTTGACAGAAATTGTTGACTATTATTAACACAAAAGTGTTTAGAAATCAGTTTTGAGCAAATTTTGTTATTAAAAATATTTGCCTAAAATTAACTGTTTTCTCTAAAAAAATGTCGACAACCTGAAAACGCGTGGTTAATTAAATAATTGATAATGCGTTATAACAAAATTAACAAATTTTATTCAACGTGTCATGTTTTCTTAAAAAAAATAAACATTTAAATACACAGCTAAATAAATAATAAACTTTCATGAATAAAAAAGTAAGTAAAATAAATGAGAAGGTGGATATAACAATGTAAAAAATAAATTATATATAGAAGTACATTTAAAATGAAAAGGGGAAAAAATTATTATTTCAGTTCTAAGGATTTTGACATTATTCACTTTTTCCATACTCACAGAATTTTGAACAATTATTCCTACTCGACATTTACATACAGAGTTTCTCGCACATTTCTTGAATTTGCATGGCACCGAAAATCTGAAGGAATACTTTCTTCGTTGATGTTAGGTAGCCAGTCATCATCTTGCTCTATAAAGCCGTATTCAGATGGATTTATGAGTAATGAATCTTCAAGTATGTGGTACCAGCAGTAGTTTTGAAGATAAGCTCGTCTTATATGAAAATGAGGGAAGATGATGGTGAAAGTTTTGTGAAATCAAGGCGCTTCATTCTATGGTATTGTTTTAATCGACACTCATTCAGTGACACACAGTTTGGTTTTATGAAACTGAAACCCGCAAGGTATGACTCAGCGGCGTGAATCAAGGTGCTATCTATTTTCGTCTTCCCAAAATTTTCCAAGAGATGGAGTGACTCTTTAGCACGTTTCAGAGCGGCATGATTTGTAGAAAATTTGCTTGTCGGGTCACACCCAGACAAAGCATGAACAGCAGGTAAAATTTGAATAAGAGCGTAATTTAAACGTTCAGCAAGCTCGTGAATTGGAACGTATCTGGTTGTGGCTCCTTTTCCACATAAAACCCACATCTCAATCAGCCCTCTGTTTTTAAATCTCTCGGAGTAGAATTAGAGTGAGCAAATGAATACATCTGCATCTGATGAAGCCACCACAATGCGCTCTATTTCTGAACCTCGATTTTCCAACAGACATACGGCTGGGCTCCTAGACTAATAATGTTAGATTTAGACAATAGGCAATTTGCATATTTTTTTAATTTCATTAGTGTACCTTTATACGGATTATATAGAAGAATAGGCAATGCCAAATATCAACCCTATTAAGTTCAAACGAAGCAACAGACGCGGGAATAGTTGTGGCGCCACATATCAGCACACTGTTTCACGTCACAGTCAATGGCAGCATGTAACAATAATAGAGTTACAGCTTTATACCTTTTACTGGCAACTGTATAAACTTCTCTGTGTGAATAACAGAAAATTACGAATATCGACATCTACTAGAACATCTTGTAGAATGTTGTAGAGAATTCCAGAGCCACTAGGCATAAATCGAGAACGAGTTGCTGCACAAACCAGTACGGTATGGTTCAGTTCAGACAGTGAGTTCAGATCAGGTCAAGAAGAATTAAGCAAAGTGATAAAGTGACTGAATTATTGAATTATAGTACTCACTATTATATTAATGAAGTGCCTACTGTAATCAGTTTATTACTTCCACATCCAGTGGAAGTATAGTAACGACAAAAAATTTTTTTAAAATTTTTATTGTTCAGATAGGCTTAGAATGTCATGAAACGTCGAGATTTTAAGTTTGAGCGAAAAAAAATTTCTGTCTGTCGGTCTGTCTGTCTGTAACTTTTTTTTGTGCGCACGTTTACTCTGGAACCGTTTGAGATATTGACTTGAAATTTGGTACACATATGTACTTTAACGAGGTCTAGAACTAGATTATATTTTCATCTTGTTCCGTCGAAGGGTTGGGGGGTAAATTGGGGTAAATTTGGGGTAAATAGGTAGATCAAGCAGGTAAGAGTCTATAAAATTGGTATTTAGTATATACAAGAGAAGCTAAGGTCTCAAAAAAAATTTTGGCTTTAGCCACCCCCATTACCACCCCCACCCCATTATTAAAGGGGATGAAAAAAAATGTGATTTAGTGTGTGTACAAGAACCAGAAACCTCAAAATATTTTTTTACTTCATCCACCCCCCACTACCACCCCCACCCCACTACCGATGCGGGGTATCGTTTTATGGGTTTTTGGGGTAGAGGATTTCAAATATTATATTATTAAAGTTCCATAAACAATTATTTTCACATACGAAATTTTTTTGTTGTGAGTGACTTGGATAGAAAATCTGGATGTGGAAGTAGTGATTCCTTGGGCAGCGGTTTTTAGTTAATAAATAGGTGTTTAGTGCTACTCTTGTCTATAATTTTCGAATCCACGATACAGGGTGTTTACCAGAGAGTGCATACAAGTAATAATAGTTTAAATTATATAGCTTTAATAGCTTATATTTAATGTTTTTTGTGAATTAAGGTTTTTTTTAAAATATTAGCTTACGTTTGTTAGTATTTTTTCCAGATTTAATATTTATTCAAGCTCCCTATTTTGCGATGCCGACTTAACCGGTGAAACATTCGTCAGTATAATATTAAGTTTTAAAAAAAGCACTTACTTACATTCAAATTATTTGTCTCTCGAACTTGAGGTCCTTGGATTTCGAGTCAGAATCAAATTAAATAAACTTTACTAGTGAAATATTTTGTCGAACTCCTCTATACGTTTGCTTAAATATATGAGAAATAAAAACCAGACTGCAACCGGACTAATGCCCCGCCGAGCGCTGAATTACGAGTTACAAGCCTGGCCGCGTTAAGTGCAATAACTGTGTATTGTCACAAAACGCTAAAGTTTCGATTGCAACAAACACCAGCCGAAATGTTTGTTCCTACTCCAAGGAGCTCTCGTGCCACACCACTTGAGGGTACCTACATGAATTTGATGAGTCGCATAAAGTGTTCGAAAACTCTGTAGTCACCGATGCGCTGCACCACACCAGGACTACATATGTCAGGGTCAGCCTTACTACACCAGTGTAAATTATTTTTTTGTTCTGTCTGTTTAGTCTAGTATAACCTTTAGACCACCCTTCCCTACTTTTACGTATTAATGTCCATAATATAAATGTGACACAAGACTTCTGTTAATTGTCAAAATATAAAAATTGGGCATTATTTTTCATTATGTAATTGATTAATAACTTTTTTATTTACTGGTCGATATTGTTTAAAAATAATAGAGTTCTTCCTCTAGCTAACACTAAGTTGCTGTCCAAATTTCAACATAATCAGACTTTTTTCTTAAGAGTTCTCCGGAGTCGATAGCGTCATCACTAGTTTTGTTATATATCTCAATTGTAAATATCTTCACGTTAAACAAAGGGCTACGTTATAGATATTTCATATCAAATAATGTGTTCCCATTAAATGAGTTTTACGACCTTCCTTTATGGATTTTTTATTTACTTAATTGCGCGTCCCGAGAGTTTTAACAACTGTTTTCAATAAGTCATAGGCGTGTTATACCTTGTAAAATATGTATTAATATGTCTTAGTCAAATTATCAGCATTATTAATAATGAACACAAAAATAAATTATATAAAGCAATTAAATATTTAGTAAAATCGGTTTTTTATTGTTATCGCAAAACGGGGTTTACAAATTTTTTTCTTTAAAAATTGCGCTGTTGTGTTTAAAAAATAAATGGGAACTAACGGTAGAATTAGGTTATATAATTATATCCATATAATAATAAATAATACAGAATAATTAATAAAGGTATACTATTAAAAATATATTTAATAAAAGAATTAAATATTATTTTTTTCTTGAACTGGATTTTTATTTCCAAACACTTTAAATAACATGGGTCTATTTACTCCGGTAGGAGGCATTTTTTGGGAAATGTTAATTTGGGCCGCATTATCTTCTAAAGTAAATGTGTATATATAATCGTTGGTACAACTAAAATGAACACCGTAAGTTGTTTTATTCAATAAGCTCTGTGCGTATAGTTCACTGGTCAAATTATTATTACTTTTCGCAAATACAGAATCGAAAAGTATATTGCATTTGGTCGGCACATATCGTGCGTGTAATTTCCCATTAGGCATGTACATTCACGTAGCGCGAGAGATTTGACAACACCGGCAGCCGTAAATTCGTCCGTCGATGGAGCATTCCAGCTCTGTTATTTCATTTCAGCCAGCTGGCACGCGCGATGTTGTAATTCTTCTCCCCATGGCTAGCCCGCGACTACACACACGGTATCTAAAACTGTATGTCGCTCAGAAAGCAGATTTTCATATTAGTGTGATAGAGAAAAAATACTGAACAACTTTTAAAATGTCCGTCTGTTCGAGTGTCTGGCTGTCCATGCGTTCGTCTGTCCATTCGATCCGTTTTTTGTAAGCACGATAAGCACGTAAGTCCGATTGTATTGACAGTAAGTTGGTGTTAGATAGAAGAGGAGTCTTATTGTTTTTGATCAAAATCGATTAGTAAATGAAAAAGGTATTAATCATTTAAATGTAAGAAATTTGGTTTCTCAATTTTTGTTTTTTATAATTGAATGAAAATGTTGTGGAACGTTATTTCCTGCCATTTCTTTTATATATTTTACTAATATACATTTCATAATAACATAATATTCAACCGTCGATACGATTTTCATCTAGATATGTTGAAGTTTACAATTAATAATAATCTAAGCAACAGTGGATACTCCTGCCAACATAGACATTTGAAAAAATATATATAGGAATATTTTTACTTCCCTCGCTTACCGAAGGGAAGTATTGTAATTATGAAAAAATCACCTTCCGGGATTTCTCAAGATTTTCACATTTCAAACTAGGTATGTAGATTACGAATTTTTTTTTTATTCCGGCTGTCAGTCTGTCTGTCTCTCTTTTGGCGCTATACCTACAAAACCATTTGACGAAGAAGAAAAACATTTCGTAGGTAGTTGACGCTACTGTTAGCTAAGGAAAAAAGTGTGACGGAAGACAGTAATATTTCGCATGCAGTTAACACAACTACTGTCAAATACGAAAATACAAAAAATAATAAAAAAAACGTAATGGTGGGAAATAATATTTCGCATGTAGTTAACACAACTGTCAAGGAAGGAATTTATAAAACATATACAGGGTGATCACTTTGATGTAAATAATATTTGGACTGCAGTTGACACAATTATCGAGGAGGAACCTGACATTATTTTAATGAAAAACAGAGTCACTTTAAAAAATAAGAAACGACCACTACTGTCAGCACAAAAACCGATCTGGTCTGATAATTTTAGTAAACGAAATATACAGGGTGGTCATGCAACTGAAAAAGTTATAAATAAAGTATGCCAAACAGAGAGGAAAGTTTTTGTGTAAATATCTTTACAAATTTTTGTGTATTGTAGGGGGAAAGCCAAATTATGGCTATTAGCTCATAGGACAGCAAAAATGTACCTGCCTCAATTTTTTGTTGTCTGTTTGTCAGTAGATGCAGGAGGAGGGGGTGAAATGGGGGTTAGATCTCTGCGCGGTTATGTGACTTGTAAAATTCAAATTGAAATTTGACATAGTACTTTTAATGAATTTTTTTTCTGGCCATTTAATACATGTTTTAAGATGACCTAAAAAATCTAAAAATATCCTTGACAACATTTTTCGTGGTCAGGTCTGGCATCCAGGCCCAACTTTCAGAAATTTCGAAAAAACGGTTCCAAGTGTCATGAACGTGGCGATTTTTTTTTAATCGAGATATTGCGTAAACGTAGTTTTATAAAGCTAAGATACTATTGACAGCATTTTTTTGTGTCATAAAGAGAGCAAAAATGGGTTTGGCCAGGTTATCCAAAGGAAGCTGTTGTTTGCAGAGAATGTAATATCAGAACTAATGGTCTAAAGGTGTTTTTACTCTAGAAATATTTGTATGGCTGTTAACTAAAATGTTTTATTCTTGACAGCAGTTTTCTTTGTAGGTTTTATTTAAGCAAATTGATGTTATGAATTTGGCTATTTAGAAAACAACATTTGTTTTAAAACACGTTGTGAATATAAGGGTGAATGGGGTAAAACCACTACAAAGAAAAATGCTGTCAAGTGTAGAAATTTTTAGTTAACAGCCATAAAAACATTTTTAGACCATTGGTTCTGATATTACATACTCTGCAAACAACAGCTTCCTTTGGACGACCTGGCTTTTTGCATATTAACCCTTTCTATGACACAAAAAAAAATGTGTCAATAGTATCTTAGTTTCATAAAAAACACGTTTAAACAATATCTCGATTTTTGAAAAAAATCACCACATTCCATCGTGGCACTCGGAGCCATTTTTTCGGAATTTCCGGAAGTTAAAAAACCAAATTAAACATTATTGATTAAGCTAAAAGCCCTTTTTTAAATTTTTTCTCCTGCCTAAAAAATAAAGTAAGTCGATACAATGTGCCTCTTCGCATTTTTTCCGAAAAATCTCGCAATTTGTGACAATTATTATTTTCGGCAAATTTACCTTAAAGCGCAACTTCCTGTTGAGTAGTTGTAGAAAAAGTATGGTGTTCTACTCGCGTGTGATAGCTGTTACTCACTCAGTGAATGTCATCCTCTTGAGTAATAGCCATCATTCGTTGAATAATATACTATTTTCTACGATTATTGAATGATTCGTTTTTATAGACATATTTTGAATAAGTAATAAGCTCATTACTCACGGCCTTAATAATTCATTACTCATTGTGTTAAAACCAATTCGAAGAGTTCATGTTCATTACTCAATACTTGTCTATCACAAAAGACGCTTTATAGTTCAAAAACATCGTGCATGCCATGACTCGATTCAATCTGTCGTACACACATTGATTTCTTGATTTTAAAATTGCTATCATGTTTTTTTAATAATTTGCACTTTGTTGTGAAAATATGATTTCAAGCTAAGAGAGGGTCATAGATAAAATATAGTATTCTATTCGCGTATAACAGCTATTACTTGCTCGTTGAATAAAATACTATTATTACCCACGGTAAGCAATAAGCCGCATTCAAACGTATCTATTCGTTCAATAGTAGAGAAATTAATTATTAAACTTTCGCGACGTTACTTTTAAATCATTAATCGCTTCAAAAAAATTACAGTTTTCGATAACTTTATCGTCTACCAAATTCATAATAATAAATACTTTTTCCGTACAATCAACAGAAGAGTTATTCCGAACAAACGTATGACAAGATGTCGTCGATAAGGTAGCCCCACCTGAGGATGAAAACTTGGATTGTTAATGAAGAATCCCCCTACAATACTAAGAAAAAATTTAATGTTTTTTTCACACCCTACAAATGTACAGATTGACTGGAGTAAATTTTGACTTGAAATCGAAGCAAAATACAAATAGTTTGGATTTAGTCATTTATTGTATACAGACGAGTGTTTCATCAACTAAATTTGCATAATAAAATAAAACAAGCTAGAAACGTACTCTTCGCCAATTTACTGAGCTTTTTATATAATTGTTACACATTCTATAGGATACTCTTCGCTGTTTTCTTGCAAATAATGTTAGTTTTTGGGCATCCTAAATTTTGCGATATCAACTTTGTTGTGAAAACAAATATATGAAAAAAAAAATGAAAAAAAAAACATCCAACCTGTCTGGGGTTCACACACGATCTTTGTATTGCAAGGCAAAACTTTGAACCATCACACATTACTACAAAAATTGAATGTTTGTAATATATATGTTTCGAAAATCATATTTCAACACATTGGATATATTATTATAAAATATAAATATTAGTAAAATGAATAAACAAAAAAAATATATATAGATAACATTTCGCAAGATTTCTATTTAAGTACAAGCGACAAAAATTAAAAAACATATTTTTTTAAATTAAATGAATAATAACTTTATTATTTACTGATTGATTTTCTTCAAAAACAATAGGATTCTTCCTCTAGCTAACACTACCTTACTTTCCAAATTTCAATACAATCGGACTTATATGACATTTTTTTCTCTACGAGCGATATTTCCGGTTTTAGAAGTGTGCCGATCAAATGCATTATACTCTTCGTTTTTGCAAAGAGTATAATAAAGATGCCTAAAAATTAACATTCTTTACAAAAAAGCTCATATAAAACATACAACAATTGTATGAAATGCTCAGTAAATCGAGCAGAGTATAATGTTTACTATGGTTATTTCTCAAAATTTTTGGTTAATTTTTGTTATAAACAACTTACCAACAATGAAGGAGTGGCACTATTCAATTAATTAAAACTATATCCAAATTTGTTTATAATTTTAAAATTTCTCGCCTCACATTTGCTTTGCGTTTTTTGTACCTATATTATTAATTTTACAAGTTTTTAATAAATTTTTATAAATATTTTAGAAAACTTCTCTAATTATAGTCTACGATTTTTTCTTTTGCTGATAATGTTAAAATAGATATTTGAGATCCTTCGACGTCTTAATAATTCCTCCGACTTTAAAAAACGAAAAAATTTATACAATGATACACCACACAAACCTAGAAAGTAAACGTACTACGTAATTATTCGCACGTAAAATATAAATATGTTTCTTATATCAAAATTAAAAATAAAGCGCGTTATCTCTAAGGGTTCGCTCGGTCCGCCTATGACTAGTAAATTGTAAACACATTACTTTTATAGCTACTCGCGACGTTCTCCGGCCAAAGGATTCTCTTCGAGGGAGAACGATAAATGAAACGGACAATCTTGATTGTAATTCAACAGCAAAAATTCCTTGATATATTAGGATGCAAATTAAAAATATATAATTCATTTTTTTTTAAATTCTGTCGCAGGGATAATTCCTAAATAAATTATACCTTTCATGGAAAACTAAAATTTTCTCAAAAAAAAACAAAAATGAAGGAAATAAATGCATATATATTTTTTTTGAATTATCTTCCCCATTTTCCACAATTCTAACATCTCAAAAGAAATAATAGCGAAAACCAAATTTTAAAATAACGGTTCATGTGAGAGTAATTACGATTCGTAAATTTACCACACTCCGGAGCGCTCTTAAGTTATGGTACTTGCAAGAAACCTGACGGAGAATATATCTCATATGATATTTCATTTAAAAAATTTGAACTAAATCCTTAGAATATTTTTGTCTCCAGTACATACAAATACTTCTCTCCAACACAGACGAATATCAAGGATAAACCTTTGCGTTTATGAACAATAGTGAAATTGTCAATTACGAATAAATACACTGCATAGAATTTGCAACATATTGGAATGCAAGGTATTTTCATTGTCATTATATTTACATAACCAGCCACAATCTTAGTTTATCATTTCAATTAAAAACATTGAATAATTGTTGCGTCGTGCATATTATATCAGCGTTTATATTTATCAACATACTGCTAGCTAGAACAACAAAAACAACAAATATTTATTATAACATCGCACAGATTCCATTGAATACATATGACAAAAGTCAACAGTTTTACTAACAGAAGTTTCAACAAACACTACTGGAAATTCTCTTCGCAATACATTGGGAGAGAATTTATACAATTTTCAGAATGTTACTGGCAGGGGCGAAGCGATGAGTTTGACTTTGTCAGACTTGGCAAAAGTTGGAAATTTGAGACATAAGTTGGCAATTTTTATTTCGGTGAATTTTCTACCCCCCCATTCATCAATTTTTATTTCGGTGGAAAATTTTTTTTTTGGATTGATGGAATAGTATATTGTGTATTTAGGTGTGAAAGCAATACATTCCCGGACGACGATGCAAATTGTTGGCCGAGGCGCTAGCCGAGGCCAACAAGCATCGAAGTTCGGGAATGTGCTTTCACACCGAAGTACACATACTATTTTTTCTGAAATCACAGTCAATATTATTATAAATTAAGGAATTTGTATTAATGCATAACATTTTTTTATTACAATCTGACTGCTTACTAATAAATGCAATTTTAATGTGAGTTGGTTTGTCTGCGTGTATTTATTTACTGTATACATAAAAAACCGTACGGGAATGTTACTTTCCCGGCCTAGGCCGGGAAAGTAACATTCCCGTACGATATCGTTGATCGTTGCTTGGCAACGGATCTTTTCCGGTCTGTTTTGTGATAGTTTCTTAGCAACGGACTAAAATACTGGAATTGTGCATTTTTCGATATGAAATCGCGCCGAAAATGTAGACATTGCCGATCGATTTCAGAAAAAGATCATCTGGAATATGCATATCTTAAAAAAAAGACACAAGTTCAACCACTTTAAATCCTTGATACATATCAGCGATATGCCGACGTAGAAACAATTTTCACAGACGGATCAAAAGCAAATCATGGAGTAGGCTGTGCTTTTGTGGTTGCAGAAGAAGTTCACACGTGGTCTTTACCCACCATGGCTAGTATATATACCGCTGAAATGTATGCAATCTGTATCTGACAAGCTCTTCGATACTGCGATTTATCACCAAAACGAAAATTTCTCATCTGTTCTGTTTCTCTGAGTTCATTACAATCAATTCAAAATATATATATATATATATATATATATATTTTTTTTTTTTTTTTTTTTTTTTTTTTTTTTTTTTTTTTTTTTTTAAATGCCTTATTTATATTAACGTCCTGGCGAAGTTTAGCTAATGCTACTCTACCACTTAACCAGGACGGCGAGATGAGTTACGGTAACCCATCCAAGTGATGGACTCGCCCGGCCGTGCTTAACTTCGCCGATCGAGCCCAGTCACTGAAACCGGTACCGTACCTCACCTTATATATAATACAGAACCATTAACACATATTTATACTTCATTGGTTAAAACAGAACAATAACTAAATAATTTTTATCTTTACCTCAAGTCATGTGGGTATCTCAGGAAATGAGAAAGTAGATATAGCTGCTCGCCTAGCGGCAGATGAAGATGAACATTGTCCAGGTATTTCCATCAGATTTCAAGATGTAATGACAGAGGCGAAAAGAGTTTTTCTAATGAGATGGCAGTATAATTGGAATATAGTAGAAACAACCTATAGGACTATACAGTATACATACACCCAAGTGTGACTACATGAAAAACACCCATAAGACTTAGTCGAAGGGATCAGACAGTTATTACTCGGCTAAGAACTGCACATGAACTTGATGTCTATATATTATTAAGAGGTGAAAGACTTCCAAGATGCCCTAACTGTAGAGTTCGATTAACGGTGGAGTTGCCCAGCCTACGACCAACCTCAATAAAGACTTGGTCTGAATAATAATCTAATAAATATCTTAAACAACGAAAGAGAAAATAAAGAAAAAGTTTTAACATTAATTAAATCCATTAACATTTACTAACGAATTCAGTCAGTTAAAAATTGTAATAACGTTATATAGCTCTTGGCCTGTATACTTATACTTGCAAAATAGTCTCGGAGCCCACCCTGGCGTGGACGAGCTTCGCCTAATTGCTATTAGACGGAAATGTGTGTAAAATTTGATTCAAATCGGAAAAAAATAAAAAAGTTATAAGGGTGTCTTCATTTTAAGTGAGTCACACTGTATATTTAAGGAAAAGTATAGATTTCGACAAAATATTACGTTAGTAAATACATCGAGTGTGGTAAAATAAAGATTGTTTTGTGACTGTGATTTATTAGCAGACCACGGTAAACCGTTTTGATAAGAGAAATGTCAGATACCTAATTGATTTATTTATTAATTACCGATTTTTGCAGGCGAATATCTCGGAAACTGTAACACATAGGAAGAAAATGAATATAAGCATTCTTGTAGGAAATTTAATTATGTTTAATTTCGCATTAAATACTTTTTCCGTACGACGCATCGTTGCCGAGTTATAAGCCAAAAATCGAAAAAAGGAACCTTTCCACCCCCTCAACCCCTGAAGAGGCAAGGCTAGGGGCGGGGACTTTTAATATGTTTATCTCCTAACTACCCCTAACACATTCCCGAAGAAGAAAATCTTCCCCCCTCCATGTCCTCTACAATCCCCTTTTGGGCATTCTTTGATTGGACTATTATTGAATAAAATGACTTTACTAACGATTTCAAACCTTGAAGAGTATTGTTGAAATATTACAATAATTGCAAAATAAAAATGTATCTTATCTCAAACAGAAATAAATATCACAATGACCTTAAAACTGCAGTCGATACCAAATTTATTTTTAGAAGTAAATCGTAAATGCAAGAGCATACCGTTCATTATTTAATGTGCAAGAAAGTAGAAATTGTAATAACGTTATGTATCTCTTGGCCTGTGTAAATTGCTAAATATAAAAATGATTGTATCGAGATATTTGGCAGTTACCTAAACATTTTTAAAGATGATCGCCTTGCTGGGAAATTCCGGTATTTAAAAATCCACGTGCGACAATAAATTTCGTGGTATGAAGGATACGCGATTTAAATTACTGTTATGAAAGAACTGTACATTTATTATAAAAACATATTCTGGAAGTTTTATAAGTATTCTTTCTGCATCGATTTTTGTGAACATAACTTTAAAGGCAGATTTACTCATGGTGCATACATTTTTCTGTAAGCGAATAGCGGGAAAACTGCCAGCAGATATTTGGAACCACTACTAACAAAATATAAAAAACAAAAAACCGTTAAATACTGTGGAATATATTTTTAAACTCAACGGAACTTGGTGACTGGTAGGTTGTTCAGCTAAATTTCCTAATAAAGAATTTTTATAACTACCTAAATAAATTCCCCGCTACCTACAGTCATCAAAGAAATTAAGAGAATGCAATAAGAAATCAGGGCCAATCCTAAAAGCGATTTAGAATTCAATATTATAACAATTGTGACAACAAAGGTGAGGTTTATGCGTAAATTTTACGTCTTTACTTCCATGAACGTAATTCGACAATTTCTTCCCTGAACCGATTGAAAAAATTCTTTGATAGTCTTTTAGAGACAATTTTATAAAATGGTACTACTAAATAGCAAAAACTATTTTTTGCAAACTTTGAGGCGGTAATAGGTGACTCGTAATAGCCCAGTCACTTTATACATGAACCTCTAAAAAAATACAACTGGACATTTTCCAGCGGGATTCTCTTTATTTTGGCGTCATAAACAATTTCTCAAAAGTCCATAAAGCCAACTGGACGGCTACAAAAATAAAAGAAGGTCAAAGATCACGAAAATAAGTTTTTCTCAAACATTTCGTAAGTTGTCGGTTTTACGTTAATTTTGGTTATTATAAAAGGCCCTGTACAAAATTTACGTAGAACCAGTAGTTTTTGAGATATAGGGCTGAGAAAATTCGGGCATTGCACTGCATTCGTTTCCGCAGCACCTTTGAGGTAGAATGCAGGACGCGTTTTTTTACATGGTGTCCCCTGTAATAATTCAAAAGTTCAGAGCCGTGTTAATTCTTGATAAAGTTTTTTTTTTTTTTTTTTTTTTTTTTTTTTAACTGTTTAACGTCGGCCTATTTCCGCTACCAGGGCCTATCACCGACGCCAGGAGACGAGCTACCCCCAACCTGGAAATTTTGCCGAACCTCTTCCCTTAAGAAGAGTAGGGATCTTTTACTTGCCTAACATTTAATAGACAAGGGACCGCCTGCTTTACATCCCCTCCGAAGGATGGTATATCCACTACGTAATCCTCGTCTGAAATTACGTAACTTCCGAGTATACACTGATATACAAGCCTCTAGAAGGTGGGACGAGAACGCTGTATTTCCCGAGATGGGAGCCCATCCAAGTACTAACCGCGCTCGACGTTGCTTCAACGGAATATCGACTGATATTCACATTGAAGTCGCCTCTACGCTCGCCCCACTTGATAAAGTTCGTAAAAATATGAATGAAGGCTCATTGAATTCGGAATGACGTCTCGAAACATGTGCAAAAGTTTCAAACCCGCACATAAACAATTGCAGAAGTTATAAACAAACGAATATTGAAAAAATAACGAGTTTCGTTTTTTGCAAATAACTCGAACACTATTAATATTTAAGAAATTTTAAAGACAGATTCCGAAAACTCCCCGAAACTCTATCTCTATTATTAATAATTTTAATTTAATGTTGAAAATAGCCGTTACGATGCTCTGAAACCGGCCGTAATAAGTAAAAATATTTTTTTTTTTTTTTTTTTATATTATTAAATTATAATTTAAAACATTTTTAAAATTACGGTATTAGTTAGACACTTAAGGGAACAATATCCCGTTGGAAAAAAATTGTTTCACCGATTTTTCATAAAATGAGCCTATTGTTAATTAACATATTTTTTTAGAGTTTGCGTTTATATTTCAAGTCGGATAATTGTTAAACCAAAGCCACTAAAATTATTTCGTCTCGAGGAGACCTTATGTCAACTATACTTTATGGGATTATGACATTGCGATGTTTTTAATTGTTATAGTCTATTAGCTATTAATTATTTAACCTAACAAAAAACTAAAAAATGAAAAAGTGAGGTTGAAAATTTTTTTTTTATTAATTTTAATTATTATTACTGTTTTTATATTCAAAAATACTATAAGATTACATAAACTTTAAATATTCATTTCAAGGACATCTCAGACAGAAATTATCCGGGTATATGTGATAAACGATGTTCCTATGTATACATACTAATACATATGCTGACCGATTGACTATCGCGCTCTGAGTTCGAGCCCCAGCTCCGGTATTGACAACACCTCGTTACACGCCATCTTTTCGAAAATTTCAAACACAAATATCTCGCGTTGCTACGACAAGAAAGCTAAGAACCTTTTTTGTTCAGCACAAATTCCTTAACAGGCTTATTTTCGTAGAACTAACCATTCATAACCCAGTCACTTTATACAAAGACAAAGAAAAGACTAAACCTCTAAACCAAAGATTTTCAAGCGGGATTCTCTTTATTTTGACGTCGCAAATAATTTCTCAAAAGTCCATAAAACCAAATCAACTTGGACGGCTACGGCTAGGTCAAACGTCACGAAAATCAGTTTTTCTCAAATATCTCGTAAATTACGTTAATTTTGGTTATTATAAAATTTCTTCCTGAGATAAATCTGCATAAAAAAGTTTCTATACAAAATTCACGTAGAACCAATAGTTTTCGAGACATTGGGTTGAGAAACTTCGGAGCAAAGTGCATGTGCCACTATTCTAATAGTGGTGTATATAGATAACAATACCGGAGCTGGGGCTCGAACTCAGAGCGCAATAGTCAATCGGTCAGCATATTCGCCACTCAATACGCCTTAAAAGATTGAGCTACCGTGCCGATTCTGTAACGACGACCCTTTACTGATATTTTTGCAAAAAAAGTATCTATTGCACTACTTTATGTGAACTTGTTCCAAAAAAAATTTACAGCAAGGCAACTTTTCGCCTCAAGGATAGGATTTTGCAGAGTGAGAGGGAAATATCCGTTTATTTTCGATTTATTATAAATATTTAAAAAACCAAACATAGCATAATCTTTAAAACTGTTTTAGATACTTGCTATTGTTCTAACGAATACAACTATACAGTGTGTCCCTGGATAGATGTAAAAAGAGGTGTAATGGACCAAAAATTTTGGAATTTTGGAATGGTATTTGGGGATTGAGTCCTGCTTGTTGTAAAACTAAAGTATACCAAAAATGACTTGATTTGGTGTTCTACAGGGTGTTTTATAAGCAAAGATGTAAAAATCACCACTAATAAAGTACCTTTATTTTTCAAAATATGAAAAAATTCCACTAAGAAAAGTTATTTAGAATGCAATATTATACCTCTATACCAAATTTCAGAAATATAAAATTATTTTTTTGAAATTTCCCATTTTTTCAATAAATTAGTATTTTATTTTGAACCATTCAATTAAAACTGCATAGAAATTATTTTTTGTGAATTAATATTTAAAGTTATGTAGAAGCTAAAAGTAGGCTATGAGAAAAGCAGTGGATACACATTTATCATTTATTATTGACATATCTGTCAAACGTAGTCAATATTATCCTTAATTTCTTTCAAATTAACGAACCAAGCATAAAAACATAAAAAATTAAGTGAAAATGGTACTCAGTGCGTGAAAAAATTTATATTGTGCAATGCTACGGAATTGGCGGTAAAAACTCGCTAAGAAAAGTGGTAAGCCAATTTAATTAGAAATCTTCAAACACTGCTTTGTCACGTACTCGGGCTATGAGAATAATTAAAAAGTTTCTGGCTACTGGTAGTGTTCTTAACATGAAAAGAAAAATAAAAGCATTTGATGAAGACAATGTTGGGGCTATTATAGCTCATGCCTCTGTTATGGAAAATCCTAGGATGTCACTAAGAGACAGATCAGCTCTTATTAATATTAGCAAGTCTGAACTCCAAAGAATTTACAAGGCAAAGAAAATTAGGGCATATAAAGCAAATTATAAACATACGCTTGAAGAGGGAGATGACGGCCGTAGGTTGGATTTTTGTTTGACCATTAGAGAAAAAATCATGGAAGAGAGATTTTTTCATCATTTCATAATTTTCTCAGATAAATCCACCATCCACATTCACAACCAATGGTGTTGTTTCATCTCAGAATTGTCGGTTTTGGGCTTCTGAAAATCCAAATTTTAGAATTCATTGTAGAAGACAATATTATAAAGAAAGTGAATGTGTGATGTGCCGTTTCTTATCACGTTGGAGTTATTGAACCTTATTTCATTGAGGGGAAGGTTAAACCAGCACACTTATTTACAGCTTCTTGAAAGATTTTCTGAAGACATTTAAATATTTTAAGAGATATGCCTTTAGTTCATTTTGGATGGACCGATCAAGTGGCCGGCGAGATCCCCAGACCTATCAATATTGGATTTCTTTTTATGGCCTATCGCCTCAAGCAGTTGGTTTACGCTGCACCACTTCCTAACGATGTAGCAGTATTGAAGCAGAGAATTACAAATGCCGTAAACTCCATACCGTTAGATCATATTCGAAACAGTTTTAAGGACTTCAGGCGAAGGATCGAAATGTGTGTGGATAATAAAAAAATTGTAAACATTGTTTTGTATTGGTCAATAATTAATTTGTTTGTGAATCTCTTATGTTTTTGACATTTATTACTTGTTATAATTTTTAAACCTCATTAATCTTCTGTTAGTAATTGTTTCTTGTTTTACAATTAGTTCGATTAACATTATACCTTCTTACATCTCGTATATTCAATTTTTTATTTACCAACAGCCTACTTTTTCAGATGATTAACATTTGCTCCTACACAACTTTAAATATGAATTCAACTCTTAATTCGGAAAAAATGGGAAGTTTCAAAAAAATAATTTTATATTCCTGAAATTTGGTACAGAGGTATAAAATTGCATTCTAAATAACTTTTCTTAGTGGAATGTTTTCATATTTCGAAAAATAAAGGTACTTTATTAGTGGTGATTTTTACAACTTTGCTTATAAAACACCCTGTAGAACACCAAATCAAGTCATTTTTGGTATACTTTAGTTTTACAACAAGCAGGACTCAATCCCCAAATACCATTCCAAAATTCCAAAATTTTTGGTCCATTACACCTCTTGTTACATCTATCCTGGGACACACTGTATATATTTTTTTATTGTAAATTTCTATTGTACTTGAATATTGCAGTTTGTCAATGAAAATTCCTAATTTCATTATTAGAGCATGGCATTTAACTATAAACAAAAATTTATGATAGAAACTGTACCTATATGGTTATATTCCTTAGAGCAATGGGAAGTACATACCTGAATCTATTTTAAAGATTATACCATTTATGATTTTTTAAATATTTATAATAAACCGAAAATAAACGCATATTTCCCTCTCACTCTGTAAAATCCTATCCTTAGAACCTATTTGGTTAAAATTAATAAATTAAATTATGGTAAAATGTGTTTAACAGCTTGGACGCTACAAGAAACACATTTATCTAGAACAGATATTTGTCTTCGATGGTCGATGATATAAACGACGATATAAAAAATACATTCAAGAATTTGGTTGAAATAGATCAATGATCCGAAAATTACTTTTTTATATCAAGTTATTGAGCAACCGCAAAATTTAATATCACAAATAATTAACGGGAGTTTAGCTCGAAGCGAGTCGAATGCCAGTTAATTTATTGAATGTAATATTCTTACCGTAATTACAATTAGCAAAAGCAAATTGAAGGTATGCACTCACCCTAGACGATGATGCCTCGGTGTTGGTCTAATACCGTCGTTGCTAAGGGGCAAAACTCCATTGTTAGGAGCACTATGGCGATAAGAATGAATATATATATGACAAAGTCATGGATTGATGAGTGATGACTGATGAGGGTAAAGAAGCACCTGGCAGTAGCGAATTTGACTAATAGAGGATATAATAGTTGCAGTTTAAATGAAGTACAATACAGGGAATATTACTGAGTGCTATTATTAGTCCGGTGATGTTGGGAAAATGTTTCGGAAAGTTTTGGCACTAGCTAAAAATTAGTCTACCCCCTACAGAATTTCCTCAGGAATCCGAAAAAAAATAGTGTTGACCACTCAAAACGGCGGCTTTAATTGTTATTTAACTTTTTGTAAACAAAATGAATTTTGCAACTTAGTTTTCTGCTTATATCTTCGTTTCTAAAGGTCATAGAAAAACGTTCGACCCGTCAATTTCTTCGTCATAAGCTTCCCTATAAGGTACGTATACGCAAAGAACGAATATTTGATTGTTAATAATATTTTATGACAAAAAACTGAAAAAATGGAATTTCCCGATCCTCGAACTTTGAAGTACTGTAGAAACAAATATAAAATCTGTATGTTAACGGTATTATGAAAAATAGTACATATTTTTACTCTTCACTTTGTCCCGTTGCAAAATATTAATTATTTTTTTTTGCAATTACATATCTTATAAGAAAAAAATTTCAAACTGTTATATTAAAAGATCAAATTAATATTTTACAGTTCTGTTTCGGTAAATACATTGTATTTGACGTACATTTACACAATCAAAAATAATATTGCAAACAAATTTTAATTTGAGACTTTTTTACGTAAAAAAATCAATTTTACAACTTGAACAAATGTAAATATCTCAGTGGATTTTGCATAAAATTTATTGCAACCAATGGCATTTCAATTGTACCAAAATAAAACGAATTAAAAAAAAATGTGCTCCGATGCTTTGGAGCCGAGATATGGAGAATTCACGTTTTTTGCGATTACGGCGAAATTTGAAAATAATTTTACTTGAAAATTTAACTAATATTCCTCAGAGTGTGTGTTATCACTTACAAAATGCGCCGTGTCTATATACAGTGTGTCCTAGGATAGATGTAACAAGAGGTGTAATGGACCAAAAATTTTGGAATTTTGGAATGGTATTTGGGGATCGAGTCCTGCTTGTTGTAACACTAAAGTATACCAAAAATGACTTGATTTGGTGTTCTACAGGGTGTTTTATAAGCAAAGTTGTAAAAATCACCACTAATAATGTCACGCAGTAATTATAATTTATATAAAAGTTATTTGAGACACCCAGTACATCAGGTTATTGTTAGCTAGAAATTATTATTAAAATATTTGCAAACAGAAATTGTTGAGACAGCAGCAAGCTGGTGCATTCACCCGAGTTACTTGTTATCTAGGTAACTGCTGAATTGCAAAAAGAATAGCTAGAAAATATTTTAGTTTCAAAATTCAGTTGGGTTTTTGGTTTTGGTACGAACTGGTGGTGGCTTGGTGCGTGGCCCAACTCCCCCTTGGGGGTGAGCCCCAGGGGGTATTTAACGTAAGTACTAATTATTCTGTTTTGTTGTGTTGTTTCTTTGTTAATAAACCGGTAACTTGTTTTCTACCACAATGTTTTATTTACAAGTATTCATTTAATTCATTAAATTCAAATCCTCTTGCAAGCAAGCGAGTATTTTAAAGGAACCCTGTCACAGCGACCCGAGGGTCGTGGCACGTGGTGGAGGCGCCGGGCATAACACGTGTCGGGGTAATTATTAACCAACCCCGTGACACGTGGTGGAGGCGCCTAGCCTCGTTCCTAGGGGGTGGTTCTTCACAACCCTCCCATTTTATTTAAATTTCTTTAATGTAAAATGTATTTTTTTTAAGTGTGAAATCATATTTTACTTGCCTAAGTTTTTTTATGTTACGTGTTGGTTTTCATGATTAAATTTGACGAATTTTTTATTTTAAAAAGTTTTAAATGAATACTGGTTAAATTTTCATACATCTTGTTGAATTTTGTGATTATATTTGGAGGTTTTAATTAAATAATTTATTTTTTCGTGTTATTGACAATTATACGGTGGTAGAAATCACAGGGTACTACAAAAGTAGGTAAATAAACTGATTTAGGGGCATCACGTAGATAAGGGGTGACTTACTAATTTTTTTTGGCGGTAGCGATGAAAACAACAATGGTTTTAATCTTTGAAAAATTTATAGCTGGACGGTGATTGCAATTTTGAATAATAAATGTGGTTTTTATACTTAATTTTTACAAGGGCTATTTGCAATGGTGGGGTTATAAATAAATTTACCTGCTGATAAGTGAATTCGCGATTTTTTTTGCTTTTTCTCCCATCTTAGGGAAGTTTGTAATTATTTTTTTTTAATATACAAAGTTAAATAACTTGTCGCCGTCGCGTCGATCAAATATGCCACATGTGAATTTTTATTTTTTTAGTATGTACCACCATATTTTATGTTGTGAGAAAACAGTTATTTTTGTTGCAGTTAGTTTTATTTACAAAAATTGATTTGAGGGTGAATATAATGACAAATCCAAGGATAGGCGTTATTTTGTAAGCCTTTGTGAATTTGCGGTGAAAAGTCGATTGGAACTCGACTGTTTGAAGTCATCTCTTATCTCTAGAAATTAAAAATAAACCTACATTCTTTGCGAAAGTCTTCGTTTGTGTAAATCTCTTGTTTTTTAAGTTAATTTTTTTTTACCGCGTAAATTCAAATGCCCCTAAAAAAGTACATCTTAGAAAAACCACGCACCAGTAAGGCCTACCACAGGAAATTTTACATCAGGGTGAAAATTTTTGTTTAAATTTACATAAAGGAGGGACCAGAGTATTGGTAAATTTTTTAAGTTTGACTAGGAATATTAAATTTAGCTTGAATGATTGTATTTTTTTTTAATTGAGTTTGAAGTAAGACGGGGGGAGAAAACTTATAAAATATAACTGGATTATACAGGGTGATTGTGGTCATTGGTTGAGTGCAAGCCACATCGCGTGAATGATAGAATATAATTAGAATCAGTGAAAGGCTACAAAGGTAATGTTTTTTATTAGAATGAAAGAAATACCTAGGCTATGGTGGGGACATTGAAATATTTTTATGCATAATGAAGAATGGGTGATAGAGATTTAATTGAGATTCTTTCTTTTAATTGGTGAATATGAAATAATGAGCAATAAGGAATATCGAGAATTAGAGTTACTTTGTGATGTGATATTTTAGCACAAAAGTTGTGTTGTGGACAATGAGACGTACAATGAGTTTTTTCTTTTGAGTTGTGAGATTTATGATGAGTTACTGAAGTATGTTGTTTTTTGTAACGAGGCTTATATCGCGTTATCAGGAGTTGATACGGATATCCATAGCTTTCAAAAGCCTTGTAGGGTGGACAAATGCTTGAGACGACGGGAACAAGAATGAGATGAAAGTTAGCCCAGTCAAAAGTAGCATAAGTACTGTCACGCGACTGTTCACAGTAGAACAGTTAACCTCTTCTTTCGTAATTCAATGTTCATCGAGGCATATAGCCGGGGAAGTAGTTGTTGAAAGAAGGGAGCGATGTGACATAGAGTACGCCGACGGTGGGACTTTATTTTTTTTGAATAATGTGTCATTGGAGGGTCCAAAGGAGTTTTTACGAGTTTATGAGTTTTATGAGAAGTTAGTGAGAGATATATATATTTTTTGAGGCCTACATTGAGTAAAGAGTTGATTTGAGTTTCGAGAGATATTTTTTGAAATATTGAGAGTGATACTTTGATTATTTATTGGTACCACAGCCTTTGAATAGGCACAAATGCTTGAAATGAAAAAGCATATGTACCGTTACGCGGCTGTTCATGGTAGAGCAGTATATCCCTTCTTTTGTAATTCAATGTTCGTCGAGGCATATAGCCAGGAGAGTAGTTGTTTTGAGAAGGGAGCGATGTGACAAGGAGTACAAAGAAAGTTGATAATGAATGGGTGATGATTCATTATGAGTATTGGTACCAAAGTTCCTCAGTTTAGTGAATGAGGTTGGATGAAGCGTCGGGGGTGAGAGACGCGAGAAAAAGAAATAATCTGTACGTGAGTTGAGACAAATAAGGTTCAACTAATAATGGTACATGAAAGTTAACTCTAATTTATAATTCGCACTAGAACATAAGTAATAAATGTGTGTACGGTCAATATTCCTGGAGAAGTAAACCACTCTTGGAACGTAGATAGAGGAAAGAGTTGTTTTGATATGTAGTTAAAGCCTAGGTGGCCAACAAACCGAGGAATCGAGAGGTATAATACCGTGTGGGGTGTGCAAAAGAAATTTTTCTTTTGCGAATTCTAAGTAGTAAGATCGGTTGTTGGACCTTAATAAATTTGAACCAGGACACAGTCTAGAGTGTGTCCTGTAGGGAATTGTGGGGTCCTCAGATGAAGGCCACAGTGCCGAATCGGGTGTGTAAAATTTGACAATTTCAATCGAACCAGAGCAGACGGTTGAGCTACGATGCGATGTTGCTAGGCGATTTAAGCTAGTTGCTACGTCGAGGTGACTAGATAAATGGCAGAGTAAATAGCTGACGACTCAACACTGTCCTGTTCAAGCAAAATTAACATTGATGATACAATAAATAACCATGAAGTTTAACCACCCACGGAAAACTGAGAGTATAAAAAATTTATTTTTTGCTTGGAGCCTGTGATAGATAATCATTTATATAAATAAATGACCATAGTATTTGCAACCCACGGTATCTTAAAACCCTGAATACTCGTTAGAAAAATGGCAAAATTTTTGGGAAAAGCGCGCGAGAGTAATATTTTCTATTATATAAAGTATTTTGTTTACCCTGTTCCCCCAGAGGGCAGAAATCAGAGTAATAATTAGTTATGTGATCTATGATTAGTGAAGAGGTCCTCCTAGAAAAATGCCCTGTTTTAAAAGCAAAGTAATATTTTTTTTAGTAAGTTTTTCACTATGAGGTACAAGGTTAGGAACATTTTATTTTTCCTAGAGTCGCAATTGTCTAAGTTTTGCGTAAAAAGAAATAATGGCGTTTGAAATATGAATTGCTTTTAACGCCGATGAGTTTTATTAAATAGTGGAGGTGAGAAAAAGTTATCAAAGAACTAATGAATTATTTATATGAGCTGACTGTTCAATTTTTTTAAAAAGGAGAGATAAAACAGGAATAATTGCTTATAGCATCATGACTTTTTTTGAATTTTTTTAATGATATGGAGTCTATGGAGTAAAAAAAATAACAGACATATTTTTTCTTTTGGACATAATTGTCAAGGCATCCGTTGGTGATTTTGTTTCGCAAGCCCTAAATAACTCTAACTAAAATATTTTAAAAGATGGGAAACAAATTAAAGTGTTTTGTTGAATTACATGGTAAAAAATTTTTCTAAAATTTTTAATAGTAACATTGTATGTTAGCATAACGTATGAACCGCCTATTACGTTTAAATGAGCAGGGAAAAAAAATTTTTATTTAGTAATTAGTAAAGGGTTAATTTTTGTCGTGCTACCCAGTAGATGATGTTCTTTTATCAAATAATAATAATAATAATAATAACTTGACTAGGTAAACCACTTGTAAGGATTATTTTTTCACGATTTTATGAATGTTTTGTTTATTATTTTTTTTCCACTATATAAGAATTTATTCGGGTGTATTTGTTTTATGTAATCGCACCATGGCAACGAGGCACACATAGCACAAGAAGACAACCCTAGTCGAAAGCCCCAGGATTACAATAGAACTATTTGGAACTCCACCTGTTAGACGTAGCGACTGAGGCCCATCCATTGTTAAATTTTCTATAATTTCTTTCCCAATTTTCCCGAAACCAATCATAATGAAAATGGTAACTGTTTCTTGAACGAGTTCCCCTGTCAGTCAGGCAACAAAAAGGCACATGTCAAAAAGGCAATTTTTTTTTTCGCAGCCACATGGCGAGTGGTTCCTCTTCGCCTAAATTTTTCCTAGCCTTAACCTGACTGATAGTCAAATCCAGATGTAAGGATCAAATAATGGCAGGATGACAAGCAGACAGCACATTCCTGAAAAATGGTGGCCGCTATGGAGGAAGGAAAAAGGGAGCCCCAACAACCCTATGTAAAGGGAGGATGGTCAGGATGAGAGCCAGCGGTAATAGTACGCGGGTGTGGATGTTCTTCCCTCAGTTCTGAGAAGCCACATGTTACACATCACGGTCCCAGATGTGAAAATGATAATTCCTCAAGCCAGCCCGGGGGAATAACAGACATTTGGAACACATTGGAGTCGTGGGAGGACAATAGTGTAAGTGTGGTCTAAGAATTTTTTGAACGGAGCCGGACTCAAAATTTTGTGCTATAACAGTCGTGTGCAGACTTAAAATTATACAGTGCGAGACATTTTCGCGTGCCCTAGTTAGAAATTTTTGGGTTCATCCTAGATTTTCAGTTAATGTTTTTTTTGTTCATTTTACTCAAAACCTGCTTTAGCTTATTACTGCAAAGATTTATTTCTTTTGTCTTTTTAGATTTTTCCGTATTTTTTTTTGTTAAATCAAGAGCGATTTATTATAGTTACGCGGTAAAGGGGCTTGCAGTACTAAAGTAAAAGAGAGTTAATGTTTTTTCTTATTTATTTTAAAATGATATATTTTTTTTGAAACTGACAATGAAATTGTTGTTTGATAATAATATTGCGTCCGTTAGTTTATAATTTGTCACTGCATTTAATGGATTTAACTGAGATACAATGCAACTTCAAGTAGAGACTTAACGACTTGCAAGTGATAAGATTATAATCTATCTGGATTTTATTTTTTTTACTTTGCTCCATGTGATATATTTTCAATTTTTTTTTTGGAATTTAACACTTCCCCAATGTATGTTATGTTTATGAGGTTAATGTCATTCACTTTAGAATTTTTTTTTGTTGTTCATTAAACACTAGTTTTAAAGCTGGAGGCCAGCTTTCCTAGGTGGGGGAGATGTGTCACGCAGTAATTATAATTTATATAAAAGTTATTTGAGACACCCAGTACATCAGGTTATTGTTAGCTAGAAATTATTATTAAAATATTTGCAAACAGAAATTGTTGAGACAGCAGCAAGCTGGTGCATTCACCCGAGTTACTTGTTATCTAGGTAACTGCTGAATTGCAAAAAGAATAGCTAGAAAATATTTTAGTTTCAAAATTCAGTTGGGTTTTTGGTTTTGGTACGAACTGGTGGTGGCTTGGTGCGTGGCCCAACTCCCCCTTGGGGGTGAGCCCCAGGGGGTATTTAATGTAAGTACTAATTATTCTGTTTTGTTGTGTTGTTTCTTTGTTAATAAACCGGTAACTTGTTTTCTACCACAATGTTTTATTTACAAGTATTCATTTAATTCATTAAATTCAAATCCTCTTGCAAGCAAGCGAGTATTTTAAAGGAACCCTGTCACAGCGACCCGAGGGTCGTGACAATAAAGTACCTTTATTTTTTAAAATATGAAAAAATTCCACTAAGAAAAGTTATTTAGAATGCAATTTTGTACCTCTATACCAAATTTCAGGAATATAAAATTATTTTTTTGAAACTTCCCATTTTTTCAATAAATTGGTATTTTATTTTGAACCATTCAATTAAAACTGCATAGAAATTATTTTTTGTGAATTAATATTTAAAGTTATGTAGAAGCTAAAAGTAGGCTATGAGAAAAGCAGTGGATACACATTTATCATTTATTATTGACATATCTGTCAAACGTAATCAATATTATCCTTAATTTCTGTTTCAAATTAACGAACCAAGGATAAAAAATTGAGTGAAAATGGTACTCACAGTGCGTGTACAAATTTATATTGTGCAATGCTACGGAATTGGCGGTGAAAACTCGCTAAGAGAAGTGGTAAGCCAATTTAATTTGAAATTTCCAAACACTGCTTTGTCACGTACTCAGGCTATGAGAATAATTAAAAAGTTTCTGGCTACTGGTAGTGTTCTTAACATGAAAAGAAAAATAAAAGCATATGATGAAGACAATGTTGGGGCTATTATAGCTCATGCCTCTGTTATAGAAAATCCTAGGATGCCACTAAGAGAGAGATCAGCTCTTATTAATATTAGCAAGTCTGAACTGCAAAGAATTTACAAGGCAAAGAAAATTAGGGCATATAAAGCAAATTATAAACATACGCTTGAAGAGATGAATCCACATTCACAACCAATGGTGTTGTTTCATCTCAGAATTGTCGGTTTTGGGCTTCTAAAAATCCAAATTTTAGAATTCATTGTAGAAGACAATATTATAAAAAAGTGAATGTGTGGTGTGTCGTTTCTTATCACGTTGGAGTTATTGGACCTTATTTCAAGGGAAAGTTAAACCAGCACACTTATTTACAGCTTCTTGAAAGATTTTCTGAAGAACATTTAAATATTTTAAGAGATATGCCTTTAGTTCATTTTCAACATGATGGTTGCCCTGGCCACTCCACAGAAATGGTTAATAGGTGGTTGAATTTAAATTTTGGAGAAAATTGGATTGCCAGGAATGGACCGATCAAGTGGCCGGAGAGATCCCCAGACCTATCAATATTGGATTTCTTTTTATGGGGTCGCCTCAAGCAGTTGGTTTACGCTGAACCACTTCCTAACGATGTAGCAGTATTGAAGCAGAAAATTACGTATGCCGTAAACTCCATACCGTTAGATCATATTCGAAACAGTTTTAAGGACTTCAGGCGAAGGATCGAAATGTGTCTGGATGTGGGTAGTAGCTACGTCGAATAATAAAAAAATTGTAAACATTGTTTTGTATTGGTCAATAATTAATTTGTTTGTAAATCTGTTATGTTTTTGATATTTATTACTTGTTATAATTTTTAAACCTCATTAATCTTCTGTTAGTAATTGTTTCTTGTTTTACAATTAGTTCGATTAACATTATACCTTCTTACATCTCGTATATTCAATTTTTTATTTACCGATAGCCTACCTTTTGAGATGATTAACATTTGCTCCTACACAACTTTAAATATGATTAATTCGCAAAAAATGGGAAGTTTCAAAAAAATAATTTTATATTCCTGAAATTTGGTATAGAGGTATAAAATTGCATTCTAAATAACTTTTCTTAGTGGAATTTTTTCATATTTTGAAAAATAAAGGTACTTTATTAGCGGGAATTTTTACAACTTAGTAGTAGTAGTAGTAGTAGTAGTAGAACATCAAATAAGTCATTTCTGGTATACTTTAGTTTTACAACAAGCAGGACTCAATCCTCAAATACCATTCCAAAATTCCAAAATTTTTGGTCCATTACACCTCTTGTTACATCTATCCTAGGACACACTGTATATAAATGGGCCATAGAAAAAAAGTCGAGAAAATTGCATCTTCGGCATTCGCGCTGACGCTAGACGCCATATTCCCTTCCCCCTTCTCTGCGAGCGGTGTACTTGGACAGTTTTACCGCGGCAGCAGCTTTATCTCTCTTTTTCTCGGCTTCAGGAGTGGCTAGATGGACGTTTTTTTTTTTTTAATTCAACTTATTTTTTTCTCAGCTTTCCCATTCTTCGATTATTTTTCAATCATTCAATTGTGTTGCTTCATAAAATAAATATTTAAAGATTACATACAATTTATTTGATAATACATTGATGAGTGAATAGATTTTACTCTTATTGGGGATAAAAAAAGGTATACATTTTGTATTTAAAAAGTAATTTATTTAATATACAAAATAAAGTTTATTTTTCTGATTTAATTCAAACTGACAGACATTTAATTTGTTTTAAACAGCGAAATAAACATTTAATTCAAATCTCAGAAAATCTTAGGAAATTCTAGGAAATCTTAGGCAATCCGAGAAAATCCTAAGAAATTCGAGGAAATCTTACGAAATCCGAGGAAATCTTAACGAAATCCGAAGAAATCTTAGGAAATCTCAAGAAATCTCTTGCACTCTCTTCAAAAATTTAAAAAAAAAAAAATTCAAGGAAATCTTAAAGAAATTCGAGGAAATCTTAGGAAATCCGAGGAAATCTTCGGAAATTCCAGAAAATCTTAATGAAATCCAAGGAAATCTGTGTAATCCTCGTTAAAGAGGAAATCTGGTGTACAAAATTTTGGGCGCCGTTGACCCCTCGGCCACCCCCATTACTACCCCCACCCCGTTATAAAAGAAGGTGAAAAAAAAAATGTGATTTAGTGTGTGTACAAGAACCGAAGTCCACGAAATATTTTTATTACTTCATCCATCCCCACTAACACCCCCCTATCACTACCCCCACCTCACTACCGATGCGGGATATCGTTTTATGGGTTTTTGGGGTAGACGAATTTCAAATATTGTATTATCTTTATCTAAATTCCATGAGGAATTATTTCCACATACAACATTTTTTCGTTGGGTAGCAAATGTGGATGAGGAAGTAGTGATCCCCTGGGCAGCGGTTTTTTTTACCAAAATTGTATCAGATTTTCGTCCTTGTCAACCACATTTCAGATATTATTTTCCTGTCATTTTATTTTTGTAAAGTATCCAACCAAATGAGAATAACATGTCGTTCCATAATGGCATCTACCATTTATACAATGGTTATAGCCACCGCATAATATAAACGGCCCTTGATGCATTTACTATTCAATTATTAAAAAAAAACATTTTTTAAATTATAATCTCCAGTTACAGTACTAATATGGGAAAGTAAAATACGTGTACTGGTTGTCTGGTAATCGATTTGCGTAATTAAAAAACTTAAGCTGCTTGTTCAACTTTTCACACGGTACACATATTTATTGTATATTATAATATGAACTTGAACGAAATTTGCTTTGGCATTATCATCCAGCCAAAGATGCACACGGCACTAAAGACTATTCGGATTTTTTTTTTATTGGTACGTGATACATACATAATTACTTATCGCATTGCGTGAGCGATGTAAGATAATGTGTAGGAAAAATAACATCATGGTTCGGCAGAAAATTACATTATAGGCCAGTGAATCTAGGGGGTGAGGTAGAAAAAATTATAGCCAGGGAGGTAGTGATAGTTTTCGTGAAATCAGTTGTATAAAGCTAGATTTTTTTCTCATGATAGCTTAGACAGTATCAATGATGAAGGTGCAATTCTACCAATCTATAAGTCATGCAAAAATGAGTAAAAAACTAAATAAACCAAATAACGTTGCAAAAAGAGATATCGATTTTCTGAAATGTCACAAAATATCACTTTTCATTCGTTCGTGCCGAGCCGAATTTTCGAATTTCGCCGTGCAATTTACGATCAGGTTTATCTGGAAGATTTCCTCTATACGTCACAACATCGTACGGCCGCCCCAATGGTGTTTTTCGAAAAATATGAACATGTCTAGATTGCATGTTTTTGCAATTTTTTCGGCGCCGAAATGCAAGCTGTTTTTTGCTATTTTTCCCAGATATCTCCAAAACGGTCGGAGTTAGCTCGAAATAAAATATAAGGTCAAACGAGTATTTTCCACTACGAGTCTTTTGCTTCCATAAGAATTTTGATTTTTTTTTTTTCGTTTCTGAGATTACTGAAATATCGGCCATGTACGGCAAAAAATCGCAAATTTTTAGCTTCTACAGTTGTCAACTTTTTAATCTTGGCTCCTACGCCAAAAGACTACTCTAGCTAATTTAAATAGAATTAAATTTGCTAAAACCCTTTTATCAATTTTACTTCCACATCTAGTGGAAGTATAGTAACGACAAAAAAAATTTTTAAAAATTTTTATTGTTCAAATAGGCTCAAAATGTCATGAAACGTCGAGATTTTAAGTTTGAGCGAAAAAAAAAAAATCTGTCTGTCTGTCGGTCTGTCTGTAACTTTTTTGCGCGCACGTTTACTCTGGACCCGTTTAAGATATTGACTTGAAATTTGGTACACATATGTACTTTAACGAGATCTAGAACTGGATTATATTTTCATGTTGTTCCGATGAAGGGTTGGGGGGTAAATTGGGGTAAATTTGGGGTAAATGGGTAAATAAAGCAGGTAAGAGTCCATAAAATTGGTATTTAGTATATACAAGAGAAGCTAAAGTCTCAAAAAAAATTTTGGCATTAGCCCTCCCATTACCACCCCCACCCCCTTATTAAAGGAGATGAAAAAAAATTGTGATTTACTGTATGTACAAGAACCAGAAACCTCAAAAGATTTTTTTACTTCATCCACCCCCACTACCACCCCCACCCCACTACCGATGTGGGATATCGTTTTATGGGTTTTTGGGGTAAGGGATTTCAAATATTATATTATTAAAGTTCCATAAACACTTATTTCTACATACAAAGTTTTTTCGTTGTGAGTGACTTGGATAGAGAATTTGGATGTGGAAGTAGTGATTCCTTGGGCAGCGGTTTTTGAATTCCGACGAAAATGAAGGAATTAGGCGTGATTTGGGACTTTTTTTTCGGTAAAATGTCTCCATTTTGTCATCGTAATTAATCGGTAATTAACTGAAATCGATCTCATATACGATGTTCACTTAATATCATGTACTACGTTCCGTTAATCTCGGCCATTCGAAACAAAGGTTTCTGAGAAAAAATATTTTTTTAAGATTTACATACACTCTATAGGACAACGTTTAATTTCCTACATTTCCTCGAATATCTCGATAATTATCGTTTTTTTTTTTTTCGAAAAATTTGTAGACAGCATATGTAAAGAGAATTGATTGAGCTTTCCGACACTTTTTTTATCTTTTCTCTAACATAAAAAGTATCAATGATGAAAGTGCAAGTCTACCAAACTTTTAGTGCAAAAATGAGTAAAAAATTAAACAACGTTTCAAGATTGAAATTGTACATACTCACAGATGACATAAAAACATACCGGAAAATAATATTTTACCGCGTCGGAAGCGTTGCCATGTCAGGTCTACCACCCACGCAAAGTGTGGAAAAAACAAACATTTTTTACTTATATCCACAAAGCTGAAATTTTTTTCTGGAATAGTTTATTTATTAAGACATCCAAAAAATACAGTCTACCGATCACCTCATGTTGCTAAATATTAGGAAGACGTAATGGAATGCAAGCGAGTCACCGCGGCCGCTGCTCTCCGGGCTATTGCAGTTCGCGGAGAAGTTTTGCATTTTCCGTCGCGAAATATTAATCTACATAGCTGATTTTTTGTCTAAAAGCAGTTTATGCACTATTTCGATTAAAAATCACATTCTACTTCCGCTGAAAGGCGGCTAAATCTTTGAAGACGTTGCAAAAATGACAATACATAGTCAAATCACGACAATTATATTCTTCACTAATATTAAAGAACAGACAGTTTTCTTCTTTTTTACTAATTTTTGTAGGACTTATACCTAGATTAGTAGAATTGCACCTTCATCATTGATACTGTCTAAGTTATCATGGGAAAAAGATCTAGCTTTACATATATTAACGCGAAAAATCTGTCGCTACCTCCTTGGCTAATAGCAATAAGCTGATCTCAGCGGGAATATTTAGACAATACTTAACGTCCTTTTTAACCTGCCAAAAGTCCCATTCGCTCACAGTGGGGGAAGCTCGAAAAAAAAGGCCGCCATCTTGATTTTTGTCTGTTCTTTTGAGATACCTCAGTAACTATGGATTTCATGAAAAGAATTCAAGATACCTATCTTTTTTTGTGGAGAATTAAAGAACAAATTTTTCAACTTTTCAAGTTCGGAAACGAATTGGAAGCCATCTCGATCCATCGAAGTATGTATGGAAAAAAGATGACCATGGTCATCTCTACTCAATCCACTCAATGCATAATCAAATTCAAATGTACATATCAACGAAAAAATATATGTGAAATGTTTTTGCAACAATACAAAAATTATTATATTTTAATGTGTTAGTCCAGTCGAATTAGACATCATAAAAAATTTTGCGTACTGCGGACTTTTTTTTTGTGGAAGTTGTTTAAGAGGGCATAATAAGCAAGCACAGAAAACTACACCCTGCTACACCATGTGCGTCCCCTATTTTTAGGGGTTGAAACTTTGAAATTTTACTTATGTGCCCATATCTTTTTCCCTATCGCCCGTAGGGCTCTTTACCAAGTCACACTTTTTGAAGATTCATCCCTCCTCTACATAATATGTATATTACACATTTGCCGTAGGACAAACGGTTTTGGCTGTACGAGGCCGGAAAGGTCGCGCTGTCCGAATTTTTGGGGGTCTTCTGTACAGGACAAACGGCTATTATTTCCAATCTACAATACTACACATACTAATGCCCCTAAGGAGGGATGATGATTTCTGAAAATTTTGAAAACCCCTTTATTAAAAAAAAAGTGAACCTACTTTCTTTCGCTCATTTTTTTTTTCATGTATGTACGACCCTAATATAAGAAAATTTACGTTGGTTTCATTTTAATACAATTGTTGGTTTAGGAGCTAGACAGCAAAATATGCCAAAAATGGCTATTTTGGTATTGTTGCATTAAAAAAACCAAAACCAGTATAATTCTGGTAAGTGTTTTTGTTTATCCTAAAAGTCCAATTTATTGAGCATAGAAAATGTGTTTTTGTATTTAAGTAGGCTCAACACTCATTGTGTAATAACGATTTATGTCATGTGTTGTCCAGTCTCCTTTTTCACAATTTTTTTTTGCGACCTTATGGTTCATAGTAGGGCAGAAAGCATTATACATGTGGACAGGGCACATAATAGGGTGTTAAAATGGGTCTCTTGTTAAAATGCGATAGAACGTACCGTTTTCGAGTAAAACGTACTTGTTTGGTTATGTTTGCTTTGAGTTTTCATCGTGTTCTGAATTGTGATCTGATAAATAAATTCTACATTTTGGTGTTTTCTTTCTTAGGAGTTTATTTTTTTAAATCATTTTCCGATGAAATAAACTATAATAGCTGTTTCTCGAGGAAGGTAAAATTACTGTGGATTTTGTTATAGACACAAAATAAGTTGCAATGATGATTCGAGACAAGCGTGAATCTTCAAATAGGGCAGTGAGAACCCCCTATTCCGTCCGAGTCCCTTCATTTTTTGATTAGCAATGTCCCTCATAAACAGAAAAAGCAAGAAGCGACACATAGTTTTATTTTTTCGTAGTCAGCGGTGAGTATTTACTAGTCAGTCGATGAAAAGTGTGATCTGAAATAATTTTTTGCAAACAAGTGCGTTTTACTCGAAAACGGTACGTTCTATCGCATTTTAACAAGAGATCCATTTTAACACCCTAATATGTGCCCTGTTCAGATACATATTGCTTTCTGCCCTACTATGAACCATAAGGCCGCAGAAAAAAAAATGTGAGAAAGGAGACTGGAGAACACATGACATAAATCATTATTACACAATAATTGTTGATCCTATTTAAATGCAAAAACACATTTTCTATGCGCAATGAATTGGACTTTTAGGATAAACAAAAACACTTACCAGAATTATACTGGTTTTGGTTTTTTTAATGCAACAATACCAAAATAGCCATTTTTGGCATATTTTGCTGTCTAGCTCCTAAACCAACGGTTGTATTAAAATAAAACCAACGTAAATTTTCTTATATAAAGGTCGTACATACAAGAAAAAGAAATGAGCGAAAAAAGTAGGTTCACTTTTTGTTTAAAAAAGTGGTTTTCAAAATTTCAACATCCCGTATCATGAAAACCGCGTGGTATTCGATGAAAGTTTTTTCAGAAATCATCATCCCTCCTTGGGGCATTAGTATGTGTAGTATTGTAGATTGGAAATAATAGCCGTTTGTCCTGTTCAGAAGACCCCCAAATTCGGACAGCGCAACCTTTCCGGCCTCGTACAGCCAAAACCGTTTGTCCTACGGCAAATGTGTAATATACATATTATGTAAAGGAAGGATGAATCTTCAAAAAGTGTAACTTGGTAAAGAGCCCTACGGGCAATAGGGAAACAGATATGGACACATAAGTAAAATTTCAAAGTTTCAACCCCTAAAAATAATGGACGCACATCACATGGTGTAGCAGGGTGCAGTTTTCTGTGCTTGCTTATTATGCCTTCTTAAACAACTTCCACAAAAAAAAATCCGCAGTACGCAAAATTTCTTATTATGTCTAATTCGACTGGAGTATGTGTCAGAAATATAAGATACGTTTCTGGAAAATGTTAAATTTATTCCTAATTGCAATTTTTTTAAAACGTAGAATATCTTGAACGATGACTGCTACTACCAGTAAGAGGACCTCTTTTATGAATTTTTTAACAAAGCTAGGTACTTTTGGACAACTCAAATGTCCAGAAAAATAATGGCAAAAATTAACGAGCGGCATACAACAAGAATGTGTAATAAAACTCATGATGATGTTCTCTAAAGTAGGTATGTATTTTTTGCGTTTACTGGATGCTATTCAATCATGACACGATGGATGTTCTAATGTCATTTGTGATCTTAAAAACGCCATCCGAAGATCTACATTAAATAGTAATCATAAGTGTTACTTCCTTTCCTATCATGTTACATTAAAGATAAGATATTAAACCCGATATTATTAATTCCAGGAGAAATTATCGAGGGTTTTATTTATCCACACACTTCAAAGTTTGACCTATTGTATGAGTGGTTACAAAGGTGGATTTGAAGTTGTTGGGGGGGGGGGGTCATTAGGTCCTTATTTAGTTCAAAACTTCTTGCCTGGTGATAGGTGATAGGCATAAGAGACACTTTAACCATTAAAATTAGGTACTTAAATCTAATTTTGTATTTTGCGTTACATTTTAGTCCTGCATGACTATCTTTAATATTTTTTTCTACACTGAATGACTTCCTTTATGGTAAATTAGAGCTGCTGTTTTTTAAACAATAACGTTTTGAACATACTGATGCAGATAATATTCAGGGGAATGAGCAGACCATGTATGTTTGGTTCATGGAATTGACACTCTCATATTGCTTGCATATTTCAAAATATACGGCATATTACACGATGTTATTGATAATGATAAAAAACCATGAAAAATACATCTAGGCCCATAAATAAAAAAACATTAATACAAAATATCCCCATCATGAAACAGATTACAATGTATTTTTCTGAAACTACACCAAAAATCAACTTAGAAAATAAATTTTAACACACCATAAGATGTAAGCAGGTATGGCGTTAAAAGTAAAAAATTATATGTAAAAAAAATTTTACCTACTAAAATGAAAAAAAACAAAATATTATGTTGAATTAATTGTCTTATAAGGACCCGTTTATCAATGTTATCAATCTGACAACGGGAACATTGAAAAAAAATCTTGAAACTTTCTGGATTTTTTTAAACCCCTATAAAGTTTCGGCACAACTACCATTTTTTGTCTGTAGAATCTTAGGATGGTTTTTCACCACACATATTTTTTCTAAAGCGATTAAATGACTTAGTATTTGAAAAAAATAAAATGTCTTTTTTATTTTTTAAATTATAATACGCTGATGCTAAAATTATCATATTATTTTTTGTAGCATCTTGGGATGGTATTCTAGAATTCCTGATTTTTTGAAATCGGTATTATCAGTAAAAGGTCCTTAGAAAAAAATAAAATGTACTTTTTTTTTTTAATTATGACACGCTGATGCTAAAATTATCATATATTTTTTGTTAAAAAAAAAATTAAGAGCCTCTAAATATTAAAGACTTGTCATTTCAGATTTTTTTTTAATTGATAAATTTTGGTGAATAATAATTCATTTAAAAAAATTAGGGATTATAGAACACTATCACAATATGCTACAAAAAATATGATAATTTTAACATCAGCGTATCATAATTGAAAAAAATAAAAAAATTACATTTTATTTTTTTTAAGGACCTTCTACTGATAATACCGATTTCAAAAAATTAGGAATTATAGAATACCATTCCAAGATGCTACAAAAAAAAAATATGATAATTTTAGCATCAGCGTATCATAATTTAAAAAAATAAAAAAGGACATTTTTTAAAGGACCTTCTACTGATATTACCGATCTCAGAAAATGAGGGATTATATAAAATACTATCCCAAGATGCTACAAAAAAAGATAACAATTATAATATCAGCGTATCATAATTTAAGAAAATAAAAATTAACATTTTATTTTTTTCAAGTACCAAGTACTTAGTCATTTGATCGCTTTAGAAAAAAACCGCTGACCAAGGAATCACTACTTCCACATCCAGATTCTCTATCCAAGTCACTCACAACGAAAAAACTTTGTATGTGGAAATAATTGTTTATGGAACTTTAATAATATAATATTTGAAATCCTCTACCCCAAAAACCCATAAAACGATACCCCATATCGGTAATGGGGTGGGGGTGGTGATAGGGGAGTAGTAGTAGGGGTGAATGAAGTAAAAAAATATTTTGAGGTTTCTGGTTCTTGTACATACACTAAATCACAATTTTTTTCATCCCCTTTAATAAGGAGGTGGGGGTGGTAATGGGGGTGGCTAATATCAAAAATTTTTTTGAGACCCTAGCTTCCGACAGACAGAAAATTTTTTTTTCGTTCAAACTTAAAATCTCGACGTTTCATGACATTTTAAGCCTATTTGAACAATAAAAATTTTTTAAAATTTTTTTGTCGTTACTATACTTCCACTGGATGTGGAAGTAATTATGCGTGGTAAAAAACCATCCCAAGATTCTACAGACCAAATTTAGTGGCTGTGCCGAAACTTAATAGGGGTTAAAAAAATCAGAACAATTCATGAATTTTTTTTAATATTCCCGTTGTCAGATTCTGTTTCAATTTATTCCATGTTAATGTTCTGGTAGTATCTATAATTGGTTAAAATTTTATTTAAATCGGTTATGCTATTCAACAGTTAAAAGTTATTTTCGACAATTTCGATTTTGTTTTACTCGAAAACGGTTGAATAGTAATAGGTAATAGTAAGGGCTGAAATTTAGCAAAATGGTAAGTGATATTGATAACAATCCAAGCAACAAAAAAAATGAGAACGATCCGTCCTGGGGCAAATTCACCCATCTTATCCGACTATAGCCTTCAGTCAGTCCTTCAGACAAGTTTTAAGAGGTTCATCTACATTTTCAAGGATCTACCAATAAGAAAATATTTTGTTAATGTTTACGAAAATTATGTTTTACTAATATCATTTCTCTACAAAACGAGAATAAATCAGTTTCCAAAGATGACTTGGCCACTTTTCGACGTCTTCTGTCTCACAGTATACTAACGGGGACGTTTCCCAAATAAAGAGTTTTTCTTGTCAACCCTATATAAAATTCGGCGTCTATTGAATACATCGTCTGTAGTAGGGCTGAGTCAAATTGCGTAGAATGCATTGGATAGACAATAACTATATTATACAAAAATAGGCCAAGATAAACAAACGCATGCAATTTTCAAGTTCATTATTCTGTTATCTTTCGCTGTTCATGCATAAGAATGTGATATAGTAATGAGGGGTACACATTTAATACAAGAAATAATAAGGAAATGTGTATAGCTTTTCATTCGTCTTATCACAACCAAGTACTATCGTCGTCACCTTAACTCACCACTGTTGGAGTTGGAGATGATCTCTTTCTAACACGCGCCATTACAAACAATGTTAGAAAGGGAGCATCTCTAACGGTGGAGAGTTTATATTCTTAGTTGGTTATAGTTGAAGCAATCGCATTTGTAAGCGCCGTTGAGAGGTAAGAGGTGCAGAACGCAGAGCCGGATTTAACTATATTGTTCACTCGTTTACTTTTTATAATATTACACTTACAATATCCCCCAAAGCAATGCTATGGTAACAAAACTTACTAAAATTATTTTCAAAAACACATTACCAAATAAAAATATATAAAGTAATTATCAAATTATATGTTGACCCCGACAGTATAAGTTCGACTACGGTGTCTCTAACTGTGGCCCTGGATTAAACAACACACTCAAAGCTCAAAGGTATACTCCCACAAGCCACGTCGCCGGTATCTTCTCTCTCACTTAATGTAAAAGTGGAGTAAAGACGGGAGATCTAGTTGCAGCCTATTAGTTCATCTCGCCACTCATAACGGCTCACTATTAAGATTATTTCAACTATAACTACTTCTGAAGCTATTACTTCGTTTATTTGCAAAATATACAAGCAATTACATATCTGAATGCAATCTGAATGCTTACTACGTTAATTTATTCTTTTAGTCCAGTCACCAGAGACAAAAAGGAGGCTCAACCTGAAAAAACTATGTACCTGAAGTATGGATCGTTCCCGCAGGAACGAAATCCTCACTCAGAAGAAACCTTTATATTAAAATTACATAATAATTAGCAAATCTTTGTAGTATTCCCACCCAGTACAAAAGATTTGCTAATTATTATGTAACTTTAATAAAGGTTTCTTCTGAGTGAGGATTTCGTTCCCGCGGGAACGATCCATACTTCAGGTACAAAACTACCAAAATGGGTAAAAATTGGAGCAAAGATAGGTTATGGTTACAAAATAGTTTGCAAATATCGAGTGGTAGCTTATAGAAAAAAAAAAAAAGGTCCTTTGTGTTGTTGTTCTTTCGACTGTCTCTGGAGTTCTGGCTGAAGATGGTCAATATCAGGAAGATGGTCAATGTTAGGAATACTTTTATGTACATGAAGATATTTTTTGATCTTGGAGGAAATTTATATACTTACAGCATCGAGACTAAAACTGAGACTAAAACTATTTTGAAAGATTAATAAATGCTTGAATAAAAAGGGGCTACTGAACATAATTTCATAGGATAGAATAGAATATTTTCTAATAACGTTGGATGATGTTAAAAAATAAAGAAATGGTTTCATCAAAAATTCTAAATACAGGTAGCACCGAGGGTAGCACATACCTAGCAACAAAGATAAAACACAAATATAAAATATATGCTTCTTAAACAAAGAAAATTTAGAATAATTATACTTAAGATAATTAATAAACCTGTAAGTATAAATATATAAATGTGTGGTACTTTTAACACCGAAAATATGAAACAAAAATTATGCGCTGTTTTACACACCTAAGTACTGCCCTGTATTAAATATAACATGATATGGATGCATCTATCCCTCGATCTACCTATAATTTTAGAGCCAAAAGATAAGTAAAATAATGAAGCAAATAATTTACCTATTATAAATAAACCAAGGGTAAAATAAGTTATGGCTGTCTAAACTTGACCTAGATTTAGAGTGATTCACTTCAAATAGTGACCAGTGTATATCTATCTATTAGAACGGGGCCAGCGACACTTTTAGTTGCTATATTTGTTTAAACTTGACTAAGTTTTTTTCTCGATCATATTAATGCAACTTATCCACAAAACAAACCCCTGCCACGTTGTTAGCGGGCCAACGCTTGGCAGTATTTTGATTATGTAGAAAAAAAGTGTCACTGCTATAAGTACGTGTTTAAAATTGCTATCTTTTATGTCCTTTATTGACATTATAGTAACATGGAAAATGATTTCCTGCCACCTTCATCGTAGACCGGCGCACAGTGGCACGAATCGTGATTTTTTCCTTCAAAATTATCTAGAGCACTTGTTTCGCAACCGATTGGGATATTTTTTTTTTAAATACTCGTTAATTCATTCCCAAAAAACGTAAGAGAGCCGATTTTTTGCAGGTGGCTTTGCCTTTGTAGCAGCCGAATGTGTTTCTGGTCATAAATAGACTCTAATTTGTTCTATACTTGAGTAAAATTTGATTCAAGTCGGAAACAAAATAAAAAAGTTATAAGGGTATCTTCATTTTAAGTGAGTCACACTGTATATTTAAGGAAATGTATAGATTTCTCGACAAAATATTACGTTAGTAAATACCTCGAGTGTTTTAAAATATAGATTGTTTTGTGACTGTGATTTATTAGCAGACCACGGTAAACCGCTTTGATAGAAGTATTCAAGGTAGATAATTAATTTCGAGGGGTCAGCCACTTCGGGAATACCTGTACAAAATGTTAGGAATACCATGGCAATATTTGGGAATATCGGGAATACTAGGAAATACGCGAGAATACTAGGAAATACGCGGGAATACTCGGGAATACATGAGAATATTCAGAAATATCAGAGAATACTCAGGAATAACTGAAAATAACGGGGAATATCTAGGAATAATCGGGAATACATCAGAAATATTCAAGAATAGACACATTCCTGAACATTTCGGAGAATCTTGAGAGACGTCGGCCGACGATCTTCCTTTCTGTACATTTGCGAGGAACACACGCAAATTATCATCAGTCATCACACAGTGAATTACATTGTTTTCTCGATATATTATTATTGTTAATAAACGTTAACGTGAAGCTGAGCATGGAGGAAATACAGAGCCATTTGACGGCAATAAAATTACTTTATCATAAAAGATAACAACTGTTAGTGATTTGAATTCAGCTTAAAAATCGCTTATAGTTCGGCCCGTTCGGTCCGTGTTACAGAATTAAAACTAGATAAAACTTGCACATGGTGTAAATATATGGCGAGAAAACTATAGAAATCGCTACTTCGTGTATTGTAACACTCTTTAAGCTCTGGTTCAATAATAATCGAAAGGCCTAAGGACCTGTATTATTTTGAACATAAAGGTAGATTAAGTGTCGTTTATATTGGTGTATAATTTTTAAGATATACATTAATATACATTTAAAAATAATTGCTTTAAATTTCTACGAAATATTAAATAAAACTATTAACTATGCGCACCATTTATTTTTCACGATACCAATTTTGTTTAAAGTAAAGTATTGTCTGTCTGATGTCTATCTGTCTGTTGGCGCTATATCTATAACATTATTTGACGGAGAAAATATTTGGTAGGCAGTAGACTATTATCTAGGAAAAAATATCCCATTTCTTCCACACTATTAATGCAAAATATACAGGGCGGAAAACTAAAAAAATAAATAATGAAAAAAATTTGACGGAGGACAAAAATATTTTGCATGTAGTTAACACAATTGTCACGGAAGATATCTGCAATACTTTTAGAAAAAAATATGCAGGGTGGACACACTTAAAAATTAATAATATTAGTAATAATTAATTAACAAAAGATGGTGGAAAATATTTTGAAAGTAGTTGGCATTATTACCGAAGAGGAAACCTGATAAACTTTTAGTGAAAATATACATGACGGTCACTCTAAAGAAATGATTACGCGACGGAGGCAAGTAATATTTATAATGTAGTTGTCGCAATTGCCAGCAAGAAATAATATACAGGGTGGTCATCCAATAGAAAAATAACAGATTTACAAAAAAGAAGGGCTTGTCCTAAGGTTCTCATCTAACTTTTCTGAAGTATCTTGACGCTCTGAAGCCAATTTTGAACACACAAAATTTTTCTATCAAATCAGTTTCCCTCTACCACTCCCTTTTATTCCCTAAAAAAAGGTCAAAAATGAGATTCTCCTTCATATATCGACAATTAATAGAAAATATATTTTCTTTATTTGATGATGTGATTATTTGCCTATATACCTACAGGGTGAAATTTGAAAAAAGTCTCAGATAAAAATTGTTTGAGAAGTGTGGCATATTCTAAAATGATATTCAAATCTACAGGGTGTTTCACAGAGTAGTGGCAAACTAATACTAGGATTTTTTAAATAGAACACCCAATATTTCTGTATATATTCGTATTTGACTCTTACATGACTCTTACTTCTCTATCTAGAAATATATTATTTTTGAATTTACACTGCAGCATTGTTACTTTTCCATTTTTTCCGGAAAAAATACGTTTGCAGCTGTCAAGAGAAAAATCTGCATTTTGAATATTCTCAAGACCATGTACTAATTTCCAAGATTCTCAGAACCCAAATCTACAGGGTGTTCTCCATGTTGATTCAAACTTTTACTAGGTATTTAAAATGTCATAACTCAGTTTTTTCAAATGGAACACCCTGTATATTTTTATTTAAAAAGTTTCGGCAATTAATTACCTACATGCTGATATCTCATAGTTACTACTTTTTTCGATGGTTTCAAGCGTGAAAAAAAGTAGTCATAGATTTAATAAGTGTTCAAAATGATGCTCTCTTTTGCACAAGTGTACTTTCTTACTAGTGTAGATTACAGATTTTTATTTTAATAATTACTTAGTATTAATCTCGATATTGATTATTGATTGTATTGATTGTAACAACGCACAGTACGCATACAAATTATTTTTAACACAAAACATTTTAAAAGGAAGTTTTTAAAGGCAAGTGCGAAAAGTGATCTTAAATATTGAGCTCTTCATTGCACTTTCAAAATTATAAGTACGCCCACTGGCTATGAATTATAACTTGCTTCAAACATTTCAGTTTATTAATCAGTTAATAATAATGGCGAGAATAATGGTATCAAAAAATTGATGATATATGTTGTGGCCCATCCCGTAACAAGAAATATGGATATGTGTATCGTACAATTATTATACCTATACGTTTAACAAAAATAAAGGCACATTTTATCGTTATTAGAGCGGCAGTCGAAAAAACACGAGGAATAATGTCGTATGCATCTAGGGCTGTATACAGAGTGACCCAATTAAAATGGGAGCAGTTATAACTTTTTTTTATTTTTTTTTCCGATTTGAACCAAATTAGGATCTACTACTTGGATAGAGTAAAAAAATATTTTGAGGTTTCTGGTTCCTGTACATATACTAAATCACAATTTTTTTTTCATCCCCTTTAATAAGGAGGTGGAGGTGGTAATGGGGGTGGCTAATGCCAAAAATTTTTTTGAGACCTTAGCTTCTCTTGTATATACTAAATACCAATTTCATGAACTCTTACCTGCTTGATTTACCCATTTACCCCAAATTTACCCCAATTTACCCCCCAACCCTTCGACGGAACAAGATGAAAATATAATCTAGTTCTAGATCTCGTTAAAGTATATATGTGTACCAAATTTCAAGTCAATATCTTAAACGGTTCCAGAGTAAACGTGCGCACAAAAAAAAGTTACAGACAGACAGACCGACAGACAGACAGAAATTTTGTTTTCGCTCAAACTTAAAATCTCGATGTTTCATGACATTTTAAGCCTATTTGGACAATAAAAATTTTAAAAAATTTTTTTGTCGTTACTATACTTCCACTGGACGTGGAAGTAAAATCAGGGATTTTCTTTTATCGGAAAATTTTGTTAATGAAAGTTGTTCTCCTAAATTTAATCAAAAATATTGAAATTGTGTTTAAAATAGTGTGCCAGTCCGAAAATATAATTTTGTTATTATTTATTTATTTTTTTTTGTTTAGAAAATTGTGCTATGACAATTCTGTTAGAAATTAAACCCAAGCTGTTAGGCAGTTATCAAATAATGGGTAGCTTTTTCTTATTATTTTTCAGTGTTAATTTTTTTAAATTTAAAAGTTTTCAATTTTTTTTATTTTCATGACATTTTGGAAAATTCTGAATAACTTTTATTAATAAAATTTTCCGTTAAACAAATGCCTAATCCTAATAAGATTTATTGATTTTTTTTCGTTTATTTTGTTACCGCAGGGGGCTTGAATTTGTAGGAGGCGAACGTTTTTGGACTATAGGTAGATCCTAATTTGTTCTATGCTTGAGTGAAATTTGGTTGAAATAAGAAAAAGAAGATAAGAAATTTCAGACTGTACACGCACACAATTGTTTTTATCTCTGTTTTTATTGTCGAATACCTTTCTGTTGGGTACGGTTAGGTTAAAAAAGTTTAGTGCACCATTTAACCAATATAGAACATTTAAAAGTGGTATGTTAAAATCTGGGAATACAGGAAATACTTAGGAAATAATTGGGAATGTTTGGAAATACTTGAAAAAACTTGGGAATAACTGAGAATTCTCGGGAATAGTTGGGAATAACTAATAATTATCGGAAATACTTGGGAATAACTAAAAATTCTTGGGAATATATGGAATAAGTCGGGAATACCTGTACAAAATTTTGAGAGTGGCTCGATTAATTTTTTTTTATTAATCATCGATTTTCGCTGGCGAGTATCTCGTAAACTATAACACGTAGGAAGAAAATGAATATAAACATTCTTGTGGAAAATTTAATTACTTTTAATTTTGCATAGATTACCTTTTTCCGTACGACGCATCGTTTCCGAGTTATAAGCGAAGAATCGAAAAAAGGAACCTTTCCACCCCTCCCCCCCCCTGAAACGGCGGGGCTAGGGGCGGGGGGCTTTTAGTATTTTTTCCTCCTAACTACCCCCAACACATCCCTGAAGATGAAAATTCTCCCCTCTTAATGTTCTCTACAACCCCCTTTTGGGCATTCATTGATTGGATTATAAGTAAAGATTCTGAAAATACTAAAATTATATTTTTTGTAACGCTATATCTTAAAATGACATTTATTTGACAATCTCAATGAATCAAAACAATGTCTTTGTTGACAAGTGAAAAATAATGAAAAAAGTGTGAAATAAGGAAATTTTATCTCAGTGTGAAATAAAACTTCTTTATTTCACACATTTTTCTTTATTTTTACAAAATTATTTTGTTTTCCAATTTCGAATGGCGATACAAAAAATTTTGTATATAACTCGTAATTAGTCGTGTGTGGTTTGTAGCACTTGCTTTCGCCCCACTTGTAAAAAAAAACACCATTTTAGTCACTTGTTATATAAAATACTATTTTGCAACGGACCTGTTGAAAATGACAAAACAGGTCGTCTTTGTTTGTTTTTTGTGTTATATTATAAGGCTCATGTCAAAATAGTCATAGTATTAATTAAGTAATGTTATTAATTTGGATTCGAGAAAGCTGGTTATTTCTTTTTTAAATCTTTCGGTAATATCTAGTGAATGAATGGATTAACTTGTATTATTTTTCGAATACAGCTGTCAAGATAATAATTACTTAGGTAACTAATTTGAAACATTGTTCATTGTATATATGAAAATATCTCGGTATTGTACAGAGATTACGTAAACAAATTGCAAACAAAATTAAGTATGCTTTGACACATTAATTTTTCAAGTAGGTACCTACCTATGTAGGTATTTAACGAAATCTTCCAACAATACCATGTAGTGTAGGTATTATAGACAGGGACCATAACCGAACCAAAACTGTTACCGAAAACCGCACCATTAGGATGTTTTTCTAACCGTAACCGAAACCGAAAACCGGACTAAGAATTTCTGGTAAACCGAAACCGAATAACGAACCCCAAAAACCGGAATGAGAGTGTCTGGTAAAATCTAAACCGAAAACCGGGATGAGGGTTTCTAGTAAACAAGTAAACCAAAACCCAAAGTATGATAAGTTGTGGATGTGAATTTGCCTACATTTGAAGTGTGAATAAAGTACAAAAAATACGGCTGAAATCAAAGATTCAAATGTTTAAACCGTGATGCAGAAATACCAAATTGTATGGTGAAAACTATATCTTAATCGATTCGTCCATTGTAAAGATTATAGAAGGTATAAGGCAAGTAAAAACCAGGGATCGAAACCGAACCGAAACCGTAACCAAAAACCGCACGTAATTAAGTAATTTTTTCTAACCGAAACCGTAACTGAAAACTTAATTGTCGCTGCCTTGAAAACCGAAACCGTAACTGAAAACCAAATTGTCGCTACTCTGAAAACCGAAAACGTAATAGGCCGGGAGCCCGTGTATAAAATGGCTGACTATCCGGCGAACTTTGAAAATATGAAAAATGGATTGTTCTTATATAAGTTAGCAATGAATGGACCGTCAGCTGGTTGGGTAGCGGTGGAGGTGGCTGTCAAAGGGTTGAAAACACGTAAAAAAATTGAGAAAAAAAACTATCCGGCGAACGCTGAAACTTATATGAAGGGAAAATTATGTTATATAATGAAAGTAGAACATAGTCAGCTGGACGGGGGGCGGTGGAATTACCGTCAGCTGATCGATCAAACAGGTCCAAAAACATGAAAAATTTAAATTATTCGGCGAACTTTAAAATTTGGGTATAAGATAATATTTACACTGAGATTCACGAAAAACATAGTCAGCTGCAAGTATGTGGGTGGAAAAGTCGTCAGCTGGTACAGAACAGTGCCGAGTGTTGATCACCTGCGAGTCAGTGCGCATCACCTTTCTTGGATCAGCTGACGACTTTTCCACCCACATACTTGCAGCTGACTGTATTTATCGTTAATCTTAGTATGAATATTATCATATACCCGAATTTCAAAGTTCGCCATAAAGATTTAATTAGTAATATCGATATTGATAACTTAATGTTAGAAAACGTGCCTGAAAAATGCGGGATTATAATCACATCTTGCGAATCCGTGGAAAGCGGGCAATGCGTTACACAAGTCGTCGCCAAGTGCTGAATACAAATTTTTTAGATATAAAAATCGTTCTTTATTTCCTACGTTTCTTTATTTCCATTTTTATCCAAATTTTCACATTATTATGTACATTTTTCATGTTTCCCAGCATGATGATAGGAATGTCAGTATCTGAACTTATGACAACACTGGTGTTCTCATTTATAGGTGAAAAATCATTTTAGTGTCCGCCTCCTCGTGACTAGAACACGATAAGCTTTCCACGGTTTCGTAGGTGACACTAGATTGGATATAGTCGTTTCGAACTCAATAACTATAGCAGTTTTCAGAATTTAGGTATGGGGTTTTATTACCTAAGAACGGAGCCATTTCATCACTTGCCCAAAACATTGAAAGAAACTTGATTAGAGCTTCTAGAAGAAGTTATTGAAACATTTAAAAGTTTGAATAATTTACCAGAGGAGAACCTAATAATGTCGTTAACATAATAGAGAAGTTTGTTTGCACGATGTATGGGTTTAAAGCTATAAAAAACGTCAATGATGCTCGTGTAGCTACCTTCACTAAGATGTATAAATTTAGCGAAAATGATAACGAATTTCGGTTACCAGACAAAAATTTTGATGCATCTCTCTCGCCTACGTCGAAATCGGAACCTTGTACAGCACGTTTTAAGAACTGTGTATGTACGTATACGATTTGGAACAACGCACACAAACAAGTGCCATCTACATTTGATCCCTTGGTTATGGGTGACAGCTTGAGGAAAACAAATTTAACTTGCAAGTGGTTTGATGGAGATCAATTACCTCCATAAGTGGAAATGATTATCCGAGATGCCACAAATACTGAAGGTATTATATGATTTGTGCTTTTCACTTTTCATCCTATTATAATCTTAATCAATTTTTTATAAATAATAATTTTTTTAGATGCAAGTGACAAAGAGAAGAATGATGTCTCACCCACTGAGCATCAAGAGAGTGATGAGTTGGATGAAAATGAGAATGAAGGAAGATCTGTTATCGGAAGCCGAATAAATTTATTTTTATTTTCACTAAACTAAATAAATTTTCTGAGCAGATCATCCTGTATAATTTTGAAATGTAGAATGTATTAATTTGTATTCTCATAAAATAATGTATATTAATAATAAATTGAATATTTAATCAAATTTAAAAAAGAAACTCGGGAGTGCCGCACGCACGTTTTCTAACATTAACCTATCAATATCGATATTACTAATTAAATCTTTATGGCGAACTCTGAAATTCCGGTATATGATAATATTCATACTAAGATTAACGATAAACACAGTCAGCTGCAAGTATGTGGGTGGAAAAGTCGTCAGCTGATGCAAGAAAGGTGATGCACGCTGCCTCGCAGGCGATCAACACTCAGTACTGGTCTGTACCAGCTGACTTTTCTACCCACATACTTGCAGCTGACTATGTTTTTCGTGAATCTCAGTATAAATATTATCTTATACCCAAATTTTAAAGTTCGCCGAATAATTTAAATTTTTCATATTTTTGGACCTGTTTGATCGATCAGCGGACGGTAAATCCACCGCCCCCCGTCCAGCTGACTATGTTCTACTTTCATTATATAACATAATCTTCCCCTCATATAAGTTTCAGCGTTCGCCGGATAGTTTTTTTTCTCAATTTTTTTTACGTGTTTTCAACCCTTTGACAGCCACCCCCACTGCTACCCAACCAGCTGACGGTCCATTAATTGCTGACTTATATAGGAACAATCCATTTTTCATATTTTCAAAGTTCGCCGGATAGTCAGCCATTTTATACAGGGCTCCGGCCTATAACCGAAAACCGAAAATAGTGCATGTTAGGTAACAAATATTAATAAATATAAAAATATACAGGGTGTTCCATTTAAAATTTCCGGGGAAACAGAAAGTGATGGAAAAGTGTCAAATTATGAAAAATTTGCCTTTTTTGGTAGGTATATATTATTGAAAATTTTGGAAACTGTCTTGTCTAATGATTCCGTTGACACCCGGTATATGTAAGTATTCGTGATTCTAATCGGCCTCCTTTAGCTGTATGGAATGTCTGACAGTATTACGCCGCCTACTGCGGTTGCCTGTTATGCGTACGATCTGACTAAAGCTGATATGTCTTAGTTAATACAACTACAATATGGCGACTACATTAAAAAAATATATCCCATCTCCAATTGTGTGTTAAAGTGTGATTTTAAAACGTCTTGTTTAGCAAACAGGTATGTTATCATGCCTACATTGAGGCAACAATGTCGTGGAGTAAAAGGCACAATTTTTTCCATTCCATTTTCCACATACAGAAATCTTAGGATACATTATATAGCTCGTTAAACAGTGAAACGTGAAAGGTTTTTCATACTTTTTCATACTTGGTATTTAATACCTGAATAATTTTCATTACTTACACTTATTTTACTTATGTTCGAGGGAATTTTGAATCCAATGTGAAATATGCACAAATATTCACTGAGTCACGAGAGACTGTAGACTGTACTGTATATTAATGGTTAAAAATATGCCATTTTTGAGACAAAAAAAATCTGCCTTTTGTCCAACTTTGAATAAACGTATAAGTAAAATGTCCCAAAAAGCAAATTTCAAAATAATTCTGAATTATATCAGTCTCATTATCTTTTCATACTTGATACCCGAAAATTTCCAATTCACTTAACTTGAGAAATTTTGAGGCAGATGTGATATATGAAATTTAAATACCTACTCTTATAATGCTGATGGTAAATATTAAGTTAAATGTTAACCTCCGTTGGCGCGGTGACCATGAGGAAATAGAATTATCTAGAATATTTAGAGGTATTATACCTAAGAAGCTGATAGCTATTTAAAATTAAAATAAGTAGTTTCCTGACTTTGAACAAGTATACTTGTAAGTACCACTGTCCCAAAAGATGCAGTTATAAAAAAATAATGCATGCACCTTAATAGAACTAGCTTCGTTTCATTTTAATGGTGCTTAATTCACTAAGGTCTTCTTACAAGCCCGCAAATACTTGTGGTAATTAGACAAAAAACAGAGAATACTTATTCTGCTAACAAAGACAACACGGGACAAAGAAAAATTTCAAAATTACTCACCCTTTCTTTGATATTTAAACTTCTAGCATTCTATGAGTGGTCAACAGTTAAAATTCTTATATGTACATAATTTTCGTCGAAAATTAAAACATGCAACACCAAAATCACCGTGGAAGGCACTTGAATTTTAATTAAACCACCATACAATAAGGAAATTAAGGCGATATTATTTTTAGACAATGAAATGTCAACTGAAAACGTCAATTCACTGGGCTGTTGGCAAGTTCACAAACACTCACTGAGACAGAAATTTTAAATAAAAGCTGAATAACCGAACTTCGCAAGGTACTAACATTTACTGTTCTCTGCAGGTACCGTATAGATAGTACCAGTACCGAATCCACAACACATGTCCACAAAACATCTACACTAGTGCCGTGTGCCGATGCCAATACTCCTGATTGACCGATAGATTGACACAAGAGAAAACGTATTTCGAAGGGAAGTTAGCAACAAAACAGTTAAGCAGGGTTTATAGAAGTCTTAAACGCAAAAGAGAACCGGTACCGTTGCTGTATGCCTTCAATAAATTAATCTATTCATATTAGTAGAGATATAATATGCTATACAGAATTTTCTTTAGATAAAAGGTACCGAGTTCGAATCACTACTACCTAAAATAATGAAAGAAATCACACAGACTGTGACTCAATCACATTACCTGGAAAAACAAATTTAGCAATTTATTCCTTTCAATAAAGAGAATGCATCCAAATGTTAAAAGTCTATTTTTTGTCTTCATATATAAGCTCGATATAATTAATCAACGCACAGAAAATACTAGTAACGATGAGTTTCCAAAATAGCCCAGTGCCTGTTTTAAATATAAATTGCCCCTAGACCCAGGTCAATTTTGCAACCCCCCCCCCCCCCCCTTAATAGGAACAAGTTAAATGTCTTGTATTATAATCTCTATGCTTGCTATCAGTTTATGGGCACTAACCACCAAGATGAAAGGCAGAGGCGCCCCTAGGTCCCGGCCTATGAGGCCTCCCAGTTAACACAATTTGCACATTCACATCCCTGCCAGTGGTATCTTAGTGGATTTTGTGAATCCAAAAGTGTCCCGTTATATTCACGTCGTATTTGTTTATGTTTTATTTGTATACATATAAGTTATTGGCAATTTTGTGTGATTTTGTGAGTCCTAACCCACTCCGCCACATCCACATTATAGCCACTCACATTTTAGTGGATTTTGTAAATGGCAAAGCATCACATCACCGTGATGACACTCTTTGGACCGTTTCAGAACGTTCACATCATAACCACTCCTATGTCAGTGAAGATTGGGATGTCCACAAACACCACATCATTTTAATGTGATATTTTAAAATGTGGATGTAACTTTTGAATAAGGCCCTGCATCTGGTGTGATTTCACACCAGCTGTTCATTGGTTAATGACATTTTTTGGTGGGGATGGTGAGTTATTAAGCAACCTTATACTCTACAAATCTTGGCCTTCACCATCTGCACTTACAAAAAAAATGACTACTTGGCTATCTTGTCTATATATAGCAGTGTTACCAATTGGTGGGTATTTACCCGAATTGCGGGGATTTTAGTGATGTGTGGGTATTTTGGTGGGTAATGTCTTCATGTGGGTAAAATGCGGGTATTTTGAGATCTGGCCCCAGTGAGCTCTATACATACACTGGAATGTGCTCGCAAAGGGGGCGAAGCTCACATCCGAAGGTTCTCTGTCTTTCTCCGCTATTGGTCGAGTTAACTAACTCTATTGGCTATTTTCTTTCGTGCTCGTTCAAAGTAATCCTCCAATAGAGATCAAGGATTTCAAAAATACCTCAATATGATTGGCTGTTTAGTGATTGCAATCAGTTCGTTCTGCACGAAAGAAAACAGCTATTATGTATAGAGCTCACTGGCTGGCACTCTGTATCATTACTCATATTTATTTTTGTATTATATTTATATTTTTGTTATTACATTGTTAAAGTTTTTTGTTATTTTTTTAATAGTTTATATTGCGTTTTATATTTATTTAAAAAATACCCATTAAATTACGTATTTTATATTGTTTTATTATCTTTCCATTCCTTCGTACGAACATCAATATTAAACCGGTAAAAATTTTTAGCACCAAACCAAGCCACAAGAAACCAAAAAAATCGCAATTCCTATCCAGTTTTTCCAGTGTGGGTGTTTTGGTGGGTAATTTCATATAGTTGGCGGGTAATGCGGGTATTTTCTTTGTGATTTTGCGGGTATTTAAAATCTACTCGTTGGCAACACTGCTAACCATACTAGTACCACGTACTCGGCGACCCTTCCGGATTTAAATAATTTTGTGTGGTTTACGGAGAAACATATGTAAAGTCAACTTAACATCAAGATTTAACATCACTTCCAAATCCTATTCTTCTTCTTCTTCTCTCCTCATTTTTTTTATGAATTTTTAAAATATAACCTAAGAAATGATGGAGTTGTAAAGTATTTTTAAACATGAATAAATTCTTTCTAAGCACTATTGGATCTGTAGCGTACATGGTAAAATATGGTTGTGTAGTTCACTGCACATTTGAATATGTAGCAGATTTTGTACTGGTTAGCAAATGATGTTATTTTTGTATTAGACTTGCTTTACGTCTATTTTTCAGTGTTCAGGCGCCTCTATGGAACCAACGATATTCTCAGACGACATATTACTTACAGAACATATATCGCCAATTATTCAACGAATTGATAGGGGTGACATAATTATAGCTAAGTGTCCTACGAATCCCAAGCAACAGATATGCAAGAGAGTAGTTGGACTTCCGGGTGATAAAATAAGGACTGGTTTTGCTTCATATCAGTTGGTGCCTATTGGTCATGTATGGCTACAAGGTGACAATACTAATAACTCCTCGGATAGTAGAAGTTATGGCCCCGTTCCTCAGGGTCTAATAAGGAGCCGAGCCATTTGTAGGATTTGGCCATTGAAAAATGCATCTTTGTTGACAGATTAGTAATTACTACCATTGTATTTGTATATATTTATTTAAGAAATTGTGTTGAGTACTGCTTATCTTTTCTTTTCGTCAATTGATTTTTGAAGATGCTAATTTGTTGTCCATCATGAATATTATCAATTTGATAATATTCAGGTGCCCCCTTGAATAGTAATTAGTAGTAATACATGACATAAACACACCGCACATAGTAGACGACCCGCAAATCCAAAGTTGTCCGGATGGAGTTACACGTTTGAAAAAAGGCAGACAACCATCCATTACCTATCAGAATTTCCAATGCCATAGCTGGGGATTGAACCCAGTATGTGATAGACAGACAGTATATCTAGTCTAAGCATGCTCTCCATTAATACGCTTTAGCCCGCTGCAGTGATGCAAAATTTCAAATTTCATTTTGAAAGTTTCAATTTGAAATTTCTGAAAGTTTCACCGCACCCTTATAAATTTCTGAAATATCTGAATTTTATGAAAGTTTCAGATTAATCTGAAAATTACAATGTTTTCGAAACTTTCATGAAAGTTTCAGCCACAAAATCTGTATTTCCGTTGCGTTAAACGAAATTTGAATTTCGCGCACCTTTTTAGCTTGTTTTCAACCAATGAGGATTAAAGTCTGGTTTTGATATTTATTTTAGAGGTTAGGTTATAGGTTAGTTTAAAGTCGCGGGAAAGTGAAGAAACGCAGTTAAAAGTGTTAAAGTTAAAACCCATAAGTCAACAAAATAAAACCAAAAAATGTGACTTAAGGATTTTGTAATAAGTAAAACGTTTTTCAAAAATGCGTCGTGCATGAAACACCACCTAAACTGTTGTAATAAAATTTCAGCTACCATAATAGCAAATATTAGAAATTAATTCTCTACTTTGATAATAGAATGCAATAAACTCTATCATCTGTATCCAGAGCTGCCGAATCTCCATCCACTTCTACCACGTCTGCGTCATTTCCGCCTGTATCTCCTACAGCAAAAATGAAGCAAGGACAACAGACTAAACCCACTGTAGTTTCAAAAGTGGGATTTATTTGTCATTATGCCTCGGAAGTTTAAAAAATTAAATTTCATCATTTCATGAAATATTTCAATGATATTTCACTTAACTTTCATAATATTAGGGAATTATTCAATTAAATTTCATAAAATGAAAGTTTCATTGAAATTTCACGATACTTATGTTTAATTTTATATTTCAGAAATTTCAGATGAATTTCGAAACTTTCACAAAAATGTCACAAATTTTAAGTGTCATGAAATTTTCATCATTTCATGAAATATTTCAATGAAATTTCAGATAACTTTCATAATATTAGAGAATTATTCAATTAAATTTCATAAAATGAAAGTTTCATTGAAATTTCACGAAAGTTTCACGATACTTATGTTCAATTTTATATTTCAGAAATTTCATAAATTTCAGATGAATTTCGAAACTTTCACAAAAATGTCATTGAAATTTCACAAATTTTAAGTTTCATGAAATTTTGCACCACTGGCCCGCTGTGATGTACGGCGTCGTTCATAGAATATCTAAAAAAAATATCTTTAGTATATAGTAATCTTTAACTTATTTTAACGTCAGCCTATTTCTGTGAATAAGGCCATTCACCGACACCAGGAAATAATGAGCTACCCCCAACCTGCAAATTTTGCAGAACCTCTTGTCTCGTCAGAGGAGGATTGACTTTTTACTTGCCTAACATATAATAGATAAGGGAAGGACTGCTTTACATTCCCTCTGAAAGATGGTATATCTACTATGAAATTCTCGCCTTAAATCTTATAGCTTCTTTGTATATACTGATACACAAGCCACTCGAAGATGGAATGAAATCGCTGTAGTTTCACTTATTGTTTATATATCTATATGGTCAAAGAAGGCTTAAGCTATAAAATCAAATCATTCCATCCAGGCAGCAACCAATGGTATAAGAAGATCATTTAAATTTGCATACCCTATATAGCATTGTAGGACTGAATCGACGACTGAATAAAAATATGGAACAAATTCTAACAGAAATATTTTTTTCTTATTGGTTGCTAACATTTTTCTAGCACAAGGAAAGTTGCAGAAATTGCAACGCCTTGCCTGTCTAGGGACTACAGGAGCAATGCGCTCGTGTCCCACAGCAGCTATGGAGGCAATGCTGGACTTACTCCCTCTGCATTTGCATGTGAGGAAGGAGGCAGCACTTAGTGCCTTAAGGCTGCATCAGGCACTTAAATTCAGACCAGGCGACCTGGTTGGTCACTTAAGAATTCTGGAGTCAATCCAATTCGAATCCATGACCAAACCCACTGACTCAATGCCAATCAAATATGACTTTGACTGCCCGTTTGATGTGCTGATTGAAAGCCGTCAAGCGGGCAGGGCCGGAGCATTGCGGTTGGAGAAAGAGTCACACATCTGGTACACAGACGGATCCAAGATGGATGAAGGGGTTGGTGTGGGCGTAGCAGGGCCTAAAGCCCAACCATCTTCCAAGCAGAAATTTATGCTATAGATCTATGCGCCCAGGAATGCCTAAATAGAGGCACTCGAAGGGCAAAGATCTATATACTTTCAGATAGTCAGGCAGCATTAAAGGCTCTCAGGTCATATACCTTTGAGTCAAAAATTGCCTGGGAATGCAGACAATCCCTGAAGCAACTGGCAAAAAACAACAAGGTTACCTTGATGTGGGTGCCAGGGCATGAGGGGATAGAAGGCAACGAATTAGCTGATAGCCTCGCAAGAAAAGGGGCTGAAGCCCCGTTTTTTGGACCCGAACCGTTCTGTGGCCTATCTAGGGGACACATAACGGAGGAGGTCCTAAAATGGGAAAAGGAACAAAAAGAGTCCTACTGGAGGAACACTCCAGGACAAAGAGAAGCAAAAAGGTTTATAACCTATTCTACAAAGAATGCCACAAGGCTTCTCGAACTGGAAAAGTCTGATTTAAGGCTGATCACAGGCCTTCTAACTGGCCATTGCCCCTTGAGATACCATCTCAAGAACATGGGCATGGCAGTAGACGACAAATGCAGATACTGTGAAGCTGCAACCGAAACTGCGGAACATATACTTTGTGAATGCAAGGTGTTAATCCGCATTAGGCTAAAGTACCTAGAACAGGCGGAATTAATGCCTGAAGACATAGGGAATTTAGCCCCCAGGAAAATCGCAAGCTTTGCAAAAAGTCTTGGAATCCTGGGTAACATCTAGATGCAGGGTAATTCACAAAAGACCTTTTAGGTCGAGGTGAAGAAAGGCCAACCCAGGGCCAAGCGACCCCTTAAACAATCTACAATCTACAACATTTTTCTAGTAAATATATTAGAAATATACATGGATATTCTTGCGCAAAGAAACAATTTATGTCTAAAATAATATATGACGAGATACATGTGACAGGGTTCCGAGCAACCTGGAAAACTGGAAATTGTCGGAATATTAAAGAGACAGGGAAAACTCAGGGATAACGGCTTTTTAAAAAATATATCAGGGAAAATTCAAGTTTTTTCAGGGATATTTTTGACCTTTATTAAATTTTGAAAAGCAAGTATAAAAGCAATTTATTACAGAGTCTGGATTAAGAAAGAAATTGTGATAAAATATATGTTCTGTCTGTTATATTTAACAGTACTCGTATTTTGACTAAGCGACAAACTTTTTTATTTTTGAAAATTTGTATATACATGCAGCGAGGCAATTGAAGCCAAGCTACAGGAGAAGTTTAAAAAAAAAATCAGATGGATAGCTCAATTAGATTTCAAGGTATGGCCATGTAAATTTAAGAAAACATGAATTTTCCAAACAGTCAATTTCTGAAGTTTCTTCGAAATAAAAAAGTCCTATACTACAGAAGAATATTTTATTAGTCCATTACAGGTCCCAGATAACCTACTCTCCAAGATCTACAAGGTCTCCTCTGATTCTACTCAAAAAAAAATAAAACGACACATTCCTAGGTCGATTTTGTTCCACTACACGTCCGAACCATTGCACTCGCAGAGATACACTGTTGTCACTGTTTTCTGTTTTATGACGTCAATTCCAATATGAGTATTTCCAAGATTTGCCCTTTCTCCCAGATATTAATCGGTGATTTAAATACTTTTCAGTTAGAAATTATGAAAACAAATTTGATGTTTAGTAACACTATATTAATATATATAAATAATTTAAAATATACGGCACCTGCAACAAGCCTATTGTTGTAGATTGTGGTTGCAGCCCTTCTCAACAGTTTCGAGGGCTCTTTACAACCAATGACATGATTTTGGTCTTTGCGTTCTATTTTCTACTAACTTCTATTTAGAGATTTTTGCACCCTGCACAACTTCTCAGTTTTCTTGAGCATCACATTGGCGTCATTTGGGATGGATACATCGATCAGCAAATAGGATTTTTCCTTTTGTTATGTACGATGATGTCGGGCTGATTCCTCCAAATTTCCCTGTCAGTTATAATCGGCATGTCCCACTTAAGTGTGTGTTTTTGGGGATATATTTATATCATTTTTGTGGTACTCGTATATCGTACTTGCAAGTGATTCATTGGAGACATCTGGTTACTGTGTTGTGTCATTGAGTGTAGGTACTCCGATGATACCAATGTAGTACGTCCTGCCACTATGTGACTGACATCATGTTCATTTGCCAGATCGCACATCCTATCCTTGCTGTTAACAGGCTGTTCCAGGATCATCCTCTGATGATATCTGTTGTTTAACACGTTGACTGCTATCTCGGTCTATATGACAGAGGTTTTTATGTTCTATGAGGCCAACTCGGTCCATAAGACTGAGTACTTATATTTGCTCTGTGGGCTGACTCGGTCTATAAGACCGAGTCATGTTTTTGGGATCTCTAGATCTTCTGGATCTTTTCGGAATCTCCCAGCGACTCGGTCCAGCACACTGCTATCTTTATAAATAGACCGAGATGGTGTAGTAAAGGACCGAGATCTTTTTTGACGTTTTTTTTTTTTTGGTTTTTTTTTTTTTTTGTGTGTGTCAATTCATAGTGTATTAGCTGATGATATTCATGGCCTGGGGGGATATTTTATTTGGTTAAACCATTGCTACCGGTTGCTAATGCTTGGGCCTGCGCTGCTGTTATTAAATTTTCCATTTCCCCCTTCAGCCTGAGCTATTCAACCACTTCGTAGACGCTTTTTTGTCAGCTACTGGTCAGTCGAGATCACAGAAAATTGTCTATGCATCGATTTTGTGCAGAGTCGTTCTGTTTTTCTCTTTTCGAAGCTGGTTCTTTTCCTTTTTTGTATCCTTGTCGATGGTTTCAGTTCCCAGGTATTCATTCTGAATATTGCGCACTTCCTTCTAGATGGAGTACAAGTTCTTGTCCTTACATTCTTTAACACTTTCGCTGCGCATGACTCTCATGAGAGCCAGTCAGTCGGCACAAGAAATTCTTAGCCGGGTGCACATGGCTCTCCTGAGAGTCAGTCCAAAAAACAAGGAATATGCTGCATATACAATTTTTATTGGCACTACTCGATTTCTGACACCCAATTATGCAATATTTTCGAAAAAAACCAATCAGAAAGGAAGGTGACCCACAGGTTCAACGGCCGCAGAGAAAGTGTTAAGTAACCATGTGAATTTGTCATTTCACTGTCGAATGTATGTGCTCAACCCCATCAGAGAGTCATAAGTAGATTCCAGCTCAATTAATCCACAGCTGCTGTCCTTCCTTTTAAGATTTCAGCCCATTAGCTTTATAGCAGAACTATCTTGAACCGAGACTAGACTAGTTGACGGTAGGTCACCAGACAACTGTAATGTGAATTTGCCATTTTTATTAGCCAATGAAAGGTCAGGAAATAGATTCCTATGAAAATCCAACGCTTCATTCTTAAAGTGAACCAACTTTACATAGATACTTTCATACTATTCATTTCATCTCTGACACACTTCTTAATGAAACTATTTTACTCCTGGAATAGGCTGAAACCTTCAGTGTGACACTGATGTCTTTGAAGTAGTGTTCACATACACTTGAATATTACACTCGACGCGCGTTTCGCCAACCATGTTGACATCATGGGGAGAAGATTAAAACTAAGGTACAACTAAAAATGTTCCTATTTTCATATGAAAATAATATCACGTTTGTGCGCATTCATCCAACCCTGTTATCTCGCTTTAACCAGGAAATTAGTCCTAAAAAATGCACTTCTATAAAATGCAAATTTAATTCTTCATTTTTGTCGTATCAGTACTATATACATAAAACCTACAGGGCTAGAAATAAAAGTTACTGTGTTTAAATTAGATCATTTTGCACCTATTGCACATGCAACCAGTAGTACAGCTAGTGTATTCCAAGTTGTATATGTACCGCGGATGAAAGTCAATTACATTGCGAAATTTGCACCAAAAAGTAGCAATATTCAGTTGAATACCATTAGAGATTCCATTTATCGTTTTTCTACAAGTTTTTTTTCAATTTTTTTTGTGGTAATTAGGTAGATGACAAGTTAAGACAATAATTACAATTGCAAGTAAAAGTTATCATTGCAAGCGACATTTTTATTTGGAACAGAACGCTACAATCATTTTGTGAAGAAATATTTTCAACAATTTGCAAGAACTTTAAATATACTCGAACAACGCTTGAAAAACGATTTAATTTTAGGTACATTTTGAATTGAAATGTAAGCAGTTGTTACTGGCAGCACTGCGCCTAGTGGGCATTTAATTTCGGCGTTGCCAAGTTTTCAACATATTTTGTATTATTTTCTACTTTCTACAATCAGTTTACAATAAAATTTAAAAAACGATTACTTGTAATTAGTACTGGTATTAGAGATATAGCAAAAAGGAATATGCAATAATATTTTCTTTCCTTGACAAACAATTACTGTTAATCGAAGTAAACACTAAAAAACAATTTCGTCTTATCACGTTATTAAAACACACCACAGATAGTAGACAACCCCCAAATCCAAAGCCAAGGCTGTCCGGAAGGGGGTTACACATTCGGAAAAACGCAGACATACATCCACACCCACCGGTGTTGTCAATACCGGGGCTGGGGGGTCGAACCCAGAGCGCGGTAGCGAGTCGATCAGCGTATTCGCCACTCAATACGCCTTAACCGATTGAGCTACCGTGCCGGTTAAGTCATACAGTGCGTGTAATTTCCGATTGGGCATGTACATTCACGTAGCACGTAGCACGAGAGATATGACAACCTAGCAACATCAAACTCGCCCGTTGGCGGCATAAATTAAAGAGTCGGCGCTAGACCGTTCTCAGTTATTTCATTTCAGCCAGCTGGCATACGCGATGTTGCAATTCTTACTCCCTATGCCCAGCCCGCCACTACACACACTGTATAATAGACACAGTAGGTCTGTTTCTGCAACAATCATGGACTATAGTCCATAGTCAGACATAACACGATTGGTTGAAAAAAATTCATGATTGGTCTGCTGACCACGTTAGACAGAGCTTATTGGCTGTGACTAGTTTGTGATTTTCTTGCAGAAATAAACCTATACCCTATACCGCGTGCAAAAGGAGTATACAGTGGAGGAATGTGAGTTGGGGCTAACAAGATAACCGCGCGCCAGCGACATAATGAGAGACTGGAAAAGTGGGCGTGGCAAATGCTACCAACAAATTCGACCTTGTCAACTAGTCCACCATGAGCATTACTTTAATTTAATAATGTTATGGAATTCACCAATTATTTAAAAATGTATAAAAGAGCATTTATTCTGTTTTTGAATCTAATTTCATTTATTAGTTGTACTTATACAGTAATTTTACTAATAGATTTGAGCTCAACTAATAACAGAACATCAATAAAAAACAATGTAATACTCTACAGTGCAACTAGGGCCAACAAATTCGACACCACCACTGCGTCCCTTGAGCGATTATTTTACAGTCAAAACAAACCGTACGTACTATGAATGGGGATTGCTCCTGTATCCTTTAAACCTCGTTGCCGCGCACAGTGCCATACGCATTCTAAAGAACCTGCCACACCACTTATAAGGTCTCCAACTTGCATCCCTCCACTGTCTATTCTTTTTGCACGTGGTATAATCAGGCCTGTAGCTAGGAGGGTCAGGACAGGCGACGCCCGTCCTGGAATAAGTTTCGCCCGACGGTGATCGTAATGGGGGCAATTTTAACTGTCTTTTTAATATTTTGAAAGAGATTGGGTATTCGGACTAAAAAGTTTTTTTTTGGATTTCCCTTATTAAAAAATTTTTCGGACAAAATAAAATTTTTTTGGATTTCTCCTCCCCCGCTTTTAAAAAAATTTTTCAGACAAAAAAAATTTTTTTGGATTTCTCCCCTCTCGCTCATCAAAAAATTTTTCGGACTTTTTTTACGGGCCCGTCCTGAAAAATTGTTTGCCCGGCCTGGAAGCACTTTCTAACTACAGGCTAGAAATAGTTTTATTACTGCAATGCAAATTAGGCTTTCTCAAATTATCTGCTTTCCTGTTAGTTCTACTCTAAAATTAGGTTTCGCCAATATTTTAGGGAATAAAAAAGGTACAACTTTTATTTAAACTATTTTTGTCTATTGTTAAAGACTTTTTTCTACTACCGTCTGTATATAAGTGTCCTTTGCAACCGTAGTAACACACGCGATAACGAAAGTAAACGTTCGAGTTACCTGGTCGCTAAGGCGGTGCTAGCTACGAAAGTAGAACTTTCGTGCCAGGACAGACAAATTAAAAAAAAAAAACAAATTTTAACGCCCCCATCTTGGGAAATACAGCGTTCTCGTCCCACCTTCTAGCGGCTTGTATATCAGTGTATACGCGGAAGTTACGTAATTTCAGACGAGGATTACGTAGTGGATATACCATCCTTCGGAGGGGATGTAAAGCAGGCGGTCCCTTGTCTATTAAATTAGACAAGTAAAAGATCCCTACTCTTCATAAGGGAAGAGGTTCGGCAAAATTTCCAGGTTGTGGGTAGCTCGTCTCCTGGCGTCGGTGATAGGCCCTGGTAGCGGAAATAGGCCGACATTAAATAGTAAAAAAAAAACCTTAATGACAGATAGTAATTGTTTAGATGGCATGGAATAGTATATTATATTACTAGGAGTAGAACGCACTCTTTTTTTGTGTTGAGCCCAGCAAACTGGGCGAAACACAAAAAAAGGCGTTCTACTCCGTGTAATATATACTATTTTTTCTTCAAGCGTATTAAAATGCAAAAATTCATTTATTTATCATAAATGTACAAATATTCAAACTACAGTCTTACATGTTGACACAATATGACAAGTGGCTAGTGGATAGCGCGCCACCGGTGGCTTTCGGTATTAACATTATGTTACTAGTAAAACAATACCCACTGCGGTGGCGCTTTCGGAACTAACATTATGTTACTAGTAAAACAATGTCCGCTACGGTGGCGTTCGGTACTAACATTTTGTTACTAGTAAAACAATGTCCTACTTCTACTTCTGTTTTTGGTGACATAATTTAAACATTTTAATACGCTTGAAGAAAAACAATTTTCGCAGTCTGTCTACTAAACTGTAAAATTTATTAAAAACGTCAAATAATTTCATGAAATAATTTTAAATTTCGGTAGTAGAAAGAATATAATACATTACACTATGCGAAAGCCCTTTTAGGTGTTCGGTGGTTTTTTAAAGGTCTCGGCTTCAAAACGACCAATTGTAGGAAAAATTATATAAATCTAAGACTTGGTAGCACGAAAATAACTTTTATTTTTTCTCTGAATATCAGTACAAGTTTTATATATTTTCTGCTTTCAAATTTAATATTATTTTTGTTAAGAATAATAATAACATTACGGTCTCTCGACGCCAGAGGCCTCAGGGACCCCAAAACTGGTAAGTCGAGGGCCCACCGGGAAATTTCCCGATTTCCCGGTGGTACAATTCGACGCTGGTCAACACAACAATTTTTCTTTACTGGTAATGCTTTGATTTACACTCGTCCAACTGGGTGAAAATTTGTGAGTAAAATTTACAGCAAATCGAAAATTTCGTAGTTCTTCAAACTTCGAGCTGCTGTAATATTAAAACAGTTGACCTTGGAGGAAAATTGTTTAGATACATTTTTAGCAAATTTTATAATCTACAATATTGATAAAAAGTAATTACTACATATAGAAACAACGGGGACAGAGATAATTGCAGAAATCTACAGCTAAGTCTAAATTTTCACCTTTCTAGCCGCTGTAAATTGAAAAATGGAGAAAAATAGTTTATATAAAATTTGTAGCTATTTTCATTCCCTAAAATAATGTATCCTGTATTCTAATTTGTAATACTGACGGCACTACAATGAGTCGTTTGAAATAAGTACACGGTACCAACATTTCACCACCGTCTAACCTCGTAGCTTGGCCGCTGTTTCAAGAGGATTCCAGGAAGAGCTTTACATATCTTCCTTGCCAGTCTCCCCCACACCAAATCATGGACGCCGGTACAAAATTCACTGGCGGGCAACCCTTTTATTGTACAGAACCGGAAAGTGTTAGTTTTGGTATGGCAATAAGAGAAAGCGAGAGCGAAGCAAGCAATCATGTGTAAATTCTTGATGGGGCATGTCACTCTTTACCTCTGCTAGAGTACTGGTAGACGTCTTTATTGTGGGCGGTAGATTAAATCGTTGAAACTAGTGCAATACCAAAACAAACACATTCTAATTCTGTATATGTAAACTTGTACCCAAATTTTAATTAGTTTAATATTTTTGCATTACGTTTCCTAGTCTAGCCGGGTCCTCTAGTATACCCCCCCCCCCATGAGAATCCTGTTCCTTGGACCGATTTAACCCATCCTGATCTAAAAAATTACTCCTATTTTGTATTATCTGCTAAACAATTACTTTTTTTACATGTATGCAAAACTATCTACATAAAGTCCTGTCGTTTTTTAATGGCGAAGTGAACAATAAAAGAGTAATAGGCCATATAACCTTTTACCTGCTTCCACTTACAAGAACAAGAGAGAATAGCAATCTGCTTGAACCACGCCCCAGTTCGCCATCCTAAAACTACTGAAATTTAGTCTAAAGTAATAATCAAGTCAGTGATTTCCATGCCAGTGCTTAAATCTGGCAACACTGCTTGTAGAACTTGTTTGTTGGTTCCTGGTCCAGCCTCCGGCGAAGGCACAGATCAAACAAACCAGATGTTTCACTTATGACGTTTCATGGTTTAGATAATAAATCAACTCCTGGAAGGTACGAATTTGTGTAGTGATCTGCGCATATACCAAGCAGTCTTAACCAGCGAGTATAGACACAGGAGTGAGGTGATGACACGTAACAATAATTAAAAGTCACCTAATAAATACTCAAAAAAACCACTTAAATGTATAACAATAAGAACTCTAAGCTTCAATAGAATACACTGCATTCCAAAATAATCAATATCACTGTTGTAGCTGATGACGACTTCCATCTCTGAGATTTCAGTAATAAAGACTCTCTCCTGTGACATTGTACTCGCTGGTCTTAACTTCCATGTCAACCGCTAGGTTGCTCTGTTTATGACTTCTGCGCAGAATCCTGGAAGGTAAACGTCACACGACAAAAAATGAAACTGGTTACATAGGGAATTAAGTGAAACATCTGGTTTGTTTGATCTGTGGCGAAGGCACCGCAGATTGCCGAGGTCCGAAGTTGACAGTGCTGTCATATTACGCTGCGGTGTAAGCTGGTGTGGGCTGACTTTCAGCTTGTCCTACCAAACAACAAAGGTAGACAAACGAAATTCTGAGAAACCGGCATTGTGTTTATTGAAAGTGAGATAAATAATATTACGTAGAATTGTTTTGCGATAGAGGAAATGATCTATGTATAGCCGGTGCAAAAGTGAAAAAGTCAGTTCTGTTTGGAGGACGGTTAAGTGACCGAGTCGTTGGAGTTTATAAGGGCGCTTTTATTCCAAATTTCACGATGTTGACCAGCAAGATGAAGCACTACTTACACTGTCTTCTCTTTTTAAGTGTTATATTAATTTTCGAGATTTTCGCCGGAGGGATAAAAATATTTAACATCGGAGCTTTCGTACCGGCGACAGAAATCAACCCTTGGGTGCAGTACGGTATCGTCGGAGCTACGATTTTGTACATATTAAGGTTAATCACCTTCCTCCCGCTACCCCAAGTGCTGTTTAATTTTGTCGGGTTGACTTTCTACAATGCATTCCCCGATAAAGTCGTTCTGAAGGGCTCGCCTCTTCTCGCGCCATTCATTTGCATCAGGGTGGTAACGCGGGGTGACTTTCCTCAGCTAGTGAAAAACAATGTCAACAGAAACATGAACAAGTGTCTAGATGCCGGTTTAGAGAATTTTTTAATTGAAGTTGTCTCTGATAAACCAATAGGACTCGATCAACACCGCAGAATTCGCGAGGTAGTTGTACCTGCGGACTATCGAACGAAATCCGGGGCTTTGTTCAAAGCACGTGCATTACAGTATTGTTTAGAAGATAAAGTAAACATTCTTAGTGATAATGACTGGTTGGTGCACCTAGACGAAGAGACCTTGCTGACGGAAAATTCGGTCAGAGGTATTTTAAATTTCGTCATGGATGGCAAGCACCACTTTGGACAAGGCCTGATTACATACGCTAATGAGGAGGTAGTGAACTGGATAACAACGTTAGCCGACAGTTTTCGTGTCACAGACGACATGGGGAAGTTGAAGCTGCAGTTTTTGATGTTCCACAAGCCGCTGTTCAGCTGGAAAGGCTCTTTTGTTGTAACACAGGTAAGTGTTGTGATGATATTCCCACAAAATGCTGCATTTATAAATAGTTTTGTTTACTATATGCTGGTATATTTATGTTTGAAAATAAAGACACATCATAGCTAGGTTCTTAATCATTCGTTCTGAAAAATGGACGAGCAAAAACCCATTCGTGCACAACAATAAAAACACACGTGAAAATTCCACAAAACGTTTAAAAAACATTTATTATTATACCGCATGACCTTGGCCAAGAATGGATTGGCATTCGTTTTCAACCTGTCTGCAATCTATTAAAAGTTTGTTCGATAACGATAACCTCACACACTGCAGTGGGTCTAATACGAATTATGTAAGAACTTTACGTAATTGGGTGTAATTAGCGTTATTCTACGTGCCTCTTTATATTTGTTATGGTCGTTCAAAGTCCAAAATACGTAATTGGAGAACGAATATGCGGGTGGTTTACTATAAAAAATAGATATGAAAACAGATGTTGCTTGTCACCTACTTTAATCTTGTGACATTTTTACAATTTAGTATTTATTGCTTACAAAGTCGAATTTGAGATTCATGACCAAGTTTACGAGTTGTAGCCAAAAGTTTGGAACGAGTCTGAAAAGTTGTTAAAGCTTCGATGAGTTGTAACTTTTATGTATTAAGTTGTACAGAAACATAAATTTCTATGAGAGTTCTGGAAAAAATCCTTACCTATCATAAATAAATATTTGGTCATTGTTAAGAACACCGACTTCTGGAATTTCTCCAATTTCTTTTGTATACTTAGATGTGTTCACAGACGTTATAGTAATCCGAGTGGTAATCGTATCTGATAGTTGAAATGTTCTGCTTATTTTGGAAAACCTAAAATGAGGGTAGAAGTATAGATATTGTCCTTGCCCTAAATAATTTTATTTAGGGCAAGGACAATAATTTTTTTCAAAAATAGCCCTATTGTGGTGGAGGGGGGGTACTTTTCCAAAATAAGCACAACATTTCAACTATCAGAAACGATTACTAATATTACTATAACGTCTATGAACTAACTTTTCCCTCAAAGTTAATGGTTTACTCCCTGTTGATTTCGAATAGTTTTAACAGTCATTAGTTACCCAACAAATCCTCAACAGTGTTTCCGGTTGCCGCACAAACGAAAGATTCAATTAATCCCAAACAAAATAACCCAAGGGATTCAGATCCGGTGAACGAGCCAGCCAGGCTACTGGCCCGCTTCGACCAATCTACTTCTTAAAATCTCGATGTTTCATGACATTCTATCTGGGCCTGTTCGAACACGAAAAATTTTCAATTTTTTGCTTCTCTTCTCAACTCCTTGGCCAGGGTAGGAATCCTTTTTATAGTAAGCCTAAAATTTTCTAACTACGTTTACATACGTCATAAATTTTTAGGGGAAAATATATATAACTAAACTTTAACATTTTTTTCACGTTTATATTGCTTAAAAAAAAATCGGGTCTCTTCTTTTAATCTAAAGAACTCATTTTTGAATTAAAAAAAAATTGCCGAAATTCCCCATTGTCAGCTTTGCTATCGAAATTTTCTTTTTACTCGAATTTGGGTAATTGTCATTGCTCCAAAGAAAAAAAAATTATGATTTACCTGGTTAATATATTTTAGGGGAAATGATCTCGTAAACAGTAACGAGATATGAGTGAAAATACTAGTCCAGGCTAGACCTAATTTAAATAAACTCACATTTTTATTGGGTAATTAAGGAATGCGTTTAAGTATAGAAATTGAATGAATTAGTGTCTGGTCATTATGTAAGTACACACTTAAAATGTACGTCATAATTCTAATTGAAATCCGATGTTTTCTACTAGGCGATCGGGGAAAAACTTTCGTTTGGTTCTTAGAAAGATTTGGTTATTTATTAGGTGTACAAGTAGAGGTCGTCTAAAGTCGAGTTTCGATGGAAATTACAGAAATATCATTGGCTATTATGTAAATATAAATATCAAGCGAAACGTATATATGCTAAATTCATTATTTCCGAGATTTGTTCTTAATTTGATCAAGGACTGAGAGTCAACAATGCATTATAAGCATAGATGTAAGTTGCAAAATGAGGATGCAACTGTAATAAATGGCGGCTTGTCAGTGTCTAAAATATGTTCTCATTCTGCCAGATTTTGTTGTTGACAATTTGTACTTGATATTGACGCCAATAATACCTCGAATATGAAATAGCCCTTACCTTGGCCCTTACCCAGGGATCCTAGTAACCTGAAAAACCTGGAGTTACCGGGAATTTAAGTCAGGGAAAATGTTTTTTTCTGAAATCGATCGGCAATGTCTACATTTTCGGCGCGATTTCAGATCGAAAAATGCACAATTCCAGTAATTTAGTCCGTTGCTAAGAAACTATCACAAAACAGACCGGAAAAGATCAGTTGCCAAGCAACGATCAACAAAACCGTACGGGAATGTTACTTTCCCGGCCTAGGCCGGGAAAGTAACATTCCCGTACGGTTTTTTATGTATATTTTAGACAGTAATTAAATACACGCATACAAACCAACTCACATTAAAATTGCATTTATTAGTAAGCAGTTAGATTGTAATGAAGAAATGTTATGCATTAATACAAATTCCTTAATTTGTAATAATATTGATTGTGATTTCAGAAAAAATAGTATGTGTACTTCGGTATGAAAGCACATTCCCGGACTTCGATGCTTGTTGGCATCGTCGTCCGGGAATGTATTGCTTTCACACCTAAATACACAATATACTATTTTTTTAAATATCCGGGAAAATTCAAATTTTGTCAGGGAAATATTTTTGACCTTTATTAAATTCGGAAAAGCAAATACGAAAACGATTTATTTAGAGAAATGTCTGAATTAAGAAATTGCAATAAAATATCTGTTCTGTCTGCTACATTTTACTTCTTTTGTGTTATTCAGAGTAAAATGTTACCAGAATTAAGAGTTCATGTTCTATTTAATTGAGCTCGTTTTTTAAATAAAAAATAATAGCACTGATCTCAGTAATTTACTGTCTGCAAAAAATATATTTTAACGATAAGATTAACCCTTTCTGTACCGGACATGAAATGGCGATGCATGTTATTAGGACCCCTGCCGAATATATGCGCCAGGTATAAAAAATAGAACATATGCAGAAAATTCACTTATTTATAATAATATTTTATTATATTAAAGTATTTGTAGTGTATTATGTTAAAAAGTATATATTTAAAAGGTTTGTTTTGTTTGGTGCACTTCAAAACTAGGCTGTACACACAGACCGAAATTACACTTTGTACACATGTACCTAGACTCTATTCTGTTTTTTGCCTGAAGCTTGCCTTGGCTACAAACAGTACATCTTCGAACCTTATTACTGGATACCAGGGCGGGAAAATGTCGGCCTATAAGCTTCTCAGGATTTTTGGTCATAGGTTTTACTCGGCTTTGGTTAGACTGTGGTATTTTGTACTTGAAATTAGACAAAGAAATCGATAGGCAAAAGTTTTCTCACTCACTAAAACTTACCGCTTAATCTCTTCCTGCATTTTGTGTTTGGTACAGTGCATGTGCGTTGAGCATGGCTAGGTCTACCATATGAAAAAATAGCTTTCTGTACCATTTTACAATTTTTCTAACGCATTCTGTAGAGCTTATTTCAATCAAAATAACGAGATTCATGATGTCGAGTAAATTGGCCGTATTTATACGGCAGTGAGCCAGGTGGTCCTGTCTTAGGTACCGCATTTCTTCGGCATTGGGGCAACGGACACAACACGAAGCGACACAATTATCCGGCTGTGGTCCTACTCAAGGATATAAAACTTAATATCGTCACATATCTACGACAACGGTCTAAATATACCATATAAACCTGAACACATATATACGGCAGTGGTCCTGAGGGACCAATTAGGTATTGACTAAAATATACGGCGATGGTACGGAAAGGGTTAAAAAAATTACCATTTCTTTTATTTACTTTAGAAATGTTTTTTTAACCACTAGTAATTAAATTAATAGCGGTTAATTTAATTTCATTAAACACTTAATTCATCACCTCGTTCATTATACCGTTTTATTATTTTTACTTAAAACTAGATAAATCGAACACATTGACAACACTGTATGATTGGAAGCGGCGGCCTTCTACGACTAAACTATACCAGAAGCGACACCGCACTTTTCTAAATTCACCGGTGGACGCACCGGGTGGACAACATACGAAGCTGATTGGCTATGCTTTTCAAAATAGCCAATCAAATAATGTTATTGCTTACCGGTGCGATCCACCGGTGAATTTAGAAATCTGCCCACATTGTTGTTCTTTCATTGGTAAATAGGAGCGACCTTCAACCATCCTTTTTGGTGGTATTTTAAGAGGAAAATTTAAAACAGCATAATGTCTGTTTTTCTGCTTGAGTAGCCGCTAACAACCTACCCGGTTCACTTTTTGTACCCATAACACGTATAGAACTACAATAATTATTAATTAAATTGCAAATTTGCGAGAAATAACCACGGCAAAAAAAATGTAGGTTGACAATTATACCACCAAGAAGATGGCTGCCTCAAACACAAGGCCAATTATTCAATTTGCGCGGGAAGTCAGAGTGTCGCTGTATAGTATAGGTCTTTTGTGGCAACGATGTATGAACATTTTCTTTGAACCACAGATGGCGACAGCGGAGGATTCCTTTTATGAAACAGACACCGGCTTTTTTAAAAAATTTTTATGTTTTATTATCAATACAATAAACATAATAAAAAGAGAGATGCAGGTTTGAAGATGACATTGAACTGTACTGACATACTGACCTACACAATAGTTTGTATATTATACCTGGCATGAAAATATCGGTTTTTTAGTAAATAATTAATTAATTTAAGTAAAACCGTTGGAGTAAAGATAAAAAACTAAAGATACAAAATTATAAGACTTTTTGCTTCTTTTGGGACAATATATTATGCAAAATATTTGTATGTACGTGTGTATACAGCGGTCACCCTGTATCGCCCGACTAGAGATATGTATTATCATCGTTCGGTACAATTTGCTTCATTTAAAATCATGTTGAGCTATATTTTTGTATTATTATACTATAGCTCTACGTGCGTGTTCACAACTTTAACTTCAGGCTTATCTTTGTCGAAATGTAATCGGACAAAACCTCATTAGGTTGAAAATAACCGTTATTAATCCGTAAACATATTTTTTTATCAAATAAACCCGCAATTAAAGAAAAACGTTTTCTGTCACATACAGATAGTGCTAATTAAATATTTGGCGGCCTCAAAATTTGATAACTAATGATTAATCCTGCATGTAATAGAGAATTAACCAAGTCGTGGATGCACGTCACGATAATCGGATAATCGTTCTTTAAATATTTGTCCCGAGATAAACTAAAAATTATGTGACTGTGAAGGGCTAAAGGTCACGATAGATGATTCACTGGTCGTACGGTGCGTCTACACTGCACTGCGGATGTCTGTTCATGATAATTTTTTGCTGTTTGTGTAAAGTCAACGGTGGCTATTAAATCGCCTATTGACGTATTAAATAACGTGGACGTGACTCATTTCGATAAACACTTCCTATAATCTGGTAATAATGCATACAGTAGCCGCAATGGAATTCTCGTGCTCGACCACACGAGGAGGTTTCCGCCAATGCAATATCTGAAGCTATTTTTTATTTATTTATTTTATTTTATTATATACGTTGTGTGCCAAATCGGGGTGCATGCATTCAGGCCCGGACTGGAAACCATTCTGTTACCGGACAACTTCTTTGACTGGCCCCAGCCCATTTTTGGGCTGCAACTATAATGAGTACTAAAAACAGCAAAATTTTATATTTTACCTAAGTATACATTTTGTATTATAAATGGCAAAAATATAAAATAGAAATGTATTTATTCATTATAGTCCGGGGTCCAAGCACTCCAAAATCAAGATGACCTGTTCCGACATGACGTACAAATGTTGATATAAGTAATGAAAAGAGCATTACTTGGGGTACTAGAAAACACTTGTCGGATTAATTTTTGCTCTTGCGCAACTTCAGAAATCACAAAAAAGATGGCGGATTGATAATTACAAAATTATGTTTATTCTCCGTTAAAATAAAAACTATGTAACCTACCGATCTGATTTTTGGTATGTATACTCAAAAGATATACGTGATTCTAACTAAGCTATTGGTATTTTTGAAAAGAATATTTTTTTTGGAAAAAAATAATTAAAATCAAAAGGTTGATATTTACGTTCTAAAAATTTCGATATGCGGACAACTATGTTAAATTTATGAAATTCTTATATACAATTGCTTACCAAATATAGTCCATATATTGAAAAAGTTTTTTTAAAAAGATCCTGTCGATAACGTATACAGTTTTTTGTTTATGATTTTTTTATGAGGCGCGTAATTATGCAGCATTAAAATAAAAATAGTCTACACGATAATTGGTACAGTGTAACAGTAAAAAGCACTATATTGTTCAATATAATTGCAAATTTGAATTACTTTATGTTATTAATACAACAAAACGAATGAAAGAAGTAGTCGGGCGTTGCCGATTGCGGCCACTCATTTAAAAAAATAATAATCGATACAAAGTGAATTGTGTGTTCGTGCAAAATGTTAATCAAATAGGTATTCGCAATTGGCCATGCCCGAGTACAACTTCTACTCGTTTTTATATTGTTTAAGAAATAAAACATTAGTGAAAAATATTTATTTTAGGTATTTAGCATATTTAATAGAAAGCAGAAAAGGGAGATATTTTAAATAAAACATTAATGTTGTATTTTATGTAATTTTTGTGTATAACTATTCTAACATTTTAGTCAGAATCACTATCATTATAAAATGATGCATATTGCTTTTTCCCTTAAAACGATTTTCAGGAAAAGCAGAACACGAGCACGCAACTGAATACCACTCACAAGAACATTTTGTGTCGCATTTTATTTTACAGTTGCACTTTTTAATTTAAGTTCAGATAAACTTTTTTTGTCGACATTATCGGTACCAGCTCCTGATTTCCAATTCTGCATCCAAAATTTTGTGCAAGAGGTAATTTGAATGACGGTTCACAACACTGTTTAAAAAAAAGTAATATTTGCAACATGTTGAAAAGCGTCTTCCGTCGGTGGGAGGGAGCGTAAATCACTTTTATTAAATTATTTTACCTTTTAATAATTTTAAAGCCTATACATATAATACATTTGTAAAGTTGACGTGTATGTACATTGAAAATATTTGCAAAAAACTGATGTGGGGGATGTAAGATGAGTAATGGAATACATTAAGACAGATTTTGGAATTTTTCTCTGTTTGTCTGCTTGTCTGTTTGAACGCGCATCACGCAGAAACTACTAAACCAATGAGGTTCATCTAAGCTTGGAGTAACATTTAGTTCTTATTTCATCGAAAGCGGCCTAGACTAAGCCAAGTTTTATGAAAATCGGTCTAGTAGAACAGGAGATACAGCTTGATCTCTACAATAAGCGTATTTGTGAGTTTTCTGAAATATTCCAGAATGGTGATTCTACCTCAAACGTCGTTTATAAAGAAGCTTTTTAGTCAATTTCAAAATTTCACCCACGCGAACGTAACCGCGGGCATAGCTAGTAAATAATAAATATGAACCGCAAACAATAATCAATCGATTTAAACAACCAAACACAAATAGTTTTTATAATGTTAAAATGTTAAGACAAATAACTTCACACTATATACATAAACATACCAGCTAATTCCACTGTAAACTGTTTTCATGCGCTTTATGAATTTTAGGAGAGCTGTCGCCTTTACTACATGCGCCGCATCATGCACCCATTTTAAAAATTCACAACTTGAATACTATATGCAATATCAACTTAGTTCTTGTCTTAAAAACATTTTCAATATATTGGGTGTGTTTGTTAGCATAGTTTATACACAAAAAATTTAAAATTGAAGTACTTGCTAGTATGTTGAAATTATTACAATATTTTATAGTTACAGATTTCATATTTTTTCCCAAAAAACTAAACATATTTAAACAGTGCCATCGAGCCTCATCCAAGCGCTTATGTCTTTAGTGTATACTATAAAAAAATTAGATGGATAGCACTTATAGTTTCTTTTACAGTACGTGTTATGTATTAAAAAACATTTTTTTAGGAATCATCATTTCGTCTCTTTTCTTATCATTTAAGAAGTTATGCAAGAGCTGATAAGAATCCGACAAGTCATTTCTGGTGTCTTATATAACCCTTTTTGCAAATCTGAAGTTGAAAAATGTACGTCATGTCGGAACAGGTTACTTGGAATTTAGAGCGATTTCATACTGTTGGACCTCAGACTATTAGCCATAAGAACAAAGCTATAAAATAATGTACCTAAAGTTTCGAACGTTCACTTGAACGAATTTCATATGAAAAAGAAAAACCGCTGCCCAAGGAATCACTACTTCCACATCCAGATTCTCTATCCAAGTCACTCACAATGAAAAAACTTGTATGTGAAAATAATTGTTTATGGAACTTTAATAATATAATATTTGAAATCCTCTACCCAAAAAACCCATAAAACGATACCCCACATCGGTAGTGGGGTGGGGGTGGTGATAGGGGGGTGGTAGTGGGGGGGTGGATGAAGTAAAAAAATATTTTGAGGTTTCTGGTTCCTGTACATGCACTAAATCACATTTTTTTTTTCATCCCCTTTAATAAGGAGGTGGGGGTGGTAATGGGGGTGGCTAATGCCAAAAATTTTTTTGAGACCTCAGCTTCTCTTGTATATACTAAATACCAATTTCATGGACTCTTACCTGCTTGATTTACCCATTTACCCCAAATTTACCCCAATTTACCCCCCAACCCTTCGACGGAACAAGATGAAAATATAATCTAGTTCTAGATCTCGTTAAAGTACATATGTGTACCAAATTTCAAGTCAATATCTCAAACGGTTCCAGAGTAAACGTGCGCACAAAAAAAAGTTACAGACAGACAGGACAGACCGACAGACAGAAATTTTTTTTTCGCTCAAACTTAAGATCTCGACGTTTCATGACATTTTAAGCCTATTTGGACAATAAAAATTTTTAAAAATTTTTTTGTCGTTACTATACTTCCACTGGACGTGGAAGTTAAATGAATAAAAAGTACACTTCGATTTAGATGTGGATATTATTGTCAGCAAATGTGGCAATGAAGTGTTTACGTCTAAATCGGTGTATGGTTTTTATTAATTTTTCTTTTTAACGTGCTTTTATTAGGCCGATCTGTATGTAAATTTAACAATTCAAAATGGTGACGTCAAAATGGCGGATAAGTTTTGTGATTTATGGTCTGATTCATATGAAAATCGATATCTGGGGATTTTCGAGGTCACAGATTATAAATATTTAGTCGAATTCTTTACATAACTGTCGAAAGTGCTAAAATTATCTCCATAAATATATAAGACTAAAAAGTAAAAAAACAAAATAATTGTTTAAAAAACTAAAAGAACACGTTTTTATAAATACTGCACTAAAAAGCAAAAAATAATCATCGAACCTGTGGGGTGCTTTTCATTTAATCTAATGATGTCTTCAGCGTTTTAATTATTTATCGAACCTGTTCGAAATAGCGTTCGAAAAGGGCCTCACGCTTTTATACTTGAATATTATAGGTACTTAATTACAAACACGCCCAAGGAACAATTTAAAAGTCATTTGGACTTGAGGAGGTTTTAAGAAAGGTTAAGAAATAGTCTTGTGCTTTATTGATGTTGCAGTTAAGGCCTTTTAGGCTTCAAGTATACTTGCTCTTATATGGTAAGTTTTAAAGCATTCTGTAAGACCTATTATAAAGCTAATTTGCTTTAAATTATTCTTTATGGTTTTAACATATTTGCAATAAATGCATTTTAAATCCTTTTTAAAACTAGACATTTTCAATGCCTATTAGTACTTATTAAAGGCCAAAGACTCTTAAAACATCCTTGACAAATGTTGTGATGAAACCGTTATGAAGAAAAAAAGTCCTCTATAAATCTAAAAGGCAAATTTTAATTCCATAAAACACTTTATAAAACCTCAGTAAAACATTTATTATAAAAATAATAAACATTATGTCTGCCTGAAATGTCGTTGATGCATGTGTGTACACGTATATTTAGAACACATACGCGCGCGTCACACTGTCAAATTATTTTGAGGACAAGTTTTAAGTTTTTTGTATCAAATGTCAACGCGGTTCGTCTTGGAGGCGGTTCTTTTAAATGCCAAATGTTTTATTACAGCTTTTGTCAAATCCATGTGATCTTCGCCAAGTGCATTTGCATTTATGTAAGGAAGGGGTTATTTGTGATAGTATACAAAAAGACTAAAAGGACTTCATTTAGAGTAAATGTTCTAGGTCATTACCATTATTAGAATATATAGTTTAATGAGAGGACTGTAAAATGACAATTAGGTTTTTGGCCGGCCATGTTTTTCTTATTATATAAAAAATATTCAAGGTCAATCTCACAATTATAATTATTAATAATTATCACTTTTTCTTTAGCAAATTAAGGTAGAATTACAAGAAACGACTGAAAATTACCGTGAGAAACGAGGAGCAGCCTACTTTTTAAAATTTGTTGATTACGCGTCTATGCAAATTTTGTATGGATATTAAAATGAGGCGCCCCTGTTTTTTGGGCCTTCCTTTTGTAGTTTTAACGATAAACTGCCATTGGTTTTAATTTTGTTGTCATACCTGATGTCTTTTTATTACCTTTTAAATCAGCCTTAGAGAGGTTATAGTGCCACTCTACGCTTTATAAATTTCAAATTCCATTTTATCTTCAATAAGTCTGATGGTGTGTTTGCTTAAATCAGTTTAGAAAAAATAAATGCAATAAAATTATTTGGATTCCTTCGTGGACATTCTTATAGCTTCTCAGTTCTAATATGGACTTATAAGAGTTTAAAAAACCAGTTTTAAGGTAGCCTTCTAGGTGTTTTCTATAAATGTAGGAAGCTAATAAAAAAGGTTCCGACAGCTTTAAAATAGGTTTTAAGAAAAGTTTTAAAACGACCCGAACAAGGTTTCAAGAACGAATTCATTTAAAATTCGTTCAAGTGAACGTTCGAAACTTCAGGTAAGTACATACCGTGCGTGTAATTTCCCATTAGGCATGTACATTCACGTAGCGCGATAGATATGACAACATAGCTGCCGTAAATTCCTCCGTCGAGCGGAGCTGCGGAGCACTGAGCTCTGTTATTTCATTTCAGCCAGCTGGCACGCGCGATGTTGTAATTTTACTCCCTATGCCTAGCGTTCCGCTACACGCACGGTATAAAATAAATAATAATAAAATAAATCAAAATATCTTCACATTATGCAAGTCAAATACAACGTGATCTACCAGGACATGCGGAAAATTTAACAGTAGGTTGTCTCCACCAAAATGAGTAAAAAAATGAAAAATTTTTAAAAAAATGGCCAAAAAAATTACCTTATTTTTTTTGTAGGAATGCGCCGCCAATGACTTCAACTAATCTAACGTAACGCGGTACAACCATATCACTTTATCAGACTTGGGATTGACACTACTGACAGCAAAGCTCGATAATAAGATAGAAGTGACTTCTGGTTTTAATCAAATCACACTACAAAAATACCGAAATAAATCGAAATAAATCGAAGACGTTGATCTTATGCTGAAATGAAAAGCAGATATACGAGATATTTAGTTAAACCGGTCAATGACACGACCGGAAGCAAAAAACGCGGCTGTCTAGGGGTCTACACACGATCCAGTGGCACGAAGCCAGCCTTGTCCGCATGCTTTGAACTCATTGGTAAAAGTGAATTGGTCCGCTGGAATTCCAATTATCTTCAAAGCGTACCAACAATGTTGACTACCTGCCGCTCGATCGTGTGTAGACCTCTTTTTTTGATCTCGCCGGCCGGCTCACTTTTTATGCCAATTAAGGAAATGTAAACAACTCGAATACGTTATTTCTCCAGTAAGTTCGTCGACCTCTTCAGAATTAGGTCAGGACTTACTCAACATCAGTAGTGTACCTTCGCAAATTGACTAATAATTTAATATACTAAATTACCTCAGAATCCTCTAAAATTTTGCAGGGGCTTTCCCACATCGAAGACTAGCACACCATTTTATTTTCCGCATTTCTTGGTAGATCACGTTGTATAAGTAAGATTTTTTTTCTTAAAACCGGAGCTATTGCTGCTATGCTCTTAATAATATCGAAATTTTTCGGTTTGTTTAAAAGTGTCTTTTCTACAGACATTAACATTGAACTTCCAACTCTAGTTTTTATAATTTTTAATTTCGAAAATCCAGTTCACATGAAACTCGAGTGATGAAAAAGTTAGAACTAAGTTAGGTATATGTACCGTTGAATGAGAAGTCTTATTACGCCTTGAACAGATTCGAAGGTGCCGAGCAATACAGATTATATTTAAGCAGCAAACTGTGACGGGAGTATAAACACTTTTTAACCGGTTTCATAAAATTTAAAAAACCGCTGGTCAAGGAATCACTTCACACACTATTTGCACTCTACTATGTGGAAATAATTGTTTATCGAACTTTAATAATATAATATTTGAAATCGTCGATCCCAAAAACTTATAAAACGATATGCCACATCAGTGGTGGAGGGTGGGGGTGGTAGTGGGTATGGATGAAATAAAAAAAATTGTTGAGGCCTTTGGCTTTTGCACACACAGTAAATCACAATTATATTTTTGTCATCCCTTTTAATAATTTGGTGGTAAGGGGGAGGGGGGTGGCTAATGTCAAAAGAATTTTTGAGACCTTAGCTTCCCTTATACAGGGTGTTCTATTTAATACCGCAACACACCGTTATTTTGGAACGCGTTGGCCCATTAAATTTTTTTTTTTTTTTTGAGATATAATACTGCTCGATGAGCTTTATTGTTTTGAAAAATTTGTAATTTTCATATTTTTAAGGCCTACTAAGCTCCTCTAAATGGGTCGATATTTCGAGATCGACTATTAGGCAATTTTTTATCGGCGAATTAATAGCGTATTCGATTCGCAGTTGTCTCAAATACCTCTACACAAGATTTTAGCTCGATGCCTCATATAGAGGGTTTGTTATTCAATAGCCAAATTTAAAATTTCTCACTTTTCGACTGGCCCTGTATAAAAGTCGGTTAAGTTTACTAAAAAGGTAAAGTAGTCATTCGACTTAAGGAACATCAGACACTAAATGAGGAAGAAAAAAGAAAATTCTTTAAATAAATAATGCTTCTATACATTATTCGGTAGCTGTACGTAGGTGCCTTAATGAAAATTTGTCAAACAAATGGATTGGACTGAATAGCTTTTCTTTTTCCTTTTCTTTTTCTTCCTTATTTGGTATCTGATGTTAAAGTTCACAGTTCAGTTTTGCAGTTTCTGCGAGGTCGGCGTATTGTTTATTTAAACAATTTAATTTTTTAGACCTTCCATTGGTTTTCTTTGAATATCTCGAAATCTGTAAGTCCTATGGAAAATAACAAAAAAAGAAGGAAAATTTTTGTTATGAGCTGTACAATAAAAGTACACAAACTATAATTCATTCTAAATGGTTATTATTATTAAAAAAAACTGAACATTGGAAAATTATGCGTTTCTAAACAAATCACTGTTTTTTTCAAAAATAATGGATAATATTCAATGATGTTTGCGAAATCCTAGACTATAAGAATCTAATTTTGTTTGTTATGTATGTTCTTACTTCGAAGCAAATATTAATTCAAGCTGGCTATAATCCTTTGTTTCACAATAACAAACGAAATAGTACATTATCTTGCAAAGTACGTATTTTTTAGTCATTATTATAACAGTTTTTAATGAGTTGTAAATTACGTACATTAACAATTTACACGTATTACGACCTTCCTGTTTTACCGATAAAAATTTAGAATAACCTTGAGTAACTTTTTTTAAGGTCGTGCCATGCCATGGACCGTACGTCGCAACGAAAATATTCCGTAATTTTTTTTTGTTTTTTGCTGTGTTCGGTCTGATTGAATTGCAAATGAATTCTAATGAATTATATTTCTTTGATTACATAACGTTTTCAAGAAGACTTGCGTATTATGCAGATGAACACAATTGAACTGGAAACCTTGACAACACAACCATCTGCACGCGTTTCAAGCTTCTGACTTGAAGTGATTTTTTGTAAATTGTACTGTCTGTACCAAAAAATAAGAGGTTGATAAAAGTATGAGATGGTTTCATTTAGTTTTACACATATACTGTGTCCCAAATTGCATGCACTACTCTATAAGTTATTATTAGAGATAGAAAAACGGTTAAATGAGGACATTTTTTAAAGAATTTTATGACTATTTCGAATGCCTTTTTAAAGAACAATGTTAAATTTGCCTATTCCAATAAAAGTGTAGAATAGTATATTGTTTCATTACGAGTAAAAGTGATACTGTTGTGATGAGTTTGTAGGTTTGCCGGACAAACGAAGTGCAGGGTGTCCACTGAGGCCATTTAAAGCGATTTTAGTCACTTTTTTCTTTTTAAGTAACTTAAAGTCACTTTTTTGACAAATAGGGTCACTATAGGCAGAGCTGGGCGAGTACACGGATACTTTACTCGTATTTTGTACTCGAGTACTAAAAGTACTCTTTTTTAATTATTCGTAAGTACTTTTTGGTTTAGAGGACTTAATACTCGTATTTTCAGCACATTAAAAATTACTCGTACAAAGTATTCGTCATTGTTACTTTTCACGAGTACTCAACCCCCTCTATTTCTCTGGTACAGTAGTCTCAGAGATTTAGTTTACTTTAGTGTACAGTCATTAGTTTACCGCTCAGGGCTCAAGCACTAACTAGTCAACTGTCATCTGTCGTCAGCTCAGCAGTGTATATATCATATATAGTTGATATTATAACAGGGTGCCTCACTTTTTATTAGCATGCCTTAATTAGGTAAAAGACATAATTTTGAGAATAAAAGTGTCCATAATCATCGATCCTAAGATGCTTCGTTTCTGTGACACAGGGCATTATATTTGTAAATACATTTTTATTATTATTATTTTTTTAAATAACTGCTCGCAAAAAAATTCGTGATATTGCTGCGAATGACTTCTTTGAGAGCAAATAATTCAATACTGAAAACCATTGATTGCCTATTATTACCAATTGAGAAGATACAAAGATGGAGAGATATTTACTATTCATGAAACTTAAGAAAAAAATTATCGCCGAATTGAAATTTTGCAAATATTTTCAAAAAATATTAAACAGTATTCAATTTTATTTAGAAAATGCCCTTTTGTCAGAAATCGATAGGACGCATCGTTTTCAAGAAAAAGCGACAATACTTACTGATTAGCCTAGCCAAATCATGATTTTACATTGTCTTATTTATTATTTTATTTTATTTTATTTTATTTACTTTCGGGATAACATTGAATGCCATTTCATATTTTTTGAAAATGTGTGGAAAATGTCAACTCGGCGATCATTTTTTATTATTAAAATAAATCATAAATTCCCCTCTATTTTCACCACCAGAAATAATATACTTAATAGATAGGTGATGATTTTCAGTATTGAATTATTTGCTACGAAATACTAAGTCATTCGCAGCAATATCACAATTTTTTTATGAGCGATTATTTACAAAAATGATAATAAGGAGCAACGTTTGAAGAGACTTTTATTTCAAAATGAGGTCTTCTATGAAGTTCTGCTAATAAAAAGTGAGATGTCCTATGCCTATGTTATAAATAATGTTTTTATTTTCTGTGAACCATAATGCTTAATGGTTATTTCGTTAAATTTGTTTTATTAAATAAAAGGTTTTATTTTATTTTAAACTTGACTGAGTGTCTTTTTATCTGTTCTTATATATAGTTAAAAAGTTCTATCTAAAGACTATGAAGAGAAAATATTAACTTATTTTAATGGTATGGGTACTCGTACTCGTTACTCGAATTTATGATGGTTTTGCGAGTATTACTCGTACTTATACTTTCTTATTAATAAAATACTTACGAGTATTGTACTCATAAGTAAAATGAATCGGGTACTCGTACTCGAATTTTTGCAAGTACTTTTTTTTGATACTCGGCACAGCTCTGACTATAGGTCACTTTTTACAAAGAAAATTAATGTTTTTCGAGTTTTGAGTTTTGACTGATTGTTATATATTTTAATTACTGAAGATAAAAGCCAAATGAATCTTATGCAAAATTAAATGTAATTAATTACATTAGACAATATGAAAACAAAGCATATTTGGTACCTATAACAACTGATCTACTGTCCAAAGCCAAGGGAGCCCCCAAAAAAACTTACTGAAAACGAAAAAATAAAAAAGATGGCAGAAAGAGAAAAAATTGAAATGGCAGAAAAACAGTGTAAAACTGTGAAAAATTTAGAGGCTAGAGCCAAAGAAAAGAGAAAGAGATTAAAGAAAAAGCCACAGGCCCGCAGATAGTTTATTTCAAGAGGCATCATCTAAACTTCAAAAGTCACTGAATAAGGAGGATATTAAAGGTGCGCGAGTAGTCAAGGAGTTCTTGGATGCTTACCACGTGATAAGAACCGAAGAAAAATATAAAATTAAGGAAGTGGATGATGTAACTGACAAAACTGATAAAAGGAAAAGTTCTTTGTTAACTACATTTTTACCAAAGAAGCCAAGACTTGAATAGATTATAGTTATCTTTTATTATTATTGTGTTACTAATATATTACTTCCACATCCAGTGGAAGTATAGTAACGACAAAAAAATTTAAAAAAAATTTTATTGTTCAAATAGGCTTAGAATGTCATGAAACGTCGAGATTTTAAGTTTGAGCGAAAAAAAATTTCTGTCTGTCGGTCTGTCTGTCTGTCTGTAACTTTTTTTTGTGCGCACGTTTACTCAGGAACCGTTTGAGATATTGACTTGAAATTTGGTACACGTATGTACTTTAACGAGATCTAGAACTAGATTATATTTTCATCTTGTTCCGTCGAAGGGTTGGGGGGTAAATTAGGGTAAATTTGGGGTAAATAGGTAAATCAAGCAGGTAAGAGTCCATAAAATTGGTATTTAGTATATATAAGAGAAGCTAAGGTCTCAAAAAAAAATTTGACAGCCACCCCCATTACCACCCCCACCTCATTATTAAAGGGGATGAAAAAAAAATGTGATTTAGTGTGTGTACAAGAACCAGAAACCTCAAAATATTTTTTTACTTCATTCACGCCCCACTACCACCCCCTATCGCCACCCCCGCCCCACTACCGATGTGGGTGGGGTATCGTTTTATGGGTTTTTGGGGTAGAGGATTTCAAATATTATATTATTAAAGTTCCATAAATAATTATTTCCACATACAAAATTTTTTCGTTGTGAGTGACTTAGATAGAAAATCTGGATGTGGAAGTAGTGATTCCTTGGGCAGCGGTTTTTTTTATTATTACTTATTTATTACTTAGCGATAACAATGCATTTGTTTCTTTTCCTTTTATAGAAACTATATTGTTTGTTTTTCTTTGAGAATTGTTTTTTTTTTAAGTTTTAAGTTTAAGTTATATTCGTTCTGGAAACAAAAATAATTTCTTATTACTAACCACATATGGGCCGGCTAAGTGAACTAGTTTTATGGAAAAATTGATATGAAATTCTATCAAAATGTAAAATACATTATGTTCTATTCGAATGTGTCAATATCTCAAAATGGCCGAAAATTCGCATACGACCTTATCATTTTGGTAGTATGTTATTATTTTTTGTATTACTAATATATTTTTTTTATTATAACTAGACTTATAGACTATATTGTTTGTTTTTTTTTGAGATTGTTTTTTGTAGTTAATTTGTTAACATATTGTTCTGAAAATATAATACTTCAATTAAAAATATTGGATGTCTATGTAATATTGTTCTGATTGCTTATAGATCTTTTCCTGTGTTTGAATATGACCAAATTTTGTTTTGAAGTCACTTAAATGTCACTTTTTACTTTTAAGTGGGTCACTTTTGATCACTTTTTTAAAAGTTATTGAGTCACTCGATAACTTTTTTTTTTTTCAAAAAACCGCTGGAAACCCTGGAAGTGAGTCCAGCAATTACAGGCGATCACAACAAGAGACTTTTACTCCGAATAAAACTTTTTTTTTCAAACGTCGATTAGCTATAAAAAAAATAAAGATAAAAACCTCGAATTTCCGGTGCCACTGAATTGCGCTCACATCCTTAATGAACTACTAATTGACACTCAAACTGCGCTCACTTTGGTTCAGTGTTATAGATTTCACATTTTCAAGACATGTAAATTTTCATTTTTAGTTAAGATAACACAATTTTTCCAAATTTATCTCTTATGTAAAACTACGCTTCGTATAGTTATTGTTTATTGGTTGGATATATTTAAAAAAAAAAAAGTAAACATTAGACAGTCATAACAACTTAAAGATATTAAAGAACCCCGCACGTTTCTTCTGTAAAATAATGCCCGGTAGATTTGGTTGAAATTGAAATGTTATTTATGAAATCATCCTGAATAAAAGTCTCCATGGGAGCAAGACCGAAAAATGAATAATTTTTTAGTTATGGAGCTTTGAAGTTGTCTCTCCGTGGTATATCAAATTCGGAACGAATTATGATATGGCTGAAGAACAGCTCGAGTTTGGCACGAATTTTCAAAATTAGAAATCCAGCAAACTAATTAGCCTCCTCCCTAGATATGGACCACAATGCGAACCGGACTTACGAGTGAAAACTTTTTCTTTTTCAGTCTCAGTATAGACCTGCGTGTTAAGTACGTACGTACGTACTCGTTTTTGCAACATCATTGGATCCTAGATTTAAGAAATGCTCTTTGAAGATGATTTTTGACAAAATACTTGTAAAGAAATAAAACTAGAGATTATGAGGAACAATGGATATGTATATGATTCAGAGATTGTCGATGTTGGTAATTCGGATGACAGTGATGATTTCCATTGGCAAAAATTGCTAGACAATCTTCAATTAACGATAACGTCGATAACCAGAGTAATATTAATGATATTGCTCGTGACATGTTTTGGCACACTTATGAAGAGTTTACGGGTGTGGGAAATAAAATGAATAAATTAAGCCCGAGTGAAATTAGAAAGAAAGATTTATTAATTAACGTTGAAAATGGAATTCAAATATAGATAGAACTACCTCCGATTGAAAATATAAATGACATCCTTTAGCTTGGTGGACCAACAAGAAAGAAATGTTTCCCTTCCTGTATTAATTAGCTGCAATGTATCTAGCACCTCCACCAAGTAAAGTTTACAGCGAACAATGGTTTTTGCCGCTGGTAGCGTTTATGATTCTGCAAGAAGCCGATTAAATCCAGCTCGAGCAAGAAGTCTAACTTTATTACATCATTATTAACCTAAACTCAACTTTAAATATTAAATAATTAAATAAATATTAATATTATTAGGTTTTGACTTATTTTTAACTTTAAAAATAAAAAAAGAAAAGTATTTTTTGACCGACACCGATATCGCGCCGATATTACAATCTTTTATCGGCCGATACCGATAATCGGCCACAACGCCGATATGACCGATATATTGGTATCGGTGGATCCCCGTAAATAACTAACAATAGTTTGTAATCATAAATATGTAATTTGAAAGGAAATTTTATTTAGAACACTTTAACTTTTGTCATTTTTTTTTAAGATTAAGAGTAAAGGAAAATGAGCTGTTCTGGTCCCAAGATTGGGGGTGTTAAAGTAACACCTTCCTGAGTAAAGAAAACTACTATGGCTATTCTTGCTTAGTTTTCGTTTTTTGGATCTAACTCTACCACTGTCCTAAACAAATGACCTCAAACCAGAAATAATCTTTGACATGCTCGCATTGCTCGCCACTTTTTTGGATCGATAAGCTTGAGTTCAGCGAATTCCATAAACCTATAATTAAAATATTAAGTTCATATTACTCGGTAATCTATAAAAATATAAAATGACATCCCAAAATTTCAAGAGCAATTCAGATAAAAAAAATCAATTAATATTGTTGATTATTATATATGATAAGGAATACTTAGTGATTTTCCCTCTTAATAGTAGTATGTGTTTATTTATTAATAGAATATTTTAACCTCGTAAAAGTTACCGACAAAATACCAAATAAGTACGTTGAATTTCGCAAAGCCAAAAATGGATAGAAGGAGCATAAAATCAGAATCAGAAATGTAATATAAAGAGAAGGGAGATAATGCCTCTTAGATGAACTTTGTTAAACTTGCAAAAGTTGGAAATTTCAGATATAAGTTGGCAGTTTTTATTTCGGTGGAAAAATTTTTTTGGATTTTCTTCCTCTCGCTCATCAATTTTTATTACCGTGGGAATTTTTTTTTTTAGATCCTTTTATCCAGTTTAAATAAATGAAACAGGAAAATACTCGTAAAATATTGTACGTTACTGCGGTGAGGAAGGTTAAAATTAACATAATCTATAAAAGACTTCCGTACAATACACATATTCATGATTATAAAAAAAAGAGTTATGAATAAAACAATCAAAAACAATATACCTTTATATTAACAGATAAATTTCAATAAAACACTTCAGAAAAAAAAAGTTGAAAATTTATTATTAAGTAATCTAAACGTTTAATGATATACAGAATATTTTTAGATGTATAAATTAAGCGAAATCACATTTATATCAACCTTACAATATTTTAGCAAAACCTAATCCAAAGTTGTTATCAATAATTTTTCAATAGTCGCATATTATACTATTAATTCTTAAAATTTGCTCTAAAAGTAATAAAACTAACATAACCTAATTCATAAAATAATAATAATAATAATAATTCCAAGACCTGTATACAAAGCATATCGAATCTAAGATTTTCTAATGCATAAATACAATATCGGAAGGTCCTGGATTAGGTATTGCATAGTTTCAACGACTTAACCGACCGCCCACAATAAAGGCGTCTACCAGTGCTTTAGAAGAGGGGCAAATAGTGACACGCGCATCAAGAAAACTGCTATTAAAAATTTCAGTACCATTTATTCAAAGGAAGGATGTAGTTGGCTCTGTCCAGCATATGTAATATTATTAAGTGCTTTAATAACTGAAATTATTTAACCCGTTTTACTTTCAAAACGAGTCGAATAATTCTTTACATTTCCCGCAGACAGAGCTGCCCACGCACATGTGGTGGGGAAAGAAGGTGGCACGAGTAGGATATGTTATACGATAAAAAAGAATAGCCTAGTTGCTTCGCTCTCGCTTGCTCTTATTGCCGTACCTAATCAAAAGCTTGCCTATACTGTATAACTTCTATAATTAACATCATCTAGTGCATATAAAATAGTAATGTTGCAAACAATATTTTTCAATTTAAAAATGAATGCACCTAGGAATTTAAAGGTATTACAACCTAATGCACAAAGCAATTAAGAATTTTTACCTAACAAAACCTAACCCATAAATATAAACATTTTCAATCCTGTTTTTTGTTACTTTGTTGTAGATTTTTCAGTTATTGCTTTGGTTATTTTGTTCATTAGGTACTCTTTTTTTTTATAATTACGAATATGTATATTTTAGGGAATTTTTTAACCTTCTCCGCAATACTGTCTTAAAGTACAATATATTAAGTATTTTTCCCGTTTGATTTATTTAAGTCGGATATAATGCCGACTGTCAACAGATTTTTTTTCCAAAAAATGGTACTTTTCTCACACTGGCACTGTGGCGCCCGGATCGCCCCGGATTGCCTCGGTAAGGGACGAAAAATCGCCCTGCGACTTCGGAAAAATTCTTCATTATTAAAAACGTAAAATACAATAATAGGTAATTCATTATTATGTACCACGAACGCATAACGATCAGTACGTATTTTGATAACAGTAAACACCATGCTATTTTCACTGTACCTGTTGGGTTTCTTTTTGCGGTTTGACATCTGCGAGATGAGACATAGTTCAGGATTAGGCTAGGCGCGGAAAGATCACCACGTCATAGGCGTACTTGATATTTCTTTGCAATTTTAAAAATTTATTTTCTCGGTTATTTTTGGCATTTTGATAAATGAAAATTTTATGTATATCAGGAAGATGTGAGAATTCATAGATCTGAATATATGGATGTATTTTAAAAACACCCTGTATATAATGTCTGTATATAGTTAACACAAGATTTTTTTTGTATTTACCTTGTGCTTTACCTTTTGCGATACACTGTACTGTCCCAGGCCTTCATTTAAAATTCATTGTTATAATACCATTGAACTATAAAATTAAAAACAAATAAAAACATTTCAAGACGACAACTAGCTTTATAGGACAAACTGGACAACCTTGAATTTTGACTATAGAATTGCACATTTGGATGGAGCGTAAAATTGTGGATCCAGTGATGTAGCACCAAGGGCGTGCCCTCAATTTGTTATATTAACAATTATTTATCCTTATTGTACAATATGCATGGTCGATAAAAAGCATAATTTAAAAAAAAAATCTCGATTCCTAAAAAATCGTTCGTTTTGTTTGTTGACTTTACAAGAAGTCACATATGACGTGTAAAATGAATTTTTACATTTTTTAAAAATGTTTACTTATTTTGACAAAAATATGTAGATATACTTGTCCCGACTGGCAATTGGTTACCCTGACATTAGAATATTAACGTATTTGTCTGCACAGTACATTATTCAAATAGAAGTTGAAGAAAAATGCCGGAAACAAGTGAAACGCCCCGTATCTAGGCCGTGTATTTGCAAATTAATTTTCTAAATTTTAAATAGAATTTACATATTTCAGAACTTTAAAACAATTCCAATCAAAATTAAATATTTTACGATAACATAATTTCATGCATAATTTACTTAAATACAGAAATATTATTTTCTTTATAATATTATGTACAGTTTTAACGGGGTTTATTTTCGACGCAAAAGTTGAGGTTCTCACAAACGTATCGGCTAAAAGAATGTGTTACATAAACAGAAAGATCATCAACATAAACGATAGAAAGCCATATTCATTAAAGACTTAAGTTCGAGATTTCTTATTAATGGGTAATTTAGATAACCGAAGGGTTGGCCGAGAGTTAGATGCATACGTGACAAATATTGCGTAGATCGCGAAGCTCGCTTGGTATACTGTCCTTCTCACCCCTTCAGTTTGAGAATTTTTGTCTCTATTTTAAAATCCTATATAAGCGCGGTTCCGGGGAAACAAATGTGTCTATTATTGACCTGCTCTTCGAGAGTACACTTGCTGGCAGTATTAATTACTCCGGTATCTGCTTTTATTTAAGTACAGCCGTGCGGCCACCCCCAAAGGTGGTACGTAGTGCGACCATCGTCAGATGGTACGTATTTGCGGGCCGTCACTAGATGGTTGCGTAGTGCGGGCTATCCGTGGATAGTTTCGTATTTATACAGATTTTCTTACGAATCTGTGAAAGCTGAACGACGAGGCAGGGACCGTTGAAATAAAAAGGTTTATTGGCTTTTTCAATCTCCGCGCAGAGCGATGAGTGCTTTGAGTAGGTAATTCATTGTCTGTCCGAGTGTAACACTCTGGGGTTGCTCTTGGCTAGACCGTGAGGTGCCTGCTGTGGGTCACTCGCCCGTCCTACGGGAGAAGGCAAATGTTAGTTAACTTCGTTAGCACTGTGTACTTTCAAGTTCGCTCTTAAGATGGGCGACGCACACGACGTCGACGCTACTATGGGAGCTGGGGGAGATTTAACTGGAGACCTCGCAGTATATCAAACAATAAGTATAAAAAATTATTTAATCATATGCGACGCGTTGTCATTTTTGTTCTGCTCGTTAATTTAATATGAAATTAAACTCGAATTTTTATTTTTCTAAATTTACTAAATTTAACGTAATGACAACGTTAATCGTTTTTTCTTTTCCTCTTTAAAATTTACGACTCTATAATCTGCGAAGTCAATTCAAAAGTAATTTGCGTTTAGGTTTTCATTGTGGTACTTTGATAATAGTTTATTTATTTAAAAGTATGCATTTTCAGTATGCAAATTAATTAACTCACGATTGTGATTTGCAACTATTTTAGTAGTTTAATTAATGGAAAGTTTCGTTGGGTTTTTAAAATGTTATTACAACGATTTAATACTCCGCTCAGCTATGTAAATAATATTTACTACAGTCGCGAATGGTCTATTGCAGATTTTGCAATTATTAGTCTTCAGCTTTTGCATTTAAGAATTCTTAATTGCCATCTCTGCATTTATACCTCACCAAGTTATCATTTACATATGATAAGATTTGAACACAGCTCTTTTTTTTTATCAGTTTTAATTTCGAAGATTTTCGAAAGGCAAGCACAAGATTTTGTTGGTTGTCACTTCATCTAGATACAAATAACAACGATACAACGAAATGGGACCAATTGGTCTCGGCCAAGTGCAATTGTAACTAGCCACAACAACACCACGCTTCGAAACGACAGTTGTCGTGGCAATTTGATAAGATTTTGTTGATTGCCTTTTTACCATCATATCATGACTGGGAAATTTCCCGAGCTGTGTCAAATTTTACGTATAACGACGACCGTTATAAATACTTCAGGAAAATGACTATTGTCATTGTAAACAATTTATTTTATTGTTTGCATAGCTGACCCTGATTATTCGACGGATTAATGTGACAATTGTCCCAACGAATGCTTTCCTTCTTTTCATGTAAACTGTGGCAATTGCCCCAACAATTATATAATACAATGTTTCAAATGAATATGACAGTTGTCTAAAATAAACGTATTAAAACTTTTTCTGTGTTTTCCTTCAATATTCTACTTTTCAGGAATAAGTGAGATTTTAAATAAGAATATAATTCTTTAGACAAAATAAATCAATCACAAATGCAATTTGTAATTACAGTGAAATCAATATTAAATAAAGTACAGTCAAAAAAAACAGTACCAAGGTAAAATCATCTAATAACTGAGTGTTGCCAAAATTAATAAATAAATTTGATCAGTAAATAGAAATAAGTAATATCAAACTTTACAAAAAGAATCTAGGGTTAAACAAAAATTCAATCACAACATAAATTTGGGCCCTAACTTTAAAATTCTAGACGATCACATAAATGGCCAACTTTGTATATTTTTCTGTCTCAATCAAAAGGGAGAGATAAATATACGACTGGGGTATGGGGTGTTTCACAAGGTATGACTGTAATAACACGTATTGTACAAAGAAATCTAGTGGTCAAAATACTATTTTCCACGTTTTTCCAAACCCCAAAGAGCTGGTGTCCAACAAAACCATAAGAGGTTAATGGATAAACAGGTGCAAAAGGCATTGTAAATTTAACCCAGATAGGGTTAAGTAGGTTTATTTTATGGAGACAGACTATGAACGAGACTTGCAAAATGAATTACTAGGTAAAAATACGTTTTATTTTACTGGGTGTTAATTTTTATAATAGTACCTAATATATAGTAATATTTTTCATAATTTAATATTTTGTTTAGATCGTTTTTATCAGATTTTCTGTTTTTTTTTATTATATGTGTGCCTTCTTTTCCTAGATGTTTTGTTATATTGGGCGTTAATTTTTATAATACATATTTTTCATAATTTGATATTTTGTTTAGATCGTTTCCTTGAACCAGGCATTTCATTTCCATGACTTATTTTTAATAAATTGACATAATTTTGTCAATTTTTGTCAGAAACTTCCACGCTTTGCCTGCTTGCACTGCAATTCGCATGAATTTCAGGAATTTAAAAGCTAAACAGGTTAAGGCAATGTTACCGCATTCATAAATAATAAATACCAATTTCGCGAATTCATTTAATATATCTATTAAAAATATTAAAACCATAAAAAACTGACGTCTTGTCATCTGAACAGTAATTTGGATAATGTTTTATACTGACAGAGATTATGCTTCTTTGTTTTTTGGTTCATGGAAGACGGCTGCGGGCCTGGAACCAGTGCATTTCATACTATTCGAGATTTTGGTATTTCGGGTGAATCTAAAAACTCTTAATATGCAGAGAAACGACCAAACGAAATCCTACATTATCGAACATTCCATTAATTCATGATAAATTCTAAGGAATATATACCAAAAAATCACTAAACCGTAGGTCTACCTAAAAGCACATCCTGGCGGAAGGACTTTAATCAAGCTAATTACGAAGCATAAGGAGGTATGTTTACCTCGGTCTGCCTTGCCTCTTGCCTCACCTTGGCGGAAGTGCCTGAAGACCGCCCAAAAAGTACAGGGTTTCTTAATAGTCGTAGAAAAACACAAATTGTATAGCCGAAGGTTAAGCAGAAAAAAAAATTAATCATTCAAAATATCCGGTAATATTACCGATAATTTTTCTGACGGTGATAATTAGTACCATGTCAACGGCATTTACATTATCTATACATGTTGACAAAATTTTTAATGTAGATATTTTTAATAGTTGTATTACGAATAACATGTGATTACTTATTGTTTAATAATTTTTCATACTTTCAATGACAATTTTGATATAAAATCTTTTTAATTGCACGCCACTGTACCGCCGGTTAGGATGCAACCTTGAGCAGGCACCAGCGCATCACATCCCTACCGCTCGCTATCATTCATCTGTTTTACATTACCTACACATCACATAAACTAACAGCAAGTGGTGTAATTTCTATGATGGGTAAGAAAATTATTTACCATCTACTTAATCAAATTTTCCATGAAAATTGCTTACAGACAATCTCAATAAGCTATTGTACTATCAGTTCATTATCCTCTCTCGGTACGGAAATGGGTCTATTTTCGGTTTTTCTGTTGTATAAGTAGCTCTAACGTAAGCATTATATCATAGGAAACGGTAATTCGTTTGATTTGTCGCTGTGGTCAGTTGATACTTTTATGAGTTTTATTGTGGCTGGAGGCCAAGTTCAGTCGCGTAATTTGCTGTGTAGAAAAACGCGAAGGCACAATTTCGTTTCATATTTTTAATAAACTGGGTCACTGCGATGGCGACTAATTAATTACACTTTAACATCGTTAACACGAAAACACCCACGAAAAATTCTTAAACGTTTCCTGATTCATCTCTAACGTTATTATCCATAATAAAAAAAAAACTGAAGAGTGTATTCTATAAAAAACAAAATACTAGATAGTAAGCCGACGAGATTATACCATTTATGGTTTTTTAAATATTTATAACAAATCGAAAATAAATGCACTCTGCAAAATCCTATCCTTAAACCAAATCACTATACATTTAAACAACTTAAGAATTTCTTTTCTCGAGGAACCATTAGTAGCATTTTCGAATCTAACACATCTAAACACATCCACCATTATTATATCAAGGATTATCTTTGTTATTCCTTAATGTGTCGTTAAGAAATGATATTCCCTGCGAATAATTATTTGTTTTTAGTATTGTATACATGATGTAGATGTTCTTCACTGGATATCTTGTAGGTATTTATAAAACCCACAAATCTAAAATCTGTTTTAAATCTGGCGATGCGTGATAAAATGTAAAGTTAAAAATGCTTTACTGCTACTGCCAAATCGACTTGTTAACAGGTATTCGATGCCAAGATGAATGTATTTGTATACCTACACTAAATCTCAATTTTAGGGACTCTTGCTTGCTTTATCTATGTACCCCCAACCCTTCAACAGAATAAGATCAAAATATAATCTAGTTCCACATCTTGCTACAATACAAAAATATACCAAATTTTAAGTCAATATCATAAACGGTTCTAGAGTAATCGTGCGCACAAAAAAAAGTTACAGACCGACATGACAGACAAATATTTTTTGCTCAAATTTAAAATCTAGACGTTTCATGACAGTCTAAGCCTATTTGAACGAAAGAAATCAGATTTTTCAAAATCATGGACTACTATCGTCGTAACTTTTATTTATTAATATTTTTTACTTCTGGTTTAAAATATTTTATAATATGCTGACTTGAAATTTAGTACCCCTATGTATTTTAACAAAATCTGGAACTAGATTATATTGTGATCTCATTCCTTTGAAGTGTAGGCGGGTAACAAGCAAGTAAAAGTCCATGAACTTTGGTTTTAGTATATGTACGAGAAAGGTCTCAAAATTTTTTAGCATCAGCCATATTACCAACTCCACCCCATTATTAAAGAATGTAAAAAATAAAATTGTGATTTAGTGTGTGTACAAGAACCAAAGGTCTCAATTTTTTTGGCATTCATAAAGATTAAAGCCTAAGGAACAATTTTAGACATGTCCCCCCAAAAAAAAAAATCTGTCTGAACTTTCAAAATGTGAAAAAACTGTTGCCAATGTTGTTTTTGTCATTTAACACAAAAACTAAAAAGATGGACAAAAACCTTTTCTACAATTTTGTTCCTACCCAATATTTTGATAGGAGTTACCATTTTCCAGATAAATGAGTCCAAAATTAAGAAAACATGGAAATTCATATATCGATAAATCATTTAGAGGAAATAACTTTGACAATGATTGTAAGGCGTATAAAATAACTTTATGTTATTAACATAATAAAAAATAAAATAAACTGAAAAAAATTAATAATAATAATAATAATAATATAATTTGCAGACATTTATCTCGAAAACGGTAACAGTTATGTACAGATTAGGGTTACAAGTGTTAATAGTGACATCTTTTGGATTCTGCTGGCTCATTCCAATAAAGTCAAATGTAAATTACTCTTTGATACCGTATTTGGCAATAAAAGAAGGCTTATTAACATATCCGCATTAGCAGAAGAGTACGGATCTCAAAAATGTTCGTCATTACTGGCCCTTCGTTCATTTACTGAATGCAACTGTCAGCTTCTTTAAGGGAAAAGGAAAGATAAAAATGTTACTTTCTTCCAAATATATCCGAACATTTCAAGATTTGGGGAGTAGCTGAAATATTGATGATAAATTAGTCGCATCAGCAGAGGAGTTCACATGTACCATATACGGATCAAAGAAATGCGCTATGGGCGAGCTTCGCCTAATTGCTATTAGAAATGTGGTGGCAAAGATTTGTCTTTATCAGTTGACACTAAAGTTGATTTTTCTTCGATTCCACCATCAAGAGCTTGTCTTATCGAGCATATTAAAAGGAATGTTTATCAAACGCGTATTTGGCGACTAGCCGACGAAAGTATTCACAATATTCCAAAGCCTTGGAATGATTATGGATGGTAAGAAAATGGATTGGTGTTCGGCAAATAAAATACTGCCTCAATCGCTTACTGAAATTCTTCAGGAGATGATTCCATATAAAATCTTAATAGACGAAAGTGAGGATGATAACGATATCATAAAGGAAGCAATAGAGGAAGGAGACTTAGAAGAAATATTCGATGTATCGGGAGACAGCGATAGTGAATCTGAAAGCGAATGGGGTGTTACTTACGTTTTATATTGAATTTTATAATTTATTTTAGAAGCTGTATTATTTATCTGGAAAATGGTAACTTCTATCCAAATATTGTATAGGAATAAAATTGTATAAAATTTTATGCACTTTGTTTTTTGTGCAGAAAGTTTTTCTCCATCTTTTTTAGTTTTTGTGTTAAATGACAAAAACAATATTTGCAAAAATTTTTTTTATACGCCAATTTTTTTGGGGGACATGTCTAAAATTGTTCCTTAGGCTTTAATCTTTATGTAAAACATTGTCCCCAAGAATCGGGGGGGAGGGGGTGCACGTACAGTTAGGGTGGGCTCCCGTAGTATATTAATTTCAACAGCGTGTTGTACCTACCACTCAGATAGCTGGTAAACCAATTTAGTGGTTCGCCTCTTATACCATAGTTCTTAACTTTTCTAATAAGTGATAGTGATAAGACTAACAAGGCATTATTTGATAAGCATAAGCTATTTAACAATAAATCAATTTGGTTTTTGTGCAGGTATCTCTACGACAACTGCTATTATACACTTTTTGAATCTAGTAGGAGAAATTGGATAAAGATTAAAGAACATCTTTCTTCACCTGAGTAAGGTTTTTCGATCCTGGGTTGTGGAATTGTCTAGCACAGTGGTTCCCAACAAGATTTTTTCAAGGACCCCCTCATCGGTCGCTATACTGACAAGGACCCCTTAAAAGCTTAGATTCTTAAAATGAAGATTATGTAGAATCTACAATAAATTACTTACTAAACTAATTTACTTAAAGGTGGAAACTGTTCATATATATGAAAATGAAATTTGATGATAACACTAGTACCTAATATTGGCAGTAGATTGACCTAGTGACAGTTGTCTGTAAAAGCTGATGAATAACCTACTGAACTTACGCGGGAACTAGATAGGATAATGGCCACTGCAAGTCAAGTAAAATACAAAACAATTGAATATCTCAGTGACATTTCGCGGACCCTTAAGACATCGTCCGCGGACTCCTTCACCTGTTGGGAATCCCTGGTCTAGCACAACAAAACCTCAAAATATCATGTTAGATGAGAAATTAAACTAATAATACAAAGTTACATAAAATAAATGTTACAATTGCATTTTCACTATCCAATATCAGCTCCAATTCGTGCAGTTTCGTTTAGAGCAGTATATTTCGCAAATTGTTAGTCCTACAGTAATTTATGAAGACTACGTTAGAAGGAATACATATTAAGAACACTTTGTATTACCCTTTTATAATTTTTATTCATATTAGTCAGTTCATATTAGCTAGTTATTAAGATAAGTCAGACAAATCTAAATAAAAATTGTGAAACAGTAATACCAATCATACCAGTGTTCTTAATACGTAGATATTCTTTTTAATGTTTCATCAAGAACCGCAGACTCAGTTAAAATACTTTTGTTTGTAATTTTAAATAAATCATATTCCGATCTCAAATTGTTGATATCGCACGCCTATGGTTGAAATTCGTTTTAACCAATTCTGTAAAATAATAGCCCTTATTAAAATCAAATTCCAACCACAGCATATGCTGTGTCCTAACATTGTATCTTAAACAGTTCCTGGGATATTAAGGTTTTCTAATAATTAACGAAAATTACGTAATAGCACGAAATATTTTCCTTATTTCTAATCTTTATGTTCGGATGTTCGGAGAAAGATAAAAATAACTTTATGTTTTACTCTTAAATTTGTACTATTATATTTATTATATTTGTTCAATTTATTGAGGGAAAGTCAGTAAATATTTCTCGTTTACGTCGTAAAATATCGTAGTATTTATGAATTTCGTTTGCCGTGACTAAGTGTGTACTGAGAAAGTCGGAAATATTTTTATTTTTATTTCTAAGTCAAGAGGATAAAACTTGCATCGTTCAGAAGTCCTTGTCAGAGCTTTAGTGCCATCTTATTTATAGATTCGCCATTAAGAAACACACATTAACATTACAAGCGATATTGCAAAAATAGTCGAGTTCATCACGTTGTTGTGCAAAGTTGGTATAGGAGAATAACTCAGGACTCGATTTCTTTGCCTAGAACTTTTATTTTGGGATTAAAAAAAAAACTGAATTTGCAAATTCTCACTGGCTGGGGCACCCAATTTTTTCTTAAAGGTGGGAAATCCACCTTTTAAAAAAATTGTATAATTGTTTTCTCTATTGAAGTCTCGCAAATCTAAGGTTCAAATCATTTAGGCATATAATGTTACAGCATTATTTCAATTTTTAAAATAACACATGTTGAAAATATTAAAATTTATTTAGAGAAAGATTTATTATTCAAAATATGTACTTAAACACAAAAGGTGTATTGTAAACAGGCGAATGAAAAAGTTGTTACGGTGTTAGGCTTGTGATTACAGAGTCCAAATTACAGGGTTCAAATCCTGGCTAGGGTATGGATGCTTGGTAGCGTTTTTCTTGTGTTGTCGAAACGGTAGCAGTGGACTAGACCGCGATTGTGTGAGAATTGACACAGCTAGTCGCTCTCCTCTCCCGAGTTCGAGTCTCAGCTGTAGCTGATGGCAATGTCGCAGGGAATGGTTGTTGTGTTGTTGTCTCAGTGTGCGTGCCCTGGTTGAGTGGTGGAGTAGTTACAGTTAAAGTCCACCAGGATGTTAATACCGTGCGTGTAATTGTCCATTAGGCATGTACATTCACGTAGCGCGAGAGATATGACAACACAGCGCCGTAAACTCGTGCGTTAGCGGAGTATCCCAGCTCTCAGTTATTTCATTTCAGCCAGTTGGCACACGCGATGTTGTAATTCTTACTACCTATGCCTAGCGAGCCGCTACACACACGGTATAACTAAGGCCATTGAAAAACCGCTGCCCAAAGAATCGCTACTTCCTCATCCAGATTCTCTATCCAAGTCACTTACAACGAAAAAACTTTGTATGTGAAAATAATTGTTTATGGAACTTTAATAACATAATATTTGAAATCCTCTACCCCAAAAGGCCAAAAACCTATAAAACGATACCCCACATCGGTAGTGGGGTGGGGGTAGATGAAGTAAAAAAATATTTTGAGGTTTCTGGTTCCTGTACATACACTAAATCACAATTTTTTTTCATCCCTTTTAATAAGGAGGTGGGGGTAGTAATGGGGGTGGCTAATGCCAAAAATTTTTTTGAGACCTTAGCTTCTCTTGTATATACTAAATACCAATTTCATGGACTCACCTGCTTGATTTACCCATTTACCCCAAATTTACCCCCCAACTCTTCGACGAAACAAGATGAAAATATAATCTAATTCTAGATCTCGTTAAAGTACATATGTGTACCAAATTTCAAGTCAATATCTTAAACGGTTCCAGAGTAAACGTGCGTACAAAAAAAAGTTATAGACAGACAGAAATTTTTTTTTCGCTCAAACTTACATTGACATTTTAAGCCTATTTGGACAATGCAAATTTTTAAAAAATTTTTGTCGTTACTATACTTCCACTGGACGTGGAAGTAAAAATCATTTAATTAAAAGAATAGATCCATGCTGTCAATAATTATAATCGTGCATTTGCACCTATTATTATCACAGGTTGTACAATGTGCACCGTACAAGTAGTTGAGCAGACAGCGTGTTAAAACATAGCTCAGACTTTGAACAGAAATATGAGGGAGGAAGTTCTGAGATGTGTTGTATATGCAGTGAATATCGAAGATCGTCAAACGACTTGCGTTTTGTTGAAGGATGTAAAACCTTATCGAGGTGTTCAGCTTTATCGAGTGTTTCCTCAGACAAGGAATTACCTTCGGTAAAATCTAGTAGGAATTTTTCTGGTGATGCTTTCAAGGCAGATGGTTTTGTTCCTATTGACCGTTTTTGCAGACTTAAATGTAGAGCAAAAAAAATTACCTGGCCAATTGAAATGAAGACGATTAAATATGATACATCTATTCCAGTTCAAATGGGGAGGTGCTGGTCTTCTAGCAAAAAAAAATGCTCCAAATGGCTGCCAGTATTTCTTCAATGAGAAAGCAAAAGAGACTTCTGTATACTGTGTTGTGGGAGCATGTCAGGAAGCAGTGATAATAGAGATGTCTTGTGGCAACAAATCAGGAACTTGAAAGCCGCTCTAATCTTCATGCCTCTGTAGAAGAAGCAGATGCTAGAATGATAGTTCATCTGTTCCACGCTGTTTAGCATGGGAATGAAGGTCTTATAATGTTATCAAATGATACCGATGTTGTTGTACTCTTACTTCGGTATGTTTCAGTTATTTACAAATGGTTTAGTAGAAATGTGGATAGAGATAAGAGTGGGGAATAAAGTGCGGTATATACCCTTCACAAACTCGCAACACGCATTGGGGCTTCGTTTGGTGTTCCATGATTTAACAGGTTGTGATGTTATCAGCAAGATAGGAACAAAACCACCTACCTTGAAAGCATCACCAGAAAAATTTCTACTAGATTTTACTGAAGGCAACTGCTTGTCTGAGAAAACACTTCATAAAGCAAAAGAATAACTCGTTAAGGTTTTATATCCTTCAACAAAATGCATGTCGTTTGATGACCTACGATATTTACTGCATGCAATGTACACCAAGATATCTTAGAACTTTCACCCTCATCTTTCTGTGTTAGAAACGGATATTTAAAAACGATGCTTTTTCGTTCTTCCAGAATATTTAACTCTCTGCAGTAGAAACTTCATTGATGAGCCTCTTAACCCAACAGACTTTGGATGGTACAAATCAACAAATGGTATCTCAAAGCCTGAGCTGTCTTAACAAGTGTCCACTGAACTACACTTGTATACAGTGCACATGTATAACCTGTGGTACTAATAAATGCAAAATTCTTAAGGTGGACGGTGCCGTGAACGTAATTCGACCATTTCTCCTACATCCCTGAACCGATTAAAAAATTATTTTGATAGGCTTTTAGAGACAACTTTATAGAATAGTACTAGGCTATAAATGCTAAAAATAAAGAAGGAAAAATATTTTTTTCTTGTGCGAAAAACAAAAAACTTTCCGTTTTGAAAACTCCGAAAGTTTCCAGGAAGTTTTCCTTCTAACTTTCCATTGGGTATATTGATAGCCTATTTTATGGTGAAATCTGATTCGTGATGATGCAAGCTTCATTTTGATACCAAATTAGTGCATACAATTATATTATTTACATGACTTTTACAGATGGAAAGTTTCCTCTGCACATCTTTGCCATTTTGTTATTTGTAATTGCTCAGTATTTTTTTTTTCAAAAATAATGTTTTTGGTTAATATATAGCATCACCTAGATGTTCGATTTTTTTGTCCGTTGAACACACGTTTTGATTGATTGATTGATTTACCAGCGTGCGGTAGGCATTGCTGCCACTCCCAGGTATACAGCTGGACCTGCTACGTCCACGCTGGGTTGGACTAAGGTAATGCTTGTTGCCAGCAGCGAGAGCCACATGGCGCATGGTAAAGGAATGTGGGATGGGAGGTGTAGGTATTTGTGAGATGCGTTACCGCATTGTGTCGTGAGGGAGCGTTTAAGCTCCCTTTTGTGTTTTTGGTTCTGGACGAAAAAAAAATTCCATCGCCATATTACAGCCGCCATTTTGAAATGTTTAATTTTGACTTCAGATTCGGAATCAGCGATCCCAAAAACATTAACAAACAACTATCCTGCGTTTCAAAAATAAATGGATAGTGACAATTTTTCAAATATTCAATATTCAAATTTAGGGATGGTTCTCACCCCTTGAGGGTAACTGCAAGTATCCGGACCATATAGAAACTGAGGGCGATACCTTTTACTGCAATAATAACCCATAAAGAAATATTACCATTACATATGAAATTATCCGAAATTTTACATATATTTTTTACCTCTAAATACTGTATTATTGCTTTAATATCAATACTTTACGCTCGAGGTATAGACACAAATCATGCGTGTAAGTGTCGCTCTGTGTTCTAGAAGCCAGAATATTTTCAGTTAGTATTTTATGGCCACCATTTTGAAAAACAGCGCCTCTAAAGCTTCTTTCAGATTCCGGTGATGTCTACCCAAATTTTTCTACTAGTGGTTGTATTGGTGAGATAAATCAGAACGAACATTTATGGGACTCCAATACAAGGACAGTAGTATCCTACGTTTACAGTAGTCCTAAGAACAAAAAAGATGGAAAATTTATCAGCAGTACTAAATGAAAAATATATACTATTAAAGCAAAGTTAATACCTATTTGCTTCCTTCTTCACTTTGTAGTCATTTCAGTGTACATCTACGTTATCCGCCTACATTAATGTGTACATGCCCATTTAATGCAAAAAAATTACCATTGAGAGTAATGACTTTATTATTTCTCGCCTTCCCACTGTTTGTGGTTACGTAACTGAACATTTATTTCAATCTGTGGTTGTGTGGAAGTTATGTCACCAGGCAGCAGTGGTTGTCCAAGGGAGTGAGTGAATTAGTTTTAGTCCTTTAGTAATTATTGTCACTTATTCTTGTTCATTTATGCAGATAAAAAACCATTTGAATAAAATAATTAATAAGATCTTTAGGCTTCTTAAATTCTGAAACCAAAAGTGCGTACCCCCAAGTTGTTTTACCCAATAAGTGATATGCATGTACCATTAATTTATTATTCAAATTATTATAATTTTTTTAGTTTGAGCGAAACCGAGTGCTGGCTCGCTGAGCGAAAATAAAGCCCACACTTGGTGGGACGTATAATAATAAAAAATACTGCACTAAAAAGCAAAAAATAATCATCGAACCTTTTCTCTCTGTCTACCCCGTAAGGGTCTTAGGTGTAAGCCGTGTTTGTAATTTGAGTATAAAAGCGTGGGGCGTTTTTCGAACGCTGAAGACATCATCAGGTTCGATGATTATTTTTTGCTTTTTCGTGCAGTATTTATAAAAGCGTGTTTTTTTGTATCTAATGTATCTAATCGTACCAGTTTCATATGACCGAATCAAAATGAGGCCTAAATCATGTTCGGCTACCATAATTGTCTGCACATTTTCAATTTTACTTCAATCGGACAATTTCTAGAGAAGTTCAACATGGCGAATTCAAGATGGCGACCAAACATCAAAGTCTAATATGGCCTATAACCTTCTCGACAAAATACTCTATCAAATAAATAAAACTACATCAAAATCGAAGAGATATGAAGCCACAGACAGACAGACAGACAAACATACGCGTCAAACTTATTCTCTTTTGGGGTCGGGGGTTAATAAAAGCGTGTTAAAAATACATTTCGTTAAATTTCTATCGAGTATAGTTGTTTTTTTGCAATTTTTGTGAGATCTTTTCAGTTTCTCAGATCATTCCTCACAACCTCACTAAGTCCAGTTTAAATACGTACAACAGGTAAAAACGCAACCAAAATAAATGGTATAATTAAATTATGGCATTCAGAATCTACTTCTACAAATTAGATGCTTCCAGTGAGCTAAATACAAGCAGTGGCCTAGTAAATCGACAAAATGAAATCACCTTGAGTACTGATTTATAAGATTATTATGGTTCTAATAATGATACATTGATTTTCGGATAACAATATTGCTTGATAATATAATATGATATGCATGAAGCCAAGGTAATGAACAACGCATCATCATTACAGGACGAACTCAGGCATGATCACTGGCACGTAATCGCGAAAATTACTCCCTTCGGAATGTAATTCACTTGGTGGCTTAGCTGCGGTTACTATAGTCTTCACGTAATCGACGCGACGATACTTTCAGAAATAAAGGAAAGATTAAGAAAAATGAACATTTTTTAATATATTGTATGAAATTAAAAAATATATGAAAAGTCTTTCAAAACTTGATGTGCCATTTTTCCAATTTTAGAGAAGGAAAAAATCGAAAAAAATGAACATTTTAAGAGTAAAAAATTGTGAATTTGAAAAAGTTCCAAACGTATTTTGTTTTTAATGCTATAAAATGAACCAAAAAATCATTTGAAAGCCTAATTAATGGACTTCAATTTTAATTGTTAGCATTTTTACTGTAAGTGTAGTAGATTCTGAGATATTTAACATTTAAACTAAATACTTCATCTTATAGACGTTCGGATGCCACCTTTATACTTCCAGATCTCCGAAACCTTTAACTCTAGAGAAATTGGAAAAAAATGAAATTCATCCTCAATTTAGTAGTAGCTTTCTTATTTGTCTCTAGCATGTTTTCGCTGAATGTAATACCTTTCGAGGTATTTGACAAAAACCTATTTGAAATCTTTAAACTAAAATCCCAATTTTTTAATTATAACTTAAAAACTTATCAATTTCTATGAAAAGTTACATAGAACATTTTCATCTCAAAATATGATTCTCTTGCAGGTCCACCAAGTTTTTGTGTTTTTTTTTTTAGTTGTCACTCCCTATAAATAATTAGTATATAGAATATTTTCTTTAATAATGCATTTAAGTTGCTAAAAATGAGCGAAATCTAATACATATGACATTATTCCGAAGTTAAAACTTCTAGTTACTGTACTATTTATCACTAGTAGAGATTGTAATAAATGAAGACACAAGTTGATGGAGGGTCTATGCAACACCACCTAGAGATTAGTCTATGTGACATTTCCGAAAAAACGAGTTTTTTTATTTGAATGAAGGTTTTAAATACTCGAAATTCCCCCAGGTACACGTCTGTACAATAAAATCCCTTACGCTTGAAAAATCAAGTAATCCAGTTTTCAATAATATTAAGTAGTGTGAATCTCTTTTTGGAATTTAGATTTTTTTATCATATAGGTTATAAAAAACTGACATTGATTGTGAAACGTCAAAAGTAATGTATTTGAATAATGTTAATCCAGAAGAAAAACATACGTATTTTTGTTTTTTTTTTACTTTTTTGTACATATGTCTGTTATTACAAGACTGAAAAACTTTTTCATCGGTAAACACAATTAACATTGTTCCAAAACTCCAACGGGTGATAGACAATTTAAACAAAACATAATGCGGGCTTGCTTCTGTTCGTCTGTTAATATGGTCTTGGTACTTGTACAGTTTTTTATTTCCGATTTTCCTATCCTTCGACTAGCTGTTGACCTCGTTGCTGGAAAATTTGTCATGAACACAGCGTCTCCTGCTGTTTGAAAGGGATTTTTCCTCAAATAGCCAAGGAGTGCTTCATCTTGAACGAGATTTGAACTTCTCTATCGGCCTGAACCGTCTTTTCTCTTTACGCTACCTTCCTCCTCCCACGTTTCTTCACACTCATAACAGTACTTTTATTCAATTGATAATGGTTAGCAACTGCTCTGATAGACCATCATAAATAAAGAATGATTTAATATAGCGAAAAATAGGTGTACGGGATTTTATTGCACTGAAGTGTACATTACATTTGATTTTAATATTAAAATATCTTATTTATAAATTGATAAAGGATCTATGTACTGTTAAAGTTGGTAGGTTAAAAACTTTGAGATCAATTGACGATTTGTATGAAAGAAAGTTTGGTGAAAAGTATCTAGATTGGTATCACTGTATTTCACTGCACACGTTGACCAACTCGTCTAATTTCCAAACTTTGCAGCAATTAAATACCTATAATATAATATCATAACATTGTTTTCATTATCTTTAATGTCAAACCTACTTCCATTGAATATAAATTATCTTTATTAGGTTGTTTCGTAGTCTACAATATTTAAAAAAATGTCGAATTATGCATTTTGTCAATCACTGCTGCCAACTCTTCTAAACTGCGAGAGTTGGAAACAGTGTTTGACAAATTGCATAATTCGACATTTTTTAAATATTGTAGACTACGAAACATCCTAATAAAGATGATTTATATTCAATGGAAATAGGTTTACCATTGAAGATAATGAAAACAATGTTATGATTATTATATTATAGGTATTTAATTGTTGCAAAGTTTGAAAATTAGGCGAGTTGGTCAACATGTGCAGTGAATTACAGTGATACCAATCTAGACACTTTTTACCAAACTTTCTTTCGTGCAAATCGTCAATTATCTCAAAATCATGTTGTTGTTACATAGACCTTTCATTCACTTGTGTCTTCAAATATGCTCATATATATATGTGATATATCGTCTACGTACCAGCAGAGTAAAGCCTGCAAGCAAAATAAATAAAAATAAAATTCTTAAAATCCCTGTTACACAAATAAACGCGGTAAGATTAAGTGTTAAAAATCGACTTTAACAAAACATATTCAATGTTATGTAAATAAACAATATAAAATATTGATCCCTATACACTTGAATAAATAAACTTGCTCGGAGCACAGTGGCGGAGCCGAATCTTAGTTCAAACAATGCAATCAAGAAAAAGGTATTCCCACAAGTTTCAGTGATAATAAAAAAAAAACAAGCTAAAAACGTACTCTTCGCCAATTTACTGAGCTTTTTATATAATTGTTACACATTCTATAGGATACTCTGCGCAGTTTTCTTGTAAATAATGTTAGTTTTTTTGGACATCCTAAATTTTGTGATACCATCTTTGTTGTGAAAAAAATTATATGGAAAAAAAAATGAAAAAAATAAACAACCAACATGTGTGGGATTCGAACACACGATCTTTGGATTGCAACAATTCTATTCAATACAATTTTATTAAACATTGTGGGTACAGGAATGCGCCTAGACCGAGCCCCGATTCAGAGCCGACCACACCACCACGTCGCGCAACGCCGTGGTAGATGGGTGGTCGGGCGAAAAGGAGTCTGCTTTCAGCTTGAACGACAGTTGAAATGGTGGGGGGTTAGGCCTCCTGTTAAGAAACGTTGGTTAGGAACGCGCGCGCAGCACACGCGCACTACGTTTGTAGGTTTGGCTGCTGATACGGAAAAGACTGAATGAGAAAACCCGTTTGAGCAAGTCACGATCTTCATCCGGTGGTCCTCTTATGAACTTGTAGAAAATTAATAACATGATTGCAATGTTCAAATTCTCATCGGATCAGGGATCATCAATATACTTGGATGGATCTTATAAACGATGGTTTGGGTAGTCAGATGTCTCAATACTGAGATTTTGGCTAACCAAAAAAAAACGTCATTATACAATGAGTGTAGATCAACCTAAAAATTAGTTGGTGAACAAAAAACAAAGTCGTACCATTTAATTGTAGACCAAATTGAAATGTAGACCAAACTGAAAATGGTTAGTGAACATAAAAAAATGTCATTATACTATTTAATTTGTTGTTCTACAAAAAGATATGATTACCAAACTACTATTTGTTTACGAAAACAAAGAAAGTTATGGTAGGACTAAAAAAATGATTACTTACTTAACCAACTAAATTTCATGTTCAAAATGACAATAAACATTGTATGGTGACAAAATTTGTTCGACTATTCTTTTCTGGTTGATTTAACTATAAAACTAGATAGGCGCGATTTCATATGCTCTTTTTGGTTAATTTCACTTATCATTTTCTTTGAGTGTACCAATTTTATAGACTCTTACCTGCTTGATTTATCCATTTACCCCAAATTTACCCCAATTTACCCCCAACCCTTCGACGGAACAAGATGAAAATATAATCTAGTTCCAGATCTCGTTAAAGTACAAATGTGTACCAAATTTCAAGTCAATATCTTAAACGGTTCCAGAGTAAATGTGCGCACCGACAGACAGACAGAAATTTTTTTTCGCTCAAACTTAAAATCTCGACGTTTCATGACATTTTAAGCCTATTTGAACAATACAATTTTTAAAAATTTTTTTGTCGTTACTATACTTCCACTGGATGTGGAAGTAATTAATCATCGTTATGAATAGGATTTTGCAGTGAGAGGAAAACATGCGGTTATTCTCGGTTTATTATAAATTTTTAAGGAATCAAATGGTATAACCTTTAAAATAGTTTCAGATACTTCCCATTGCTCTAAGGAATACAACCATATACAGTTTTTATCACAAATTTTGTATATAGTTAAATGCCATGCTCTAATAATGAAACTATTTTCATTGACAAACTGCAACATTCAAGTACAACAGACAATAAAATGTATATATGGTTGTAATCGTTAAAATAATAGCAAGTATCTAAAACAGTTTTAATGCCTGCAGTACAGTCTCGCCGAGACCGCTCGGCGAATGTCTCGGCGAGACATTTACCAAGGGACCAGGAAGCACGAGGGCGAGACCGCTCGGCGAATGTCTCTGTTTTTAGTAATGTGCATGAAAGACATGGATATTTTTACAATTAATTAATTTTATTTATTTGCTTTTATCATGATTGGAAAATATTATTTAGGTTATTAAGCAAATCACAACTTACACACTTTTTATTTATTACGAAATTACCTACTTTCTGTATATTGTTGCCCTAATCTGGGCACGCTAATATAATAATTAGGTAAATATTTAAAAACACTCATTATTGGAGAATCAATCAAAACAACTACTCTTCTAGCTAATACTGACGAAGTATTGAATTACATGACATGATTCCTAGCATTTTAAAGAAAAAAATGATGTTGAAAATAATATTTTCTAATAACGACATGGACGTTGCTGAAATTGCCGCTGCTGCAGCTTATTGTGCGTTTGCATATTTTAATTATGTGCATATTATATACAAAAAATATAAAATTGAAAATCCTTGGAAACCAAGAAGATGGTGGATGAAAACAATTCATCGAAATAGTGAGTGTTGAAAATTTAAATGTGATTTTAATTATTATTATTTACCTCACTGTATAACAATGAAACATGCCTGAATTAATAAAGGGTGTAGCCGGTTAAGCATATGAAAAATGCCCATAAAGGAAATTACATGAAATGGACATCAAAATATTCCCTTGACTATAAAAAAATATTTGTTACAATATTATTCCAGAAATCCAAATCGATAAAATTCTCAGAATATGTTAGCTATGAGGTAATCTTTGCAGAACGGCAATCAACCCCCTCATCTGTAGCCTAATAACCCAGCCACCATATTTTTAAATAAGATTAATAAATTAATAAGCAAATTAGCCTTATAAATGCTTCTAAACTATGTATGATGTTTTAGGGCACCAGATTTTAGGTTTCTCAGGTTAAGTTTACTTAATTTTTCTCCAAGAAGTATGGTTTCCAAACGTTTTTTTGTGTAATGTAGTACAAAAATTATGTTAACAATGCATCATCGGAATGACACAGAATGACTCTCGTCATCAGAATGACCTAATTACTAACAGTATAATAAACTTTCGAATTGATATGAAAATAAACAAATGAAAACAAAATAGAACAAAATTGTAATGTTTAATACCTATTTAAAAAAATGAAATAAAACAAGAAGTTACAAAATCTACTACGTACTACTTATTAAATATTTGGTTAAAAAGTGTGTCAATTTCATCGTTATTTAAAACTTTAAAATATTTTGATGAAATTGGAACCGGTGCATCTTTTAATTTGCTCAAAATTCCAGTGCACTCCAGCTCCTGCCTATCTTCCTTATTGGGCCAAAAGAAAGTTTTATTGTTTCGGGCCATGAACGAAACAAGAATCTTGGTACCAATTTCTGTCTGTCTGTAATTAATTCGTGCACAGAAGACGCTGCACTATCACCCACTTTTTGTTCCGTGAATTTTGAACACCCTGTATATGAGTTAAGTTTGAAATAAAAGTCACTTTTCACGAGAGAAAATAAATAAGTTTTTATTTTTGTTCACGTTCTCACAATACTTGATTTTTGTTGAATAGAACTTAATTAGAGCGATTAGTTAATTAGTACGATTAATTAGAACGACTGGATAAGCACTAGAGTAAAAATTTGCCTTTGAGTTTTGTCGCGTTTCGACGTAATATTTTTTTCTGAATTCATCTGGAAGATCTTTATGGTCGGTAATTTTCAAATTTTTTCGTCAATTAGGTAAGTTGCAACAAATTTTTAATTAACAATTGCCCTTTTTGCAAAATTCAGCTCCCCAGACAAGAGCAAATGAGAATATACTAAGTGCCCTCGGCCTCGCGGCTTGTGTTCCCTTTGACTCGTGGCCAAAAAACCGACACAAATCGGAGCGTTAACGAGGCGAGGCGAGGCGTTGCCACAGAAAAAGAAACAATCAGAATAGAATCTCATTGGCGCGAAAAGTTCGCGCATCTACATCGCGCACTGTCAATCTCGGACGGAATTGTAAAATATTGTGCCAGGCCCGGATCACGGATTTCTTCTGTAACCGGATCGTCTGCGACAAATGGCGAGTGGCGTGATCTCGCCTCGTGATACAGTTTATATATCATGATGCCGCCTAACTAGTTAAGAAATATTGAAAATCTGAAACAAATATTATTTGTCTTCATCTAATGTTTCACAGGTTCTCTGATGACTCTCTACCGGTCCGTTCCTAAAAGGGGTAAAAAATATTGAGTACTGTCCTGAACTCGCCCAACAAAAGAATGGCGGAAATTTACAACACGAGATCAAAGGATTTTTTGCCGACATTCCCTTCTGATTGTTTCTTCTTCTGTGGCGTTGCGAGGGCAGGCGAGTGCATTAACGAGACAAGGCGAGGGCACACGGGGCGATCCGGGAGCAGCAAGTACGCTCTCGCGCTCGCCTGCCCTCGCAACGCCTCGGCGAGAGTGTACTGCAGGCATAAAGTTATTTATACTACGTTTGATTTTTTAAATGTTTATAATAAATCGAAAATAAACGCATATTTCCCTCTCACTTTGCAAAATCCCTTCCTTAATATTGATAGATGAATATGTTGTCAATTTCTCTTTATACCTATCCATTTGTAGTGTTATAATTATTTCATTACAATAACAATTTTCTTTACCTACTTAATGAGGTGCCCTCCAAATTTTTAATGATAAAACCTTTATCAACAGGTATTTTATTTATTTAGTATCCTTGTATCTACCTGGAATGTTACTATTTTTTCAAGTATTGTATCTGTTATCGCTGTTTAATACCACAAAAATGCAGGGTAGAGCAAATAATATAGGCGATTTTTTTATCACAAGTTTCTGCGTCAAATGCATTACTATTTGTAGAATTTATTGGTTTTCGCCGATATGTGTGTGCGAACATGGATTCCAACAAGAGAAATTGTAGAATAACTAAATAAATTCTTACTTATTCTGACATTACATTTTACTTCCACATCCAGTGGAAGTATAATAACGCAAAAAAAATGAAAATATGTACTGTTCAAATAGGCTTAGAATGTCATGAGAGATGTTCAGTTTGAGAAAAAAAAATTATGTCTGTCGGTCTGCCTCTAACTTTTTTTGTGCGCACGATTACTCTGGAACCGTTTAAGATTTTGACTTGAAATTTGGTACACGTTTGTATTTTAACGAGATCTGGAACTAGATTATATTTTGATCTTATTCCGTTGAAGGGTTGGGAGGTAAATTGGGATAAATGGGGGTAAATAGATAAATCAGGCAGGTAAAAGCCTATAAAATTGATATTTAGTATATATAAGAGAAGCTGAGGTTTTGGAATTAGCCAGCCCCATTAAAACCCCCACCCCACTATTAACCCTTTCTGTACCGGACATGAAATGGCGAATGCATGTTACTAGGACCGGTTTTTTTTGCATGCTACCAGGACCTCTGCCGAATATATGCGCCAGGTATAAGAAATAGAACATATGCAGAAAATTCATTTATTTATAATAATATTTTATTATAATAAAGTATTTGTAGTGTATTATGTTAAAGAGTATATATGTATTTAAAAGGTTTGTTTTGTATGGTATACTTCAAAACAAGCATGTACACACAGACCGACATTACACTTTGTACACATGTACATGTACCTCTTCTTTTTTTGCCTGAAGCTTGCTTTGGCTACAAACAGTACATCTTCGAACCTTATTATTGGGTCCCAGGGCGGGAAAATGTCGGCCTAGAAGCTTCTTAGGATTTTGGTCATAGGTTTTACTCGGCTTTGGTTAGACTCTGTGATGTTTTGTACTTGAAATTAGACAAAGAAATCGATAGGCAAAAGTTTTCTCACTAACTAAAAATTACCGCTCAATAAGTTGTCTTATGATTTTCAACTGAAAATCTGCTAGAGGTTATCTTCCTGCATTTTGTGTTTGGTACAGTGCGTGTGCGTTGAGCATGACTAGGTCCACCATATGAAAAAATAGCTTTCTGTACCATTTTACAGTTTTTCTAACGCATTATGTAGAGCTTATTTCAATCAAAATAACGAGATTCATGATGTCGAATAAATTTGCCGTATTTATATGGCCGTGAGCCAGGTGGTCCTGTCTTAGAGGTACCGCATTTCTTCGGCATTGGGCCAACGGACACAACATGAAGCGACACAATTATGCGGCTGTGGTCCTACTAAAGGGTATAAACTTAATATCGTCATATATATTCGACAACGGTCTAAATATACCATATAACCTTGAACACATATATACGGCGGTGGTCCTGAGGGGCCATTTAGGTATTGACTAAAATATACGGCGATGGTACGGAAAGGAGGGTGAAAAAAATAAAATTGTGAGTTAGTGTGTGTACAAGAACCAAAGGCCTCAAAAAAATTATTACTTCATCCACCCCCACTACCACCCCCCTTCCATCACCCACACTACCGATGTAGCATATCGTTTTATAGGTTTTTGGGGTAGGCGATTTCAATTAATATGTTATTAAAGTTCCATAAACGATAATTTTCATATAGTGGAGTGCAGATATAGTATCAACATTTTTTTCGTTGTAAGAGACTTGAATAGAAACTCTGGATGTGGAATTTTAGGGTTTATAAACACTGCAATTATTAGAAGTGGGTGAAAAGTGAGTTGTAAGATTTGCTTACCATGTTACAGATCAAGTCAATAGAAGCGTGTTAAAAAACCTTGTCTACGCCGCTGTGGCCAATCCACAAACTCATTAAAGGAATGTCAAATTTTCACACGAAAGGATGTAGTAGTCTGTCGACACGTTTGGATATCAGTTGTTTGGAGCCTAGGAGGCGCCAACCATACTGACAATAAGTAAAAATAGCTGAAAATTAAGCAATCGAAAATGTGGAGTAATAGCTGGGTCAAATTAAAATTTGTTAAATTAATTAAAATAAAATGAAATTACTAATAAAAAAAAAGTTCAATTCAAAACTAACACAATTTATTTGGCCACCGGGTACAAATATTAGTCAACAAATACTTCAATACAATTGATGATAACAAATTTGTGGGTAATTGTCTTAAATAGCAATTGATTTGCTGCTAACAAGAAGTTCCGCAGTAAATCTGAGTCCCGGAAGGAATTTGTTTAAGCGAAAGAATTTTCAGAATTGGATTTTTCTTGATTTTTCGTAAATATCTGGTTGTATAACTCGTATAGCAATAAAAACACGGTTGTTCGTTAAATAATTACGAAGACTAGTCCTGTCCGAACCATTTTGATCAATTTCTTAAGTTTTAAAAAATGAAACAATTGAGACTGGCCATTTTAAAACAATTAATGATAAGTTAAATAATAATGCATATATTTTGTTTGTTGTAACGTGTGTAAAGTTCCACAAAAAAAATGCTGTTTTCAGGTGATTTACATTATAATTTGTTGGGTTTGTGCAATGTGCAACTCCAACGCGGAAGAATCAGTTCTCAGTAGAAACTGTACTAAGAACTGAGAGAGTCGACAATATTTTATTTATGTTTTTCTGTATCTTTGATACAAACATTCCAAAGAAAAATAAATAATGTATTATGCATTGGCGGTTCGTGGTATTATTAGTAAGGAGGGAAAAAATATGTGATGTTGTAAACTGTGCGTGGCAAGTGAAATTTTTTTAAAAATTATTTTTCAAGGAACCTTAATAGTTTCCGAGATATTTACGTTTATAGATGGCATTCGAAAGCTTATAGGATGAAGTATTTAGTTTAAATGTTGAATATATTAGAAACTGTAAAACTTCCACGAAAATTTCTAGGAAACAGAATTAAAGATAACCCAGGTACACAAAACAAAAAAAGTGGTTCGCCCTTTCCCTCATTTGAAGCGTCTTTAAATTCTCTATGCGACAGCATGGTCGAAATTAGTTTTTTTCAATTTTTTTTTTCGTCCCTATGAAAACCACCCTCTAGATTAACTAAGGTGGGGGTGTTGTTTGGGAAAAATCCTGAAACACGTCACCTTTTATCTTTTGAACGGCACATTTTGATGTCAAATTTGACTTTGTCGGGTCAACCCCCTAGCCCTAACAACCCCCAACAAAAACCAAAATTACGGTAAGGTCTTTTGATTCTCTATGCGAGTACATGATTGTTTTTAGGTTTGCTCGTGTTTTGTTTTAAACAACTGATAATATGCTTATTAATTTAAATTTTAAAAAGTATGCAATACATTTTTATTCACCTTCGATGTTTATAAAGACCTCCCCTTTCTGCCCTGAATACTAAACTGTTAAAATTTTTCAAATTTGTCGATTTGTCTTCGGGATTATTTAATTTCAAATTATGAACTCGTTCTTCACTGTATCTACCGAAGGTAAATAAAAATGTATTGCATACTTTTTTAAAATTTAAATTAACAAGCTAAAAACTACATTTTGATATGCTTTTTAGATATAATTTTCCCCGGTATGATCTTCATTTTTTTTGGTTTGAACACCTATAGATAATTTCATGTATTACCAAAATAGACTTTTTCGAGAAGGCACGATATCATAATCTGTTTCACAGTAAAGCTTGTTTTGTTTTGCATTCGTATGTATCGCACGGAGAATTTATCAGTAATATTTTTTTAAACAATTCTATGGACAATTATATATTTTCCAAAATTTCACTCAAGAATATAGCAATAGAAAATTATAAAATGCAGAAACATCAGCGGAGTGATTTCAGCCTTACGATTTTATTTTCGGGCGAACTGCCACTCTGATATACCGGACGTGGTCATGCATCTTTGTAATTATTTTTAATTTTTCGAAAAAACTCGATTTTTTGTCGAAAAAGATATGTGCTTTATACTGGTTATAGAGAATGATCGACGGAATACTTAATTTTCGATTTTTATTAGGAAACTGTTCGGTATTTGTAGAATTTATCAAAAAAATCAAGTTTTCCAGGATTTGTAGATTCGCTTTTGTTTTGTCAAATTTCTCACAAACGTCATCTAATAGAATTAATCGAGCCCTACAATTGCCATTTTTGAAAATCAAAATCGGACCTTCGGTTCGGGAGTTATTAATTTCTTTGAATAATCATACTAGGCCTTGAAAAAAAAAATACTTGCGGTCAACGGATTCGGGCCGCCAGCAATAGGCTTCATTTGTGGCCGTGTACCTTCGATCCCACCAAGTCTCATCGAAATCGATCAATATCCTGGACAGTTATCGTGCTTCCTAGCCCGATTTCGAGAAAACCAGTTTTTTGCAAAAAAATTCAATTTCCATTTGTTTGTCAACGGAATTTTCTAAATTCGCTCTCGAGTCGATAGATATGACTTTCATTTCGATCCGACGTTTTTTTCGGATTTCGATGGTCCACTGGAAAAATGCAAAACCTATACTACATTTTTTTTCAAAATGTAGTAACAAGCTAAAAACTACATTTTGATATGTTTTTTATCCCTGTTGGGATGACTCAGTACATTTTGACATGTTTTATTTTTATTTTTTTTTTTACATTGACTAAAGTAAAGGCTAACTACATTTTGAAATACAGAAAGGCATCGGTTATATTGTGGTCATGGATCTTTATAAATAACTCGTTTATTTTTAATTTTTCGAAAAAACTCTATTTTAGATTTTTTGTCCGAAAAGGTCCGTGCCTTATACCGGTTATAGAGATTGATCGACGGAATACTTAATTTTCGATTTTTATTAGGAATCTTTTCGGTATTTGTAGAATTGATCGAAAAAATCAAGTTTTCCAGGATTTGTAAATTCGCTTTTGTTTTGTCAAATTTCTCACAAACGTCACCTCATAGACTTAATCGAGCCCTACAATCGCCATTTTTGAAAATCAAAATCGGACCTTCGGTTCGGGAGTTATCAATTTCTTTGGAAAATCATACTCGGCCTTGGAAAAAATACTTGCGGTCAACGGATTCGGGCCGCCAGCAATAGGCTTCATTTGTGGCCGTGTACCTTCGATCCCACCAAGTCTCATCGAAATCGATCAATATCCTGGACAGTTATCGTGCTTCCTAGCCCGATTTCGAGAAAACCAGTTTTTTGCAAAAAAAATCAATTTCCATTTGTTTTTCGACATAGTCTCCGGTATACTTATTTGTAGATCGTTTCCAGCGGCACCATCTCTTTTTTGAAATATCTCGATCCGACTGCCCGTTACCGAGTTATTTAATTTTTCCCGAAAAACTTGAAACGTCTATATCGGGTACTTCCGGTTTCCGAACGGAGCCGAGCTTCCAGCGTTAAGGTTTTCTAAAGGACTCCTATCAACCACCCAAGTTTTATCGAAATCCGAAAACGGATTAGGGGGGCTGAGCGTGACAGACCGACTGACTTTTAAATTCGCTCTCGAGTCGATAGATATGACTTTCATTTCGATCCGACGGTTTTTTCGGGTTTCGATAGTCTGCCGGAAAAGTGCAAAACCTATACTACATTTTTTTCAAAATGTAGTAACAAGCATATTATCAGTTGTTTAAAACAAAACACGAGCAAATCTAGAAACAATCATGCATTCGCATAGAGAATCAAAAGACCTTTAAAATGACTACCTTACCGTAATTTTTGTTTTTGTTGGGGGGTTGTTGGGGGTTGACCTGACAAAGTCGAATTGACATCAAAATGTGCCGTTCAAAAGATGAAAGGTGACGTGTTTCAAGATTTTTCCCAAACAACACCCCCACCTTAGTTAATCTAGAGGGTAGTTTTCATGGGGACGAAAAAAAATTGGAAAAAACTAATTTCGACCATGCTGTCGCATAGGGAATTGAAAGACGCTTCAAATTCTTGAGTCGGGGATTGCTGGGGTTAGGGGGTTGATGTGTCAATGTCAAGTTTGACATCGAATGTTGTCCCCCAAAAATCGTGTCCCAAAACAGGCGTGTTTCGTTTTCATTGGCCCACCCTGTATAATATTACACAGGCACAGACAAAAAAAATTCTGGGACTCCATTAGGCAACCCCTATGTAGTGAAGTGAACCAGTGATTCCTTAGGCAGCAGTTTTTTTTGCTAAGGAGTTTTGATATTAAACAACAAATAAGATCTCTGAAAGGAAAAATCTGGAATTTTTCGTATTATAAACAAAAATAGTAGTTAATTCGTTGAGTTTTAAATGCAAGTCCCCAGTATCACAATACACTTAATAAATAAAAAAGCGTGTAAGTTGTGATTTATTTAATACCTAAATAATATTCTCTAACCATGATGAAAGCAAATAAATAAAAAATAATTAATTGTAAAAATTGATCTACTTAGTTTCTCTATCTAGTTTCAACCATTTATTTTTTACAGTTGCATTTTCAAAGGTAGTTGAATTTGAAGTTAGCACTAGCCGCCATATTTTCTTACATATTTGAAGTATGATTCCAAATTGAAAATTTCAAAATGAACATGTATGGAAGTGCACTGATGAAGAGGTCTACAAAATGCATTACATTATTTGTAAACTCATATTGAACAAGTTTAATGATATACTTTTGGCTCAAGCGATTTCATTTCTTATTTGATAATAGATATTTCCAATAAACGAATTGAAGGTGCATCTGCACTTTTCGAAGTAAAAGTACCAATATTTATGAAAAAAAAAATCAACGTATTGATTTCAACAAAGGGAACTGCAGATACTGCAATTAAATCGGACTGCTTTTTGCCAACACTTGCCATTCGAAGGAAAATTTGCCTAAAGGTGAACTACTAACCAAACATACTGTGTGACTACAGGGCTCCCAGTTGGTCCCTTTTTATGGACTTGGTCCTTATTTTCGGCAAAGTCCCTAAAATGTCCATAATTTCAAAGTACGGTCTCTAAAGTCCCTATTTTCAAAGAACTGCATCAATAGTTACGTTTGAACACGGATCGTTTGTTAAAAAACCGTAATGAGAATTTTAAAATGCGCACCCTAGCAAAACCCACATCTATGATATTGCTCGAGTCCTTCCCATAAGTGTGCCCCTAGATACGCTAGCGGATGAGTGGTGTCTTCTGCAGACTGAAATTAATACTGAAACAAAGGATAGAGTTGACGAGTATTGGGCCCAGTTTTAGGACAGGAGAACTCTTTCATGTGATTTAAAATATGTTAGGTTACACCAGATTGCAATCGCTACTCTCGCCCTTTCTCATGGCAACGGTTTTGTTGAGCGTGTGTTCTCTAGCTCTGGGCAGACGCTCACGCAGTTAAATCGGACCTTAAATTGTTCAACAATAAACCATCTCTTGTTCCAATAACAACTCTTGACTTTGACCTGTGGAGCCTACAGCTCTTATGGAATGTACTTAGAGGCCGAGAAAAAAAGGAAGGAAGATGATGCCCACAAGAAAAAAGAGGAAAAGGAAAAGCACCAAGCTGAGGAAATAGCATGACAAAAAATTGGAAGTGATAGAAAATTCCTTTCCAAAGGTGAGGTGAGATTGCAGGCGCTAAGAAAAGAAGAGGGAGACAGTAGACAGTAGACCATTCTATGGAGTCTACCGAACGTTTGAAAAAGGCAATATCGAAGACACAAGGAGGGAGCACTGGTTCAAGCTATGGTTGAAGGAGCCGTATCAGTTAGAAGAGAAGTCAATAAGAAGAGGACGCAATTAGGCAAGCTGCAGTCGTCAGTGGAAAAAATAAAGTCAGAAATGATTTCTGGGCTTCTAAACAAGAAGTCCAAGACATGTCAGTAAATGTTTGATGTACATTTTTTTAAATATTTCATTTCCAATCAAGAGACTAGTCAAAGTCGTATTACAAGTAAGGCAAATTTTCTTTTATGTTAATGAGAAATCTAACTTAATTACTTCCACATCCAGTGGAAGTATAGTAACGACAAAAAAATTTTTTAAAATTTTTATTGTTCAAATAGGCTTAGAATGTCATGAAACGTCGAGATTTCAAGTTTGAGCGAAAAAAAATTTCTGTCTGTCGGTCTGTAACTTTTTTTGTGCGCACGTTTACTCTTGAACCGTTTGAGATATTGACTTGAAATTTGGTACACATATGTACTTTAACGAGATCTAGAACTAGATTATATTTTCATCTTGTTCCGTCGAATGGTTGGGGGGTAAATTGGGGTAAATTTGGAGTAAATAGGTAAATTAAGCAGGAGGGAGTTCATAAAATTGATATTTAGTATATACAAGAGAAGCTAAGGTCTCAAAAAAAAATTTGGCATTAGCCACCCCCATTACCACCCCCCACCCATTATTAAAGGGGATGAAAAACAAATGTGATTTAGTGTGTGTACAAGAACCAGAAACCTCAAAATATTTTTTTACTTTATCCACCCCCCACTCCCACCCCCTGTCACCACCCCCACCCCACTACCGATGTGGGGTATCGTTTTATGGATTTTTGGGGTAGAGGATTTCAAATATTATATTATTAAAGTTCCATAAACAATTATTTCCAGATACAAAATTTTTTCGTTGTGTGACTTGGATAGAAAATCCGGATGTGGAAGTAGTGATTCCTTGGGCAGCGGTTTTTTTTGTTTATTACGTAAAGCATTAATGTATGTAGGTATTGCATTTTTTTTAGATAAAATATGGAAAATTATACAAATCATATATCTTTGGTCCTTATTTGGTCCTTTTTTCTTTTTGATCCAGGTCCCTAAGTCCTTAATTTGAGTGCAATAGCCACTGGGAGCCCTGGTGTGACTACAAGGAAGATGTGTAATTTTACCTATCTTGGTCAATATAACTAAAGGACAGGTAGATAAGGGCCTTTTTTCGCCCATTGGCCATGTCATATGCATTATATTTTCCAGTAGTATATGTCTTGACAAGTAATAAAAAAAACAGTTCTCTGGAATGGTACATTGTGTATCTAGTAGTAAAAGCAATACATTCCCTGACGACGCACACTGGCCCCAAACTGATTTTTTTTTTAAATCAGTCTGCAGGTTTTAATAATTAAGCAGTCGGAATATATATTTCTTAAATCATCGTTTTTTAATTGCCTATTCGATTATTGTCACTACACGCTTCTGATAGTGTAAGCAGGAGATAGCGAGAATTGGTACATATTCCAATGCCCCCCTCATAAGGTTCAAGCACACCAGGTTGGTTTTTGATAAGAACACCGATAACGGCACGATTAACCGCCGTCGATCATTTTTATCGCGTCTCCATCACTCCGAACAAAAATCGAGAAATCGCAGAGGAATGCGATCGCTCCACTATCCTTTCCAATCCTCACTCGTGCATAAATTTGCTGGACTAATAAATATGTCAAAGTAATTTACGGCAAGTCACTTCAACTCATCGCTGTATCAATAAAAATAATTGTTTAAACGACAGAAAGGAATCAAGCGAATAGATATATATGATTCGAATTGATGGTCTTCAAGGCCGGCAATTTTGTCATTAAAAATTTGACGCGTTGGATACCGAAACATTAGGCATATGCGGGCGCAAATATGACGTTGCGCGGCGGCTTGGCGCCGAATAGGCGTCATTTTGCCTTGTGAAACGCGTGTGTGTGTCACAGGAGTCGAATTAAAATGGTTAAAATGTAAATTGGGTCGGTACAGTCGTGGTCACAAAAAGGTTTCCAACCTGAACAACCTATTTTATACATTCTTCCTGCTTGAGTGCGACTTTGTCTTTGGGTATTTTAAACTCCGCCCTGTTGACTGCTAATGCCGCAATACACATACACAACACAGACAGATAGGCGAGTCTTCGAAGGATTTAAATAGGGAATGTATGGTAGTTTTTCTGCAAATATATTACAAGAGAACACAAAAATCGTCATCGAAAGTAAGGAAAATTGTCAAACGGTTACGTGATTTTGAAACTTCCCATTTTTGCGAATTAAAAGTTGAATTCATATTTAAAGTTGTGTAGGAGCAAATGTTAATCATCTTAAAAAGTAGGCTATTGGTAAATAAAAGATTGAATATACGAGATGTAAGAAGGTATAATGTTAATCGAACTAATTGTAAAACAAGAAACAATTACTAACAGAAGATTAATGAGGTTTCAACAAAATAATTTTATATTCCTGAAATTTGGTATAGAGGTATAAAATTGCATTCTAAATAACTTTTCTTAGTGGAATTTTTTCATATTTTGAAAAATAAAGGTATTTTATTAGTGCTGATTTTTACAACTTTGCTTATAAAACACCCTGTAGAACACCAAATCAAGTCATTTTTGGTATACTTTAGTTTTACAACAAGCAGGACTCAATCCCCAAATACCATTCCAAAATTTTTGGTCCATTACACCTCTTGTTACATCTATCCTGGGACACACTGTATATCAAGTAATGTTATTATTTTAACAATTACTGCATAATCAATTTAAACCAAAACAATAATTTTTTAAATAAACATAAGAATACGCCCGTCTAGACAGACTTCAAATGGTTGTATTTGGCGTGAAATAATTTAACCAATAATAGACAGCTTTCGCTTAGACTGTAACTATCTTATATGAATGCCAAATTGTGTATTTACTTTACATTATTTTACCTATAACACTTTTATTTTGCTCAATATCTTAAAAATCAATAAACATTATATACATATATTTAGAAAGAATTAAAAGGTATTTATGTTTCTTGTTATTTAGAAGTTATTTTAAAAATGTAAACAAAACTCGCGGCGAGGATTATGTGGCAACATTGTATAAAAACGGCTCTCCCCCTTTTCCAACTTTGCTTGCATGCTGTCAATTGTCACTTCTTGTCACAATACAAGTGAAAGAGGCATATTTGATTAGATTTATGTGTCGTTTGTTTATGTGACGTTTGATGTTGTTATTTTATATTTTGTCAATAAACTATTAAGATGGAATTGAATTTTGTGAAAGGAGATTCATCCAATTTGTGCAAAGTTGATTATGACATGATATATTTTTTCTATAAACTTGGATTTTTGAAGAGATGGGATCAAAATGTTGGAAGCTTGCCACCAAGAGCTGTTTTCTTTCGTGTTGCACAAAGTAAATACAATCATTAAGTAACTAATAGGGATTAAGGATTTCAAAAATATCTCGATTTGATTGGCTGTTTAGTGATTGCAATCAGTTCGTTCAGTACGAAAGAAAACAGCTTCGAATATCCATATTTTTCGGAGCTGTTAAAACATTTTTTTCCGGAGTACATTTGTGTTTCCACAATATTTAAAAAAACACCTTTAATGACATTATCTATTATTTGTAATTTACAGCAAATACCTGGATAAAAGAACTGAAATTCTTCAAATCAACACGACGCGTTGACATTGTTGCCATATATTGCTAAATACGTTTTTAAAAATCTAATCGGCATTAAAAATTATTTAAAATATTTACCTACAGACTACCTACGTCATTGGCAGATTACCTACGTCACCAATTTAAAACACCTGTTGCAGCCACTTATTTTAACTTCTGTTTTCTCAAAAAATTTATAATTATTTTCGCAGAAATCTGTATTGGAAGGCTTGTTTGTACATATTCTATGATATTATTCGATAAAAAAAAAGTAGGGAAATACCCCATTGGGATTTAGTGTATGTACGAGGAGCCGAGTTCTCAAAAATTTTTTGGCATCAGCCACCCCCACTATAACCCCCCATTACCACCTCCACACCATTATTAAAGGAGGTGAAGAAAATAAAATTGTGATTTAATGCGAGTACAAAAACCAAGGGCTCAATTTTTTTTTGCATCAGCCCCACCTGTATTTCATAAATATTTTAAGTTTTTTTTATTTACTAATTTATTTATTGTTTATTGTTTAGAAAAATACAAATTCTTGTTGACAAGTTTGAAAAAAAAACAAAAAACAAATAAGTAAATAAATAATAAGTAAATAAATAATAAGTGATATAAAAATTGTATAAGACATATAGAATAATTTATAATGTAATAATTGTAGTGAATCGCTCAGTAGACAATTTTAACGACATAAAAATAAATTATAAAGCGGAAATGAATGCATGCCTCAACGTATAATAATATATAATAGAAAAGTATCAATGCCAACGATGTTCCCTTTTTTAAGTGAGTAGGGAAAATGGGTGTCATTAAGTTAATTACTATATTATATTATAAGCTAACTGTAATTAATTCTGATTAACGTTACATTATACAATCTGCGCATATGAATTGTTTGGGTGTACCTTGGGATATGCTTCCCAGTATCGCTAATTTTCTACAAATTGTTTTTAGAAGTAGAAGTTGTAGGAAAATAGCTCAGGAATTAATTCTTTTTGATGAGGCCTTGAAAACCAGAGTTGGTAGAACTGCTGTTTAGACCTTGGAAAATTTCCGCACTTATTGTTAGAGGTCTATTATTTTACTACCATTTTATGAGAGCGTACGTACGTAGTTGGGGCTAAAACTAGATTTTTGAAAATACTTATACAGGGTGTTTGGAAATTCTTGGCGTTAACGTTAAATGGTGATATGTGCAAAAATATGAAAAACGGGTCTTCGTTGTTAAACATCGTATCATCAATCATTTTATAGAATAAAAGACAAAAAATTAGTAAAACTCACAATCTTATACATCTATTACAGCTACATACATACACATATTCTATATACCAAGATGTAGAGATTTATATTCTGAAATTCCTATCTAAATATAAAATTTGTTATCTGCAATAGATTAAGAATAATAAGAAAAAAAACCTGAAAATTGGACGCCATTTTCCAAGATGGCGACTGCAATCTTAAGGGATTTGATACGTGCACTGATAGAAAATACTCCTTCATTAATTGTTTCACTTGAAGAAGTATTCAGATTCTGATGTTAATGAACAACTTTTATAGAAGAGTTTGAATCTGAAAGATAAATAATGATGATTCTTAAGTTCTTATGATTAATACAATTGATCAGCACTTTTTTGTATTTGTATGTATCCATTTTTGCAACCAATGGATTTCTCTTGCACAATATTCGCGGTACTTTGCTTATCTTGATCGAGTAATTTTTGTTTATTCTTATTCAGTTCATTGTTTTTCATAAAATCAATAAATAATTCAACTGTAAATTCAATAAAAAATTATTTAGGTATTATGCAAGAAAACCTTCCAAACTACGTATTGTTTTGTATATTGTTTAGGAATGTAATATTTTAAAAATGAATAAGTGGTTATTGTTTCTTCATATGCATAATGGGTTCATTTTGAAAATAATTACAAATTCTTTTGCAACCAATATTTTCGATTAACTGGAACAACATCAGAGTTGGACAAATTTTAATTTATTGCATTATATAGGTTTCACTGTACCCCCATCACGAAAATATATTATTACATAATAGTTGTTGTAATATGATGTAACTTTTAACATCTATTTACTGATACCCCGCATCATTTACACCCTATAATTAACGTTTTTTGTTCAAATAGAAATCCTATTAAATTCGTCCATTTGTAATCACGTGTGTGAAAACAACCAATCAGAACAACATTACACTGACTATTTCGTTCCTATAAATTTCATCCAATTAAAATCGATCATTTTAATCAAAAAATAGTTTCGCATCAACAAAATTTAACATTTAAAATTCTGCCAGGATTGCTCAACCAATAAAAAGTCATAATGAGGCAACCACCCTGTTTTTAAGCGGCAAGTTTTCCTTTTTTTTGAAAACAGTAACCAATTCAATAAGTCGACGTCATTACAATAATTTTTGCGAACGTCAGTTCACGTCAGTTGTAAAAAATGTGCGAGAATAATAATGCTAGATAGTTTTGTAAGTATACTCTAATTCCATTATTTTGTCGATCGTAAGTGACGCTTTATGTACCAAATACTTGTTGCCATTGGCAACGGGTCGTTATTTTTCATAACGTTCCTAGGGAAATAAAGTGAATTTGAGGAAATTTTCTCCTATAATAATAATAATAATAATAATAATAATAATGATAATAATAATAATAATAACCCAAGAAGTGAGTGTAGTGAAAAACGCTCTCCGCGGCAAGTATCAGCACCGACTCCGACAGATCTGGTCTTCAGAGCTGTCGGGGAAGAACAAGGTGTCTGCTACCAACATGCTTGCCGTTCCGATCCTTCTCTACTCCTTTGGAGTAGTGAAATGGACTCAAGAAGAGTTGCGTCAACTCGACGTAGGAACCCGCAAGAAGATGCATCTCAATAGGAGTTTGCATCCTAAATCGTCTGTTCCACGGCTATACCTCCCACGACATCGGGGAGGCCGTGGACTCTTGAGTTTGGAGAGTCTCCATAATAGGATGGTTCTGGATGGAGCCTGTAAGGTCATCAGGAGTTCGGATCCCCTCCTCTGCATGGTCCGAGACCATGAAAATGCAGGGGTAGGAGCCTTTCTGTTTAAGGCAGCACAGAGAGCAGCCGATGAACTTGGTCTCTCCTTCGACGTCGAGCGGGTAAATCGCGACTCTGTCACCGAGTTGGAACCTGCTCGGCGAAAAGCCCAAATTAAAGCTGCAGAACACAACAACTTTCTGCAGCTTCACACGGATAAGCCAATGCATGGAGTTTTCTATAAAAATATAGAAAACCTTGGCTTATCCGAAAGGCTGACCTTTGCCTTCTTAAGGTCAGCCGGGCTGAAGTCAGACCGAGGGATTCATAATGGCTTGCCAGGATGGTGTATTTAACACCCTCGTCTATCGTAGTCGTGTCATGGGTATAGAGGTCCCTGATGTCAGCTGCAGGGCCTGCCGCAGGGCGCCAGAGACTCTTATGCACTTGCTGTCGGCTTGCCCGACATACGCAGTCTCGGCCTATATCCAAAGGCACGACGGAGCATTACGAGTGCTTTACTACCATTTAAGGCACTCGTATGGGATAGACGAAACACCAGTGCTGCCTTACGCTACGGGGGATATTGAGTCCGTTGTGGGAAATGAGAAGTGTCTAATTTATTGGAACTACTCTTTTCCCACCGTCAGGCAAATACAAGCCAACAAGCCTGACGTAGTACTCCTCGACCATCAACTCAAGACAATGTTCGTCGTGGAGTTCTCGGCTCCCGCGGAGAACAACATTGTCTTGAAGGAGGAGGAAAAACGGACAAAATATCGAGATCTGCTCTTCGAACTCCGCAGACTGTATCCAGACCATACTGTTAAGATAGTGGTACTGATTATAGGAGCCCTCGGTGGAACGAGACACACACTGCTTTCGGAACTTAAGATCATACCGGCATGCCGAAACTCGGCAGAGGTCTTAGCCGGCAGAATGCAGAAGGCCGTCATTCTTGGTTCATTACGTCTGCTCAGGGCACACGATTCACGGACCCAGTAGTCACTCACCCCACGGGCGTGGGGAGTGGCTACCGGTACTACCAGCTCCCCTCTGTGAGGGTCGGAGCCACAGAGAAGGGTGACTGGTTTTTAACTAGCTAAAAAAAAAAAAAAAAAATAATAATATTTATTGGTCTTACGAAAATATAAATTTTATAAACACGTCAGAAAGCAGTAATACATGATATACATATTAGTGTTTATATTTATAGGTATGTCTTATGAAAATACAAGTTCCATAGACATGTCAGCAATGTAAAGTTATACAAATTAAAATGTTAAAACTAATAAAAATCAGCCTACACGACATCACATTTAAAATACATTAAAAGATTAAAAACAAAAATAATATTAAGACAGTGAAGTAGAAAAGACAATATTGCAAAATTTACGGGATAATAACACACGATAATTTATTTTCCAGAAATGTATCTGTCATCAAAATCAATATGGAAGAATTCGTTCAAGCTATATAATGGATTTCTGTTTAATAAATATTTCTATTTTACTTTTAAATACTTTCACTGGCAATCTACGAAATTCCACTGGCAGGGAGTTGTGAAATTTGATACCCATATTTACTGTCCTTTTTAATCTATTCAATGGTGGAACTAGATTTGTTTTATTACGAGTGTCATAATCATGAGCATTAGCATGCGTACAGTATTCATTCAAATTTTTATGAACATCTAATAGGTATTGATATATTACTGCTGAGAATACAGTTATATTTTCAGAGATGCGAATATTGACCTGTAACTTCACCATATTTGGCTCCTACTTCTTACAGCCGATTTCTGTATTACCAGTACTTTTTCTATATGAGTGTGGGACGCATTGCCCCTAGTAATTAAGCCATAAGTCATGACTGAATGAAAGAGTGAATGATACGCAGTTAGAGCTGCATTTTGACTAATAGTCCTTTTTATTCTTCTGATTGCATATACGATCTTACTTAATTTGCCCCGGAGTTTATCAATATGTTCAGTCCAGATTAGATTAGCATCCACTTGAACGCCTAAAAATTTGACAATTTGCTCCGTTTGATTAGTCTTTCTAGACTCAAAAGTTAATGATAAGGTTTTACTCTCATTTAACAAGAGTTGATTGGGTGTAAACCAGGATTTAGCTTTTTGTAATATTACTGTTAGAATATGTTGTGGATTTTCATAATTGCTTAGCTTTCTACTTAATGTTGCATCATCAGCAAACATTGTAGTTTCAATATTTAGAGAGCTGATCGCATGTGGCAAATCGTTTATGTAAATAAGAAAGAGCAATGGCCCCAGTACGGAGCCCTGGGGTATGCCTCTAACAATTCGCAATTTATCACTACGAATATTACAACTATCTACAACCTGAAGTTTTTTTCTAGTTTAATGATTCATGGGTATGACGAAGAATAAAATATAATATGCAACGCGGGTAGTACAGTGCGATTTTTTGGTCTCGAATACTTGCAAATCTCGACCCTACAGGCACTTACGACTCTTGGTACATAAATAACTATTGTTTGATATGTCAAAATTTACTTCATTATCTAATAAATTTGTTTTCCTTTGCCTAAATTTTTATTCATGAAATAGTCATGACGAATACCATTCGTGATATAATTTCGTCTGGCAAAATTTAATGAGTATTCTACTCGAGTTTGTTGCTTTGACAATTTCGCTATTGGTCTGTAACTTTTTTTTGTGCGCACGTTTACTCTGGAACCGTTTGAGATATTGACTTGAAACTTGGTACACATATGTACTTTAACGAGCTCTAGAACTAGATTATATTTTCATCTTGTTCCGTCGAAGGGTTGGGGGGTAAATTGGGGTAAATTTGGTAAATAGGTAAATCAAACAGGTACGAGTTCATAAAATTAGTATTTAGTATATACAAGAGAAGCTAACGTCTCAAAAAAAATGTCGGCATTAGCCACCCCCATTATCACTCTCACCCCATTATTAAAGGGGAATAAAAAAATGTGATTTAGTGTGTGTACAAGAACCAGAACCTCAAAATATTTTTTTTACTTTATCCACCTCCCACCCCCTCCCCCCAATCACCACCCCCACCCCACTACCGATGTGGGGTATCGTTTTATAGGTTCTTGGGGTAGAGGATTTCAGAAATTATATTATTAAAGTTCCATAAACAATTATTTCCACATACAAAATTTTTTCGTTGTGAGTGACTTGGATAGAAAATCTGGATGTGGAAGTAGTGATTCCTTGGGCAGCGGTTTTATTTTTATTTATAGTTTATTTACTGACGAAAAATGTATGCCTAATATTCTTGTAATAAATGAAGACCTAAGTGGATAAAGGTGTTATGTCACACTTTTAAAGTTTTGAGTAAATTAAACAAAACGGTTTTAAGTTGGAACTTATTTATTTTGTCTTCGATTCAAATGAATAATACCTCATAAAATAGATAATTTTTTTTAAAGTTTTGAGTAAATTAAACAAAACGGTTTTAAGTTGGAACTTATTTATTTTGTCTTCGATTCAAATGAATAATACCTCATAAAATAGATAATTTTGGGTTATGTTCTTTTGTTTACACTAATATTAAAGAACAATATCAAGCTGTTATGAAACTAGATTTTTCTGCCCAAAACTGTGTACATCCACTAAAATTACTGGTTGTACGTATGACATGGCGCCTTTATAATTAAAAAGTTTCTATAAAATATTACAAATTTAGAATTCACCGTTTTTTGGGTGTTAAATCTATATAAGGGGTGTTCAAAAATTGCATAAAGTAATTTTTTTTAAAAATGCGACATAACACCTTTATCCACTTAGGTCTTCAAATGAAATAAGGAAAGTACAACATATATCATGAAGGAAAGTACAATTATGTACGAAATGTCAACTTATAGTTTATACGGAAAATTTTGTTTCTAACAACTGAAAAATCCAAGGTCGCCCATACATGTGAACTGACATGATTAATTTACTTGTTTTTAAGGGTAGCGCTGCAAATCATAGTTATTGTTAATAAAATATGCATAAGCCCCATCTATCACGAAACACGAAATTGAAATGTTATCCCTGACAATCAATAAAAAACATGGCAACAGGAAATATTTTTATCGGACGAACAATCTACCTGACCATGGACACTATTAGCATACAAATATTACAAATATCGAAATATCAAGTACGAATGAACCACTTTGCAAATCAAATGTAAGATGTGTCTCTCGGTAAGAAAAGATACAGCAAGCATACTTGATTTTGATATTAAATTCAAATACTTAGTTTAACGATTGAAACATTGTATCTTTGCATTCGCCCTATATTCAGGGTATTTGAAAACTGCCAAATCAATATAAACTTGTGTATAAATATTCAGAAAAGTGACGAAACGTTTAATTTTTCGCTAAAATTTAAGTGCGATTAAAAATAATACAGAGAAAGTAATTTATGAGTTATTTTTCGTATTTGGTTCTTATAATTGATATTTCACCAGCATTATCAGGACATGCCTATTTGCAAGATAATTGAGAATTGTATCTCCACAAAATCCTATCTATTATAATTTTATTCGTTCCTAAACCTTATTACATTTTTATTACGATGAGAGTCTTATCAAACTTGTCCCAAGGAGAATTATGTGATCGCTAATCATGTACGTGAAATCAAACAATGCTTGTTAGGCTGTTGTATAAGCTTTAATAAAATTGTTTCAAAATATGTCGACACCCTGATAACGACCTATGAACCAGAAAAGCAAGCACGTACTTCGGGAATCGAGTTGATGTTGTTGAAGATAAGAATGACACTCTTTAAAGAATGCTTTGAGAAAGAAACTACACTCAAAGAAATAGTATGGGTAAATTCAACAAAAAAAAATGGTTAACTAACAATATCGTCAATTTTGTTAAACTAAACTATATTGATGGTATTTTTAAACAAGAGGTGATTGTTATTTTAATTAATAAAAAGTTGTACAACAAAACAAACATTAACCTAAGAAATAGATGAATAAGACTATTATTTTTTTTCGTCTGACTATTATTTTGTTGAATTCTGTCAAATTAAACTAGATAATAGTAAATTTTATTTTTAACTATTATCGAATTGTAATTCTAACCCAGTATTAGTTCGCTGTATTATTGTACTTGGTAGACAAACCAATATTATTGTCGTCTTTTAGAAGTTCTAAAAGAATTACCATAAAATTTGCTTGCTTACCACGTAGTCTATTACAGAAATTATTCCCAGATGACGCCACATACAAATCACTGACAATAATCAATCATGCATTATCTTATACTCATGAATTTATAGAAAATTAATAACATGATTGCAATGTTCAAATTCTCTCAGGGATCATCGATATATTTGGATAGATCTTATAAATGATCTCTAATCTTTGGTTTGGGTGGTCTGATGTCTCAATACTGAGATTTTGGCTAACCAAAAAAAACTTCATCATACAATAAAGTGTAGATCAACCTAAAAATTAGTTGGTGAACAAAAAACAAAGTCGTACTATTTAATTGTAGACCAAATTGAAAATGGTTAGTGAACATAAAAAAATGTCATTGTACTATTTAATTTGTTATAAGAAGATATGATTATTAAACAACTATTTGTTTACGAAAACAAATAAAAGTATGTATGACTATTCTTTTCTGATTGATTTAACTATGAAACTAGATAGGCGCGATTTCATATGCTCATATGCTCTTTTTGGTTGGATTTACCTATCATTTTCTTTGAGTATATTTAGTATTACGGCGTAACATTTATTTTACTAAAGTATATACAAGGTGTCCGCGAACATATTAGAAAAAATAACAAGCTAAAAACGTACTATTCGCTAATTTACTGTGGTTTTTATATAATTGTTACACATTCTATAGGATACTTACGCAGTTTTCTTGTAAATAACGTTAGGTTTTGGACATCCTAAATTTTGTGATACCATGAATTAAATGGCAAAATAAAAATCAATAACTAACCTGAACAAATCACATGAAAAAATGAAATTATTATATTACAAGAAAGAGAAAGGAAAATATTATTTCTGCCGTCAAGTCAAACCTAATTAGTAAAAAAAATACATTAATCGGTAAAAAAAAATCAGTGGGTCCAGGAGTTGAACCCGGGACCCTCTCGGGTCCCAAGCGAGAACCTTACGCACTGAGCTATTCCACTTCAACTCCCTCTTGCAGCCACTTTCCACCCACCCACCGGTCTGGCGATTTTTTTATTCACTTGAAATATTTGCAACGTCGATATCCCAAAGTGTCAGACTGATTATAATAATGTATGTAATTTTATTAATTTTGATTCACCCTTTAAAAATCTAGAGGCGCAAAAGCCACCCCCGGTCGGTTGCCAGACTTTCGATTATCTTATTGTTACGCTACAAGGGGCAGATTATGAAAGTGATTAAAAATGACGTAACGAAACCGTTACTAGCTCTTGGACTATTTAGTTGTTTTGCTTTTAACTAAAAATCTAGGTTCCAGAACGAGTTGGATTTTATAGGCTCAGAGTCTTTTTTTTTTTTATAATGCCTCTATTTAGATTAACGTCCTGGCGAAGTTTAGCTAATGCTACTCTACCACTTAACCAGGACGGTGAGATGAGATACGGTCACCAGTCCAAGTGATGGACTCCGCCCGGCGCGGCGTGCTTAACTTCGCCGATCGAGTCCAGTCACTGAAACCGGTACCGTACTTCACCTCACCTCTTGTTTGTTTGGACTCGCAGATAAAGAGTTTACGGGAAAAATTCCAGCCCGTCTTTTTCTCTACAAAAATACTACTTAATAACCGGAGTAATAATACATCTGAAAATGCTAGGTACTTGGTACTCCAGTTATATTTGCGGCTAATAAATAATTTAATCGGTCATTATATAAAAAGACAATTGGATGTACCATTAAATCAGATTAGATAACGCGAAAAATAATCTGACAAGTACACATTATGTTTCTATTAAAAGTGGGGAATTTATCACAATAAAATTAGTGAGTAATTCTTACAAAATCAGTAAGTACGCACGACACTTGAAATAGTAAAGCACAAAATGAGGCTCATTTTGCACGAGTGTGAAAGTTTGCAGCACGAGCCGAAGGCGAAGACTGTAATTCATACGAGTGCAAAATTGCCATTTTGTGCGAGTTGCATACCTATATTTTTTTTTCAAAAACCTACTACCTACGTTTAATATCCTAATAAACATAAAAATATTGACACAAATACTGATGACATTCAAATATCCCTTCGCTAGTGTCATATTGTCAAAACTGCCATCGCTCTAGTCGTCGCACTAGCCACAGCGGACCGCCCTCCTAACACATAATGGTTCATAATAGCCAGGCATACACGAGAGGACTTTTTAAAGGATCGGATCCTCGAAAGACCAACTCCGCAAAAAGTTCACTGGTGTGTGGATAACGGAGGACCACCCATTCAATCCGACAACTGCTCGATTGGTGGACATCCCCACTAACGTATCGTCGGACAAGTAAACACTTGCAGCGCACGATCTAATCTATGATGATGACTGAAATCCGCTGGTCCTTCAAACATGTTGAAAGTCCGCGGATATGCACCTTTTACAAAAGGTACGCACACACGAAGCGATATTTTGAGCGACTTGGTATGCAGAAGACAGTGTCTGTCTATTTGGAACTCTCGTTTGTGCTGAGCGACGGACCCGGTCGGTAAATACGTCGTCGGTGTAGGAACAGGTCGCTACAAGTTAAAAAAACTAACGTAAGGGTGCGTATACATCTGAACACGAACGCGTATGAGGCAAGGCGAGGCAGAACGGGTGCCTCGTTTGTATCCTCAAAAGCTGCAAACGAAGTCGGCCGAAGCAACGAACGAGGCAGCGATCCGTCCATGCGTCGATTTCGGAGTAGAAAGAAACTAAAGGTGGGCAACCCGGTTCAATTTTCAATATAATTTGTCATCTTTCTTCCACAGAATGGGACGGTTTTCATATTCTTTAATAAAACTCAGTGTTTTCTCGTTATCCCAACTCATAGTTGTTTGAAGGCACAAATACGTAAACAATAATCACTCACGTTGAACATCGACAACACAACGTACACGAACGAGGCATATGATAGATTCACAAATGTCGTCCACATTGAACCAAATTCTCTTTGAAGTACCGACTCGTGACGGATGGCATCCGAACCGCTTCGGCCGTCCGACGAACAGACCGAGGCTGTTTGCCGCGCCTCGGTTACACGTCCATATAGAAAGCATTGCCTCGCCTTGCCTCATACGCGTTCGTGCTCAGATATATACGCACCCTAAGGATCCAGTCTGTAGCGCTCGTCGTTTGATCTTAGTTTAAATAAATTTTGTTTGTGGTGTAATAATTATTATGGAGTGGACAAAAGAAATAGTAACAGAGTTTATAGAACTATATAGAGAACGACCATGTTTTTGTGGAAAATTAAAGACCCAGATTATATAAATAAGAATTTTGAAAAGAGAAGCATATGAAAATTTGATAACATTTTTAAAAAGCAAAAATTATAATGATGTAACTATAAAAGATGTTAAAACTAAAATACAAAATATGAGAAATGCTTTTAGGAGAGAATGTAAAAAAATTGAAAGTTATAATTTTCTGTTCCTTTTTCTCTTATCCCTGATTTTTAAAATACATAAACCCATGAGAGCAATTTTTTTGTCCATTTTGTACTAACGCAGATTCACCGACTAAAGAGGTATTTTAGACCAGCTTAAAATACGAAGTCGCACTACCCAGTATGTCGAAATTTAAAATATCTGCCAACTAATTGAGGGACAGCGTAGGTGCAGGAACCAATCGTTTGACAAATCGCGGACGAAGAATGTTCGTGTGTAGACACGACAAATCAGATCGCTCACAGACCAAGTCGGCGGATCTGGTATGGCAGTTCTGGTCGGTCGACCAGTGTTGCCAATTGCCGGAGAATTCTCCGCTTTTCGGAGAATTTGACTGCCTGCGGAGAATCTGGCGGAGAATGCCTTTTTGACGGAGAATTGGCGGAGAATATAAGGTGACAGAATTTATAATTATTTCTTTATTAAAACAAATAACAAGGGTCAACAGAGGTCGCTTGTCGACCAATGATCTCAAGTAGTGAGCTCGATACTATATTGGAGTGAGGACCGATAGGTTGGAGCAGGAAGAAGCTTTAGAGAGAGAAAGCCATATTTGAAGGTTACCTGTCTCAGTTTTCTGAATAATTAGTTTACAAGTGAGAGGGAGCCAGAGTGCCTCCAAATTTAGCTTATCTCTAGTTTTGAAAGGGAACAATAGGTTCCTAATTGTTCATACTCATTCCAGTATGTATATAGAGTTGACTAATCTCAAGCGTGCTCCAAACCTGGTCGTGGTGATTCATCACAACCAGGTTTTATTAATTCATTCATATTAGGTGCCCGCGTACATAAATGCAATTTTTACATATCCTCGTATAACTTCTTGTACGGCATAATTGCGCCTAGTCTATCACTTTTTTCCTTTGCGAAAATTTTCGTAAACGCGGCGTTCCTCCTCGGCATGAAAAAGACGATTTCCACGCGTCGGACTGGAAAATCGGCAAATATATTTTGTCGGACAATTTGAGAATTGGATTCTACATATATATTCTAAATATTTCTACAAACTGTCCGACAAAAATTTTGGAACGTTAAACATAACATAACATGACTTTAAAACATTTATTGATAACCAGCTGATTTTTTCAAGATTGCTTAATAAAAATATTTAGAATCCAATTTTCGAATTGTCGGACAAAATATATTTGCTGATTTTCCAGTCCGACGTGTGGAAATCGTCTTTTTCATGCCGAGGAGGAACGCCGCGTTTACGAAAATTCTCGCAGAGGAAAAAATTGATAGACTAGGCCTCAGTGTACGCGGGCACCTAGACTATTACATATTGAGAAGCAAATAAAGATCAATATGTTTTTTGTTCTATAGAAGATTTTGATATTTTATTTTATTTTTGGCGGAGAATTTCTTCGATTTGCGGAGAATTTTAAGGCAGTAGGCGGAGAATTTTAGAAAGCTCTGTTGGCAACACTGCGGTCGACACCGTCGGCCGACTATATCGCTTCGTGTGTGGGTAGCTATTAAAATGAGCGGATCTAGTCCGCCAAAGGAGATGGTCCGCGAATTCATGGGAGATTTTGATGGTTACGTTAGTGGGCAAATAAAGGACCAAGCCCGACGGATCAATTCCTCTATGGACCGCAGGATCTGATCCGTTGGATATGATCCTTTAAAAAGTCCTCTCGTGTATGCTCGGCTAATGAAACGATTGCTATGCAACGAATGCAGTATGAATAATCATAACGTGTCTGTTTCTTCTCTTCATGACGTCATCAATTTTTTGTTTGACTGTATTTTTAAGATTTCATTCTCTTCTATTATATTGACTTGAAATTTTGTACACCTATTAGTACAGGAAAATATTGAAAAAAAAATGACTAATTCGAAAAAGATTTGTGCAGGCTTTAAACTTTGGTTATAAGTTTAAAATAGGCCAAAGTTCACGAAACGAAAAAGTTTAGGAGTTTTACGGATCCGCGGGAGCCTATAGGGGGTAAAAGGGGGTATTTTTAATTTAAAAAAATCGATTTTTCTCTACTTTCTCGGGAAATATAGAATTTACAAAAAAATAGTTCAAATAAAAGTTGTTTCTGGAAAAATTATCTCTAATTTGGTGTTTTTAAATTAATTTTATAGCAATAATTAACCGAAATACGGCCATTTTCGATGGGGGGTGACGGATGGAATTTTTTTCTAAAAAAGATGTTTTAAAGGGACAAAATAGATTGAGCATCTAGGTGATGCTATATATTAACGAAAAACAGCATTTTTGAAAAAAAATTAATTACTGAGCAATTACAATAACAAAATACCGACATTTTGGTAACAAAAATGTGAAAACATATATTGAATCGGCCATAACTTCTTTATTTTTTGTGATGTAGAAACAAACCAAAAAACATTTTAAAGATTGATTAATTACCTTTAATTTTGTTTCTTAAAACTTTTGATGGAAGTGTCAGTTTTTAAGATATTCAACATTTTAAACTAAATATTTCATCCTAAAAACGGTCGTATGCCATCTATAAAATTAAATATCTCCGAAACAATCAAGGCTACACAAATATATAAACAATAGTATATTATATTACTAGGAGTAGAACGCACTCTTTTTTTGTGTTGAGCCCAGGATTTGCGGCTGAGGCGAAGCCGAAGCCGCAAACTGGGCGAAACACAAAAAAAGGCGTTCTACTCCGTGTAATATATACTATTTTTTCTTCAAGCGTATTAAAATGCAAAAATTCATTTATTTATCATAAATGTACAAATATTCAAACTACAGTCTTACATGTTGACACAATATGACAAGTGGCTAGTGGATAGCGCGCCACCGGTGGCTTTCGGTATTAACATTATGTTACTAGTAAAACAATACCTACTGCGGTGGCGCTTTCGGAACTAACATTATGTTACTAGTAAAACAATGTCCACTACGGTGGCGTTCGGTACTAACATTTTGTTACTAGTAAAACAATGTTCTACTTCTACTTCTGTTTTTGGTGACATAATTTAAACATTTTAATACGCTTGAAGAAAAAATAAATTTATTCTCAGTTTATAAGCTTCATTTTTGATGTCCACCATATTTTCTCTTAAACTAATATTTATTGAGATATTTGCAGAGAAATAAGAATGTTACATTTTCTCTAAAATCCCTTTACAGTATAAAATGCATTTTTTTTCCTAAAGCAAGCGCTGTAAGGCGGTTTGTCCACTACATCCGGTTCCGAAATCCGAACTCGGATGACGGACATTTACATGTGATGTCGAAAGTTCCTGACGGAAGTTGTCTGCACTCAAAGAAAATGATAGGTAAATTGAACCGAAAAGAGAATATGAAATCGCGCCTATCTAGTTTCATAGTTAAATCAATCAGCAAAGAATAGTCATACAACTTTCTTTGTTTTCGTAAACAAATAGTAGTTTAATAATCACATCTTGTAGCAAATTAAAGAGTACAATGACATTTTTTTATGTTCACTAACCATTTTCAATTTGGTCTACAATTAAATAGTACGACTTTGTTTTTTGTTCACCAACTAATTTTTAGGTTGATCTACACTTTATTGTATGATGAAGTTTTTTTTGGTTAGCCAAAATCTCAGTATTGAGACATCAGACCACCCAAACCAAAGATTAGAGATCATTTATAAGATCTATCCAAATATATCGATGATCCCTGAGAGAATTTGAACATTGCAATCATGTTATTAATTTTCGATAAATTCATGAGTATAAGATAATGTATAAGATAATGCATGATTGATTATTGTCAGTGATTTGTATGTGGCGTCATCTGGGAATAATTTCTGTAATAGACTACGTGGTAAGCAAGCAAATTTTATGGTAATTCTTTTAGAACTTCTAAAAGACGACAATAATATTGGTTTGTCTACCAAGTACAATAATACAGCGAACTAATACTGGGTTAGAATTACAATTCGATAATAGTTAAAAATAAAATATACTATTATCTAGTTTAATTTGACAGAATTCAACAAAATAATAGTCAGACGAAAAAAATAATAGTCTTATTCATCTATTTTTTAAGTTAATGTTTGTTTTGTTGTACGACAACTTTTTAATAATTAAATAATTAATATTAAAATACCATCAATATAGTTTAGTTTAACAAAATTAACGATATTGTTAGTTAACCATTTTTTTTTGTTGAATTTACCCATACTATTTCTTTGAGTGTAGACCTTCATCCACTACTACACTATTTTCAATCAATTGTTATTCTGGTGGCAATGTTTCGTTGTATGTTAATTTTCATTCAAATCGATTCACATGATATATTCTTCATTCTTTCTTATCCTTATCCATTAGAATTAAATCTTTCTTATCACTTTTATCCATGTTAAATCTGTTAGTTGTCCAGTTGCATTTTGTTATCTTAATGCTTTCGTTGGCGTAAAAGAAAATCGCTATCGAGCAGGCAGTGCCAAGATAAACATTCCTTTCTCACATATTCCATTGACGGACACTTTATTTTTTATTTAGAATAAACGATAAAATAAATATAATAATAAAGTCCTCGTAAATAATAAAGATATCGTAAACCCCAGACAGTGTTTATATTTATATTCATTAATACTTTGACCTCTTCTAAATATAAACCGTTTAAAAAGGAAGATTGCTTTTCTTAGTATATTTTTTAGTAAAATAATTAGAAAGCATGAAAATTATAACGTTGATTTCACAATCCGTGTCTTATTATTTATCGCAATCGAAATAATTGGTGGAATCATCAGCAATATTACCACTAAACTTTAATAAATTTTTATACTATTTGATGTGTCGGTGAATTTGTGGAATGTTTTTTTTTTGTATAATTTCCGGTCTTGTAGTATGGGTAGATGAAACCTGAGATGCATAATTGAGAGGTCGTTTATTATACAGGATGGACCACATTAGATGGAATTTGGGGTTTTCTCTAAAACTATGGCAGATAAACAAAAACCAATATAGGTGTCCTGAGCTCGATTTTTAGGAAATAATGGTCCTATTTGGTGGCCAGCTAGATCTCCCGATATAACCCCCAGCCGGCTTTTGACTTTGGGGGTTTTTTAAAAAATATTATATATAGAGAACGTTCTAATAACATAGAAAAATTTGAAAACAAAACGTTAGCTGAAAAGCTGTCAAAAATGCGTAGATGTTAATGGAAGACCATTCGAACATTTATTGTAGTTTAGTTTTTCCTATTTTTGGCAAACTTATTTTATATTAAAAAAATAGACGACAAGCCCATGCTAAATTTTTAGGGGGTCATATGATGCTGCTTGAAAAGGTATAATTTTTGTAGTCCTACAGAAATAAATCACTTTGAGCCCTATGCCGTACATTTTAGGTGGGACATGGGAAAGCCGCGGAAAAGCGAAAATCGTAACCCACGGAGGTTGCATTTTTTCAAACGATCCTGTGCCGCTTACGTTTAATTGGACTCTATTTATATCTGTGACTCTTAAAAAGTAAATGCTGTACAAAAATAATGGAACAGAAGTACAAGAATAATTTTCGTTTTCCGAAAAGTGACCTCTATGCACTAAGGTGATACGATATCGTACGGCTTTTATGAAATTCGATTTTTATATTAACAAGAATGAACTTTTTTGCTATGCCATACAAATCAGTTGGACCGTGGGGTGGCAAACGCGAGATCAACCCCCTTCCTAGACCTCTATTAAGGGTGGTGATTTGATACCACATAAAGCTTGATTATTTTAATACTATTTTATATAATAATAGTTTTTATTACCATGCCGTACATTTTAGTTGGTACATGTGTCTGGAAAATTGAATTTTCCGTCCCAGAGTGAGCTTTTCTGAATAAAAAATTATTGTAAGACTTTATTACATTCGAGCAATACTTGATATTGTAATTATTTGAAACCAATAATTCAAAATTAATGGATCTGAAGCGCAAAAGGATTTTCCGAAAATTTTCCGCTGTATTATGTCGAAACAGTGCGTAAATAAATTATACTTTATAAAAATTAATATTTATCAAAAGATGAAATAGAGAAGCTGAAAAATATTATTTTCTATGTACTTGGAACAAAGGTGATTCAGTAAAAAAGAAGAGCATCTTTTTTACTTTCACATCCCCACTTCTCTTTCTATGTTATCCACATACATTTATTTCAAGGCATGTTCAACCTTCCGTAAAAATTGAGTTTATAAATATTTGCAATTTATTTACTTTTTTCTAATCATTTATAAATTACAAGATAATCTTTTAAAAATGAAGTAAAGATTTCATAAATTTTTCAAAATAAAATATAGCGCAATTACCTATAGAAAATTGTGTTCTTTTATTAAAACCACTCGCACCCCAATTAATATTAAACATTAAAAAACTAGTACGTCTCGATTCCACCTGAAATTAACTATAAAAAAGTATAAAATATAGTATTTTATAATTTACTGTTTAAGAAACCATCACGCGAAATTGAAAGTTTTGTTAAACCAATATAATAGATCAGTAATTAATTTATGCATATTCTTTTTATCATATGAATGATGAATTATATTGTTTAAGTTTTCCAAATGTAGTATGTTGTAAAATTAAAAATGTTGGAAAAAACGTTTGCCTAAAAATAAACTTATGAAACATACTAAAATTTTTTACATTGCAAAGACTGTAACACATAATTTTTTCATAAAGTTTCCAAATAAGTTAACCCAAAAAAGAAAATTTTGGGTAATTTGTACACATTTTTTTATAATTAATTACGTTACATTGCATTTTAAAGTTTAAAAGTGATATATACCAATTTCTTACTTTACTTCAAGAAAAATTCATCTCTGAAATATATATTTGGTTCTGGTATTCCATTGCGGCCCATCTAAAATGTACGGCATTGTGATTGTTTATCAACTTTTGGTATTTTCAATGATATTTTGCAAACGCCGTACGGTATCTAATGACCATTAAGGGTCGTGTAAATCGCATGAATAACGTAATCTAGTTCTAAAATCCCAACAATGAAAATGTACGGCATGGACACATTTGTATTCTTTTATAGTTGGAAAGGAAAAACGATGTAAAGTTGAAAATCTATCCATTGTATTAAAAAATAGAGGATTTTTTAATTTGCATAATTTTTAAAAAAATTTCACTTGTTTTGCAATTTTCTAATTTTATTATTGTCCGTTATTTTTTGTACGGCTACTAAATAAAATGAAAATTCTAACCTATATTAATCCAAAAAATAAATAGCCGTACAGTATCAAATAAACTTACCCTAGAAAACGTGAGTTTTTCCCTTTCTCGGGGGTGATTTTTTTATTTACATTGATAATACCCATTCTTTTTAGACTGGTCATTTTTTTTTAAGATTTTAAATGTCGTATAATATTTTGGAATTGATGCCGTACAGGATCAAATCACCACCCTTAATAGAGGTCTAGGAAGGGGGTTGATCTCTCGTTTGCCACCCCATGGTCCAACTGATTTGTACCGCATAGCAAAAAAGTTCATCCTTATTAATATAAAAATCGAATTTCATAAAAGCCGTACGGTATCATATCACCTTAGTACACAGAGGTCACTTTTCGGAAAACGAAAATTATTCCTGTACTTCTGTCCCATTATTTTTGTACGGCATTTTCTTTTTAAGTCACAGATATAAATACAGTACAAATAAACGTAAACCGTACAGGATCGTTTGAAAAAATGCAACACCCGTGGGTGGCGATTTTCACTTTTCCGTGGCTTTCCCATGTCCCACCTAAAATGTACGGCATAGGGCTTAAAGTGATTACACATATTATTATGATATATTAGGGGCGAGCGTAGAGGCGACTTCAATGTGAATGTCAATCGATATTCCGTTGAAGCAACGTCGACGCCGTTAGTACTTGGAAAATACAGCGTTCTCGTCCCACCTTCTAGCGCCTTGTATGTCAGTGTATACGCGGAAGCTACGTAATTTCAAACGAGAATTACGTAGTGGATATACCATCCTTCGGAGGGGATGTAAAGCAGGCGGTCCCTTGTCTATTAAATGTTAGGCAAGTAAAAGATCCCTACTCTTCTTAAGGGAAGAGGTTCGGCAAAATTTCCAGGTTGGGGGTAGCTCGTCTCCTGGCGTCGGTGATAGGCCCTGGTAGCGGAAATAGGCCGACGTTAAATAAATAGATAAAAAAAAAGAATATATGATATATCGTTGGATAGCTAATTTAAGTTGTGATCGAATAATGAAATAATTTACAGGGTGTTACGTTTAAACAAATACAAGTTATGTCTATATATCGAAAACTGAGACATGCATAATTAATTGTCTTCTTATCAGCAACAGATTCTATTCAAAAAAGTGCCTTAAGAATGTGTTACTCGATTTTCGATTCGACACTTGGTAACTGAGATATAGAAAATTGCCAATTTTTCAAAACGCTCTACAGCTCGGTAGTCGAAGAAGATGGACGATCGCACCATTGTTTGTTTCTCGAAAATTTAGCTTATTACATCTATATTGGTTTTTGTCTATCTGCCATAGTTTTAGAGAAAACCCCAAATCCAATATAATTTGCTCCACCCTGTACTGATTACATTCTTTACTTCTGATAAAACGGAGCAACCGGAAACCAGCTAGTGCTACATCGAACAAGCCGAGCTTCTCGGTACTCGGTGGGATTTTTGCCGAGTAATGAGTACTTACTTGGTATGCGGTGTTACATTATACAGGGTGTTTGGTAAGGCGATGCCGACCCTGAACAGGGAGGTAGAGGGAGTCATTTGGCATCTATATGACCAAGCATACCTATATGAAAAATGTTACGGTTTATTTTATATAGCCGATTTTGTACTTTTTAAGAAAATCTCCATATTTCATCATTTATTTAAGTATTACGTAGTCAATTTAACTTTTGATATTCTGAAATATGTTTTTTCTTTATCCGAAATACATAAACTTCCAACAAAAAATAAATAAAAATAAAAAAAATGTGTCGCCTATAAAAAAAAAATGACATTTATTAGAAGAAAATTGCAATGGTAATTAAAAGTGTCAATTTTCGAAGTCTTACAAAATTTAAAAAAAAGTCATATAGATATTAAAATTACTTTTAAAACTTCTCTATTGTATCCTCTTTAAGAGGCAATATCATACATACCATCAAGTTTTACCAATCACTAAAAATAGGCGAAAGACTATCAATCGGCAATAATTTTTCATTTAATCAAAAATTAAATATGCGCATTCTTTCAACAAAAACAAAGCTATTGTTTCAAAAACAGTAAAAACCAGTCATTTGTTTGTTAGTAATATCACTGACAACTGAAAACGCGCACACTTTCGTATTTCTTGTGTTTTTATCAAAGTTTATAGCTATTCTCAGTATTGTGTCGTTTTGTACTGATAATTTGTTTTAAGTTCCTGAAATATTGAGTAAAATTAATTTCAGTGGCTACTTTTAGTAACCAAAACATACTCTTTTACTATGGCAAAGCAGATGGGAATGCTTACATTGCTGCGAGATTGTATCATGAACGATTTCATCCACGTAGAAAGACTCCAGATCCACGAGTATTCAGCAACACGAATGGCGAAAACAGGTAATTTACATCAACATGAGCCTGCTGCAGGGCCTGCACACCATCACCCCGAAGGTGACGAAATAATTCTAGCCGCATTTGCTGCAGATCCCACAACAAGCGTTAGAAAAGTGACACAGCAACTTGGATTGTCAATTTGGAAAATTTGGTCAGTAATGAATACAGAAATGAAACATCCTTACCATTATACAGGGCCTCGAAGAGGGCGACCCTGTACGAAAAATAGCATTTTGTCGCTTTTTATTGAATGCTGATATTGAGGACTCCAATTACTTAAAATCTATTCTATTAAAATCTATGGATGGATGAATCAAAATTCTCCCATAAAGGCATAGCCAATTTTCACAATCTCCATTATTGGGCGAACAAGGGCCACAACCCGCAAATGAAAAAACAAACTTCCTTTCAGAATAAGTTTAGTGTCAATGTTTGGATAGGTGTAATTGCTGGATATATCATTGGGCCTCTTTACCTACCAGGTAACCTGAACAGAGACACTTACCTCGACTTCTTGCAGAACGATTTTCCTCCGTTCCTGGAAAATCTGCCGATTAACCTTCGCCACCATATCATTTTCCAAAAAGAACGGATGCCCAGTCACTCCCGCTTGACAGTCCGCCAATTCTTAGATCGAACATTTCCCGATCGGTGGATAGGGCGTAGCGGACCTGTGGCCTGCAAGGTCCCAGATTTAACGCCACTGAACTATTACGTATGAGGTATGATGAAGGAATTTGTGTACAATGAGGAAATACAAAGCCGTGTTCAACTAGTAGCAAAAATATAGCGAGCCGCTCTACCACTGCGACAAGGAATAAAATTAAGGACAACTACTGTTGAAATTAGAAGACGAGTGAGGAAATGCATTTTGAACACCAAAAATAATAAATTTGTTCTCAAATAATAATTTTTGTTTTAAATAAAGTTTCTTGAAATGATGGCTTTGTTTTTGTTGAAAGAAGGGCACATATTCAATTTTTGATGAAATGAAAAATTATTGCCGATTGATAGTCTTTTGTCTATTTTTAGTGACTGGTAAAACTTGATGGTATGTATGATACTGCCACTTAAAGAGGATAAAATAGAGAAGTTTTAATAGTAATTGTAATATCTAGATGACTTTTTTAAAAAATTTTGTAAGACTTCAAAAATCGACACTTTTAATTACAATTACAATTTTCTTCTAATAAATGTCATTTTTTTTATAGGCGACATATTTTTTTATTTTTATTTATTTTTTGTTGGAAGTTTATGCATTTCGGATAAAGAAAATACATATTTCAGAATATCAAAAGTTAAATTTAGTACGTAATACTTAAAAAAATTATGAAATATGGAGATTTTCTTAAAAAGTACAAAATCGGCAATATAAAAAAAACCGTAACATTTTTCATATAGGTATGTTTGGTCATATAGATGCCAAATGACTCCCTCTACCTCCCTGTTCAGGGTCGGCATCGCCTTACCAAACACCCTGTATAACTTAAAGATTATTTATATTAATTTATATTAAAAAAATGCATTAGAATGTTCAACAATTATATAAAAACTTCAACAAATCATCAAAGAGTTCAAAGAGTACGATGTTCATATCTATTTTTTTTTTCAGGTAGCAGCAGAAAAAGCCGTATCGTTCGACAACGGCCTGGACGGCTCGATAGCCGAGGACTGCTTCTTCGCGATGCGGGCCTACAGCCAAGGATACAGCTTCAACTTCATCGAGGGCGAGATGTGGGAGAAGTCGCCGTTCACTCTGTGGGACTTCATGCAGCAGAGGAAACGATGGATCCAGGGCATCCTTCTGGTCGTCCATTCCAAAGACATCCCGATAAAGAACAAGCTCCTGCTGGCGTGCGCTTGCTACTCGTGGTTAACCCTGCCATTGTCGATTTCCAACTTGTGTCTAGCTTCTAAGTTTCCGATACCCTGTCCGCCGCTCATAGATTTCCTCTGTGCTTTTATAGGAGCCGTAAATATTTACATGTTTGTTTTCGGTGTGATAAAATCGTTTACCGTGTACAGGTTCGGACTAGCCAGGTTCATGTTGTGCGTCATCGGTGCAGTATTAGTAATTCCTTTTAATTTAATCATTGAAAACGTGGCTGTTATATGGGGCATTTTCGGGAAGAAGCACAAGTTTTACGTGGTTAACAAGAACACGGGACCTGCGATCACAGTGTGAAGTATTGCTGTTAGGACAATTTTATAATTTTTTCGAGTTCTAAGGCTTTTAAATCTTATCCCCCTGGGAAAGATGATCTCTCTTTTTGTTTACGTAAGGAAATAACGGATCATTATGGTATTTTAGTTTAGTTTCCTTGTTGAACTGATGTTAAGTTTATATTTATTTTTTCATTACACATTATATATTTTAAAGGATATGCCTCATAGAAATATTCACTTGTTTTAACGTGTAAAGTACCTAGATTGCTGCATATTCTCCCGAGAATCCGAAACACTCGCACAGAAAAACAACTAGCAGTCCACCAAAGAAGGACCAATATATTTTTTAAATTAAATTTGTTGCATGCTCAGAATTATACCTATGGCGTCAATTTTCTGATTCAAATAGCTGTTTTCTCTGAATTATACATTAAAACACAACCAAGAAGCTTTGGGTAATCGGCCCTTGGATATAGAAAAAAACCGGTCCATTAATCGCCGACGTTTTAGTACAATTGTTTACTATCCTCAGAACAATTAATAATTGTTTTTTTGCACAACATGATAAAATGAAGATGAACAAGTACCTGTAGGGATATATATTTATCCCTGGATTTTAAAAAATAGTTATTTTCTTACATTTGATTTGATATTGAATAGATGCACGCTTTTTGCAACATGGCAATCATATAAGAATCTGCGTACATTTCGAGCTTCCACCATATACTTCTGGTTTATTCAGTTATTTTTCTCCTCAATTTGTACCGCAATTTTTTTCAGGAATTCGCCGGCGCCTAATGACAATATCACCCTGTACAAGTGGTCTCATTTGTTTCTATCTATCATTCGCAGACAATACATATGTAATTTATCTCAAATTATCTTTCCTAAAAATTTGTGTTTGCATAAAAATTGGGACGCTTTGTAAAAGTATTAATTTCTTTGCACTTGCATTTTTAAAGTGATTACAAACAGTTTAATTATACTCAAATATTTATTATCTTGTTTGCCGAATCAAGGACGAATTTTATTTTTAGAATGGAAAAATAACGGGAGATATTTTCAATTAATTTTGCCCTTTTTAAGATAATGTGTACGCGCTCCATCTAGCCACACACAAGACGTCACAAGATATAAATTCTCTCAAAAACTTCCTTTCTATTTTTTAAGTAACAAATAAATAGTAAGTAGTAATAACAAAATTTATAAAATATTCAAGACAACAAAAAATAAGGTCCCGACTCCTGTGAAATTTACTGAAAAGTGACTTTACTGTGTCAAATTGCATTTTCGGTGCCGTGCCGGCTAAAGGCGCCACTTTGAATAAAATGTCCGTAGAATATCAGTTGTGAAACCGATTTTTGGTTGCTCTTTACATGATATTATTGGAAGATACTTGGGATTTTTTATTGTTCTTTACGAAACTCTAAACTTTAAATTTTTTCATAAAAAATAGAAAAGTTGTTTAGATTTTTGTCATTTAGAGGGCGTTACTGAGTTAAAAAAATATTCTATGCGCGACGCGCTGCGCCAAATACATAATCCTGGAATATGCAATTTTTGTATTAACGTTTTCTTCAGAATCTAATAATACAAAATGCACAATTAAGAATTAAGTAGTTGATGGTGAAGGATAATAATAATTATACATCAAAATTAATACCGTAGAAAAAAATCGTTCAGTTAAATTAGTACAATTTGATACTTTTTTATTACTGTTTTTATTACTGCGCAGCCTATTTTCGCGAATTTCTTGAAAAAACATACAAGTGATAATCACCTCTAACACAGTTGAAAGCTAATAATTAGGTTACCTAGAATTTGATTTTTTCTTATTTTTGTACTAAAATTCACCGAATTACAATAGGAAATAAGTACAAAAAACATAATTTTCAAAAAGTTAACATGGAATATTGGTTTAAACAATAGTGCACCTTTTGGTTAGCTTTTCGAAAACTTTATGGATAATACTCTTTTGAGTTTACATGGTTAATTTTTGGCCTTAAACATCGTGAGAATAGTCAAATATCAAATATAGGTAACTTTTTATTCTTGATGTCTTGTTTTTTTGATAAGTATAAGATTTTGAGAAATTCGGGTAAAATCCACGTCTGGTGCCATTTTTTCAACATGGCATCTCGAACCGGGAAATTACGCCTACGCAAAAGTAACCGTTGAAAAACCTTTTGCTTTATTTGTTCTAAAAGTTATTTTATTGTACCTATTATAATAATTATTATATTTTGTATATTTTTCAGTTCATAAACAGAAAAAATCAACTCAAATAGCGCGTAAACTAAAAAAAATTGCTTTTCTGTAAATTAATTATTACTACGTGCACCTTTTTCACATCCAAATACACCTAAGAGGCAAAAAAATAGCGGTTTGGAAATAGTTCCAATTTAAATCTTACAAGGACTTGGTCTATATATGGTGTAGAAACCTCTAGAAAAACAGTTGTTTGGTACAACTCTATGCAATAGTAATGAATTAAAACTAGTTAAATGCTTCTTACCACATATTATTGTGCAAATAATAATTATTGGAAATCTACTTGTGGAATATATTTTAAATTTACTGCTATTAGTAGCAGTAGGTACCTATAATTGGACTTGTTTTCGGCCAAACAAATGATAACCCGAGAAATTGTATAGTGAGTAGACCCCTAAATAGTCGAGAACCCTATTTTCTTAAAATATGTACATTATCTGGAATTCCTTGCGTATCGAAATTCTGCCCGCAATTGCAAAAAAAGCGTAAACAATGTTTTCGAAAATTTCTTTAAAAGCGACAGGAAACGGCGCTTACGTAATCCTTTAGGGGCATTCATATATGATGAGAATTTTAAGTACTTAATAATTCTTCGATATGTTCGATGGTCTTTCTACAATTATAACATTTAGACGGCATAATGTCATCATTAATGACAAACTTGATACTATAATGATCCCGTTCTGGTGAGACTTATTTTAACAAAATTACCGTGTAAATTGCTGTCGTAGTATTTCAAATGGTTTAATTCAATGTTATACAAAGTGTGACCTTTGACTTCGTGGTTATTGCACCAAATATTTTCGTATCAAACGATAGAAGCTGGAATAATAAAACACGTCACATGCTTAATATCAACCGGGTTTTTTATCTATATTTTCAAGGGCAAACACTGGAATGTGGACTAATAAGTTGTTTGAGATGTGCGCAAATTGTTCGTTGTTTTAGGTGCATATTTTTTGCTTGTATTGTTCGGGTATTATCGAGATATCGAGAGCAATTCTGTGGCTTGGTGCTAAAAGGGCCAGTGTCAGTTTTTCTCTAAAATGACTTATTGAACCAACGAGCATATAAGGGAAACTCTATTTTACAACAATGCGTATGGTTTGTTTTCAACACATATGGGCGAGGGACGCGAGAGGCGTAGTAAATACCCACCAAACACACTAGAAAACGAAAGTATACGCAAATGATACTAAACGCCATATTAGAAAGGATCCCCTACGGGGATGAGAACATTATTTTGCACCAGCCAAGGAATCGGGGATTAATAATTTGCTTGTTTACAGTTGTAGCCCGAACAAACAAACAGCTGTTTGGCGACCTTTATTTTCCCCTATATTCTCGAAGCAACGAACTACATTCGTTCAGATTGTATCTTGAAAAAAAGGCCAATGTCAAACTCTCATAAATGACTGAGAATTTTAAGTTTCTAAGGAAAATGTAAATTTGTAAAAAAAAATTTGCAAAACAGATAAAAGGGCCAATTGTAACATAGACTGTATTAATAAAGTATGTTTCGTTTCTAGAAAGCCCTAAGTAGACTTTGGCCGTTTTATCATAATAACTTACACAAATAATAATAATAATATAATTTTCCATAAAAGCTTTAAACCTCATTTCCTCATATTGTAAATTTTTGACATTAGCCCTTTTAGCACCAAGCCACTGAATTGATATACAGTTCATCTCAAAGTTATAGCAACCTAAAGGCCGGTTTTTCAATGGAAGGTTAAGCACTTTATCATAGAGATAAACTAATTAGAAGTTTAGATTGTACTTCTATTAAACATTTTAATATAGATAAATCACATTCTAAACTTCTAGTTAGTTTATCTGTATGATAAAGTGCTTAACCTTGCATTGAAAAACCGGCCTTTAGGTTGCTATAACTTTGAGATGAACTGTAGGTAGTATTTAGGTAAGCTGTATGCTGTTCCCGATTTTGTTATTTATTTTTCCGTCTTTTTTTTTTCGAAACAATATTTGGATGGTACAATCATGAATGCTTTTTTGAATTATATTAGAAGTGAACATTACCTTATTTGGATTGTTGTTATTAACATTAAGCACCACAGAAAACAAATAGTTGGAGCCCTGTGTGTTATTGTATATAATAATACAAGACAGTTAATATAGACTAGTTCACAAGTTCAACGCTGTGTTAATTCTTGATAAAGCTCGTAAAAAAATGAGTGAGGGCTCATTGGATTCGGAATGACGTCTAGAAAAATGTGCAAAAGGTTCAAACCCGCACATAAACAATTGCAAAAGTTATAAACTATTAATATTTAAGAAATTTTAAAGAACGATTCTTAAAGAGGAAGTAATTTCCAATAGAAAGTCCCAACTCCCAAAGCTCTGTCTCTATTATTAATAATTTTAATTTAATGTTAAAAATAGAACTCCGCGCGGCGAACACTAAGCCGTTACGATGCTCTGAAACTGGCCGTAATAAGTAAAAATATTTTTTTATGTTATTAAATATTAATTTAAAAATTTAAATAAATTATGGTATTATTTAGGCGCTTAAAGGAACAGTATCCCGTTGGGAAAAAATAGTTTCACCGATTTTTCATAAAATGAGCCTATTGTTAATTAACAAATTTTTTTAGAGTTTGCGTATATATTTGAAGTCGAATAATTGTTAAACAAAAGCCACGAAAATTATTTCGCTTCGTGGAGACCTTATATGTCAACTATACTTTATGGGATTATGACATTGCGATGTTTTTAATTGTTATACAGGGTGTAACACAACTTACCCGAAAAATTTTAACCATACATGCACCTTTAAATAAAAAGTCGACTTAAAAAAAAAATTAGTCCAACACAGAAAAAGATACACATTGATGAAAATGAGAATTTATTGGAAATTAACCCTGCTATTTAAAATTAAAACTTTTAATTAAAATTTTTTTTAATCTTTTTAGTTACTTTTTTTTAAATAAAACAGTCCTTCAATTAAGTAGAATTCAATAAATTATCATTTTTATCAATTTGTAACTTTAACAATGTGTATCTTTTTCTGGGTTAGACTTTTATTAAATTTATTTTTAAGAAGTCGACTTCTTATTTAAAGGTGCATGTATGGTTAAAATTTTTCGGGAAGTTGCGTTACACCCTGTAGTCTATTAGTTATTAATTATTTAACTTAACAAAAAACTAAAAAATGAATAGAGGTTGAAATTTTTTTTTATTAATTTTAATTATTATTACTGTTTTTATATTCAAAAATACTGTTACATAAACTTTACATTTTTATTGCTATTTGTTTAGACAAATTTTATAAACAAATAAATAAATTACGTATTTTTGAAAAAAAAAATTTGCCATTATATTTGTTATAAAATATTGATTAAAATAAAAATTTAAGAAATTTTTTTTTAATTGTTTATATTCATTATTTAAACGAATTATTAAAAAAAAAAGTTGTTCTTAAAATTTATTATTTGCAATTCTCTACATGTAAGAAAGAAAATTTTTTGTTGTTAATTTATTTGTTTATTTAATAAACAATTTGATCGCCGAATGTGTTTATATTCTTGTTAGATAGAAAAAAAATAATAACAAAAACAACCGTATACATAAACAAACGTGTCAAAAAAAAATTTAATTTAAAATTCTATAAAAAATATTGAATTTTTTTTTGACATGTTTATGTATACGGTTATTTTTGTAATTTTTTTTTCTGTTTAAAAAGAAATATAAACACATTCGGCGATTGTTAATAAATAACAAATTGTTTATTAAGTAAGCAAATAAATTAAAAACAAATTTTTTTTTTCTTTTTTACACCTTGTAGAGAATTGCAAATAGTAAATTTTAAGAATAAAATTTTTTCTTAATAATTTGTTTAAATAATGAAAAAAGGAAAAAAACTATAAACAATTAAAAAAATATTTTTTTAATCATGTTTTATAACAAATATAATGGCAAAATTTTTTTTTCAAAAATACGTAATTTATCTATTTGTTTATAAAATTTGTTTAAACAAATAGCAATACAAATTTAAAGTTGTATTCTTATAGTATTTTTGAATATAAAAACAGTAATAATAATTAAAATTATTAAAAAAAAATGTTCAACCTCTCTTTTTCATTTTTTAGTTTTTTGTTAGGTTAAATAATTAATAACTAATAGACTATAACAATTAAAAACATCGCAATGTCATAATCCCATAAACTATAGTTGAGATAAGGTCTCCATTAAGCGAAATAATTTTAGTGGCTTTTGTTTAACAATTATCCGACTTGAAATATAAACGCAAACTCTTGTTAATTAACAATAGGCTCATTTTATGAAAAATCGGTGAAACAATTTTTTTCCAACGGGATATTGTTCCTTCAAGTGTCTAAATAATACCATAATTTTTTAAACATTTTTAAATTAATATTTAATAACATAAGAAAATATGTTTACTTATTACGGCCGGTTTCAGAGCATCGTAACGGCTTAGTGTTCTATTTTCAACATTAAATTAAAATTATTAAGAGTTTCGGGAGACGTGACTTTTTTTATTGGAAATTTCTTCCTCTTTAAGCATCCTTCTTTAAAATTTCTTAAATATTAATAGTTTTCGAGTTATTTGCAAAAAACGAAACTCGTTATTTTTTTAATCTTCATTTTGTTTATAACTTTTGCAATTGTTTATGTGCGGGTTTGAAACTTTTGCACATATTTCTAGACGTCATTCTGAATCCAATGAGCCCTCACTCATATTTTTACGAGCTTTATCGAGCATTACCACTGCTTTGAACTTGGGAACTAGGCTAATAAAGAAACAAGCCATATTTAAATGTTTAAAGCCTATCGTGATTCTGCATTTAATTTAATAGTAATAAAGAAAACAAAAGCCAAACATCAAAGTATGTCACTTCGTTCGATTTTAATGAACTATCCGAACCCGTAAAAAATGCAGGATGTTAATGATTAAAATCTGGCATGCTATTATTTCAGGTAAAACCGGAAATGATACATAGTTTACTTATATGCAAAACAATGTCTTTTTATTGGTGCATTGACTGTATATTACATTTCTTTAAGATAAGAGACAAACAAATAAAAAGGGATGAGCCATATCTGACACACAGCATATCAGTTTGCATATTTTATCTGTGACCTTCACCTGTAAATAATTTTTCTACATAACGACAGAAAAATATGAATTATGTTATCAGTTGGATTTTATCATGTATTTTTGCTTGTTAGACGGTCTATCTTTTCGTCGTTATCTTTTATGCCCCAACGGTTTTCTGGAATGTGTTTAATAATAATAGATTGTTGAGTCACTTTCTTTTATGAAAGAGAAATTATGAATGCGTTGTGCCGGATCAAATTAATTGGATTTATTACTTTTGGGAACTATTACCATATTACCAACTCTTATTTGTATGCGGATTTTTAATGATTCTGTAAGTAGTATATTTGTAGCTCTTAAAAGTTTCATAAAAGTTTTGACCTTTGGTTTTGGATCAGTGCCAATAATAGTGGAGTAAAAATAAAAAATAAAGCTAATAGTCGAAATAAAGAGGGATTGGATTATTTTGAAATAAGCAAATAATTTGTTTTGCTATTTAAACAAATATTTGGAAATTTGTAAATTTTCTGTTATTGGTGGCATCCATAAAGTGGATACTTTTCTAAAATTTTATCTAAATTTTTTCAAAAAGTTATTATCTTAATTTTTTTTTTTAGGTTAAGTACATATTTAATAGAGGTCTTGTATATCTAGATCTGTTCGAAATTTTATTGAAAACAATCTTCATTTTTAATTTTGCAATACGACTGGAGATATTTAAAAAAAACAGAAAGAACGATGTTTTGCTATTTCAATTGTTTTAACGTCATACACTCATACTTCTTTATACGTGTACTTCAGATTCTAGTAAAATAAAACCCCTCCCTAAACACTTTTGAGAAACATATTTTTAGTTCACTACAAAGAATGAAAATTTTTCCGGTATTTATTACGTCTGTGCGAGAGTAGGTAATTTTAGAGTCGTGATTTTTTTATTGCTTTTTACAAAGCATGCGAAAAGTACAAATACTTCGGATTTTCGTAGTATCCGTTAAGATACTTTAAGTTTTAAGGTCTGATAAAAAATGGATGAAGTTGTCATGTAGACGCTGCTGAGTGCGACGCGACGCACTGCGCCAAACACGGTAATAATGTAATATGCAATTTTTAAGTTGGTGTTCTTCAAAACCTAATAATATTAAATTTTTTAAGACCTCATGTCTAACGAAATTGCATGAACCACATTTTCGACAGACATGTATCTGCATGATTAACAATTAAAATGATAAATTTGATAAAAATAATATTTATTTAACGTATATTCGGAAAATACAATGCTGTAATGATAAGTTTACATTAAAGAAAACAACACCTAAACAATTATTTCAGAGATGGATAAAAACCAGGTTTTTATTTTTTGGGGTTTTTACCCGGGAAAAAACCGGTTTTGGAATTAGTCGGTAAAAGACCATCATTTTGATACCAAATATGTTAGGTGTATTTGACTGTATTCATAACTATTTTTCTTTGATTTAGTTCTAACCTAACTTTTAGTCTAAAAGTTCAGTTAAAATTGGCGGCAAATTCAATAAGAGGAAAAAACGGGTTTTTTCATTTCAGCCGTCCCAGGAAAAACCCGCTTTTAGTCTAAAAGGTTAAAATTGGCGGTAAATTAAAAAATGGGAAAAACCGTGTTTTTTCATTTACAAGAAAAATCCCATTGCCATCTCTGAATTATTTAGTTCATATAGACCATTTTAGGATGACGTCACGATAAGTCGGCCATATTGCCTGAGGGACAACCAAACTTTTTATTCCATTGTAAACAAAGAAGTAATCTCAGTTTTAAATGTGAAATAAAAATAAAATGCCATCCTTTTGTGCGATCAGGTGCGATTGTGAGATGAGGTTTATTTTGAATGTAAAAAAAATCTTAGGAGAAGGTAAAGAAATCACTTTCTGACAGAGTCTATTGAATACTACATACACGTAATATAACATGCTTATCACTTAAATCTAGCACTTAGTTATTTAAATGTAAAGTTGCCTTGCCCATAACAATGAATACATTTGCACAAATCCAGACTCATAATATTTATATGCTTGTAAAGATTTGTATGCCTTTAACTGCTGGCCTGTGTAGAAGCTGTGAGTCAACACTAAGTAATTTACCATATTAATTACGGATACACAAGGTAAAATAGACAAATTTGCAGAAAAGTCTCCAGTCTCCACGCCAAGGGTGTATGGGTCAATATTGTCTATTATTTTGATTTTCTCATCATAACGGTACTTTATATCACCCATAAGGGTTGAATAATATTCACATTATTACGAAAACACACAATTTCTCAAGAAAAACTAGAAAAAATATATAAAACCACGCAAACTGCGTTTGGTTGTCCCTCAAGCAAAATGTCAAAATTGTCGAAACCACGTGACCTAAAATGGTCTATAGTGATGAAAACAATCAAATGAGGTTATGTTCCTTTACATTACATTTCAGAGAAACAATATAATATTTAAGAAAGTTGCACGCTTGCAATTTAACTTGTAAGCCCTCAGCTTACATTTAAATTTGATATTTCGCCCTTTTAAATAACTTGCTGTTCTATCTGAAATAAGGATATCTAAAAATGTTGAAGAAAACCGTGCATCACTATTATTTATTACATATGCTCACTTGGGCATTAGGGAAAAAGTCAGGCAGTATTAAAAAAAAAACTTTTATCAACAATAATTACAATTAGCAATAAGTTCTTCATATCAAGGTTTAATTTCTTTAATATTGCTGCGTAAACTAGTTGTAAACATGCGTTAACTGTTGACTTCTCAGTGTATCTTTTTTTTATACCACCTTAGGGGATTTGACGGAGATTCGAGGCATATAACCTCAATCATTTTACTCCAAAAAGTAGACACATTTAATAAAAACACGACTTTATGAAAAGTGAAAACAAAGATTGAGCTTGTATGTATTTGGTATGGAGTATAGAGCGATTAAATTAATTCGAGGCCACCGTTAAAGCCAAGAATATTGGGGCCTAGGTACCCCAGTCTCTGTCAAATACCCTAGATATACGCATCCTATCGGCTGCACGCTTTCTTTTACCTTAAAATACATTCTTTAGGACAACTGAAAACTAACTTCTTCTAAAACTTAAATAAAATTGTCAATGATTCTGTCGGTGCCATTTTTCTTTCCTCCGAGGTGGAATTTCTTCTTTAGACGATTAGCCGTACTGAAAATCGTAACGTTTGACGCCTACTAGACAAATGTCACCTTTAGGTATAATAAAGCTATAAAACACAAGCACTGTGGCAATCTTATGCAGGTCCCGTGGTATGAGAAAGCACAATTTGAACGTACTTTTTAAAGTTGCAATTACGGGTCGTGATACATCTAGAATTTACCATGTCCTAGCTATACTTGTGACTCAGTGAGTAAATTGACAGTGATAAACTTGGACCAAGGTCAAAACCTCAAAAATAAAGATGTTTATGTACATATAACGAAATTGATGTTCTGAGTATGGGTCGGGGTGTATTAAATACCGCACAGTGGCTTTATAACTGTTTACTTTGTACATAATGTAGTAGATGGCAGGAGAAATAGTCATTATTTACGCACAGAAAGATAATTTTACAGATTCTGTGCCTACAGTGTTGCATACATTCCCGGCCTTTCGTTTGTGTTTAGTGAAACAAGAGTGCAGTGACATTGACATTAAGTAGCTAGAACAAATACGTTCAATACGCTGGCGCTAAATTTTAAAAAATCAGCTGTTTTTAAGCAACACTACATGCAGCGTGGCAAATTCGTCTATCTATACACAGGTAATTGTAGGACCCTAAAGCTCGCGCCATCTACTAAAGTAAATAGAAACCATGCACGTATAAAGCCATTATTATCATAGGAAAGTGACGTATGCCGGATCACCTATTTAATACACCGTGATAAGGGCTTGAAAAGTGCCATTTTCTTGTTATTTTTATTGATTAGTGCTGACTGTGGATGGGAGAGATATTAACATCACATACATACATACTAACAATCATATATGCTCCACCAAAATTGAATTTAAAATTAAACAGCAGTCAGAAGCAAAATTATTACATCGAGATGCCCATTTTCGTTGTGTGTATGTTAGTTTAACAGTATTACAGCACCAAATGTATAAATGTGCATGATAACGAATAGCTAAGCCATATCCATCCTGTTGTAAATAGTGAGGTTATGATACGAGGTTCATTATTAAAATTGAATAATCTACATGTATGGCCAGTATTGCGTGAAAATTCAGCCAGTAATGGCTAGGACAGGGTGAATTTGTAATTGTAAAACAAACCGGTTGTTTAAAAAATGCTAGGTACAAACATTACTGATTACTGTTATTATTATTTATTTTTTATTACGTTGTATATTAGCGACTTAAATTTTAAATTGAAATCTGTACATACTAGTCGTAAGGTGTTAATTTCTTTAAAAAAATATATGCAACGGTTGCTTTACTGTATGTTTTTTATACTGAGGAATGGTCTGTCAGGCGATTTCTTATCTGTATAAGGAAACTATTTTAAGAAATTTTAAGATCAAATAGTCGTAATAAAAAGAAGCACTAAAGTTCCATAAAAACAAAGAGGTCCAATCTAATTTTTAACTAAGTAACATAAACGCTACGATATGATACATGATCTTAAGGTTTCAAATGCTTTTGGGTCTTTCAATGTTCAAAGCACGGATCAAAAACTGCGTTAACTTTCTGCAAGTGCAGGCGTAGGTAAAGCTTATCCATGACGTAATACGCTGTAGTGGTTCACACTAGCACGATTTTTAATGCCTCCTCTCAGAGCATATTCCATACATGTTGAATGAGGTTCAAGTCAGGTGAACGAGGTGGCCATGTCTTTGCAATTATATTGCCTTAAAAAAAGTTGTCCTATTTTCAAAAAAATTAAGCTCGGAATTTAACTTTACATCTCTTAAAATAAACGAGTTAGAATGAGCTAAATATAGCCATACTTTGGATGTAGAGCTACCTAACCAAACACTGAAACTTATCGGACTACTTCAATAGACTTTCAGTGTACAAGAAATCAAAAAAAACATGTATTTGTAAGAGATTCCCTTGGAAGTTTTTGGCCATCTTTATAATTATTGAAAACAGTGTTGTGTATAAAGTTACACATATTTCTAATAAATAATAATAAAAGTGCTTCATTGAATTGACATGATTCAACAGACCATTAATTGAGGTCCTTTAGCTATGGTGTTAAAATCTGAATCACTAATGATATTATTTTAAACTTTAACCTCTCATATCGAACTGCAAAATACTTTTCACTATATAATGAGTCATTATCAGTATTTATGAGGCATGCAGTAATTAGAACTACTATAATTAAATTAAAACAGTAAATATTTAGATTAAATTTCCAACAATCTCAAAACAAAAATTCTAGACCTTGATTCGAAATAACTTTTAAAAATAAAATTTATTTCTGGCTTTTAAAAATATTATAAAGTTTGAAAAAATACATAATTAATTCAGGCAAAAGAATTTCAATGACTTTCTGTTGAGTATACAGTAAGTGTTCAGAAACCTGAGTCGCTCCATTGTGTGTTTAAATTTTGGGCTAAGAAAATGAGAAAGTTTTGTTTAAGGGTGAAAACGCAGTTTGTTAAAAAAAATTTAAACTCTAAAATTTTTATTTTTCATTCAAGAGTACCTTAACCTCAAATAACTTTTGATTGGTTATTACATCCGTATGAAAATAAAATGATCAATTTCGTTAACAATAGTCAATCCTTTCAGAAGTTCTAAATAGTCCAGTCAACGGGGTTTCACCTCTAATTTGAGTGCTAATGAATGGATTTTGATCAAACCTTGTGCAATGTGTTTGCAATGACGTTAATAAAAAAGTTGAAAAAAGGGTTTGAGTAGGAAATGATCGGAAGGGGTAGAAAACAACCCTTTTATCACGGGTTCTATAACTTGTAGAATTAGGTCAAAAATGAAATTTGGCTCAAAATAAGATGTTTTTACTCTTGTGAATTTTTTCGAAAAATGGATATTTTTCGAGATATGGCCATTCGAAAATTCCTAAAAGTGGGGGAGGGGAAATGTAAAAGTTAAAGTTAAAAATATGTAATTTAAGAATTTTAAAAAATTCGGATGTATGCATTGAGGCCTTCTAAACATTTCTTGCCTCTTGGAATTTTTTTGTAACTTGCTAATTTTCCGAGTTACAGGCAGTTTTTCACTCAAATTAGAGATTTTGGTCATTTTAGCGCTCCGTTGACTGGATTAAAAATTTGTTTCTTTATAACAGTCTTCTCTCAAATGGACAAGAGATTTCTTTTCACTTTGAAATTTAATATACTATAAACGAAAAATTCTGTATTTTCTCTGCTGTAACCTTGAAGAGAAGCAAGAACAATGTGCTTCTGAACACATCTCTTGACACTTCAAAAAGTTCAGAATGAAACAATGACAAGATCAGTGCTATAGTATAAATACCAAGCAATCTCTTTGCCCTCTTTTATGAAATTTGCGTAACTTAAAGGATATCTGATTCCCTATCCGGTCTTCAGCCCTGATCCTGCTCCTCCTAAATTTTTCTACGTAAACTACAAAATTGGAGGAGGAGATTATAGATAGCAGAAGTGATAATGACATACACAGTCATGCTCAGGACAACCAAGCAGAAGAACTAATTTTTTTTTCGTATGGTCAGAATATAAGCTTTATCAACGGCCTGAACACTACTTAAGTGAAATTGTATCATACAATTATAAGCAAAATTCATGGACCAATATCATTACGGTTTCCTAATAATGTCTTGATACAATTTCAGCTTAAGACGTTAAATGAATTTAGTAATGTTTTTTTCGAGGGTTACGAAAAATAATTGTTGTAGAACTGACAAAGCGGCTTCTATTGTCTTGCTTTCTAGGCATTACGTAAGATGTAGATTTTATAGAAAGATTAAATTATTTTATTAGCTAGATTTAAATTTGTTTTTACATGTTTTAATCAATTCCAAAGATACTTATGTTGTAAAATTGTGAATTTCTATGTGCAGTTAGTATTAACTCCTAAAAATTGTTACGCATTGTTCGTCGTTGAAGTATTTATTTATTTTGTAATATCATTTAAATACAATACACTAATTATTATCCTTAAGTATATATACTTGACAAATAATGGTGTCAGTGTTTTCTATTGATGATTCACCTGATAACTAGTCCTCCAGAATATTATTTAAAGTTCTTATACGTTTTTTATAGCTCAGTAATTCTGTCAAAATTATCTCTAACTTACAGTTAAACCCTGATTTGACTGAGCTATTATGTGGATGTGGCGCGTAGGACGTTTGACTATTCTTCAAAAGTATGCGACCAAATACGCACATATCCTCCATATTAACTGTACATAAGTTTCATAAACATTTTGCAAGACTTAAACATAAACACTAGTCATTTTATTATTACATACATACTTATTTGTAGAAATTATAAATGTAACTGTAAATATGATTTCTAATTATTTTTCAAACTGTGAACGTTTTTGTAGTTGTTATTTAATATGTTTAGAAGAAATAATAACTTTGTTTTATTTTTTTTAAGCTACTCTTGTTCAGTGCTATTTTTTTCTTTTGTCGGTGGACATATTACTAAATCCAAAAATACTTTTTTTAAACGCAAAATATAAAAATGCACTACTATAGTTTTTTTTATTTACCCATTGTCCTTCCCTGTCATATTAAAAAAAGGCTCTACGGGCTGATTTTCTGTTTTAAAAATATAACTTAAGGAAGAAATCAGAATGACTTATGTGAATAAGCGAGATGGAATTACTTAGAAGTAAACTGTGCCATATGCTTTTTCGCATACTACCATTGCCGATTTTAGGGCATGATGAGCGGGGTGACCACCCCACGAGCCTTCCAACAAGGGGCCCAGATTGAACATAAAGCTGGAAAAAAATTGCAAAAAAAATATATTTTGGTAAAACAATGCTGTTGGCCACCTGCCACCTGTGCGTATTTATTTAAAGAAATAAAACTGACTGAGCGGCTTCTCAGACAATGGGCACCATCAAAGGTCTTGCCTCTCCCCTGTTAAAAACCCTTAGAATCGGCACTGCATACTACCAGTTATTGCTATGAATTGGTTCTAATCGTGAGGTTTGCAGATTTACCAATAGGCTAAGAAAAGTAAAGCCTATAAATTTTAGAGATAGATTTTTGAAGAAACTGACAACAGGCAATTTTTTTTGACAAACGCAAAAGGTCTTTGTTAAATATCACCATATTTTTTTATTTGTGACTGCAGTTTCATGGTTGCTGGACCACATTCACAAGCCCAGTGTGCCCACTTTACTTGAGAATGTAGCCCAGTAACTACGAAACTGCAGTCGCCAGTAAAAAAGTATAGTAGTATTTAATAATGAAACTTTGTACTATATGAATTTCGATTCCATATTTGACAGAAAAGTTAGCATAATACACTATTTTGAGAGTATCTGCATTAAATGTACGTGCTAGAATTCTAACAACATAGCAGCTGCTATTTAATTTCCTTAAAATATCTTCCATTTGGTCAACCTATTTGCAATTGCTATCCATTACCACGTCTAACAATCTTGTACTGTTTGAAGTGGGAATGGGTAGCTCATTAGTTAAGAAGTCGAGTTTCAACTGTTGATTTGTTGATTTAGATTCATATAAAATTAATTGATTAGCCGAAAACCAATTTTTTCCCATCTCTGAATAGCAGTTTGTTAGGATGCTACGAAGTTTTACCTCTTATTATTAAGTTGGTACCGTCAGCATAATTTATAATGTTTATTTCTGTTTCTAGTCCACGTAAATTAGATATTTTAGATGAAATAATTTATAAAGTAATAATATTTGGGATGCCTACTCTAGATAGGATTAGAAATAGATACCCCATACGCCTTTTTTATTGCAAAAAACCATCCCCAACAGGGACTTAACGCTGGTTTTTTACTTTTATCTTGTAAACCGTTCGTCGGAAGAGAAAAAAGTATAGGAAATAAAACATTTGTCGTTAAATTCTGCATAAAAATGTCCTATTAACCTTGTAGCTTATCCTCACCTATTTCGCGCTAACAGCGTCCGAACAGAGGCGCAGAAGTAAAAATCAATCCTATTCGAAGTTTCACAGTAAATATCTTAAAACTGGTTACTTTAACGAGAAAAATGCTCAGGAATGAATTTATAGAGCAGAATTTTCTCTATAAGGTGCATACATAGCGGGTTTTGACGTGAAGTGATTTTTATGTATTTTCTCCTTTTTTTTCCATAAAGCTGTTTTTCAATTTGAGCTCGTTTCCACACCACCCACGAGGTAGAGCTCTTGGTGCGTTTTTTTAAAGGTGGTTTCCCCTGTAGGCCCATTCCACTAAAATTCTTTCCAATTTTACTCATTAACAGGTTCCTCATCGACGAACTTTTCTTCGAATTCAGAATTTAAAGATGTCTATGACAATTAGAGCACATTGTTGAGCAGTGCAATTCAAGCTAACACAGCTGCATCGTTTTCCGCAACCCTTTTTGCAGCTGCAGGATATTAGCTTTAGGGTGGAAATTGGTGTTGGTAACTCGGTGGTAAAATGTTGCCTACTTTCTTCCAACCCCATTCCGTTGGTTCCAAGTTTTCTACTCGCCAAGCATGAGAAATACTCTGTAAGAATGTTGACGTAATGCCTCAGATGTTGGTAGTGGACTTGGTAGAATCCTGGCAGTACTAGATTGGCCGACTAACTTATTGAAGATAATGAATCTTTGATGATTCAAAGATATCTCTTTTTTGGGGGCTTTGAATACTGCTGGCGTGAATTGCTCTTCAATACTTGTAATTTCTTTTTTCATTGAGCCACGGTTGTTGAATATACGGACAAGCTCTTCGAGATATTTTCTTTTATTGACGCATTCCACCGTCTGCACTTTTCCTTTGCCAAAGAAAGCTGAAGTGGTATCGCATCCACTGAACGCGTGGACAAACAAAACTGTCTCTTTACAGCTTTTTAAAACTTCCGAGGACTGCAAGTCACGAGAACTGTAAGCTTTATTTTTTATTTTTCCCTGAGCCTCTCTTAAGAAACGGATATCTTTATCTCCAGGTGCGAGAGTGATAATCAATGCGAGAAGATCAATATCTTGTCCGATAATGACCACTGTATTGTTTTCATGAGATTCATTTAAAGCGGTTTGAACTATGAGTACGTCAGAGTCGTCTACAGCAGTAATTGTTTTGATTCCCTCGTTTTTAAATCTCTCCACCAATTGTGAAATAAACCGTTCCTTGTTTGTGAGATTGTTTATCATTTCATTTTGCGTTTCAGTCAATGGCATGTTCTCACTGAAAATAATTTCCGGTGAAATGCGTTTCAAAAGTCGCTGCTGTCTTCCGATGCTCTTCGTACTGCAGGCATTGTCAGCATATCCGTCAAACACTACAGCCACTTTGTACCATATTTATTATTATTATTATTGAGAACTACTATGTTTATACTATTTGTGCCATTTGTATTTATCCTGGATTTTAGACACGTCTGACAAATTTTATGCAATCTCGTGTCTGGAATTTTGTGGTGAAGGAATTTGTTTTTGATATTTTGTAGTTTCGAATAAATTCCTCTCGGTTCTCATAACCACATACAACCAGGATAGTTCACAAAGAAGGGAGGAATATCTGCAGCAAATATTGCTCTCTCGCTTACACAAATAAATACACACAAATGTGTCTTTACTAACTTACGATGTGGTTTCTCCAAGTTGTAAAGGTCCAACTAGTGCTCATTATGGGAGGTTTTAATTTGTCGGACTCTTAAGGCAGCAAATAGGCATTTTTAATAAATAGGATTTGACAGAAAACACAGCACGTGGAAAACATGATTTTATTTAGAAACAAAAAAAAAATACCTGCAGGATTATTATACCCATTAAAAAGGGATTTTCTTGAAAAAGATACAGTCTCGCTTCAAACCTAAATTATTAGCTTAAAAATACTCTTTTTGGTCATACGAGAACTAAAATAGGTTTTACTTAAGTAGCTCCGCAATCAACGGACTTTCTTCTCATTGTGGGCTTACTCTGATGATGGCACAGTAACACGAAATGTTCAATAAAATCGTCCTTTGCTGTCGGGGGTGTCAGATATATCAATCGGATCATCATTTATCTCTATAATTTGCAAGTCATCATCGTCATCGTCGTCACCTTCATACTGAAAAACAAAAATAAAATAAATTTTTAGTCCACTTAAATTAGGAAAATAGCGGAGAAAAATTCTGAACAGCAGTTTCTCTACATAGGAAGTAAGTATTCAACTTTTAGAACAAGGTTTTGCTTATGCGCAGAAAAAAAAAGAAATGATTTTTGAGATATATACATATACCGGGTGAGTCACGAATTGCGCTCGCCCCGATATCTCCTAAAATATTTGGAATAGAAAATTGAAATGTGGAGGGCTTATTACACGACTAAAATGCCATCTTTTCAATAAAAAATCAAGTTTGGTGCACATCCGGTTTGACCGGAAATGCCCACAACTTTCGATTTTTAAATGGAACACCCTATATATTTTTACATTTTTGGAATCTAGAGGAAATTTTGAATACAATACATCCATTTTGGTCACTTCTTGATAAACATTAAAAAGTTTATTAAAAAATCTATTTCTGAATCCAGAGTGCTGTGGTGCCCAAAACATATTTTAGTTTGTGTGCTACGTTACTATAAAAATACAAAGAGCAATATGATTGCATTACTTAATTGTCTAGAGGCGTTTAAAATTTTCAAATGTGATTTTTACCCACTAACTCGGTTTTTTTAAATGGGAAGTTAATCGTTCACCAACAATTTTAAATACCTCATTTTCATACGAATCTAATGATACCAAAATTTTGAAAATCCGCTCAGAAATATTTGAGATTTCAGCCAAAATACAATGCAACCAAGCTTTCAGAAACATGCGGCTAATAGATAATAGATTAGTGGGCTTTGGAAACTAAAATGACACATTTCTGTGTAAATCTGGTAACCTAATAACATTGGAAACATCATAGTAGCCATTGAATGTAATAAAACAATATCAGCTGCCAGACAGATAAAAAATAAAGCGTTGCGGAAATCTCTTTGATTAAAAATTAAAGAAAATGAATAATTTTAGTAGAAATGAAAAGGTCGATATGTTACTGATATATGGAGAGTGTCACAAAAATTCAACTGCAGCTGCAGGACTGTATCAGCAACGATATCCCAACAGACGTGCTCCAAGCAGACACTTGTTTGCCAGAGTGGAACAAAAATTAAGAAACGAACCCGATCAACAAGATTACCATCAAACATTTATTGTAAGTGAGGACAAAGAAATTGATGTATTAGGATTTGTGATGGTACACCCAACAACATCAACAAGGGAATTGGCAACGGAATGCGACATTAGTCAGTCTTCGGTTTGCAGAATTTTAAAGAAACATAAGTTTCGGTCTTATAAATACCAAATACACCAACATCTTTATGGAGATGATAACGACAGGAGGCTAGTATATTGCAACTGGTTCTTAAATGCAGTACAACAAAACCCAGGTTTTCCTTTTCATATTTTATATTCAGATGAAAGTAGATTTACGAAACAAGGTATGTTTAACAGAAATAATACTAGGTACTGGGCTCAAGAAAATCCGAGGTTGGTAGGGCGGGGAATATTCAGGAAAGATCTGGGTTTAACTGTTGGCTTGGAGTACTTGGAGATCGAATAATTGGGCCCATATTTTTTGATGGAACACTTACTGGCGAACGATATTTATTCTTTTTACAAAACCAGACAGCAGAATTTCTTGACTTACTTCCTCTTGCCTATTTACAAAATCTGTTTTTCCAACAAGATGGTGCTTCCCCACAAAATTCCAGAAGAGTGATGGAATATTTAAACAACTTGTATGGTGAACGCCTTATCGCAAATCAAGGTCATATCAGGTGGCCTCCTAGGTCACCTGACTTAACACCCCTCGACTATTATGTATGGGGCACTCTCAAAAATAAAGTTTATCAAACTTCTTCAAATACCCGTGAAGAGCTGCAAAATAAAGTTGTACGGGCTCTTAATGAACTAATGCCGGCTGAATTGCGTAGAGCCATTCAAGCAACTGTACGCAGAGCCGAATTGTGTATAGAAAAAAATGGTGGACATTTTGAACAATATCTATAAATGTCAATTTAGGGTTTAATTATATTAATTATTTTAATATGGATACCTATTGTTACCTAGTTTAAGTTTAATTGTTCAAACGGAATTGATTTTTGTTTATTTATAGGCCCGATATTTATGTTCATTTAAATAAAACTCTGAAAACCGTACTGATGTCGCATTCTATTGCTAATTTCCTTGTGGATGTAACTGTGTTTACCTCAACATACCTATGCTAAACTTACTTGTAACGTTCTTTGCGCTCACAATTATTAAATGTTTGATAGCTCAAGATTGCCTACAACTACACGAGTCTGTCTGGCAGCTGATATTGTTTTATTAACTTCAATGGCTACCATGATGTTTCCAATGTTATTAGGTTACCAGATTTACACAGAAATGTGTCATTTTAGTTTTCAAAGCCCACTAATCTATTATCCATTAGCCGCATGTTTCTGAAAGCTTGGTTGCATTGTATTTTGGCTGAAATCTCAAATATTTCTGAGCGGATTTTCAAAATTTTGGTATCATTAGATTCGTATGAAAATGAGGTATTTAAAATTGTTGGTGAACGATTAACTTCCCATTTAAAAAAACCGAATTAGTGGGTAAAAATCACATTTGAAAATTTTAAACGCCTCTAGACAATTAAGTAATGCAATCATATTGCTCTTTGTATTTTTATAGTAACGTAGCACACAAACTAAAATATGTTTTGGGCACCACAGCACTCTGGATTCAGAAATAGATTTTTTAATAAACTTTTTAATGTTTATCAAAAAGTGACCAAAATGGATGTATTGTATTCAAAATTTCCTCTAGATTCCAAAAATGTAAAAATATATAGGGTGTTCCATTTAAAAATCGAAAGTTGTGGGCATTTCCGGTCAAACCGGATGTGCACCAAACTTGATTTTTTATTGAAAAGATGATGCCATCTAAAATGCTTTAGTCGTGTAATAAGCCCTCCACATTTCAATTTTCTATTCCAAATATTTTAGGAGATATCGGGGCGAGCGCAATTCGTGACTCACCCGGTATATACGTTTTTTCGTGTTTTTTTTTCATTTAGACGTATATATCTCAAAAAGTACGCGTTTTCAAGGCTAAAGGAACATAAGTAAACATGTTCAGAATACGACTTCCTATAAAAAAGGTTCTATATACATTTTTTTGATTATCCCACTGGCTTTTCCGGAAAAGTGACTTAAAAAATATATATATGTATTTTTTTTCGTGTATTTTTTATTTTGAATGCAAATATCTCGAAAAGTACGCGATTTTAGGGTCAAATGAACATAAGTAAACTTGTTCAGAATGATATTTCCTGCAACAAAGCTCCTATACATTTTTCCATTATCCCATTAGTTTTTCAGGAAAAACTTGAAGAATATATTATTTGCTTTCTCATGTTTTTTTTTTCATTTTGACGTATATATCTCTCAAATATATAGAACCTTTTTTGTAGGAAATCACATTCTGAGCAGTTTAGTAATGTTCATTAGCTTATAAATGCGTATTTTCTGAGATATATACGTCCAAATGAAAAAAAAAATACGAAAAAGCAAGTATATATATTCTTCAAGAAGCTTTTCCGGAAAAACCAACGGGATAATCGAAAAATGTATAGGAGCTTTTTTGTAGAAAATCTCATTCCAAATATGTTTATTTATGTTCATTTAGCCCTAAAATCGCGTCCTTTTCGAGATATTTGCATTCAAAATTAAAAAAAACACGAAAAAACACATATATATATATTTTTCAAGTCGCTTTTCCGGAAAAACCAATGGGATAATCGGGAAAATGTATCGAACCTTTTTTGTAAGAAATCGTATTCTGAACACCTTTACTTAAGTTCGTTTAGCCTTAAAAACGTGTACTTTTCGAGATATGAAAGTCTAAATGAAAAAAAACACAAAAAAACGTATAATATATGTATATATCTCAAAAATCATGTTTTTTTTTTCTGCGCATAACCAAAAAATTGTTTTAAAAGTTGAGTACTTACTATATATGCAAAGAAACTGCTGTTCAAAATCTTTTCTTTAAAACGGCGTTCTTTTTCCTAATTTGAGTGGACTATTTAGGACAATTTCATAAATGTCACGGGTTTAGCAGTATTTCAAAAATACTAAGATATTCAGAGAACTTTGGAAGTTTTCAAATATTTCTGATATTTTGGAAACTTCCCTGAACATATTCGAAAGTGATCAATTTTTTTAAGTGTCTCAATTAAGTTATGTAATTTTCAGACACATTGAAAACTTCTGAATTTCAATTTTTCTGTCGAGCAGATTCTGTCTGGAAAGCTGTAATGCCCATATTTGAGTTTTTTAGATGTCAAAATGCTCAATGTAACACCCAACAATTATTTATTTATTTATTTATCTACAACTACACATAAAATATATAAAAAAGACTTAGTAATAAGAGAGAGACATATAAAAGAAAAAACCTGTACCGTGCCAGCACAGAGCAACTCTGAGAATCACGAATAATGACAAGACTATTAGGGAGAATAAAAAAAATACAATTTCATTCAGATCACTGGTAAAATATTCATTCAAGCTGTAAAAGCTATGTCTTAAAAGTAGAGTTTTGGTTTCTTTCTTAAAAGTAGTTATAGAAGTAACAGAGATTTTCAGGTAAATGATTGAAAATTTTTGTCAGCATTATGTAGCTACTTTTAGCCGTCGAGGCAAGTCTATGTTGGGGTAATCTTAGGTTGTCACTAAAGCGTAGTGCATAGTTGCTAACTAGAACTGCAGTTGATATATATTGACTAATGTTGTTCTTGACGTAAATTGCATACTGCAAGATGTATATAGAGATAACAATAAGAATTTTTAAGTCTCTGAACAGTTCCCGACAGGAGTGTCTAACTCCTTTAAGTTCATTGTATGGACTACTTTTTTTTTGCGCAGTTAGTACTTCTTTTATCCGATTTGCATTGCCCCAGCTGCCAATGCCATAACACAATGCTGAATTTCATATGAAAAATAGTACGAAAGCAAAATTTTTAAATTCACATATGATCTTAGCCTCCAGATGATAAAACAATTGAGTGAGAGTTTTTTTTAGAACACTATTGATTTGAGAGTTCCATGATAGCCTGTTGTCAATCTGAATGCCCAAAAATTTCGTGTTAGTCTGATTAATGCTAGGAACATTATTTTAATAGAAACATGGCTAAACAAGGACTACACTGACGCTGAACTAGGGCTAGAAAAATATAATATATTTAGGTGTGACTGTGATGCCGTTAGCGGCTTTGTTAAAAAACGTGAAGGTGGAGTTTTAATTGCCATTAAAAAGGATTTTTGTGCCAGTGAAATGTTCACGCTGATTAATAACGTTAAGCAAATTTTTGTAGCCGTAAAATTGGAGAACCAGAATATTGTGTTTGGAGGTGTTTACATTCCACATGGATCTAATATTGATACGTATATCGATCACTATAATGGGGTTGAAGCAGTGTTAGATCAATTAATAAATTGTAAAATTGTGCTCTGCGGTGATTATAATTTACCTAATGCTACATGGAATAATGATGCCTTTGGTGTAACAGTAGAATGTCCTGATAATTCTCCAGCCCTTTGTTTAGTGAACACATTTAGTTATTTTAATTTGTATCAACTTAATACCGTTGCAAACAGTAGAGGTACCTACTTAGATTTAATATTTTCAAGCTATAGTGATATAGATATTGATACCCCAATGGATGTTCTCTTTGAAAATAGTATCCATCATTCAGTTGTTACTTTTGAGTTGCCAATTTTAGAGGACTATTCGCAATTAGAGTATGATGAATATTACTATGATTATTACAATGGAAATTATCTTATGATGAACGATTACCTTGCTAGTGTAGACTGGGAAACTCTTTTTAACAATAAGGATGTTAATATTATAGGATCATTATTTTACGACACTTTGAACAATGTGATAGTTTTGTGTATTCCCTTAAAAAAATATAAATCTTCTTCTTTACCTGTGTGGTTTAATTCTGAACTAAAAAGTTTAATTTTTGAGAAAAAGCGAGTACATAAACAATATAAACTACACAGAAGAAGAGAGGATTATATTTATTTTTGTCAAATAAGATCACAATATAAAGAATTAAGGAAGCGCTGTTATCAAAATTATATCAGGAAAATTGAGACTAATATTAATAATGATCCTCGAACCTTTTGGAAATTTATAAATGAAAAGAGGAAAGCTTATAGCTTACCTCCTAGGATGTTTTATGGCGACATTATTAGTGAAAATAATCAGGATATACTTGAACTGTTTGCAAGCTTCGTTTTAAACGTATACTCTGATTTTGACAATTTTGACTTTGATACAACTACAGACATTAGTAATTATGACATCGATGTGAAAGAGATTATTGACAATGTCATGAATTTACCATGGAAAGTTTCTTCCGGTCCAGATGGCATTCCTGCTTATTTATTGAAACAGTGTATTTTTACATTAGCGAAACCCCTACATACTATCTTTAATTTACCTCTAAACTCAGGTGTATTTCCCAGCTTTTGGAAGCAGAGTTATCTGAGACCAATACATAAAGCTGGATCAAAAGAAAACATTGAAAACTATAGAACAGTTTGCATACAGTCGGATATTCCAAAATTGTTAGATCACTTAGTAACAAAAAATTTATCATGGGATTGTAAAAACATAATTGTAAACCAACAACATGGTTTTTCGCAGGGTAAATCTACAGGCACTAATTTAGTTATATACAATAATTTTATTATTAACTCCTTGGAACATAAAGTTGACTCTGTCTATACTGACTTTTCTAGAGCGTTTGACAGAGTCAACCATGATCTTCTTATCGCAAAATTAGAAAGGTTAGGTGTCAGTGGCAATGTATTGAAATGGATTGGCAATTTTCTGACTGGTCGGTCACAGTGTACAAAATATGGTAGTTTTCTGCCATCGTCAATTATTGTAACCATCAGGGGTTCCTCAAAGCTATCATATTGGTCCCCTTTTATTTAATCTCTTTGTGAACGATATAGCTTCTGTAATAAAAAATAGTAATTTCTTAATGTTTGCAGATGACTTAAAAATGTTCAGAATAATCGAAAATCCTTCTGATGCTGCATTGTTGCAAAGTGATTTGGTTTGTCCCGTTGGTGTGACGTTAATGTCCTGCTGTTAAATGTGAATAAATGTTACAAGATTACATTTGCAAGAATAAACTCACCTTACATTTATCCTTACGAGATTAATAATAAAGTGTTGCGAGAGACTAATCATGTAAAAGATCTGGGAATTAATCTTGACAATAAATTATCCTATAACATTCATATACATGAAATAATATCAAAGTCATTGAAAAGAATAGAATAGAATAGAAAAACACTTTATTTCAAAAAATTTAGTCTTACATGGATCTAAAAAGAATGAAATGGCGTTATAAATGAGCAATAGCTGCTATTACATAATGAAATGGATGTATATGACATGACAGTATCTAACACTAACAGTTTACACATTAAAATATGCGGTAAAAACACAAATATAAAATAAAATACAATTATATACACAGATTATTACATTTAATTCGAATATTGCATATATTCCCTCACAGTGTAAGGTTCGATCTCTAGTAAATATGTATAAATAGCTTTCTTGAAACACTTAAAGTTAACAATATTCTTTATTTCATCAGGCAGTACATTGTAAAATTTTATACACGAGTAAATTGGAGACTTTTCCGTCAGAGTAAGTCTATGCTGGGGAAAGTTATAATTTAATGTTCTTGTTTGATAATTATGAAAATATTTATATTCATCAAATATTTCTTTATTTTTATTTAAGAAGAGCAAGCATTCATAAATATATATTCCAGTGACTGTTAGGACACCAGTTTCTTTAAATTTTCCACGACAGGACTCCTTATACCCAAGATTTTGTATTGTTCTTATTGCTCTTTTTTGTATAACAAAAACATCATTAACATTGGAGCAATTTCCCCAAAACATTACACCATATCTTAATACTGACTGAAAATTTGCATAGTAAATTGTTTTTAAAACTTCAGAGTTTATATATTGTTTTAAAACTCTAAGTGTGTAGTGGACTCCATTTAATTTTTTGCATATATATTGAATTTCATCAGACCACGTTAAATTTTTATCTATATAGATGCCTAAGAATTTGGTGTTGTTATTTAATTTAATGATTTCACTCAAATCTAAGTTTGCTTGTTTAGTTTGAAATTGTACATAATTTGTTTTATTTTCGTTTAATATTAATTTATTTCTGGAAAACCATTCAGTTATATTTGTTAATGCTAAGTTTTTATTATCTATTATGTTTCCTTGGGAGTTTCCACACAACAGATTGGTATCATCTGCATAACTTACTAGGTTAGTGTTTTGATTAGTCAATGCATGAGAAAGATCGTTAACATATTGTAATATGTTGCACCCCTTAAAATTTAAGGTTATGTTACTAAAAAGTAGGCAGACTTCAACAGATCGAAAGTCTGAATGAATGTAGTGTATTTGCACCTACTCGAAAAAGAACCTACCAGAAGATTCCAAAGTGACATCTGGAATTCTCTAGAGAATGGTGGCGTCTTCACAGAACAATCGAGATCTGTCATTTTTAGGTATAAAAGAGCGATCGCATTGTCGGCGAGTAGTTCAGAGAGTTCAGAAAGTTCAGAAAGTATAGAAAGTGAGGTTAAGAGTTCAAAGATAAACAAAGTAATAAACATTGTGATTTTAGTCAGTAAAGTGTATTTAAATTAATAATAGTATTGTGAAGTATCCAGTAAATATTTAATAAAGTGTGTTAGTGGACAATCTCTTGTTATAATTTTTGGAACCCACGGATTTTGCAAGGGGTAGTTTCCTAAGGGTGGAAACACGTTACAATTGGTGTCAGAAGCGGAATTTTATGACAAGAGGAGCTCTGAAGTTGTACTGGAGTGTTCGAGAAGGATTCTCGAGGGTTAGTGCTAACACAGGACTAATTTACTGGACATTGTTCGAGGGTTGTTTTCGAACAGGAAAATAGTGTTGAGTGCATTTTTGAGACATTGTAGAACATTTTATTAGGACATTAGTGTGATAATTAAATCCTTTGAACTGAGAAGTGATAGAGACACTGAAAAAGACTCATTTAGTGCGTGAAAATTTCTAGAACTTTTCTATTTGGACATTAGTGGAGATTATTAAATTCTCTGAACTGGATAGTGACAAAAGACTCTGGATAAGACTTTTTCGTGCTATTTCGAGATTGGTCTAGAAAGTTCCATTACCGATATTGACGTGACAGTTAAATTTATTTTATTTTAATTTCATCGTATGCCCGTAACAACAAGAAGTATGGCATCCGATAAACAAATACAGGACTTATTCGAACAATTCCAAAAAATGATGGCGCAGCAACGGCAGGAAGACAAAGAAGAACAGGAGAAAAAACGTCAAGAGGAGAAAGAAGAACAAGAAAAGCGACGTCAATTAGATAAAGAAGAGCAAGAAAGAAAACGCCAGGAGGAAGAAAAACGGCGTCAAGAAGAAAGGGACGAATTAAAGAAAATTATGGAAGATCAGGAAATAAGACGTCAGAAAGAAAAAGAGGATGAAGAAACAAGACGTCAGAAAGAAAAAGAGGATGAAGAAAGAAGACGTCAAGAACAAGAAAGACAACGTCAAGAGGAAAAAGACGAACTCAGAAAAATAATGGAAGACTTGGAAGAAAGACGCCAGGAGGAATTAAGGAAAATCCTGAGCGATCAAATAAAAATACAACAGGACGCAATCATTTCTGTCAAAAGTGAAGTCAAAGAAGAGATAAGCAAGGTCGAAGATAAAGTAGGTGAAGTCAAGACCGAAGTCGGTCAAGTAAAAGGAAAAGTAAATCAGTTTGAAGAAAAGATGAATGAGTTCGAAGAAGAAGTCAAGGGAGAAATAGACCGGCTTAAACGACAGTTGAGAGATAGAGGAAGCCAGCAGGTGGTATCATCGGGTCAGCGACTAAAACCTCCTTCTTTTGACGGCCAAAGTTCCTGGACGACGTACAAGAGGCAGTTTGAGGCAGCAGCATGTGCGAACAACTGGGATAACGAGGAAAAGGCCATGGCATTAGTTCTGGCGTTAAGGGGCCAGGCCTCAGAATTACTTCAGACTATCCCGGTGGAGAAACAAAGGGACTTTAAAGTCTTGGAAGCTGCATTAGACTTGAGGTATGGCGATCAACATCTTGCCCAATTATACCAGACTCAGCTGAAATCCCGGATGCAAAAAGCTGGGGAAAGTTTACAAGAATTTGAAGCTGCGATAGAGAGACTGGCATACCTGGCGTATCCGAGTGCACCTAAAGAATTCCAGGAACAATTAGCCGTGGGGGCCTTTTTAGATGGTATAAGGGACGAAGAGGTCAGGCGAGTTCTGAGGCTGACGAGACACCAAAGTAGTAGCAAAGCTTTGGTGCGTGCACTCGAAGTAGAAGCCGCTTACAGGGATACTCCAAGGTCGAGAGTGCGAGCTGTGACTCTCGAAGAATCGCAACCAGAAATGAACCAGAACCCTATGTTGACTGAGATGCAGAAAATGTTTACCAAACTATTGGATAAATTAGATGACCTTGGAAAGCAGGAAAAACAGAAAAACAAAGGAAAGCCGAGTGGTGGTATTAAATGTTACAACTGCGGCAAGGTGGGCCATATGAAGCGAGACTGTCGACAGCAGAATTCGGAGAGTCGAGTAAATGCTGTGAATCTTGAAGAGAAGCAGGAAAACAGTACCAGGGGGGTTGTTCTGGCTAGGGAATGCAGTGCCCCCAGAGAAATAAAGATTTCCCAGCTTCGAAGAATTGCAAGCAGTCTGTTGTTGCATGGATATGTGAACGGAAGAAAATGTTTGTTTACCATCGACACAGGTACTACGTCATCAATAGTACGGCCAGGATTTATATCGGGCATAAAGATTACCAAGAGGCAAAATGAAGAAGTGATCGTCCGGACAGCTACGGGGAACAGGGCTACGGTTCATGGAGAAGTAGACCTGGGTTTGCAGATTGGGCATTTGAGGTTCGACCACAGGGTCATCGTGGCTGACATCACGGATGACTTCATTTTGGGACTGGACATTATGGAACAGTATGGGTTTATCGTTGACGTAGGAAAGCGAGTCTTAAGGATTGGGAACAAACAATTTATTCTGTCAAAAGTGAACGACCAATTCAAGAAAACCAGGCTGTTGACAACGCAGGCAGTCAAAACTCCTGCATTATCCAGAAAACCAGACAAGGAAGATTGCAAGCGCTACCCTCAGGTGAGAAAATTGCCGAACATGGTTGAAGTGAACACTGTCAAGGTCGATCTTCCAGACAGTTGGTCAACGAAAATTCTGAGGCGAGAGCAATTGCGCGATGTAGAAATCGGACCTATGTTGCGAGCAAAAGAAGAGGGAACGCGTCCAGCATGGAAGGATGTTTCCAACAAAGAAGTGGGGCTGAAGGCTTTATGGTCACAATGGGATTCACTTACGGTCGTAGATGGGCTTTTGAGGAGAGCATGGGAAAGCCCAGATGGGAAGCAGGTTGCCATGCGTCTAGTGATTCCCAGGTGTCGTGTACCAGAAGTACTTCAGGAAGCACATAATGAAACGTCCAGCAGACACTTCGGCATAAACAAGACATTGAGTAGAGCACGAGAACAGTTCTATTGGGTTAATAGTCGCCAGGATGTGGAGGCCTGGTGTCACAAGTGTAAAAATTGTGCTGCCCGTGGAGAACCATTTTCGATGAGCAACTACAGAAATGGAAGTCGAGAACAGCCAAAGAATGATCGAGAACAGATGAACAGAACTAGTAACCGCTTGAAGGCTCGTTATGATCAGAATGCCAGTACAGGGGGATTCAAGGTGGGGGATCTGGTTTGGCTGTACAACCCACAGCGGAAGGAATGGAGATCCCCGAAATTTCAACCTCCTTGGGATGGACCGTACACTGTTATTACCCGAATTAATGATGTCGTCTATCGTATTCAACGAAACAAAAAGTCCAAGATGAAGATCGTACACTTGGATAGACTGGCGAAGTATGTGAAAGAGGCTGAATTGCCTGACCGGGACGTTCAGGCTTAAGGAGGGGGCAGTGTAATATGTTGCACCCCTTAAAATTTAAGGTTATGTTACTAAAAAGTAGGCAGACTTCAACAGATCGAAAGTCTGAATGAATGTAGTGTATTTGCACCTACTCGAAAAAGAACCTACCAGAAGATTCCAAAGTGACATCTGGAATTCTCTAGAGAATGGTGGCGTCTTCACAGAACAATCGAGATCTGTCATTTTTAGGTATAAAAGAGCGATCGCATTGTCGGCGAGTAGTTCAGAGAGTTCAGAAAGTTCAGAAAGTATAGAAAGTGAGGTTAAGAGTTCAAAGATAAACAAAGTAATAAACATTGTGATTTTAGTCAGTAAAGTGTATTTAAATTAATAATAGTATTGTGAAGTATCCAGTAAATATTTAATAAAGTGTGTTAGTGGACAATCTCTTGTTATAATCTTTGGAACCCACGGATTTTGCAAGGGGTAGTTTCATAAGGGTGGAAACACGTCACAATATATAATAAACAATAAAAGTCTTTTTCAATGGTCACTTTTTGAGTTCTATCTGAGAGGTAGGACCGAATCCACTGCAGGGGTACTCCTCGTATTCCGTGTAGTTCTAACTTGTTTAAAAGTATATTATGATCTAAACAGTCATAGGCTTTAGACAGGTCTAGAAATATTCCCAGGGTAAGCTGTTTGTTTTCAATATTTTTTATAATTTGTTCTACAAAATTAAACACTGCAGTTTCAATGGACCTACCTCTTATGAAACCATGTTGATGTTTACTGAGGAGATCTTGTGATTGGAAGAATTTTAATAGTCTATTACACATCGCTATTTCGAAGACTTTTGAAAAAGAAGGCAGAAGGCTTATGGGTCTGTAATTTTCTTTCAGTGAAGGGTCTCCCTTTTTATATATTGGCTTTACTATCGCTAATTTAAGACGGTCTGGAAAAATTCCTTGATGAAAGGAGTTATTGATTATATAACTTAGTGGGTGAGATAATTCATATACACAGTACCGTAGAATACTTGTGGGTATTTCATCATATCCACTACTCATTTTATTTTTTAAGTTTTTTATAATATCAGTTATTTCTTCTGGAGTTACTGGATCTACATACATAGAGTTAGTATTACTTACAATATTAGTATGGAACTTTACATTTTCAAGGTTTTTTTGCAAATTTGGGGCTGCATTTACAAGATACTCATTAATTTCATTGCATGTTATATTTGGGTTTCCTTCTATTTCAATTTCTTTCGATTTATATTTATTTCCTTTGATAGAATTAACGATTTTCCAAACGCATTTCGACTTATTGTCGCTATTTTCGATTTGATTTGAGTAAAATAATTTCCTGGACTGCTGTAATAGACTGTCATATTTCTTTTTAATTAATTTATAGGATTCTTTATATCGCTCATCGGAATTACTTAGGACTAACATTAAATCTAACTGTTTTTTACAATCTGCCAATTCTGGATCATTATAATAATTACATAGATTTTTGTTGCCAACTCTTATTGGCGTTATAGGGAAACATTCATTAAAAATAGGTAGTATTATCGACATAAAATTGTTCCATTGAGCATTCACATCTGCATCGGAGCAGCTGTATACGCTAGACCAATTTTGTTGTGATAATGTACGTTTGAATAAATTTTTGTTTTCATCGTTAAATATCCTCTTATTGCTAATGTTTTTCTGATTATTTCTCTTAATGTTAAACAGAACTTTTTGAGCTGTATGGTCTGAGATATGAGTATTTAGTACTTCCGATGTATATTCGTTACAGTAATTAGTGAATATGTTGTCAATGCAGCTTTTCGATCTGCAATTTACTCGGGTGTAATCTAAGATAGTAGGAAATATATGAAATGAGTTTAGCAGTGATACAAACTGTGTAGCATTTTTGTCTTCAGATTTAATGTCTATGTTGAAATCACCTGCAATGAAGATTATGTTGTTTTCAGATTGAGCTTTTATTAAAAGTTCTTCCAATTTTGACATAAATATGTCTATGTCTGCACTAGGTGGACGATACACAGACACTACTATCACTTTCCCTATGTTCATTTTCACTTCCACTGCTGCACATTCCAATGTGTTGATAATTGAGAGTTTACATAAATCGTCTCTGACTTTCCACATTATGTTCTCTCTGCAGAAAATTGCTGCTCCACCATGGGAGCCTTCTGTCCTGCAGCATGATGATGCCAGATTGAAATTTTCTAGGTTATATGATTTTAATTGTGTTTTTGATTTCCAGTGTTCTGTTACACATAAGCTACATTCTACATTCTTCGTTAAGTAATATTTGCACCCTGTCCAGGCAGTTACCAATTGATTGTAAGTTTTGATGTATTATACTACATTTCTCTGTCAATAGAAGTTTCTTTGGTTTACAGCAACCTATAGGATTTGGCTCAGCTGTAGGAACTGTTGGCGTTAATCTCATTTCACTTTTCTTACTTTTGTCGCCAATTTTTAGGCAACTAGGTATATTATTCCTAACTTGGTTTTTGACTGTTGTTTGATTTCTTGATGTGACGTTATATTGATTTTGTTTGTTCGTGGAGTATTGCTGAGTTATTGAAACGCACTGTTTTACGAAACTGGAGCTAAAAACGACGTAGGCTGTGTATTGACGTTTATATCGGCCTCATTTTGTAGGGTATCCAAGAAACGCCTTCCTCGTCTAAAATTGAAACGGTCAAAAGCTATTTTCCTTGGTCAGAACTTTGTATCATATATTGTTGTTTGTAAGTGAGGTTGAACTCCAACCATAAAGGATTGGTTACCAGGATTTGTATTATGGGTAGCTAATTTTTTAACTTGAACATCATTTGTGTTTGTTCGAGATTCAATATATTTTTTAATGTGTTCATTATTTACGTCATCTGGCACTTTAGTAACAAACAACCATATTTTTCTATCCTTCTCAATTTTTCCATGGAATTCACCATCACCTTCTCCATTTCCAACTCGGAGTCGCTTTCTTTTAGTTTGAAATTCTTGAAACTTTTGTTTCTCGTCAATTTTATTTAAATTATCGTTTTGATCTATTTCTAAATTTATTATGTCATGCATTTTGTTTCTCTGTATTTCCTCTAGATTTTCTGCATTTGTTTTTTTAAAATATTTTGTTTGTATTTGTGGCCATTTTATAGCTTTATCTAAGTCCGTAACTTGTTCCATAATCATCCTTTTATTATTCTGTGTCCTCTCTGTATAATTTATATGTGTGTTTTTTACAACCTCAGAGTATTTTTGTTGTTGTGATTGTGTGTGTTTTTTATACTGATTATTAAGATTATCTGATGGAGTAGAATCAATTTTTTGTATATACATGCCTGCTGTGTTTTCTTTTGTTTTTTGCTGATTGGAACTGTTTATTGAACTATAAATCTTTTCGTGTTGTTTATCATTATTTGTTGGTGCATTTCCATGTATGAAATTTTGGTTATAATTTTTGAAGAACATTTGTACTTCTTTATTTATTATGTCTTTTATTTCTTCAATATTCCTTTCAAGGCTACTATTTACTTCTAATCCTGTGGTTGAGTAGGATTTTTGTTTCTTTAGCTCTTCTTCTAAGGTGAATATTTTTTCTTTTAATAATTGATTGTTTGTTTTTAGTTCTGCATTAAGCTCCATTAAGAGATTGTTTTCAACTTTTAGTGATTCAAGGAGGGAATCATTTGTTATTTCATCCTCTTGTTCATCATAGGTTATGTTTCCTGGATTATTAACAATTTCTTGGTTATCACAACAAATTTTTCTTACAGAGCAGCTTTTATGAAAGACTGCCTCACAATTTGCACATTTTACACTTCTCACTAATTTTACTATCTTTTTTTCACAATAATTACACATACTACCTCTCTGTGCAGCTAGGCTTTCAGCCATCTTGGATGAAAATGTTGGGGTTCATTAAAAAATCTGGATCAGATTTTTCCGTCGACAGCCTAAAATTATTATACTGCTCATTGGTACGTTCAATATTAGAATATTGCTCTATAATCTGGTGTCCCAGTTATAATATCCACATTAACAATATTGAAGCTGTCCAAAAGAGATTTCTAAGATTCTGTGCATTTAAGATGGGATACTTGAGAGATGAATATGATTATAATGATATTCTTGCTAGGCTTAATATTAATACATTGGAACATAGAAGGTTGGAGGCTGATATGTGCTTTCTGCATAAAATAATTAATGGTTATATTCAGTGTCCTGAGCTGATTAACCTGATAAGTTTTAATGTTAATTACAGAAGAAATCGATTTTCTGATGTTTTTTATGTACCATTTCATCACACTAACTATGGACAAGATGAGACACTGACCAGGATTTTGAGAACTGCTAATTCAATTCAAAATAATGTTGAACTTTTTGGATCTTCAGCTTTGTCTTGTAAGAAGTCCATTAAACAATTATAGCTAGTTGTAATATTTGTACAATCTATGTTTATTGTGTATATGTAGTATTCTTTAAGTAAGAAATATTTTATATTCTTGTAAAAAGGGCTTGTCCCGTGTATGAATAAATAAAAAAAAAAACACCTTCATAGTTCTGACCAGGAGACTATAGTTGGGAGCTGTAGTACTAAACAACACAAATTCAGTTTTATTGAAGTTTAATAATAGATTGTTCACAAGGCTGTAATCAAGGACAGTATTTGTACAATCACTAGCTGCTGTACTAAGCATATTTAGATTGTCGGCTGAGACAATTGCTGACATATCGTCTGCAAATAAGTTTAATGTGTCAACTATGTCGTTTACAAATATTAGAAAGAGTAGGGGGCCTAGGATACTCCCTTGAGGCACCCCCATCTTGATAGGTTGCAAGTCGGAGTTATGCTGCCACCTGCCTGTAGTACAACCATCTGCGAACGCTCAGACAAGTAGGAAGAGATCCAACTATAGGACAGCCCCTTACTCCATAGTAATAGAGTTTCTGTTTGAGTAAGATATGGTTTACCATGTCAAAGGCACGCTTATAGTCAAAATATAAACCGGCAACACATTTTTTGTCATCAAGACTTTTAATTATGGAATTTACTGAATTTAATATAGCATCTTGCGTAGAATGATTTTTGCGGAAACCGTATTGTGCATCAGTGAGAATATTATTTCTGCTGAGATAGTTCAGTAATCTAAAGTGAAAGGCTTTCTCATAAATTTTAGAAAAAACAAATTGGCCTATAGTTTTCTATCATATCTGTCTCATTTTTCTTGTGTATAGGCTTAACAATAGACTTAAGTTGGCTGGGAAGATGCCTTCTTCAAAAGACTTATTTAGCAAGAATGTAAAAACCGGAGATAGAATATAGGCAATATTACCAAGCAGGGAGCAAGGAACACCATCCAGTCCTGCAGATTTTTTTACTGAAACTGCTTTTAACAGTAATAGGAGTTAAGTACATAGAGTGGCAGCTAGCACCAATGTTTGCATTCAATTTTAATTTTGATTTCTTATTAAAATCAGTGTTAATGTTAAAGCCAGAGGTAAGCTGATTGGGCGAGGTTAGAAAAAGTGCATTAAATTTTTGAGCTGCAGTTTGGTAATCCTGGATCATATTCCCTTGATCATCTTGATGTGGGATAGGATTCAGTTTGAATGATGATGATGGAAGATGGCAGAATGGGGTGGCTACACGAAATAGTCGTGTTTATAAAACAATCTACATACTTATCAGTATATAGCTAATAGTTTAGACCTGTTATTGTACCTCTCGGAAAATATGGAGGAAGAATTCTTGCCAAGATGCAATAATATGAGCTCACACTTTTCATCATTCATTCTCAAATCCTGGAACTACAATTTAAGGTCATAATCCAGATGTGTATCTAATAGAACATGTATGGAATAGCATGTCGAATCATTTTTTCGGCATCCTATTCCGTACAAGTTCTATTAGATATACATCTGGATTATGACCTTACATTGTACACACTGTACAAGCTGTAAGAGGTAGCAAAAGATTAAAAAATATCAAATATCGACAAGGATCTTCTTGTGTAACGTAATCAAAAAGTTGTAAGCGGCACAGTATTAGTATATTCACAAAATTTCCAAGTTTGTAAACATATCGTGTATAATTAAAAACAACGAGGAATTGTTTCAGGAATTCTAATTCTATTCAAAAATGTAATTTTTAAAAAATTTCCTTTGAATTGTTGCTAAAAAATAAGATGTGGTAGTATTAGTTGGAGAACGACAGGATCAAAAAAAAACCAAATAATTTTCTGGTAAATATTTGTGAAAATTAAATGTTTTTGTAGAAATAAAAAAAAAAAAGTTTTTGATCTGAATGACTGACCATAGTATTCCTATGGATTTTTCGACGCTGAATCCGAATCCGAGGTCAAAAAAATTCGTATACCCCCAAACTTTTGCGCTACAGCCAAAAACAACCCCGAAAATACATCAGGATTTAACGAATGGATGTAAATGAATGATGAAAAACATGGGAAGGGAAAATGTTTTATATTCAGCAGTCACTTACTTGAATATTGACTGGAAAACTATCCTTATAATATGCTGAAAACTCCCCCTGTACAAGCATAGAGTATATAAATGCCAATAAATCGCGAGAAATGTTAAAGTTTTTATAGTTTGGAATACAGTACATGAATCTTACGCGTGTCTCAAAACCACCCATATAACAGGATGGAAACCACCCTTATATAAAAATAGACTGCGTGAATACCAATAGATTGTGGGAAATGGAGGAGTTTTCGATGTTTTAATTTCAGAATAGAATCTTGGGTGACCCTGTTCTACCTTATTCTTAGTCGGTACAAAAACTACCCCTATAATAGGGTGGAAACCATCCTTATTACAGAATAAAGCACAAATGCCAATAAATCACGGGAAATAACTTTTTTATAGTTTAAGTACAGAACATGAATCTGGAGTGACTCCCAGGGCACCTCGCTTACTCGTGACCCAAAATCTCTTCTATAAAGGGTGGTAGCCACCCTTATATAAGAATAAATTACATGAATACCAATAAATCGTGGGTAATGTTGGAGTTTTCATTGTTTCAGTTCCAGATTAGATTCTTGAGTGACGTTGATCTACCCTATTCTCACTTGGTACCCAAAATCATCCCTAAAAAACCACCCCTACATATTAAAATGTACATATGCCAGTTTTTCAATTTTCCTTCTCAGAGTACCTTTTCTTCTCATTTTCAAATGATCTCCTCACTGGCTCTCTTTTATGTTCTTCGTGCGTGTCTCTTTTCATAGACCAACAGTAGTCGGCCATCATGTGGACATCCCACCTTCTTTGATGCCGCTTCCCCATCTCCAAAATATCCTGGTGAAAGCGTTCACCTTGCTTTTCATTGTATTCATCCAAATTTTCTGGATGGCGGACAACTGTTGGTCCATAAAAAGAGACACACACAAAGAACACAATAGGGAGCTAATGAGAAAATCATTTGAAAATAAGAAAAAGGGTATTCTAGGAAAAAAAAGATTAAAAAAACGTTCATATTCTTCAGTCAAGCTGCTTTTATTGCATGAAAAGGTTAATGCAGCTTGACTGATGAATATGAACATTTTTTTAATTTTTTTTTCTTATTTTAAAATGATCTTCTCATTGGCTCCCTATTGTGTTCTTTGTGTGTGTCTCTTTTTATGGACCAACAGTTGTCCGCCATCCAGAAAATTTGGGTGAATACAATGAAGAGCAAGGCGAACGCTTTCAACAGGATATTTCGGAGATGGAAAAACGGTATCAAGGAAGGTGGGATGTCCACATGATGGCCGACTACTGTTGGTCTATGAAAAGAGACACGCACGAAGAATATAAAAGAGAGCCAGTGAGGAGATCATTTGAAAATGAGAAGAAAAGGTATTCTGAGAAAAAAAATTGAAAAACTGGCATATGTACATTTTATTATGTAGGGGTGGTTTTTTAGGGATGATTTTGGTACCAAATGAGAATAGAGTAGATCAACGTCACTCAAGAATCTATTCTGGAACTGAAACAATGAAAACTCCAATATTTCCCACGATTTATTGGTATTCATGCAATTTATTCTTATATAAGGGTGGCTACCACCCTTTATAGAAGAGATTTTGGGTCACGAGTAAGCGAGGTGCCCTGGGAGTCACTCCAGATTCATGTTCTGTACTTAAACTATAAAAAAGTTATTTCCCGTGATTTATTAGCATTTGTGCTTTATTCTGTAATAAGGATGGTTTCCACCCTATTATAGGGGTAGTTTTTGTACCGACTAAGAATAAGGTAGAACAGGGTCACCCAAGATTCTATTCTGGAATTAAAACATCGAAAACTCCCTCCATTTCCCACAATCTATTTTTATATAAGGGTGGTTTCCACCCTGTTATATGGGTGGTTTTGAGACACGCGTAAGATTCATGTACTGTATTCCAAACTATAAAAACTTTAACATTTCTCGCGATTTATTGGCATTTATATACTCTATGCTTGTACAGGGGGAGTTTTCAGCATATTATAAGGGTAGTTTTCCAGTCAATATTCAAGTAAGTGACTGCTGAATATAAAACAGTTTCCCTTCCCATATGTTTCACCATTCATTTACATCCATTCATTGAATCCTGATGTATGGGACGGTTTTACCCCATTTTCGGGGTTGTTTTTGGCTGTAGCGCAAAAGTTTGGGGGTATACGAATTTTTTTGACCTCGGATTCGGATTCAGCGTCGAAAAATACATAAGAATACTATGGTCAGTCATCCAGATCAAAAACTTTTTTTTTGTGGGGCTGTGTAGTCTTTCTAAATTTAGCATCTTTGTTCTACAAAATTTACTTACTTCTTGATTATCCATAGAGAGTAACTGTGGTAATGAATCGATTGTCTTTCGTCTAGCTACCTTGTTTCTTCTTGCTTCTTGTGGATTATAGGAATACCTGTGGAGAAAATTTCAATTTATTTATACGTCTTTACTCATCCAGAGCGTTATTTCGGATGACTTTCCAGAGATGGACTACGAATTACACAATATACTAGTTATGCGAAAAACAGTGATTTTTCCATGTCAACATCATTATTAGTATCCTATTTTATTATGAACTTTGTCAAAGACACATGTTTTTACTGCCTCATGCATTTTGCTATAGAAGAAACAGTTTACTAGTATTGTTTGTCCCTTGCGACACCTTTCTTTTGTGGTGTATTTAGAGTTTGGATTTACTAAAAACATTATTGTGAACTCTGTGAAGCCTACTGAAATAAGTACTTGTGAAGCTGAAACCATTGAAAACCATCAGAGCGATCTATTTGCAAATTAATTGTACCCAAAAGATAAGATTGATTTAACAGAACTTTACTTGTCATTGTTTATTTGTCAAAGTTGGTGAACAAAAGACGGTTTGTAGATTGTTCAAGGCAGGCCCTGCGCACTCCCACTATATTTCAAAACAGCGTGTTTAGTTTGAACTTCCGTCGATCTGTCGCTACTTGTACTTGAATCACGGCGGCTGCGCAAATCTGAGGCATGTTTTTGCGCATAAGACGCTACAAACCGCGATAAGCGGAGCCATCCGAGCGAATAAGCTGTGACGTCACGCTTAAAGCGGTATCGCGCGGTCTCACTAAGGCGCTAGAAAATGTGCAAGCGGAAAATAGTAGGGATATGACATAAGAACGTTACAGATGGTTAGAACTAAACTGTTAAAAAAAGCTAAAAAGACATTCATTTTTGCGGAGAAATATATGATGACGTAGCGCTTCAAGGCGCTTAAAGCATTGGGGTAAGACGCGAGATCGCAAAAATATGCCTTTGTCGCGCCATTATTGTTTACATGTCTGTGCTTAGTGTTTTGGACATTAAACTAATAATTATTAAATCCATAGAGCAGGAGTCCATTTGCTTATTTGTAAATAATGTGAGTTTCCAATGAAACTGATTAGACACGACGCTGTTCTGTTAAATATTAAAAACTGTAATGGGTTATAAGTGTTGTATGTGTTCACGTCGTGTTGCGACTTCGAAAAATTCCAACATGCATAGGTATTATTGATCTGCAAAGAACGTGACTCCCAAGAAATTGACTAAAAACGAAAGACTGACGGGTTGTACACTTCTGTGCAATGAAATCCCGTACACCTATTTTTCGCCTTATTAAATCATTATTTATTTGTCAGTATCATATTTTCGCAATGCCAAAATTAACTGAACATGAAAAAATTTTAATTCTCTTTAAAATTAAAGAGAGATGGTCTATCAGAGCAGTTGCTAACCATTATCAATTGAATAAAAGTACTGTTATGAGTGTGAAGAAAAGTGGGAAGAGGAAGGTAGCGTAAAGAGAAAAGACGGTTCAGGCCTATCGAGAAGTTCAAATCTCGTTCAAGATGAAGCACTCCTTGGCTATTTGAGGCAAAATCCGTTTTAAACAGCAGGAGACGCTGTGTTCATGACACATTTTCTACTGTCGAGGTTAGCAGCTAGCCGAAGGATAGGAAAATCGAAAATAAAAAACTGTACAAGTGCCAAGAAGACCATATTAACAGGAGAACAAGCAAGCCCGCATTATGTTTTGTTTAAATTGTCTATCGCCCGTTGGAGTTTTGGACCAATGTTGTGTTTACCGATGAAAAAGTTTTTCAGTCTTGTAATGAAGGACATGTACAAAATATTAGGTTACATTATTTACATAATAAATACAATCGCAGCTATGTGCAGTTGCTGTGAATTTTTCAACGTCAGTTTTTACATTTGTTATAAATCAAAATCATTCCCATCGAATGGTGTAAAAAAGTAAAAAAAACAAAAATACGTATGTTTTTCTTCTGGATTAACATTATTCAAATACATAACTTATGACGTTTCACAATCAATGTCAGTTTTTTGTAACCTATATGATAATGAAAAATCTAAATTCCAAAAAGACTGATTCACACCACTTAATGTTAATAAAGGACGTGAAAATGTATATCATAGCGGTGCATGGATTTAGTGGCGCCAGTAGATATTGACACGCTAGTAAAAAAATATTACACATATAAACAGTTACTGGCGAGCAAGCTTTTACCTTGCATGCATTGATGCATGCTCGCCAGTAACTGTTTATACGCGCAATATTTTTTTACTGGCGTGCCAATATCTACTGGCGCCACTAAATCCATGCACGTATAAACCCGCTATTATTAAATTGTATTTCAGGTATTTTGGTACATTAGTTACTTTAACATTTTACTTATTTCAAGGCAGTTTCAACATCTTAATACTTTTGTAATAATTTTACTTACGTTAGTTACTTTTTAAATGTATTTTTAAATATTATTGTATTTATTGTAATGATTTTCCGTTAAATTAATAAATGATCAATTTCTAGTTTTGAAATGACTTATTTAATTTTAAGGCCACTGTTAGACTATAAAAGTTCTTTGACAAAGATCTTTTATAAAAGATATTTTATGAGTAATTTGATAGATATTTCATCTCATAAAATATCTTTTATAAAAAATCTTTGTTAAAGAACTTTTGTAGTCTAATGATGGCCTAAGCAATTTGTTTGAAAATGATTTAAAATTCCCGCCTATATAAAAAAGGCGGGAATACAGCGCCACTCTCGACGTAAGTTTTGCTGTTCAAAAAATCGTTGAGAGTTGCCTATCTATAACATATATAATATTCTTTAATCTATGGTTCAAGGGGTCACTCGGCTCTCTTAGCCTTTCTGCACCTAAAAGATCTTTCGTGAATTACCCTACAATGAGTTGTTGCCCAGAGTCGAAATGATTGTTACAAATATTAGACAACTATCTGATATTGCACCTACCCAGGATATTTGACTTCATGTGCCTTTTGTGCTTTCCTGGCTGCCAGATAATATGCATCTTTCGTTTCACTACTAAGGGATTTCCACATATTTCCCAGTCTAACAGAAATCCCTTTGTTATTTTCATCTAAAACAAAAAACGGAAATTGAAATTATTACAATGTTATTTTTTGTTGTGAACGCAGCAATTGAAAAAATCACTAGAAATTGCAATTCAGTTACTAAATCGTTTTCACTTTTAGATCACCAGATCGAAGCTATTTTAGTAGTGCGACTTTTTACAAGTTATTACTATATAATAGAGTTGAGTCGAATTTTGTTAGAAAAAATAAAGTTTCATGTCACAATTTTATTTAAATAAAGGCACAACTATATCTTAGCTGGAAAAGGAGGACAGTAATAAATTAGGGTTGCCACAGAAATTTCAGTTTTCTATTTCCGTGACCAATTTTCAAAAATTTCCCTGACTCTCGACTCAAAAAGATACCAGGAAAAAATATATGTTTTTTTTGATAGGACCTCCACCATCCCCATAGCCATCCTTATGCCTACTTTTTTTTCAATTTTAAAATTAGAAGTATATACAAATCAAAATTACTAACCAAAAGAACAAAATCCTATATATAGTAGTATATACAGTGTGTCCCAGGATAGATGTAACGAGAGGTGTAATGGACCAAAAATTTTGGAATGATATTTGGGGATTGAGTCCTGCTTGTTGTAAAACTAAGGCATACCAAAAATGACTTGATTTGGTGTTCTACAGGGTGTTTTATAAGCAAAGTTGCAAAAATCACCACTAATAAAGTACCTTTATTTTTCAAAATATGAAAAAATTCCACTAAGAAAAGTTATTTAGAATGCAATTTTATACCTCTATGTCAAATTTCAGGAATATGAAATGATTTTTTTGAAACTTCCCATTTTTTGCGAATTAAGAGTTGAATTCATATTTAAAGTTGTGTAGGAGCAAATGTTAATCATCACAAAAAGTAGGCTATTGGTAAATAAAAAATTGAATATACGAGATGTAAGAAGGTATAATGTTAATCAAACTAATTGTAAAACAAGAAACAATTACTAACAGAAGATTAATGAGGTTTAAACATTATAACAAGTAATAAATGTCAAAAACATAACAGATTCACAAACAAATTAATTATTGACCAATACAAAACAATGTTTACAATTTTTTTATTATTTGATGTAGCTACCACCCACATCCACACACATTTCGATCCTTCGCCTGAAGTCCTTAAAACTGTTTCGAATATGATCTAACGATATGGAGTTTATGGTATTTGTAATTCTCTGCTACAATACTGCTACATCGTTAGGAAGTGGTTCAGAGTAAACCAACTGCTTGAGGCGACCCCATAAAAAGAAATCCAATATTGATAGGTCTGGGGATCTCGCCGGCCACTTGATCGGTCCATTCCCGGCAATCCAATTTTCTCCAAAATTTAAATTCAACCACCGATTAACCATTTCTGTGGAGTGGCCAGGGCAACCATCATGTTGAAAATGAACTAAAGGCATATCTCTTAAAATATTTAAATGTTCTTCAGAAAATCTTTCAAAAAGCTGTAAATAAGTGTGCTGGTTTAACCTTCCCTCAATGAAATAAGGTCCAATAACTCCAACGTGATAAGAAACGGCACACCAGACATTCACTTTTTTATAATATTGTCTTCTACAATGAATTCTAAAATTTGGATTTTCAGAAGCCCAAAACCGACAATTCTGAGATGAAACAACACCATTGGTTATGAATGTGGATTCACCTGAGAAAATTATGAAATGATGAAAAAATCTCTCTTCCATGATTTTTTCTCCAATGGTCAAACAAAAATCCAACCTACAGCCGTCATCTCCCTCTTCAAGCGCATGTTTATAATTTGCTTTATATGCCCTAATTTTCTTTGCCTTGTAAATTCTTTGGAGTTCAGACTTGCCAATATTAATAAGCGCTGATCTCTCTCTTAGTGGCATCCTAGGATTTTCTATAACAGAGGCAGGAGCTATAATAGCCCCAACATTGTCTTCATCATATGCTTTTATTTTTCTTTTCATGTTAAGAACACTACCAGTAGCCAAAAACTTTTTAATTATTCTCATAGCCTGAGTACGTGACAAAGCAGTGTTTGGAAATTTCAAATTAAATTGGCTTACCACTTCTCTTAGCGAGTTTTCACCGCCAATTCCGTAGCATTGCACAATATAAATTTTTTCACGTACTTTGAGTACCATTTTCACTTAATTTTTTATGCTTGGTTCGTTAATTTGAAACAAAAATTAAGGATAATATTGACTACCTTTGCCAGATATGTCAATAATAAATGATAAATGTGTATCCATTGCTTTTCTCATAACCTACTTTTAGCTTCTACATAACTTTAAATATTAATTCACAAAAAATAATTTCTATGCAGTTTTAATTGAATGGTTCAAAATAAAATACTAATTTATTGAAAAATGGGAAGTTTCAAAAAAATAATTTTATATTCCTGAAATTTGGTATAGAATAATAAAATTGCATTCTAAATAACTTTTCTTAGTGAAATTTTTTCATATTTTGAAAAATAAAGGTACTTTATTAGTGGTGATTTTTACAACTTTGCTTATAAAACACCCTGTAGAACACCAAATCGAGTCATTTTTTGGTATACTTTAGTTTTACAACAAGCAGGACTCAATCCCCAAATACCATTCCAAAATTCCAAAATTTTTGATCCATTACACCTCTTGTTACATCTATCCTGGGACATACTGTATATAGAACTAAATGCCAAATCTAAAAAATAAAAGATATCAATTTAACTTTTAATAAAGGAACAAAATACCAAACTTTTAAACACAAAAAAATTCATCACAGTTGCACATTTCATTGCGTGCAGATGTTTATAAAATAATTTCTCCCTGACTTTCTTAGATTTTTTGCAGTTTTCCCTGACTTTCAACATAAATTTCAAGTCTTCCCTAATTTTCCCTGACCAAAACTGAATTCCCTGACTTTCCAGGTGTGTGGTAACCTTGTAAATTCACATGATCAGTGTGTGGAACAGATCCTATTGGCATTTAAGTTTGGAGGTTTTAATTCCAATTCAACGCCGCTCAATGACATGTGCCGCTTGACACTATTGATAGTTCAACTCATCACCCTCCTTTCTCGGCTAAGGTATAGAACAGATATTTTAAAGTGAACCAAGGTCAGGTCGTACTAGTGGAGAATGTTGAAGATGTGACAAAGTGTGGTCGAAAACTCGGCCATCTCCACTCGACAACCTTCACAGTTATTGCACGGAATATTATAAAAAAAGATTTGCATGTATTCCATACTAGTCAAATAACTTAAGGATTTCGAATTTTTGTCTTACCAGGATGTTCCACCGCTAACTTTCTCCTCCATTCATTCGCAAATATCATAAAAGCGTTGGCTGGCCTGGGAATTTTTTCACTATCAGCCGAATTTTCATTTGAAGGAGTTTTGGCTAATTCGTTCTTCTGGGTTCCAGGTGGCACCTTGAATTAAATACAGTAATAACAGCATAAATGTCTGCACAATCAAACAAAAAGAAACATGTCCCGATCAATATTCAAAGAGGATATTTTCTCTAGTGATACTTACTAAAAAAATTGTTTGCTCTGTGTGAACATTAGAATATTGTCAATCACGACAATTTTCTAACAAATTACAAACAGCACTTAATTCCCAAGAGGGAGAGAGAAAGAGAGATAGAAGGGGAATTATATTAGAATTTCACAACATACAACATGTTTTCAGTTGTACCTCATCGATGTTAAAAATTATGGCTCTCTTATCAATAATATAAACAAATTGATGTTTATCAATTTACTACTGATAGAGCTTATCTTCCCTGCCTCAAAATTAGCATGTCTTGTTATTCACAACATCTAAAAGGTATTTTGTGATTCATACAAGTTGACCATTATTTGATATCTGGTATGTCTCACAGCATCATATCATATAGCAAAGTACACACGTAACACTTAACTCACTGAACCATTGAACATCTTTATTTAAATATGTTTAAAAGCTGTATACCTAGTTAGAAATAGTAAAACAAAATTATTATTACTATGTGGCAAAAATTGAACTAGTCACTAAATACTTCTATTTATTTTTATTTTATAATGATTTATTTAAATTAAAATTTCAGGTTGCAAAATATATTCGGCAACTATGTCAAAACATACTGATGTTTCTATATGTACGTTTTTATTGTAATAATATATTGCTATTATGATTGGTCAAAGATTTCTATATAAATATATAGTGAATATATGAATATATATAGTGAACCAAATGACCAATTTTTTATCTTCATGATGACGTCAGAAGTACGTTTTAAATATCACGTCTCTGGTACGTCATTTATAGGGACAATGACTTCGGCGACCAAAAATCACCTTTAAAAGACGTCATAGTGACGTCACCCTGCTACCTGGGTGAGATCAACATTGTGTAATTCTGACATAAGGTGCTGCTGAAATCAGCAATTAGAGAACAAATTCATGACAAATGGTTACAAAAAAATCCATCAGTTAATACTAACCTCAGGAGTTCTCGTTCGCTTTCTTGTAGTTTCCACTCCTCCCCTACTGTTCTGGAAACCAAGCCTGCTCTGCCCATTCCCCACATCTTCCATCTCCATTCTATTACCAACATTTTGTTCTTTCCTGCTGCCTATACTTGATTTATCGTTAGAAATTTTAGGCATATTATTGGAACTGCTTCTGATATTTTCTTTATGAGGTGAAACGGTGGTATCTTGCAATGAATTTGTGGAGGAATATACTGGATCGGTATTCATGTTTTTGAATGATGCACTTTTTGATTCGCTTTGTGGAGGGTTTTTTAATTTCACCGCACTGAGTCCTTTAACTTGAAAACTTTCGCCTAAAGATAGCACTCCCTCGAGATCTACGTCTAAAACTTTTATTTCTCCATGGTATATAAACTCCAAAATATGTTTGAGGTGACTGAATTTGATTCCATTTAAAACGATAAACGGATGTTGTATGCTGTTATGCATTTTAAACATTTCCTACAAATTATTCATTATCTATTTAATACAAAAGACAAACGTAACTAACAGATACCTGGAAAAATCCACTGCAAGCCGATAATATTAATTTATGAGCTTTAACAAATTGTCCCTCACAAGTTAACGTAACATCAACTAATGTTTCATGATGCTGGTGTTCAGAGAAAACTTGTATTAAATTTGTTGTGTAATTGTTCCACCGCAAATTATAGTGTTCACCTTTGGAAGTGTTCTGAAATTCCATGTCTTTAACCTCAATTATACCTTATCTCTTTTTTTATAAGTTTGAGATAATATAATCTACCACTACCAGTTCACTTAAATTTGTTCTATAGTAGAACTATTAACTGTAGTTTGTTCTGTATTCAATAATATTATTGTTTTCGTTCCAATTCTCTAAAAAAAAAAACAAAATGTAAAACAACAGATTTTCGTGTCTCAAAATCTAGCACAGTTATTTACCAGCACTACACTGCTCCCATCTGACGGTTATTACCATAAATGCAACTTCTAGAAGTACCGAAGGTAGAATTTGATTTGAGAGCCCTGGAATATGAGTTAGAAATATTTACCAAAAGGTGGCGCTGGTAACTACAACGACTGCTCTCCGCAGGTTTTTTCCCCGATCGCGGATGAGAAACATTAGACTTGATGACACCGGCGATCCACCAAATCTTCAAATATTTTCGAATAATGTGAAGTCGGCTAAAAAAATTGTTCTTAATTTAAAAAAAAATCCTGACCTAATGGAGCAAAATAAGTTTCAGATTCGGGTTGTGCGACCCCGAAAACATATGCTACACTGGGTCTGGTCCGGGACACCTGGCAAAAATATTTTGTGGTCCTCTCTGTTATCATTACATATGAGATTATTTCTAAATTTTACATATTTCTTACTTCTAGCCACAGTATTAATATGCAAGAGTGAAATAAATGCTACTTTCTTCACACTTTTTACTTTTTGTCACTATAAAGTGCCCATTTTTGTAGATTTGAAAACCAGGAAAAATGGTAAAGTGTATGGGGAGAAAGTGCGAGCGAAGCGAGCAGAACACTGCCAACCGCTGCAAGTAATTTTTTTTCTTTGGATTTTCTTCGTTTGGATGTCATAATTATAATATTATAAAGCAATAACAACAACGCACAAAGATTATTTATCACTACAACTTTCGGCTGTTTTCGAACGATGCTGGCCTGGCGTACGCGCTATTTTGAAAATATCAAATCACGTCATCTGTTGGATTTGGATGGACGGCGGAAAGGTTTGTTTACGTGCTTAGATACTGATTTCTCCCAAAGATAGCGGTGGTCTTAGTTTATTTCTTGTATGTTAATGGTGAAACCAGGTTGTTTTTTTAAACTATCCAGGACAAGGGATTCCAAAAACAGTACTGTACTGGTAAAACCAGTACGAATGGTCACCTTATGTCACTATTACTATAAACATACTGTGATGTGTTGCAACCCCTTCAATTAATTCAAATGTATTTGCACCTACTCGAGAAAGAACCTACCAGAAGATCTAGAGCGATGACATCCGGAATTATCTAGAGAATGGTGGGGTCATCACAGAAAAATCGAGATCTGTCATTTTTAGGTATAAAAGACCGCATTCTCGGCGGGTAGTTCAGAAAGTATAGAAAGTAGAGAAGTGTGATTGACAAGTGAGGTTAAGACTACAAAGTGAAAACAAAGTGATAAATATTGTTATTTTTATTCAGTAAAGTACATTAGGATAATATCAGTATTGTGAAGTATACAGTAAATTATTTAATAAAGTGTGTTAGTGGACATCTCTTGTTATAATTTTCGGAACCCACGGAATTTGCAAGGGTAGTTTCCTAGGGGTGGAAACACGTCACAATACATATGTTATATGTTTTATGTATAAAAAATTATGAAAAAAAGAAGTATTTTAACAGTCATAGGAAAATATAGTATTGTTAATTAGTATTACATACGTATGTATATGTAAATGTAAACAGAGGACCTCTAATCTCAACTGGTAACCTTCAGTAGGGGATATAGAACACCTAACCCGCCTAACCGGATACTGCGGGTTGTCGTCCACCATTGATGTTCTTCCGTTTGAAACTATATATACAGACCAAACGTTAAAATAATATCATACAACTTCTTTATCGATTAATTGATTTAAAAAATGTGTATTGATCAACACATAAACAATCTAAATAAACACGATTGTCACCCATTTCAGCTGACAGAGACATAATGTCGGAATTCTTAATTTCCGGGATTCTATATTAATTTGTCCACCATTCAAAAAATAAATAAAAAATGCTATTGAGACTATACAAACTCATGCAATATAGTCTAGGTGCCCGCGTACATAAATTTAAACATATCCTCGTATAACTTCTTGTACGGCATAATTGCGCCTAGTCTATCACGTTTTTCCTCTGCGAGAATTTTCGTAAACGCGGCGTTCCTCCTCGGCATGAAAAAGACGATTTCCATATGTCAGACTGGAAAATCGGCAAATATATTTTGTCCGACAATTTGAAAATTGGATTCTACATATTTTTATTAAGCAATCTTGAAAAAATCAGCTGGTTATCAATAAATGTTTTAAAGTTAAGTTATGTTATGTTTAGGGTGGTAGACACCCTTAACGTTCCAACATTTTTGTCGGACAGTTTGTAGAAATATATAGAATATACCGGGTGATTTTTTTAGTTGGTACAGCACCTTTTCCTCGCTTATTATTAAAGACAGAGTTTTGAAATTTTGCAGGCATACTTAGTGACATTTTTTGCATCTAATGCACTGTTTTCCCTCTAACCGGAAGTGACGTCAACTTTCGATTTTCTAATGAAACACTATAGTTTTTCTTTTGGATTTCAAAACTAGATTTTTTCTGAGTTAGAATATGTAAAAAAAGTATTAGGTTAGAGAGGAAAGTGTTTGAGATAATGCGATTTTGAAGTTTCGGGTGTTGAGAAGCACTAAAAATCGAGTTAGCTATGGAATGATTTTGTGGCAGATTAAAATTGCCGTCAAAACGCGTAGTAGGCGCATGTCAAGTCAATAGAAGTTTGCGTTGTCATTTTTGAATTTAGCATTTCAAAGTTTTCTGGCGTCAGTTCACAAGAAATTAGTGAAAAAAATGGAAAATGATTATACAAACGAAGATTTCTTTAACATCCTTATAATTTTTAACCAAAATGGTCAAAGATGTTTACCAACTTGTCGTAGTTTCAATGCAGAATATACCGAGAAAAGAAGACTTGATCGTCGATTTAAAAAAAAAAATTACAAATTTAAGAACTTCAGGGCAATTTAGAGTGAAACGAAACAGAACTTGCTATGTGACGAAGCAAGAGGATAATGAATTAAATATCCTACTGGCCGTTACGGAAAATTCAGGTATTTCAATTCGTCAACTAGAAGTGCAATTTTACGTATCATATTCCTCCATCCAGAAAATATTGAAACGATACGGTCAGCATCCTTACAAATACTCGATACATCAAAAGTTACTTCCTGGAGATTTTCCTAGACGAACTGAGTTCTGCGAATGGTTCATGATAAAAAATCAAGAAGATCCGGAGTTTTGGCGCAAAATAATTTGGAGTGACGAGGCCAGTTTCACCAATAACGGCATTTACAATCAACATAACGCACACTACTGGTCCACGGTTAATTTACACTTAACTAAATCCAGCAACTTTCAGATGGTTTGGAAGTTCAAAGTTTGGGTTGGGCTTATTAACAACCAACTGATTGGACCTGTTGCAGCGTTTTATTCCAAAAATATGTTGCTTTTCTTGGAAGAAAATTATCTAGATAATTTACCTTTGGCAGCACTTAGAGAAATTTATTTTATGCAAGACGGAGCCCCACCCCACAATGCAAGGGTGGTGGACGGTCTTCTAACAGTTATTTTTGAGGACAGGTGGATCGGAACCTCCGGGCCGATTAGATGGCCAGCGAGGTTCCCGGATCTCAATCCATTGGATTTTTTTATGGGGTCACATTAAAGATAATGTTTATGAATTCGAAGGCGAAACAAAAGCGGCTTTGGAAGCACGTGTTTGTGAAATTTGCCAAGAGATGAACCCCCAGTTTAATGAAAATACAACAGAAAGTGTCAAGAGAAGAGTTGAAAAGTGTTTAGATCAAAATGGTGGCTTATTTGAAAATTATTTGTGATAATTTCCTTGTTATTGCAGCTTCATGTTTAAATTTTTGTCACTGTTTGAAATAAAAATGTTTATTGTTTGTTTGTTTTTATTGTTTGAAATGCTAAATTCAAAGACAACGCAAACTTCTATTGACTTGACATGCGCCTACTACGCGTTTTGACGGCAATTTTAATCTGTCACAAAATCATTCCATAGGTAACTCGATTTTTAGTGCTTCTCAACACCTGAAACCTCAAAATCGCATTATCTCAAAAACTCTCCTCTCTAACCTAATACTTTTTTACATATTCTAAAATCTAGTTTTGAAATCCAAAAGAAAAACTATAGTGTTTCATTTGAAAATCGAAAGTTGACGTTACTTCCGGTTAGAGGGAAAACAGCAGAAAAATTTAAAAAAGTGCATTAGATGCAAAAAATGTCACGAAGTATGCCTGCAAAATTTCAAAACTCTATCTTTAATAATAAGTGAGGAAAAGGTTATATATCCAACAGAAAACAATATGTTAAGATCAACAATTTACTTAGTGATTACGAACAAACAGAATATAGAGTTTCACAAGGATCGGTATTAGGACCGATATTATTTAACATATATTTAAATGGCTTATTCTCAGTACAAAGCAGTGGTACAATAATCACCTACGCTAACGATACAGCCATATTCTATAGCAGTAGCAGCTGGGATTTATTAAAAAATAAAGTAGAGTCTGATATAATAAATGTAAAGGATTGGTTTGATTATAAATCACTCACAATAAATCTCAACAAGACAGTTTATCTACTAATGGCTTGTAATAAATTCACGATTCCACAATTTGAAAATCTTAATATTGACAACAAATTTATCATACGTGTTGCTACAGAGGTGAAATACCTAGGCATTTGGCTTGACTCCCATCTAAAATGAAACACACATATTAATTATGTAATAAAAAAAATACAGTACTTAATATATAAATTCAAAATATTAAGAGATATACTAGATTTAAAACATCTGAAAACTTTATATTATTTATAAGTCCACATATACATTTAAAAATCGTCTGAAGAAATATATATTTCTATTCCCCGTCAAAAAGTACATGATATTATTGAATGCAAATAAAAAAAAAAAAAGTAATTCATAAATGTAAATTTTAAGGAATATACGTATATGGATTCATATATTATTATATATTTAATATATTTGTTTAAATAAGTATGAATGTGAGGGCGTGAGCCCATAATATAAACTTCTGTGTATGTGTGGCTAGGTGTTTAGTAAATTGTATATTGTATTTTATAAGGTATTATTATTGTTATTAATTTTTATGGCATTTTCCTCTCACTCCACATCTGTGCACTCGGAGTATCTAAAATGGATGCACTGAGTGCGTGGAGGTGTGGTCGGTGGAAGACGCCATTATTGTCATACTCCTCACAAGGTTTCCTTTAGGAGTGCTTTCTTGTTTATTGTGCACTGAGCTTTTATATATTTTGTATATTTTTACTGCAATAAACATATTATTATTATTATTATTATTTTTTTTTTTTTTTTTTCGGGTAGACCGCTGCCGGACAGGACTTCCGTGGCCTCCGACACCTCACGGTAGCCGCGCCGGCGAATTCCTTGCAGCCACTCTCCACGACCTGTGGAGTTAGTGACTGCAAATACCTAATTCGTGTGCCCTAAGTAGACGAAGGGACCCCAAGATAACCGCCTTCTGCATCTGGCCTGCCAACCATTCTTCCGAATTCTGACAGGCCGGTATGATCTTCAATTCTGAGAGCAGCGAAGGCTTCATCCCTCCGAGTACGCCGATTATTAGGACGACCATCTTGACCAAGTAGTCTGGGTACAGCACTTGGAGCTCATACCGGAGATCACGATATTTGGTCCGTTTTCCCCCTTCTTCAAAGCGATGTTTGTCTCAGCAAGTGCTGAGAATTCGATTACAAACATCACTTTGTTCTGATGGTCGAGGAGGACTATGTCAGGCTTGTTGGCTTGAATTAGCCTGACGGTCGGGAACGAGTAGTTCCAATAAATTCGGCACCTCTCGTTCTCGACAACGGACTCAATATCTCCGGGGATGTAAGGCAGCACTGGTGTTTGGTCTACACCATACGAGTGCCGTAGATAGTACTATAGCACTCGTTATTGTTATTATTATTATTATTATTATTATTATTATTATTATTACAATGTTTTCCCATATAATGGGCGCTGGACCGTCAAAAATCAAAGTTACAAAAAAATTTTATTAGGCAAAGTTGTAGAGAATATTATTATGTACAAACTGGAAAAAGAAAATTTCAAAAAAAAAAAAAAAAGAAACCACCCCTATTGCAACCCCCCCAAGGGGTGCGGACTGTGACTTTTTGGTCGGATACTCGGGAGACACCCCTCCATCGACCCTGAAAAAATCAGCTTGCCGGGAATTATTTGTGAGCACCCCCTATAGAGAAGGTCTACTTTTACTGTATTATTTTAAAATAAAATAATTTAGAAAATTCTACTTTCAGTTGATTTATTTGATAAAACAATAAATATTTTTGAACTAGTTGTTTGTTTAATTCTCGTGTATACATTAAAAATTATAAAAAGTAGGCAATAATAGAATGTGATGTGCAAAATACTTTGCACCCTAATGCATACAATATTTTGCGCACGGTGTCATGGTAACGCAAAAAAAATAATGTCAATAAAAAAATGTATCATTTTAGACACTGACATTAATGCGCAAACAGCCTTTTTTGACAGTAGTAGAAAAAGGAATTTTTCAAATAGGTGCTATTCCACCATTTTTCCACTTTTTCCGGCATATTTACTGGACTAATAATTAACTCCACTGAAATGTTTAGTTGTGTTCGTATTTGTGTTCTTAAAATCTAGAGTCGTTCCCAATCATTTCCATTCTGTTTATACACTTTGGGAACTTTACTGGTGTTCAACCTCTTTTAAGACATTTTTTCTACAAGAATATTCGAAATACGAAAACTCGTTCTCTATTCTGCAGAATAAATACAACTTTGCCATTAATAAATAAAGAAGTATAAAGTTTGTAATTGATAGATCACGGCAGATCTTCATAGGAATAGATTGGAAACGAAAGTCCAACTTTATTTTGTGGAACCGCAACGGGACACGATGATGTCGAGTAGGTACGTAACATTTTTATATTAAAATTAGATCTACGCAGGAATGAAGTTAATTTTACGTCTTAATAATAAATAATATCAAGATTTCATTGGTAAATGTAATTTTATGGTCCAATTACTTTTGGCCAGATATTCAATTTATTCACTTCAAAGTATTTTTCGAAAAATGAATTAAAACTCAATTTACTATATTATTGGGTACGTATTCTTCTAATACAAAACGATCAGTTCAAAGTGTGAGCATCAGAGTATAAAATTTAGATTGTTTTATAAATTAATACCATATAGGGCTTTGCTTTTTAAATTTGTTGCCGGAGAAAATCTGAATCGCACACATGAATGCACATGTACAGGGTGGACCAAATTAGATGTGATTTGATGTTTTCTCTAAAACTATGGCAGATAGACAAAAACCAATATAGGTGCCCCAAGTTCGATCTTCTAGAAACAAACAATGATGCAAATCCATGGTCTATCTTTCCCTACTACCGAGCTAGCGTTTTTTAAAATTGGCATTTTTGGATGACGTCTATATTTCAATTACAAAGTGTTGAATCGAAAATCGGGTAATACATTCTCAAAGCACTTTTTTGAGTAGAATTTGTTGCTGATAAGAAGGAAATTATGCATGCCTCTGTTTTCGAGATATAGACATAATTTTTGTTTTTTTAAATAGAACACCCTGTAAAGTATTTCATTATTCGATCACAACTTAAATTATCTATCCAACGATATATCATATGTCATATTTATCTCTAGAAAAAGTGGGTAATTTTCGAAAAACTTATTATATTTGCGAGGAGGCCATGAAAAACTATTAACAACAACACTTCTTATGGTATAAAATAATTTTGCCAAAAATAGGAAAAACTGAACTACAGTAAATGTTCTTGGTTGGTTTTTAGAGAAAACCCCAATCCTATCTAATTTGATCCACCCTGTATATGAAAAGGACAGCAGTAAAACCTTGTGGTAAATTCTCTTGTCGCTATATGAATCTCGTTTTATAATTATAAATGTTCGACGCATGTGACACGGTTCGACGTAAATGTAAAAAATAAAAAACCAAGTTCATAGAAAAGGTGTCGTTAGTTTATTGAACACCAACAGATAAGACATAAAATATATCACACGTTAAGAAATTAGAAATACTTAGTTAACCCTTATTTCTAAGGAGCTTTGTGCCAAATTAGATATTCCACCGTATTGTTAATTTACTTCAACATCAAGATTTTAAGTTTGAGCAAAAAAAATTTCTGTCTGTCTGTCTCTAACTTCTTTTTGTGCGCACGATTACTGTGGAACCGTTTAAGATGACTTGAAATTTTGAACAGGCATGTATTTTAACGAGATCTGGAACTAGATTATATTTTCGTCTTCATTCCGTTGAAGGGGAAATAGGTAATCAAGCAGGTAAGAGTCCATATATATGATATTTAGTATATACAAGAGAAGCTAATGTCTCAAAAAAAATTTTGGCATTAGCCACCCCCATTACTACCTCCACCCTATATTATAAAGGGTGGGTGAAAAAAAAAATGTGATTTAGTATGTGTACAAGAACCAAAGGCCTCAAAATATATTTTTTACTTCATCCATCTCCACTACCCCACCCCTATCACTACCTCCGCCCCACTGTCGATGAGGGATATCGTTTTATGGGTTTTTTGTAATTCAAATATTATATTATTAAAGTTCCATAAACAATTATTTACACTTACAAATTTTTTTCATTGTGAGAGACTTGAGCAGCAAATCTGGATGTGGAAGTAGTGATTACTTGGGCAGCGGTTTCGTTTTATGGGTTTTTGGGGTAGACGATTTCAAATATTAAATTATTAAAGATCCATAAACAATTATTTACACATACAAATTTTTTTCGTTGTGAGAGACTTGGATGGAAAATGTGGATGTGGAAGTAGTGATTCCATGGGCAGCGGTTTTTTAAAATGACAACTCTCTCATTTTGTTTAGTTTTTGACAATTTTTTTAGTTGTCAAAATGGCTGTATAAAATTTTGACACCGTGCAGGGGAAAGAAACAGTTGAAAATCCGCCCCATTAATTATATAGGTATTAGTCCAATCAATAGGTATAAAAAAGGGTTTTTCTGAAATCGATCGGCAATGTCTACATTTTCGGTGCGATTTCAGATCGAAAAATGCACAATTTCAGTATTTCAGTCCGTTGCTAAGAAACTATCAGAAAACAGACCGGAAAAGATCCGTTGCCAAGCAACGATCAACAAAACCGTACGGGAATGTTATTTTCCCGGCCTAGGCCGAGAAAGTAACATTCCCGTACGGTTTTTTATGTATATTTTAAACAGTAAATAAATACACGCAGACAAACCGATTTACATTAAAATTGCATTTATTAGTAAGCAGCAGTTAGATTGTAATGAAGAAATGTTATGCATTAATACAAATTCCTTAATTTATAATAATATTGATAGTGATTTCGGAAATAATAGTATGTGTACTTCGGTGTGAAAGCACATTCCCGGACTTCGATGCTTGTTGGCCTCGGCTAGCGCCTCGGCCAACAATTTGCATCGTCGTCCGGGAATGTATTGTTTTCACACCTAAATACACAATATACTATTTCGTAATGTAAAAATAGCGTAAGTCAATTTTTCTTTTTAAAGTATTAAGAGGTTCATTCTGAGTATTTTGTTAAGTTGGCGGGGTAGGCGGTGGTTGAGGTTAGCCGTTATCTTTGCGAAAAGTCAAAAGGAAATATCTCGCAAACCATTAATGCTACGATGAAAATGGTAAGTACCTTTTTTTGCTCAGAACTAAACTGTCCATAAAATCCTTAACATGCTTATTTTCGTAGAACTAAATATTTATGAGTTACAGCGCGTCAAAGTTTTCAAAACTTACTTTTTACGGATTATTTCGTAAACTATTAATCGTACATTAAAATGGCAAATGAAAATCTTAAAGAGCACTAATTTCTGTAGAATTTCTGTCACAGACAGTATTTTGTAGACCTACTAGTTCACGAGCTACAGCCCGTGAAAAGTTTTAAAAAATCATTTTTTAAAAATATCTCATTAACTATTGGTTGGTTATCAAAATTTGTACTTGCAAACTTGTAGGGCATCAAATCCTCTACAATTTTTCTTTAAAACTTTTTTGCGGAAAGTTATAAAAAATATACTTTTCAAAACATCTTCTCAATTATTGATCGAGTATAAAAATATGTAATTGCAATCTTGTAGAGCACTAGGTTGAAGAGAATTTAATGTTCTACAAAATTGATAATATATTTCACAGGCACGATGGGTAGTTTTGGAGACAAAGGCATATAAAAACTTAGGTTTGGGTTTTATTATGCGAAATTTAAATCACTTTTCACTAGAAACTAGAAAATTGTTGTTTTTTTCTTTGGTTGGAATTTGCATTACAAATTTGGGACCTTGGGAATGTCGAGTGGCATTCGAAACATATAGAGACCATACAAAACAAATTTCTGTCATAACTATACCACAAGAAATATAAAAGATATCCGAATTATAATGAGTATTACTATTACTTAATAAGAACAGAATTTAATATTCTTAAACTATCAGCAAGAAGAAAGATATCTAATATCTTATTTATTTCTAATATATAGTAACTGGACAAATATGTGCTCTCGAAATCTCATTACAACTAAACTATTATAATCCGCAGAGAGTAAGGCCTAGAAATATTTAATACTGGTGTACGTATAGAACAAAACTTAGAGAAAACTCCCCCATTGTAAGAATGTGCAATACTGTAAACTTTCTCTATTTGCTTATAAACTGTGTCCCAGGATATATGTAACAAGAGGTGTAATGGACCAAAAATTTTGGAATTTTGGAATGGTATTTGGGGATTGAGTCCTGCTTGTTGTAAAACTAAATATACCAAAAATGACTTGATTTGGTGTTCTACAGGGTGTTTTATAAGCAAAGTTGTAAAAATCACCACTAATAAAATACCTTTATTTTTCAAAATATGAAAAAATTCCACTAAGAAAAGTTATTTCATTTTTTCAATAAATTAGTATTTTATTTTGAACAATTCAGTTAAAATTGCATAGAAATTATTTTTTGTGAATTAATATTTAAAGTTATGTAGAAGCTAAAAGTAGGCTATAAGAAAAGCAGTGGATGATTTTCATTTGCTCCTACACAACTTTAAATATGAATTCAACTCTTAATTCGCAAAAAAATGGGAAGTTTCAAAAAAATTATTTTATATTCCTGAAATTTGGTATAGAGGTATAAAATGGCATTCTAAATAACTTTTCTTAGTGGAATTTTTTCATATTTTGAAAAATAAAGGTACTTTATAAGTGGTGATTTTTACAACTTTGCTTATAAAACACCCTGTAGAACACCAAATCAAGTCATTTTTGGTATACTTTAGTTTTACAACAAGCAGGACTCAATCCCCAAATACCATTCCAAAATTCTAAAATTTTTGGTCCATTACACCTCTTGTTACATCTATCCTGGGACACACTGTATATAATATTTTTCGTCATACCCTCCCTCGTAAGTATACTCTAATTCCATTGTTTTGTCTCGCTCATAAGTGACGCTTTATGTACCAAATACTTGTTGAAATTGGCAATGGGCCATAGCGTATATTTCATAACGTCCTTAGGGAAATTTGGAAAAATGTTTTAACTTTTTTGGAAGTAAATTCAGAGAAGCCTTACTTGCTATATCTTCTATATCCCACATTATTTTCAAAAATGTTCAAAGCTATTATAATAATATGATTTAATTTATCTTGACAGTAGTCATTTGAATAGAAGCCGTGTCCTATTATTTTATTGACGGTAACCAAGCATCGCTACCTTTACTATTTGCTTAGCAAATATGAATTTTTACTCAAATAATTATAGTTTTCCACTAGTTTTGCTCAAGTTTTTTTCTAGTTTAATGATTCACGGGTATGACGAAAAATATAATATGCACCGCAGGTCCTTCAGTGCGATTTTTTGGTCTCGAATACTTGCAAACCTCGTCCCTACGGGCCTTTGATTGCAAACTGCATTCTCAACCAAAAATAGTGCACTTGCGACCCTTGGTACATAAATAACTATGTCATTCTCATCTTTCTTTCCGTTTTATTTATTTACTTGCCTTTTTTCTTGAAACTTTTTACGATTTATATAATTAAAAATTAATTAATCTTCATTCTACAGATAGCATATCCATCCTCAGCTTATAGGTATTCTCATTGACCTGTAGCAGTTTTTTACTGAATATGATACTTTTCGGGTTTTTCGACTAAAACCGTTTTGAGATACCTGCTTTCTCGAACTAAATTCGCAATTTCGAATCGCTATTAACTATCAATTTATTTGAGAAATTGCATAAAACTTTTTTTCTCAAAATTTTATTCTCTTTCAGTAACAGTTTTTTTTTTAGTGCTATACCATGAAAAGGAGTGGCATCCACCCCCTATATAAATTAGCAAGCCCCGTAATATAGACATATTTATCTGATACATTATAAAAAAACAAGATTTAATTCATGACATTCTTTTTAAATTCAATCCTCTAGTTAGGTACTGTACTATTTGGAAGGTTCATTATAAAGACGGCAATATTTATTTATAGATTACTTCGCTTCTTTCGTATATTTACTGAAATATACACGTAATTTTCCTCGACGATGGATCGCCCACAGCAAAAATATCAATAAGAAAAATAGTTTCCGCTGCAAAGCATCCCTCGTGGAACTGCTAATTCAGACATTTTCTGTTTCGCACAGACGTGCATACAGCTCCTAAAAGTGTAAAATCTGCAGTCATCAAAATACGGGACATGCACCTCGATATCCGTTGCCCTGGTAACCCATTGAGCCCATTTGACGTCAGAACTCATTCGAGGAAAATCATTCCCCGGTCCCCCGGATGACGCTTGCGTCCATAGCACCCTTCCATTGGACCACTGTAGTGACGTCGCCTTTCCCACCTTACTACCAATCAATAACATTACCCATCTTCAATGGTATCGTTTCCTAGCGTCCGCGTAGGTGTGCAAAAATATCTTTACTTAATCTTATGGTTATCTCCGTTTGGGCAGAAAACATTCTTTCTGACTTTTTATGTTAGGGCCGCCTTGCCGTTGTCGTGCATGACGCGAATCCAGAATTTTTAATGTTTTATAGGAAAACGCGTGTATAAGGGATCGTCAATCTCATATCCCTTATTAATATTTCATATAATTACAATATTGGACAAAATTATTAACGGATTCGATATAAGTAATACATTGAAATTATCTATTAATTATTTTCAATTGGAACTGTTATTTATATCTACTATATAATCCAGTCGTAGAAGGCCTAGAATCGAATGAAAAGAAAATGTGACTGATGGTAAAAATAAATTTGAGGCCTTTGGCTCTTGATACAGACTAAATCATAATTTTATTTTTTACCCGCTTTAATAATGGAGTGGGGGTGATAATGGGGCCGATAGCGAAAGTTTTGGGATCTTGGCTTTTCGTACATATACTAAAATCTAATTTTAGGGACTCTTACTTGCTGCTATTTACCCCCATTTACCCCCCAACTCTTCAACGGAATAAAATCAAAATATAATCTCGTTTTACATCGTTGGCTTAAATAATCAACTTGTGCTTTGTAAATTGCATTTTTCTTCAGAATTTAAAAAACCCTGCCCAAGGAATCACTACTTTCACATCCAGATTTTCCATCCAAGTCTCTCACCACGAAAAAATTTTGTATGTGGAAATAATTGTTTACCCAAGGAACAATTTTGGTTTCTTAAATATATACAAGAGTGCTATAAAACTATTTATAAAATACCTTGAAAAATCTATTTTGCTGTAACAATATCCTTAATACCATCATAAAGCGACTTGTAGACTAAAAGGGCCCACCCTTATGAAGATTGTTAAGGCCTTTTTAAATTCCATCATAAAACTCCTTAGTGAGGCATAGTGCCGCTTGAAAACCCTGTTTGGGCCGTTTTAAAACCTTTTTAAAGCTGTCGGGAGCTTCTTTATTAGCTTCCTGCATTTCTAGAAAACACCTAGAAGGCTACCTCAAAACTGATTTTTAAAACTCTTATAAGACCATATTAGAACTAAGAAGCTATAAGAATGTCCACAAAGGAGTCCCAATAATTTTATTATTGCATTTATTTTTTCTAAACTTATTTAAGCAAACACACCGTCAGACTTATTGAAGATAAAATGGAATTTGGAATTTATAAAGCGTAGAGTGGCACTATAACCTCTCTAAGGCCGATTTAAAAGGTAATAAAAAGACATCAGGTCTGACAAAAAAATTAAAACCAACGACAGTTTATCGTTAAAACTACAAAAGAAGGCCCAAAAAACAAGGGCTTCTCAGAAATAATAATGATTTTAATATCCATTCAAAATTTTCATAGACGCGTAATCAGCAAATTTAAAAAAGTAGGCTGCTTCTCGGTTCCTACGATAATTTTCAGTCGTTTCTTGTAATTCTACCTTAATTTGCTAAAGAAAAAGTGATAATTATTAATAATTATAATTGTGAGATTGACCTTGAATATTTTTATATAACAAGAAAAACATGGTCGGCCAACTAAAAAGCTAATTGTCACTTTGCAGTCCTCTCATTAAACTATATATTCTAATAATGGTAATGACCTAGAACATTTACTCTAAATGAAATCCTTTTAGTCTTTTTGTATACTATCACAAATAATCCCTTCCATACATAAATGCAAATACACTTGGCGAAGATCACATACACTTGATAAAAACTGTAATAAAACGTTTGGGATTTAAAAGAACCGCCTCCAAAACGAACCGCATTGACATTTGATACAAAAAACTTAAAACTTAACCTCAAAATAACTTCTTCCAAAAAAGACATAATTACACATCAGTAAGTCGGGAAATGCTTTTAATTAACACACACACATGCATCAACGGCACTTCAGGTAGACATTGTTTATTATTTTTATAATAAATGTTTCATTGAGGTTTTAGAAAGTGTTTTATGGAATTAAAATTTGCCTTTTAGATTTATAGAGGCCCTTTTTTCCTTATAACGGTTTCATCACAACATTTGTCAAGGATGTTTTAAGAATTTAGTTTTGTAATGGCCTTTAGGGACTCACAGGCATTAAAAATGTCTAGTTTTAAAAAGGATTTAAAATGCATTTATTGCAGATAATGTTAAAACCATAAAGAATAATTTAAAGCCTCTTTAAATCTAAATGGAATTTAAAACGTTGATAAAATTAATTAGCTTTATGGAGAGTTTTATGTAGGTATGATAAACCCATTACAAATAGATATTATCCTAGAAGCAAATTAGCTTTATAATTAGGTCTTACAGAATGCTTTAAAACTTACCATATAAGAGCAAGTATACTTGAAGCCTAAAAGGCCTTAACTACAACATCAATAAAGCACAAGACTATTTCCTAACCTTGACAAAACTTTCTTAAGACCTCTTCAAGTCCAAATGACTTTTAAATTGTTCCTTGGGTATGGAACTTTAATAATATAATAGCTGAAATCATCTGCTCCAAAAGCCCATAAAACGATATCCCACATCGGTAGTGGGGTGGGGGTGGCGAAGGGGGTTGGTATTTGGGGTGGTTGAAGTAAAAAAATATTTTGAAATTTTTGGTTCCTGTACAAGTGTCTGAATAGATAATATTTTAAAGGTGCTTGCAGATCGATTTTTAACAATTTTGACAAAATCGCAGCCTCCTATAATTAAAATTAAAAATCTTTATTTTTTAAAAATCAAAATAATATTTGAAGGTCAGATCATATGTATTTTGGCCAGCAGAATTCAAATATGCAAAAATATACAGGTTGTCTCATTTAAAAATTTGATTTTCATGTCAGTTGGATCGAAACCGGAAGTCGGCCATTTTGGATATTTACATCATATAATTGGAATTTTCATTTAAGAAAAATCCATTCTCCCATTCAAAAGTTACAAGAATGTCCCTATCGGCTGAACCACGCGGTATACTGAGTGTCAACGAAATCGTTAGACACGCCATAGTTTCTAAAGATTTCAAGGTAAGTAGTAAGTATAACTCAAACTTAACGGTTGAAATAAACAGAAAAAATGGCCAATTTTCCGTTATTTGACACTTTTCCATTACTTTAAAATTTTAAATGGAATACCCTGTATATTCTTACATTTTAGGATATCGAAGACGATTACACAATTTTTTTTTAATTGAGACCATTTGATTTTTAAGGCCATTTTTATTTTTACATCTAGAGTGCAGTGAATGCCCTCAAATTAATCTAATGGACCAAAACGGTGAGAGAAAAATATAGACGGAATATTTCTCGAATTTGTTTAGTACCTACGATCAGGGCTGGGTATAGAGGGGGGAACTTTGAAGCCGATTCGGCAAATCGGTCACCATTCGGCACTTTCGGCATTTGACAATTATGTACATAAAATCATAAAAAAACAATGAAAACTCAGTACCATAAATAATTATTACTTTTCGAGCAACTCCTGTCTTCTATTTGACTTAAATTATCCTGGCTGGCAACAGCATGACCAAATCTGCTGTTCTAGCCTCTAGCCCCGAGCGCTGTATGTATATGAGTATATGTATATCTACTGTCACTGTCTTAATTGCTGGAAACGTAAACAGGACACTTCGATTCATCAAAAGAGATCAATCAGATTTACATTTTTTTTTGTATCTCAAAAATTAAATGACCATCTAGTCGCGTCAACATAGAAAAGTTACAAATTGAGATGTTTTCTGACAAAGTACCAATCGGAATAATTTTTTTGGCAATTTTTTTATTGGGGTCTAAGGAACATTGGTAGAAAGAAGAAAACAGGCCGCTGGGACTCTTCTATTAATAAACTAGCAATTTTAAGCACTAAACAAATTAAGTAAATTTTTTAATTTGTTATCTCGGAAAGTATTTAAGAAAACCGACTGAAAATGTATACTCGGCGGTTTTCGAGGTAGCTGATTATGATTTTGAAGTGAAAATTGAAAAATTCAAGATTGAGGGCTATACAATATAAAAACGTGATATGTTTTTAATATTTTGTTGAGCAATTATTATTATTTTAATTGATTATGTAATTTTTAAAATTTAAAATAATGGTTTTAAAATAGTAAATATTTAGTAAATAATTTAAACTTTGTTTACGTGCGTTTTACGTGGACATTACAGAAGTAAAAAGTGTTTTAATATTATAAGGAAAGAATTGTTAAAAAATTAAGTACAATTTTTTTTCATCATTTATTTCCACACAATTATAAAAATTGTTTACTAAAAAATCATAAAAATATAAATTTAATTAAACACCAGTCTTCAAAATAATTTTTTACAATTTCATTTGAGTTGTTTATAAATGAAAATATTGCCCCTCTTGTTCTTCATCTTCATTTCTTTCTTCTTCTTGAACATCTTCGATTTCATTATCGTAAAATGGGGTATTCATCATATTACTGAGATAAATATCATCTCTTCCTATTAAAAAGTTTGGTACTAATATTAAGGAGGTACTAAGGAGGGTATCTTTACCGTATGTAAACCCCGGGATCAAGAATGCGCGCCGTATTTAAAATTTGTATTCCTTTTGAACTAATTAACAGTAAAATTAATTCAGTAACGGGTAATTAAATTACATCTATTTAAAATATTTTTAGTAAAAAAAATTTGAGTGATTTACCCGAATATTTTAGAAAATGGTTACTTTATTTAAATAAACTAAGGTTAACCCCCAATTGGGGTGAACGAGAGTTACTCATAAATTATACATTTAGGTACAAAATGGCATTCTAAACACTTTTTTATTCTTGTAATTTTTCTCAAGAATGTAAACTTAAGCTAGAAAATCTAATTTTTATATTTCATATCCGCCATTTTGGGGCAGCCATCTTGAATTTTCTAATTTTCAAAATTGTAGTCAGCGACCTCAAAATCTCCGAGTATACATTTTCAGTCGTTTTCGTCTAATAACCTTCGAGATAGCAAATTAACTAATTTAATGAATTTGTTCAGTGCTTAAAATTGTTTGTTTATTAATAACAAAATGAAAAAAGTCCCAGCGGCCTGTTTTTTCTTTTTACCAATGTTCCTTAGACTGCAATAAACAATTTGCAAAACAAATTAGGCCGATTAATCCTTTGCCAGAAAACTTCTCAGGAAATATCTAACTTGACGCGACTAATCATATATAAAGAAAATAAAGGAGCAAAGGAGAAGAAGTCATTCGGCATTATAACAATTTCGCACCCCCCATAAAAAAACGGCTTAAAACCGGCCTGGCCTGTGATTAACCAAGAACTCCAAAATCATTAATTTGTAATTATCTAGTTAACTTTTTCAAATGGCAACATCTTTTACATACCCTGTAGTTGGGGATTTCAGGATAAATCCACTGATAACTTCAAATCGAAAATCGGTTTGATATCTATAAACCCAAGTACATAAGTTGTTTGGTGAATAATAATAAAAAAATCAAGAAAATATCGTATCAGGTATGCCGTGGAAATTGAATAAAACTAGATTGAAAACATTCATTTTGTCCAAACAATTAAACAATGAAGAGCAAACTCATTTTGTTAACAAAACAATAGTACAAATAAAGAGTGTGCTGTGGAAACAAAAGGAAGTTTGACAAATAAGAAATATTTTTAAGCTAGTTTTATTCAACTTCTACAGCATACTTGATAACGGTAAGGATCTGTCTCGAGATTTTTCATTAAAACAATTATTTTATTTGAAAGTGAACTATGTGATACTTTAGTGACAAACATTTTTAATTATTGAAAATGCCGTAGAGTCTGAACGGCTGGCCGCAGACTGGGTCAAATGTAGGTTATTTGGCAAGCTAATTCCATGTATCTTCCGTATGTTCCGTTTAAAAAATATCCGATGACGTCGTAACCTGAACCTAAAATAATTGTACAAATATGTAATAAAATTTGCGTCGTCCAGTTAATTGAATCTTATTACCTAATATCGATATTGAAGTCGGGTAAATGCGTTTGGATTTGTTATAGTCAGTAATCTATCTTCTGAAAAGACGCTATTAAAATGTAAGGGTGTGCTCTAGAGGATATAGTTTGGAAAAAAATTGTACATTATCTGGAATAACCTTGCGGATCTAAATCTGGAGAGCGCCAGCCTGGCAGCGGTTGCGGAAAGGCGTAAAAAAATTTTTTCCGAAAATGTTTGTTTTACTGAAAATTAATTCATTTTATGTTCCTACCGCATTTACAGGTATGCTTTTTAACATTTCTTAATTATTTTCAAACCAATGAAAAATTTATTCTTTCTAAATTCTGGTGCTGCCTTACTATTTTTGAAATTGTCGTTAACAAACGCAACAGAAATTGTTTAACCAAAGCGTACCAAAATAGTGCAGTGTAAATATCAGCATCGACGAATTTTAAAAATAATTTTGGATAAGAAATTTTCAATTTTTCTTGACATAACACCAATTTACAATAAAGTAATTCCTTGATTTTTCCACGAAAAAATGGAGTTATTGGGACGAAAATTTTTTCAGGTAGGTGAAATAGATAAGAATTGATGGAGCTGGAGGATGAGGGTGGCGGGTCAATTAGGAGAGGGAGTTTTTCCAAGATAACTTTGTTATTATTGACTTGATGAAAAAAGTTAAATCAAGAATTAAATATCTGAGGGAAGCGCATAATCTGGTAAAAAAATTTTCAAATCGGACGGTAACTTTTCGCGAATTTTTTTTTTAAATACGCGTTTTTTGCCGTAACACTAATATGCAAAAAAGTAATTCTTTAATTTTTTCACGAAAAAAAGGAGTTAGGGGGATGAGATTTTTTGATGTAGGTAAAATAGATGAGAATTGATGAAGCCGGAGGATGGGGGTGGTGAGTCAATTAGGGGATAGGGGGGGAGTTAGTAGTTGACTGATTATTTTTTTTATTTTTTCAAATAAACAAACTTGTCAGTTTGGGAAAACCTTTTGCATTTTTTTTCAAATGCGTTTTTTAGTACGAAAGAAACGGTTGATAGAAGAAATTTTCTTTACAGGTAAGTGAGGATTTTTTGTATCCTTATTTAAAAAAAATATATCGCAATCCAAGCAATAGGAAGGGAGGGAGGGGACATAATGCGTTTGCAGGAATAAAGAGTTAAGGAAAAAGGATCGCGACTTCGTACCTTGATATTCGGCAATATAAATCTTTTTTCCATCTTAATATTTTATCAATCTACACTTTATCAAATATTAAACTCATTATGAATAATTATTTAACACCCTCACGAGTTTTTGCGGCCCATTTCTCTAGTTTTGGGTGTCTATTGGATATATAAAACAGTTTTATTTTTCCGTTTAACTCGTTCTAACTCAAAAACGGTTTAATAGATTAGTCTCGAATTTTTAATGTATTATCACTGTATATTTGTTAAAAAAATGTGTTAATATGTAGGTCAAATTTTAGGCTATTATCTATGTCCACAAAAAGAGGGTTGAAAGGAACTAAAACGTTAAAGGGTTTTTATTGTTTCTTATGTTCAATTGAGAAAACTGCGGAGTGCTACCATTTAAAGGGATGCGTTTTTGAGATCGAAGTAAAAAGGTCCACTTTTCACATATTTGAGTTTTGCTCGAAAACTATGCATTTTTCCTACAAACACGTCAATAGAAAAGTTAGAGAATTAAATTTCCAATCGAAATTACACCTTCAGAAGTCAAAAAATTTTTTTTTTACAAAAATACGTCCAAAAAACAAAACAAAAAAAACCAAAAAAATGCAATTTTTTTAAATTTTATTTTGGCCTGTAGCTTTTTTTTCGGGTACATTTAGGCATAGACATTGCTGTATAAAAAAAGCTGGCGTTTTACCCGTTAAAATGAGATTTTGTAAAAATTTTTACGATTAATAGTGACCGAGATATAGCTTTTCAAAGTTTGCAACTTTTAACTTTTTTTGCTAATTTTTACCATTTTTTTCAAATTTCTGAATTAATTTAGTAGACATTATTATATTAAAGTGAAAGCTGACTTTACGCCTTTTGAAATGGTGGCTGGTAAAAGTCCATTTTTTGCAAAGAATGTATGGGAATAAACTGTGAAAACACTGATGTACCTGAAATAACGGAAGACGATGTTCACGTAGATGACGATGAAGAAATCGATTTTGATTTTGAAAATATGTTAAATCCAGCATTTGTATAATTTCATAAATAATGTACAATTAGAAACATAAATAATGTATAACAGGTATACAATTATGAATAAATTAATTTAATCTATCTTTTCTAAGTTGTCATTTAACCAAAAAAAATCACGTGATATAAAGTTCAGAATTGGAAAAATGTAAAAAGTTATTTTTTAAGTACAATAATCTACTATATCTAGACTGTATCTTGGTTAGTATGGATCACATAAACTTCTATTCAGGGGCGGACTGGCAAGGGAAAGGCCCGGTGGGACTTCAAATCTGAAAAAAAAATCCGGGCCCCCAAACACTCCCGGGCTCGGAAGGCTTTAAAGCCCGAGATCGGCTGAGGCCCGGTGGGACTTTGCCTCCCTGCCCCCCAGCTAGTCCGCCCCTGCTTCTATTGCAGACCATTTAAACAAGAATGCTGCGAGTACATTCAATGTAGCAATATCTGTACTTAAAGTATTTGACAAATAAGTTATAGGCCGAAATTTAAAAAAGAACGTAAAAATTAGAAAAAAGTTAATAAAAGGAACAATCTTCGAAACGCTGTATCTAGGTTTTTATTTGTCGTAGAGACTTTTACCAGCCACCATTTCAACGGGCGTAAAGTCAGCTTTCACTTTAACATAATAATGTCTATACATAAATTCACCCAGAAAAAAGTTACAGGGCGAAATTTGAGAAAAAAATATTAAAAATTAGCGAAAAAAAGTTAAAAGTTGCAAACTTTGAAACGCTATATCTCGGTCACTATTAATCGTAAACATGTTTACAAAATCTCATTTTAACGGATAAAACGCCAGCTTTTTTTTATGCAGCAATGTCTATGCCTAAATGTACCCGAAAAAAAATTACAGGCTAATATAACAAAAAATAAAAAATGCATCCTTTCGTTTTTTTGTTTTGTTTTTTGGACGTATTTTTGTAAAAAAAAAATGTTTGACTTCTGAAGGTGCCATTTCGATTGGAAATTTAATTCTCTACAACTTTTCTATTGACGTGTTTATAGGAAAAATGCATAGTTTTCGAGCAAAACTCAAAAATGTGAAAAGAAGACCTTTTTACTTCGATCTCAAAAACGCACCCCGCGGTTTTCTCATATTTTGGGGCCAATTGAACATAAGAAACAATAAACCCTTTAATGTTTTAATTCCTTTCTACAGTACATAGACAATAGACTATTTAATAAGTGTGGAAAGCAAAATTTGCTCTCAACTATTACATAGAGAAAAAATTTCTAACTTTCGAAATAGATACCAAGTGTATCGAGAAGAAACCAAGATAAAGGATGGACTTTTTTACTTGAAACTTTTGTTTCTAGCATTAGCAGTTTTCGAAAAAATTGCAAATGAGTGATTGTTGGCCCGGCACTGCTGTTAGATTTCACGGTTTTTTATGATCTCTTTATCATTAAATAAGCTTTGCCTATATTGCCTCTTCAATCTCCAAAAGTGTTACTACTTCACGGTTGGTAAATTAAAGACTTAAAAAACTAGAGTAAAAATCATGCTCTTAGCCAATTTGTTTAACTTTTTATATAAATCTTGCACATTCTTTAGAATACTCTTCGCAGTTTTTTGTAAATGTTAATTTTTGAACATTTTAAATCTTATATTAATGACTTAGTTGATAAAACATTTGTCAGTATAAAGAAAAGTAAAAAGGAGCAACTACATCTATAATACATCTATAATACACTGCCTGAGTTTCAAGCTAAAATTCTACCTATTACACCACCATTACCCTATTGCCGAAAGCGATAATATTGCTAATATAATGTCACTATTTGAAAATCATGTCTACGTTTTAATATTGTATTGTTTTAAAATGTATATTAGTTAAATTAATAAATAAATAAATGATATGAAATAGCATTTCACAAATTTTCCATTCAATTACAGAACTGAAAACATCAGAAAACAGTTTTTTAAATTTTAAATGATTAATAATTTTTTTATTTACCGACCGATTTTTTTTTAAGCAAATTATGTTTGTTTTAGGCATATTTAATGTTATAACGCCAACTTAGTTGTTAAAGTACTTATCCGAATCAAAGGTTTGTGCAATGTTTATGCTGTAGTAATAGCGCAACTTATTTAAATACTGCCGTTTCGGCAGTTTAATATATTTGGTAAAGTGTAGATTGATAAAATATTAAAATGGAAAAAAGATTTATGTTGCCGAATATCAAGGTCCAAAGTCCTTGTCCCTTTTCCTTCAGCCTTTATTTCCCTAAAATGTGTTATGCCTCTTCTCCTCCTTCCTATTACTTGGATTGCGATAATACATGTAAAGAAATGCCGTGTTTAAACCTCTACGCCCATCATTTGCTTGCAGTTCTGCAAAGAGAGATAACGAATTATTTACATTTTTATAATTAGTTCCGTTAAGGCGGTCATCAAGGGTGCCGCCCTTCTTTGCCTTGAAACCGCGGGCCGTGGGCCGGCAGAGACGGCCGGCGAGAACGAGTCGGTCGGCAATCTTTGCACTTTTTTTTATGACAATTTAAAAGTTGTATAATTGGGAACTACCTACACGTCCATTGACCCAGAAAGGCAGTGGTTCTCAAATGTTTCCTACCTTAATATTCAAATTGTTGACCTAGGTCAGTTTTTTTCAAAGTGCTCCTAGAGGAAAAAGTCATCAATCAATCAATAAAAAGTTTATTTGAAGTTAAAATACAAGAATGCGCCTAACCGGAGCCTGGCCAGGAGCCAACTAAACAACCACGGCGCGCAGCGCTGGTGAATGTGGGTTGGACGAGGTAGGTCCGATTCGGCTTGAACAGTAATAAATGGTGGAACAGTTGGGACTCCTATTCGCCTGGGGCGGGTTTAAAAACAACAATATCGCTAACTATGCTGCCCACATGGGCCTACAACTAAGCATTAAAACTGTAAATTATCGTTATTACGCACACAAGACACTGAGCAAAAATTTGGAATGCTGACACGGGAAAAAGCTCAGCGAGAAAACCCGTTCGAGGTAATTACCGCCCTGGTGGTCTTCCTGCCGCCAGGAAAGTAGAGTATAAAGAAGTTGTGGTTTTTTAAAGGTTGGAATTTTCAAAGAAGTTATTGGCCCAGGGTTGAATTTAGGGACAAAAAGAACAAAAAGATAAAACAATGAACATAACAAGGGATAGAGAGAGGTTGAGGTTACAAAGTTGATAGATAAAGTTAGAGTAAAGGTAAGTTGTACGCCAATATTCTTGGCTAAAGATGTCAGTCTCGGATGACTGGGGCCGGGCAGGACTATTGCCCTTTACCCCAATACATCGCTATAGACCGGGGACCAGCCTCGTGCAGGGCGGGCGAGCTTACTTTACATCGGCCCCACTCACAAATGTGAGCGGTGCAGATGATTTCGGCCCACCTCCCTGGGTCCTGGAAAGTAAGTTGTAGTTGTGGAGAAGTTAAGCTAAGGGGGAAGTTGCCTGAAAATAGGCAACGCCTGGTATGGTAATGGGTGTTTCAAATTAAATATGATTGCATTATGCTGCCTGATGTTTGTTATGTTGCGGGTTAGCGGACTCTCGCCTAGTTTGAATTCGTAAAATTTTTGCGAAATCTCTTTGACGTAGTCAGCTAGTGGGGTTATGTCGTTACAGCGGGCGTACAGATCTCTGAGTGAGGTATATCTGCCCGAATCAGAAATGAGGCGCATAAATTTATGTTCTAGAACACGGAGTTTTTTCATTGTCGTGACCGAGATGCTGCACCACACCGGCGCCGCATATGTGATGGTCGGCCTGATCACCATCGTGTATAATAATTTTTTATTGGTCCTGTTTAGTTCGCTACCCCTGACCATCAGCGGATACAGACTTCTGGACATGGAGTAGAGGAAAAAGTCATAAAGGTTTTTTGTTTGTCTAGTCGGTCCCCGTTACCAGTTTTTATGACTTGAAACTAATTACACCCTGTATTACACAGACCCACACAAAAAAAGTGAAAAGCGGTCTGTTTCTGGGACTACATTGGGCAACTTGACGTGCTCAATACGAATCTGGCGTTCGTTTAACTCCATCACCCTCCGATTTTTAGTAAATCCTGAAAATAATCTAAATTATGAGTTTTTTTTCTTAAGTTATTTTCACAACAAAAAAAATGGTGGGAGATTGAGCAATTCTCACTCCGGATTCGAATTCATTAAGTTAGTCTTGTCAAATGAACAAACCACTTTTTTAATTTTGTGTGCCTATGTTATTCTAGCTGCAAATGGATCTGAATACTTTATGGACTCACTGTATGCTACCATACAATATCTGAATATTTCCACGGGGTCGAAATCTGACAACGAATATAATGTGATTCTTTGTTTGGCTGTCAATTAATCAATGCGCGTACTGACTGGGTCATTCATTTTTCATGGCGAAACAATGAGTGAATGAGACCTTTTAATCCTTGTGCAAAAATTTACATTCCCATCCATTAGCTGTACCAGCTTGATAATTAATATAAATATAACCAGAAACACAACTTACTCCATTCTTGCACAAATAACATTGTACAAATGTACAAATTTCATCGTGCCTATGGCGGTTTTTTATTGCAGACAATCCTATATGCATAAACGTGTAGTGTATCTTTTACTAAAATTTCTTGCCATAATATTAAAATATAGCTCTGCTTAAGAGTGTCTGATATACTAGGACAAATGATTCGCCTTGCCGCATCCGGCAGAAATTAGAATCCTTCAGACATCTGGAAAATATCTACTTAATACATATTCTGTGAGTTTTACCACAAAAATAAGTATATACAAATTTTGCGCACAAGAGTAGCATTTTGTAAACAGGGTGTTTCACCTCCACTACACAGATTAATATCTTCCAAACCAAAGATAATATTTCAGTTTTTACAATTAATCATTTTTTAAATTTATTTGCTCTCATCATGATTATAGAATATTATTTAGGTATTAAGCAAATCACAACTTACACACTTTTTTATTTATTATGAAAATACCTACTCTCTGTATAGTGTTGCCCTAATCTGGGCACGTTAAAATACTTGTTAGGTAAATAATAATAATAATAATAATAATAATAATAATAATAATAATAATAATAATAATAATAATAATAATATAAAAAATAAAAAAAATAAAAAAAAAAAAATAAATAAAAAAAAAAAAAAAAAAAAAAAATAATAATAATAATAATAATAATAATAATAATAATAATAATAATAATAATAATAATAATAATAATAATAATAATAATAATAATAATAATAACCTTTATTTCCCAATCACAAGTACAATTAGTTAATAACCATACAAGTAACTCAGGAGTGCGTCAAAAATCTGAGCTAATATGCATAAGCATAATACAATACAAAATATAGAATAAAATACATGTAAAATTGTATAAGCGACAACACGTACATAATAACAAACTACAAAAGTATAAAACACAATAAATAAATAAACACATAAATATATAAATAGTCAGACTGAGTAAAATTCATTAACATCATACAAGCACTTTTCAACTAGTAAATTCTTTATCCTCTTTTTAAAAGTAAATAGGCTTTTACAATTTTTTAAATCAATGGGCAAATGATTATAAATTTTACATCCGTTGTAAAACACACTTTTTTGATATATTGCTGTTGTATGCTGATGAGGAATTAGCTGATCTTTGAATCTAGTTTGATAATTGTGGTGTGTTTGGTTGGTAAGGAAAGTTGATTTGTTTTTAAAAACATAACAACATATTTCATAAATATATATACTTGGCAGAGTTAATATTTTGAGGGCTTTAAAGGATTCTCTGCACGATTCTCGGGGATGTAAACTCTCCATAGTCCTAATGACACGCTTTTGCAGAATAAATGCCCGACGAACATAGGTAGTACTCAAACCCCACAACATAATTCCTTACCGTAGATGGGAATGTACGTTAGAGTAATAAAATGTCAATAGAGAACCTTTACCGCAGTGATTTTTTAAGTTACGCATACCGTAACAACCTTTACCGAGCTTCACACACAAACTATCTATGTGAGCAGCCCACGTCAAATTTCTGTCGAACATAACACCCAAGATTTTAGCAGAATCTGTTACTAAAAATTCGTCGTTAGGGTTTTGCTCGATGTTGTACCTAAATGATACAGTAGTTGTTTTTTCTTTATTTAGTGTAAGCCGGTTTTTCTCTGACCAAATTATAACATCCCTGTATAGATCTTTCGATATATTTTTTACTGCGTCGGGACTTTTTTGAACAATTAAAAAGTTAGTATCTTCAGCGTAACAAGTCATGCAAACGTTGTATTTGCTTTGAATGTATAATGCAAGATCGTTGGCAAAAACAAGGTAAATAAATGGCCCCAGTATGGAGCCTTGTGGTACACCGGCATTTATTAGATATTTGTTGCTCTCTGTTCTATTCACATAGACTACTTGCGCACGGTTTTTAATATAGCTGGATAAAAAATCTAAAGCAGGACCCCCGATACCATATCTGAACAACTTGGCAATAAGTACGTCATAATCAACACAATCAAAGGCTCGTGAGTAATCTATAAAAAGACCAAAAGCATATAATCCTTTATCTAGGGCGTCTACTACTGAGCTGTGAAAGTTTACTAATGCAGTGTCAACACTTCTATTTTTTAGGAAACCGTGCTGAACTGGCAATAAGAGGTTATATTTATGAAAGAATCCACAAAAATGCAAGTTCTATAACCTTCGACATACTTGAATTTATGCTAATCGCACGATAATTATTATAAGAGTTTTTGTCTCCTTTTTTAAAGAGTGGGATTACTTTACTAATTTTTAAGTCGTCAGGAAAAACTCAATTTACAAAGCATAGATTAATTATGTAAGTTAACGGTGAAGCGAAATTATTTTTACATTTCTTTAATAGATTGTTAGACATATTATCCAGACCACTGGAATTAGATGGCTTGAGCCTACTAATAAATGATAACGTATCTATTTCAGTTACTGGTTGAAGAAAAAATGATTGACGAAAAAGTGGTATGTTTGTATTTAAGAAATTTAAATCGATGGGGTCAACTTGAGGATTTATATGACCTGTAGTAAAATAGGCATTGAAATTATCTGCGATAACATTATCTGGCAAAAGGGAACCATCCTCGTGAACAACTATTTTTGTCTGTGAAGCAGAAGATTTTCCTACCACCTCGTTTATCATATTCCACATTGTTTTAACCTTGTTTGTTGATTCTGAAATTTTATTATCATTATAAGCTGTTTTGCTTTCTTTTAGTTTATTTTTATACTCATTATTTACATTTCTGCTGATAGGCTTTAGTTGAGGATATTTTTGAGCAAGGTCTGAGATCAAACACACTCTTTGTCTTAATTCTAGAAGCTCCTCCGAAACCCACACAGGCGGAGATTCTTTTCTGTTTTGTTTGACACGTTGAAGAGGAAAGCAAATCTCAAAATAATAACTTAGAGTATCCGCGAACTCATTAAAGGCAGAGTTTGGACAGGTTTGAGAAAAAACATTTATCCAGTTTTCATTTTCTAAAAGGTCATTAAACCTGTCGATGTTCTTTTTACACATGTTGCTTTTGGTTATAGATTTTGATTTTTTCGATTCATTTCTATTACAATACACATTAAAATTTAATATTTGAGTATAATGGTCAGAGAGACAGAAGTTAATGTTATTGATCATATAATCGACAAGATCTGCATTTACAAAAATGTTGTCAATACATGTAGCAGTATTATCCTTTACCCTCGTCGGTAAATTAATCGTTGACTTAAGATCATACATAACCAGTAAATCGTCAAACATCAGTTTATTTGCAGTATTTTTTAAACGGTCAACATTAAAATCTCCTCCTATTATAATTGATGACGTATTTTCAAATCGACTAAGTAGTGCACAGAAATACTCAAGAAACTGATAGTAATCGCCAGAGGGTGGCCTGTACACAACTATAACCGTGATGGAAAAATCTCGTAGTTGTATACATGAACATTCAATAACATTTTCGATGCAATAGTCTTTAACGTCAATTACCTCATACTTTATTTTATTTCTACAGAATATAGCGCTACCACCGTGCTCACTCGAGGTAAGGCAAAAGGAGGAACAAATTTTATAATTTGGTATATGTATAGATTCAATTCCCATTGGACTTAGCCAATGTTCGGTGATTAAAAGAATATCGACATTGTTAGTAGCTAAAACAAGTTCAAGAGGTAATACCTTGTTTATTAAGCTTCTTATATTTTGATGCATAACTGTAATTTTTTGTTTAGGCACGAAAAAGATCAGTGTTGTCCTCTTTTCTGTTGACCGAAGGCCTTGTTGAAGTATGAACAGTTGCACTTGTCGAAGGGGTAGATTGTCGTGAACATATGAAGCCCGTTCCGGTAAGCAAGTTGGTGCGGCTGTTGAGGGGATTGACCACCACCAATGTTATCTCTAACAACACTTTTAGAGGACTGAGTCATAAATTTGCCATTAATATTAAAGTTTTTAATTATAGCAACATCATTAGGATTCTTTCCAGTTGCAATATCTTTAAGAGAAGTTCGACTGGAGTGTTTCACATAGGAGCGGTTACAACAAAAGGGCTGAGTAACAGAAATAGTTTTGCTAATGGCTTGTGATAAAATGTCTAATAATTTTAACTTTCCGGAATATTTTACTGTCAAGCCTTTCTTACATAGAAATTTTGAGGAACTTAAAATAGAATTTACAAAGAGAAATGTGACTTTGGAATCAGGATTTTCTAGAACTAATTTATTATATAAGAATTGGTTGTATTCATCAATAATTCTATTTAAGATCAGCCTGTTAGGCCATAAAGGTATAGATAACAATATTAGGTTGGTGTAGGAACTAACAAAACATAGTTTCTCTATAGAAGACACCCGAAATTTTATGCCTTTTAAGGCATTTATGAGACCACCAGCTATAATAATATAATCGTTCTCGGAGAAATCCATTGCTAACTCTCCTATATCACTTACAATGTCCTCAAATTTTGCGTTGTGCTTTATGTATGATGTAATATAGCTATCTGGGCAGAAATTCTTCAATATATAAACAAAGTCCGTAACAGTACTGTCTCCAAGAATGAGTATCTTCTTTCTATTTACTTGTTGTTCCGATGGTTGAGAACTTGGCAGCTGGGGCAGTACCGGTTCCGATTCTTCAGACAGTTTTGATACTTCTGTTTGAATTTGGACATCTCTAGTTTGTGCATACTCTGTTTGTGTTTGGATGTTATCATTTTTAGTTGCGACCGTTTGCGTCGATTCGTCTTTTACCAGTTTTTTATATGCTAATTTGCCTATTGTCTCATTTAGCTGTTGTATGGTCCTTTCATTAAGTTGGATCGTTAATTTCATATTGCTTAACTCCTGCCTAAGCTTATCGTTTTCATTTGAAATATCATCAGATATTGAAAGCTGTTGCGCAAGTTTATTTCTTAAATCAGATACGACATTTTCACAGTTCACTTTGCCGTCATCGTCATCACTTTCATATTTGATGTTGATGATACTCCTGTTCGATGATGTGCTTGACTTGGTATCATTAGTTCTTTTTGTTTCGACTTGTGTTCTTTGACAGTCATTAGCTGTGTTTAGTATTTGTTTTACTCTTAAACGAGTATTCGCCATGTTTTTTTTTATTGTTCTTGATTGACTGAATCACAAGAAAATCGTACTATTTGCACAGATAAGAATTACTTTCTGTTTCAGTAATTGTAAATCTAAAGTAAGGTAACACTGGATTGAAGATTTAGCACACAGCCTTTAGTACTTATCAGTTTGTTACCACAAAAAGTTTGTAAACAGTAGTGTTTCTTAATAGGTTATATATAGAAAGTACTTACAGATTGTACTTTAAACACAAGACACACTTGTCAACAGACACACTTTTGTATTAGTAGTTGTTTTGAGAATTATTTTTAATTATTTTCACCAAAAAATTATAATTTTCACGAGACAGAAAAATGTTTGAGATTACTCGGGCTGTGTGCCATAACACATACACATACATACTTTAAAGCACTCATTATTGGAGAATCAGTTTTCTTTGGGAATCTGTCAGTAAAGTACCCATTTTAATGTTGTTTTTTTTAATTGTTAGAAATACAAAACACTAAGACCCCTACAATTCAAAAATTGCCGTCTTTTATTTATTCAAAAAATTTTTATAATTTTTTTAAATTGCAATTTCTTATTATATTTTCTTTTATAACTTTGAAGCTATAATAATAGATACAAAAAAAATATAAAGGACTTTTTTGTAGCTTATAAAAGGACCTTTAATTTGAGCTGGTCGATGTATCTGAAAAATTGACTGAGTTATTATTGTTTAAGATTTATGCAAACAGCACTTTTTGGACGTTTATGAGTCGCGCTCATTTTTCATTTATATCTTAAAAATTATAACATCTAGAGAAAAAAAAAGGAAATAAAACTTTTCAAAGTATATTTAATTATCTTTCATTTGAGAGATAAGCCGTTTCATTGCCTTCAAAAATAAGGAAGTTATGATGACTTGTTTATAGAAAAGTCGAGTGCGTGAAGATCGATACACATTAAATACTTGAAGTAGTCTCTGTCAGTAATAGTATTTTATATAACAAGTGGCTAAAATGGTGTTTTTTTTACAAATGGGGCGTTTATAGTACGAGCCGAAGGCGAGTGCTATAAACCACACGAGTAAAAAAAAACATTTTAGTCTCGAGTTATATACAAAATTTTTTGTATCGCCATTCGATATTAAAAACAATATAATTTTGTAAAAATAGACTAAATTCTGTTGTTTCCATAGAAACTAATAAGTTTTATGTCACACTGTGAAATAAAATTCCTTTATCCAACACTTTCATATAAAGTGATCTTTATTGATGAGATTTTAAAGGTGTAAAGGGGCCCATAAATCACTAGTGAGATAAAATAAAGTGAGGTAAAGTGATTTAGTCACTAAAGAGTAATTTTAATATAAAAAAAGTCCAAGCAATTTATTTGTTGTCTTCGCTTCGCTTATAACTTGGAAACGATGAGTAGTACGGAAAAAAGGTAATCTATGCAGAATTAAACATAATTAAATTTTCTACAAGAATGTCTGTATTCATTTTCTTCCTATGTGTTATAGTTTACGAGATATTCTCCAGCCAAAATAGATAATTAATAAATCAATTAATTAGGTACCTTGAATATTTTTATCAAAGCGGGTTACCGTTGTCTGCTAATAAATCACAGTCATAAAACAGTCTTTATTTTAAAATACTCGACGTATTTACTAACTTAATATTTTGTCGAAATATATACAGTTTTTTAAATATACAGTGTGACTCACTTAAAATGAAGACACCCCTATAATTTTTTTATTTTGTTTCCGATTTGAATCAAATTTTATTGAAGTATAGAACAAATTAGGATCTATTTATGAGCAGAAAAAAATTAAAAATCATATTAGTGGGTCTTGACGAATTTCACGTATCCACCACAAATTGCCGAAACTGAGAATCCCCTTTGCCATATGAGCTTATGTATGAGAAATCCCCATTCAATAACCAAATTAAAGTTTGGTGTATGTACGTTTGTGGCGCTGATCCGATGCATTTTTTAGAATTGTTAACATTCAAAATGTTCTTATTTTTTTCCTCATATTTTGGTATCGCAGGTGGCTTTGTCTTTGTAGCAGGCGAATGTCTGGCCAAGAGTAGATCCTAATTTGTTCTATACTTGCTGCCGTCTGTTATTGTTATACCTCATCGTTTATTTTTTGGTCGGTTATTCTACAAAGTTTACCTCACTCTGTTCATATTCTTTTGTATAATTTTTAGTAAAAAGTGCTCAACTTACAGTTGATTTGGAATATCGCAAGACAAGCATTTCATGCTTAGGTGTTTTCATTTCAACTTTGGGTTGCTGAATTTTAGGCATTACTTACATAATAGGGTTTTCCCACTAATTTTATTTTAACATTTTATGTTGTGAAAATGATATAATAAAACATTGTATTAATTTACAACAATTTACATTTCTAATAAGAATTACTTCTAAGAAAATATCGTTAAAACAACTTGCTGATAATTTCAGGGCTTTTTAAAACGGGCATTTTTACGCGCCAGAATTACGTATCTACTCGGAAAATCAATGAGATTATAGATATAACTTTGTGTTAAAGGAAGCTTTCCTCTAAAATTCTCAGAATTTCCTCTTTTATTGTTTCTACTGCGATTGGTCTAAAGCAGTGGACTTATAAATATTGGCCAATCAGAATCCAGATAAAAAATGCCACACAAATTATTCGTAAAAGCGTTGGACGTTGATATTTTGTAGTTTGGGATTAACTTTCACCCGCTTTTGCACTGACGGTACACATCAGATGACAGATGACTAACCTAAAACTTTATATTTTGATGAAATATTTGTTTAGATTTTACAGCAGAAAACCAGTTTTCGTCTTTCAATATTAAGTGGTACTGTCAAAAATAATATTGAGGGAGCATTTTCACTAGTATTATTACACAAAGGTGCAAAACAAACTTTTTTAGGCATTTTAATTATCCATTACAACTCATAATAATTAAAAAGTGCTGTCAATAAATAGATGTTATGTTTTATATTTTTCACGGCTATCTTATACAACAATGTAACCGACTTTTTATTGGATTTCAGGGCGTTGACGTCACAACGCGCTAATTTATGGCTGTTTAAAATGAACTCAATATTTTTCAAACTTTAAGTTTTGTTTTTGTCATTATTAGTAAAATTAAAAAGATAATAAATATGCCATAAATCATTTTTTTACGTGAATTAAGTACTTCAGCAATAATTTTTTTTTCTGAGAAAACCCTATACCGTTTTATGTTTGTTATAATTTGTTAGTTTATTATTTACTCTACTTTGAATTATGTACTTTACTTTACTTTACTTTACTTACTTACTTTACTTACTTACTTGAATTACTTCAGTAAAATTTGATTCAAATCGGAAACAAAATAAAAAAGTTATAAGAGTGTCTTCATTTTAAGTGAGTCACACTGTATATTTAAGGAAATGTATAGATTTCGACAAAATATTACCTTAGTAAATACGTCGAATGTTGTAAAATAAAGATTGTTTTGTAACTGTGATTTATTAGCAGACCGCGGTAAACCGCTTTGATAGAAAGATTCAAGGTACCTAATTAATTCATTTATTAATTATCTATTTTGGCTGGCGAATATCTCGTAAATTATAGCACTTAGGAGGAAAATATATGCATTATTGTAGGAAATTTAATTTTGTTTAATTTTGCATAGATTACCTTTTCTCGTACGACGCATCGTTTCCGAGTTATAAGCGAAGAATCGAGAAAAGGAACCTTTCCACCCCCTACCCCCTCCTGAAGCAGCTGAGCTAGTATGTTTACCTCTTAATTACCTCCCAACTCATTCCTGAGGAGGAAAATTGTCCCATCCTCCATGTTCTCTAAAATCCCCTTTGGGCATTCATGATTGGACTATATTATTAGAGGTAAATAAAATTTTTTAAAAATCCGTTTCAAATTGGCGTTTCATCATGACATGTTAAGCCTATTGGAACAAAAATTTTTTTTCCGATTACTATACTTCCACTCCACTGCGTAGATGTGGAAGAATTATCACTTTACACACGAGCTCATAACGTATTAGCCTCTGTCGAAATAGAAGCTATCACATTTCAAAAACACATATTTAATACAATTTCATTAGATATACTTGTGCAATACCATCTTAATAAATGACAGATGTACAATCAAATTTGCATTTTATAAATGATACATACATTAATTCCAAAAAGCATAACAGTTTCTGTAATATCCAAGTAAGTTGAAGAAGATGGACCAATTTTAGTTACATGGCCAGAAAAACTAAGCTAGGAGTCAAAAGTTAAGTCAAGAAATTACATATTTATAAAGTGATATTATCCCTAATTCTACGTATATGCAATTGCCACTTTGCTTAGTTTAGAATTAATTTTAAAATCATATCTAATTAAATGTGCAGTGCATACTAAGGGATAAATAATTTTTATTTTTTTCAATACTCATTAATGAGAATCACTACTTTTCTTTCTTCCACAAAATTGTGGCGATAAAGAAATATACCTAGGGAGATATACAAGAGATATAGAGGCTTTTGATTACGTAAACTGTTAGCATACAACAATAACAATAGTAATAAGTATTATTAAATAAATTTTATGAATATTTTTAAAAACGGTTTTACACACAGTACTCCCACGATCTAACAATGCTTTGACATTAGCGCCTCCACCATAAAATAGAATTAACTCTCGGTATGGTTTTGCGAGAATTTTTTAAGATACAGTTTATCAAGCGTATTTGCATGGAATAAAAAAGTTGGAAACTATGCAGTATAAAATAAATGGTATTCTTTAATTCATCGATGTTAATCTCCTTCAAACATTAATATATTTTAAAAAGTAAAAACTGTTCTATATTTTTTCAGTAGCTAAATTCAGAATATATTTCAGAATAAATCAATCAAAATTTCAGGGTACTATAAATAATACAGGAAATACAGTAAAACTTAGAATAAAATAGAAGCACATTTAAAATATCTAAATGCATTTTCTAGGAACTCAAAATTCACTGACATACTAATTAGAAAAGGCGAAAACCTCGCCTTCGTATGAAAATTTTTTCCCATTCGATTTTTTGCATATTCACGTACGGAACATGCCCCTGAATAAAGGTCAAGAGTTTGCCGGACAAAAATCTGGTCCCAATTTGTTTAAACAATTTTTTTTAAAACAAATTGCAAAAATCGCTTTTTTGACTCAAATGAATTTTTTTAAGTTTTTTGATCATTTCAAACAAAAAAAGATCTCTTGTCATTCTTTTGTAAAGTTGACAGTTTCCGACAATTTAATGTTGGAAAAAACGCAAGAACAGCCATTTTCAAGGTTGAAACAAAATATTAAAAAATGAATTTTTTGAGTTCACCAAAGTATTTTGCAAGTCTTTGAACATTTGCACTGAGAAATAAGATTATCAGGTACTGATTTTTTTAACTTAAATCTAGGTAACAATACACCTGTTTCATGCTGGATGTATCCTAAATCTTTTAAAATTTAAAGTTTCGTTATAATTTTCAGTCAGCAGTAGCGAGTGGGTGCGCCCGCGGCTGAGGAAGGGCGCGCGCACGGCTAGAAACGTCTATTTAATAACTAAAGATTGAGGCTTCAGAATGAAATAATCTGTACTTACTCTTCAGGATTTTGTTAATGGATGTTCAAAGATTAAGAAGTTTGGTGAACTCAAAAAATTCATTTTTTATATTGTATTTCAACCTTGAAAATGTCAGTTTTTGCATTTTTTCAAATATTAAATTTTTTATAAGTAGGAAACGTCAACTTTACGAAAAAATGACCAAAAATACCTAAAGTAAATTCATTCAGGTCAAAAAGCGATTTTTGCAATTTGTTTAAAAAAAATTAGTTTAAACAAATTGGGACCAGATTTTCATCCGGCAAACTCTTGATCCTTATTCAGGGGAATGTCCCGTACGTGAATATGCAAAAAAAGCGAATGGGAAAATTTTTTCATACGAACGTGAGGTTTTCGCCTTGTCTAAATGAAATTGTCAAAAGGCAAACAATTCTCTTCTAATTTCATGACGCTTAATAATCAGACTCACTGTACAGTGTGGAGCTACTTACTGTCTTATATGTTGGTAATTTCATATATTTCAATTTCAATTTTTATTCACGTTTAAATATTAAAAAATCCATGCGTTATTTGTTGAAATTAACTACAATTTGCTTGATTTGTGTGAAAAGCATCCCTGGTGTATTACTTTAAATATAGAACCAAAGGAACAACAATCTTTGTGATATCTTTAGAAACAGCGATACATAATTCATCATCCTCAAAATGTATTGTATATTTTAGGGTTTGTATCCCTAAATAACACTTTAGACCTACATTAACTACTGTTTTATTATTTACTGTAAAAGTTATTTATAAATAAGTATATTCAAGAGTGTGGGTGGCAGAATAGCCGGAGAGACGAACTTCGGTCTTTAGATTACGTAAATTGCGTAATTATTTTTCTTTTTCTTTAATAATATATTAAAAACAAGGACGTATTGTTTTCCATTAATATGACATGCTTCACATGTAGCCTGTAGTAAATATCCTCATTAATACTAAAAATATCCTTTTTATCTTTTAATAGTAACTCAACGGTATAAAGAAATAGATGTTCCCGAAAATAACTCAAATTTGGATTACTAACCAATGTTCTCAGAGTAAAATATCACCGATCTTTCCCTGTATTACTTAATATTTATGCTAAAATAATGTTGGACAAAAAAGTTACACGAATATAATTAGTAAGTTAAAGGAACCAAACTAATCGATTCGTTGGAGAAAGAAAGATAGAATTCAATGCGTACATGATAACTCAGAATTGGCACGTAGCAATTTTATACTTATCTTAAACTATAAAATCAGCGAAAGTAATAACTACCACATCTAAATACATAAGGATACGTGGATAACAGTAAATATTATGATATTTATAAATACGAGAGGTAAACTTAATAAATAACTAAAAAAACACGCTTTTATAAATACTGCACTAAAAAGCAAAAAATTATCATCGAACTTGTTCTCTGTTCTCTCTGGTTTAACCGGAAGTTGTAAAAAAAAGTTTTATTGCCAAATTATTCACATTGTCTTTCTATGAACAAATTTTGAAACGAACTATCGTATAAAATTTAATGTAAGAAAGTTACGGCGATTTTAGTTTTTCAAAAATTAAATATTTTAAACTCAAATTTCTCGAACACGGTTGGATTTTCGAATTTTTTTCGTATTACGAAATCTACTTGAAATTAAATTCTCTTTAATATAGATAACATTTCTAAGTTCCTGTCATCCAAAAAATAATTTGTACAGCAGCGCCATCTATCCCTCAACATATTAAAAAACTATTTCTATTTAAAACTACAGCCATTTATGTGCTCTAGCAATGGGTTTTTATAAAACTCAAATATCTCTAGTAGTTTCCGAAATATTTCACCTGGGAGTTTTTATTGGCACACCCTGTATACCATCAAGTTGTATCAGTTTCTATTAAAAGACTAAAGAATATCAATCCGCAATAATTTTTCATTTAATCGAAAATTAAATATATGGGGTTTTTCAACAAATCTTTTCAAATACTTTATTTAAAAGGTTACAAAATGATTATTTTTTTTATGTTCGAAATGAGATCCATTATTTTCGTCTTAATTTAATTGTAGTCGTCCTTAGTCCTATAATAATTTAAATAAATTTTATGAATATTTAAAAAAAAACGTTGAACACATAAAACGCCTAAAAGATAGAAAGACAAAACATAAATAAATACGATCTGACGTGTTTAACATTAGCGCCTTCACCAGAAATTAGAATTTTCCTTATGGACGAATTTGATTGATATTGTATTAAGTTTATTTAAAAACTAATAATGATTCTTTCGGCTATTTTTGGTGTTTTTTATTTTTTCCCAAGATGGCGGATTGACGAATACATAACGGACAGGTCTATATTTTTTAAGAATTTGATTTCAAATAAGCCAGTATTTTTAAAATTCCCATTCGATTACTAGTACAAGATATATTAAGCGGATAAGTTGAAAATCCGTGAAAGCGCGTCAAAAAGTGCATATAACTTTTGATGCACAAGGAATTTTTGGGCACAAATATTTTTTTCGTAATCAGGAGATAATAATACATAAGAATCAACAATAAAATTTCAGGTGGAATGTTGTCGCTGGAGAAAATTAAATTAAATCAATTCGACTGTACTATAGGTAATATTTAAAAAATGTAATTCTAAGGGAGTCATAATTCGAGAACTATAAATCAAAATGTTAAATTTTGGATATAAGGATTCTAAAGCATTCTGATCATACTGCCTTATTTTTTCAATAAAGTATGCCTTATGACTCTTTTTTCATAATAAAAATTCAAGCCAATGACTGGAAATAAGTTCCGCTTTACTTTAAAAATACACACTTTTATTGTGATAAAGGTGTTTGATACCGATCTAAATTAGCTTGAAATCGCATGACTGTTAACTGAGATAAGGAGGAGGACATAAAAGTGGGACTCGCTGTATATTTATACTATTTGTAGTAAAATTTAATTTGCTTTCTCATATTCGCGAATGATCCTTCTGATTATTATTCAATAAATATTTTTGTATTTGTATATTATTTTAATTCATATTACTGAAACATTCTCTATAAGCGGATGGTTGTATGGAAGAACATGTAATATACGAATACCATAATCCTGCTCTAAATACTTTTCTTTTATGTATATATTTTACAATGCAATCTAAACATGTTACTATTAGTATTATTATAAAGAAGTAGATATTTTCAAATTATGTAGACCCTCATGCCAGCTAAATGTTCCCATCTTCCCACCCACTTAAAACTACTATCATCGTTATGTGACCTCTTTTTAAAAATCTCATAAATCGGCCTATTTTCATCCCTTATCGACCGAAAATTTCAGCGACGCCGACCCATATAAATAACAGCGAATCGATAAAATATTACAAAGGTTCACTATAAGGCAATCTAACCAATACTAGTATTAAGCAATGGAAAATACAATAATTTAAAGTGGCATCCTTTAATTACATATTTAAACATGTACATAGTCCCGACGTAGACGACGCAGGGCGCCACGGCGCAAGTCCTTGACGTCAAACCGCCTCCACATTTAGTCTGGTGTGGAAAATACAACAAGGATGTATTACAAACCGGGTTGTTGTCAGTTTTCCGTAAAAACCACGCCGCGATCACCAAAAATGTCTGTGATAGTGTATTTTTCATCAATTAGCTAAGGAAATATTACAACCAGTTTTTTTACAACGAAAAGTAAGTACGAGGACTCCTTGCTAAATAAATCAGGATTATAGTTAAGAAACAGTCGTTCCGTGTAGCTGTCACTTTGACGGGTGCTGTACGTGCTGCAGGTAACGGTAGGTCTCGCAGGAACGCAAGTAGAATTTGACAGTTTGCAACCCGTGTTGTGAGTCAAATTCTTGAATGAACGAGGTACAAGACACATTGATGGGAAATAGACGACAGAGACAGAGAAACGATCAATAGGGTATGCCATGTCTGAGATACGGCTGTTAGATCTAGTGGTTATCTATGCTGGAGATATCGCAGAAACAAAAACACTTTTTCGTACATCAGATCAACTAGATTTTGGTCAACAGTCCTCATAAACTAGTTGGCGTGGCATGTTAATTCGCCATGATTTTTACAGTCGTGCGATAAGGCATCTTGTTGATAATTTCATTCAAGATATATTAGATTATATGCTGTTTTAGCACGTTTACTATAATCTTATGTAAATATCAATTAGGGGTATCATTATTTATTTAATAATGGCTGTTAGCTCATAGATTACCTGTTTATTTATCGTTTTCTTTTATTGTACGGCCTGCAAGTGAGTCACAGCTAATTTGACAAACAGCGTTTTCACGTGTTTTCGTACATATTCTTAATTCGTTAAATATGCATGCGGTGTTAAAATGAATTGTGGTTTTTATGAATGGGAATCATGGAAGAAAAGAGAAATTTGGAACTTAATAGAAAAAGTGTTCGAAAGTGTTCAGACCAATTTCGTTCCAGTTTGTACGATTGATTAAGAAAATGATTTGATTTTAATCAGGCAACATGAAAACGTAGCGCAAAAGAATTTAGGCTGAAAAAATTATTTTAAATGTTTAAATTTGACGGAAATTGCAATTGGCGAGACCAACTGCGAATGCCTATTTTATTAACATTTTGCACTAATACCACACAATTAACTTTTACAAGGTGTCACTGAGATTAAGTAATTATTTTGTATTTTTGTCCAAATATTTGTTCGCATTCGGCAACACCAGACTGCACTTTTCATTTATTTCTTAATAGTCTTTTTAACTATATCTTAATAACATTTTGGAGTAAAATTTATAGATAGATAAATACATAGATATCTTTATATGACCACTTTATATATAAATACATTTGTTGCATGTCATGTATTAATGTAGATGCCTAGTATACAGTGTGTCTTAAAAGTAAGGAATTAAATTAATGTTTTTTTCTCCTGTTTGGTTATTAAAAACGCAAAGACAAGTCAGTTAGTATATAAAAATTGTCACGTTCTGATTTCTTTTTTATAGAACCCCCTAAATTTAATGTTAACAGTTACCGAAAAGAGGCCAAAAAGAAAAGTTATAAAAATGATTTAAAAGAAAAATTAGTTAGATAAGTTAAATTTATTTTATTAAAATAAATGTTCAAAGTAAGTACTGTTAACGATTTGGCAATAACGAATTCGGATTGTGTGAATGGACTAGGCGCTATCGATGGATTGAGAAAGGATCAAAGAAGAAATTCAGAACGTCACACAGACATTAATCATAAAATAATTGATGGATTTGAACACCGAATTGGTCATTACCAAATTGCTTATATATAACTTGGCAGTGTACACGACTCTGGCAGTTACCCTGTATGTCGGATGTACGACCTAATTCAATAGTATTCTACCATACTGGTTAAATATGTTCCAAATTAAAAAAAAATCAAATGTAACAGAAAGTATCGTGTCTAATAAATATTTGTACTCGACAACGCTCGACTGCAACTTTTTGCAATTGCTTCATAATGATATTTTTTTAAATATTTTATTATTTTAAGCGTATTGAGTAAAATTGGCGTATTATCAGCTATAATGTCCCAAGGACGTTGATAATACGAAATAATTTTATCACAGTTTTCGAAAGTACGTTGCTTGGTAATATCCCGATGCCGTAGGCGGAGGGGTATTATCTAAAAGGAACGTGCTTGAGGAAGTTGTGATAAAATTTTGAGCTATTTATCAACGTTCGAGGGGCATTCGCATAGAATTTTTTTGCAATTTATTTTATTTATTTTTGTCTAATTCATAATTTCTGGTGCCGCGAAAGTCCATAAATGTATTCCAGATGTACTTTTTACTTTTAATTGTAGTATATGGCGTGTTTTCTCAATTAATATATTCATCAAGTCGTTATTTGTAGTGCCAAATCGTAATTGTGACATTGTCAAAAAATAAATTATTGAGCTGTCAAACTGGATGACATAAGTGAAAATTGCCCTAGGAACATTATCAGCTATAATATCCCAAGGACGTTGATGATACGAAATAATTTTATCACAGTTTCCGAAAGCACTTGCTTGGTAATATCCCGACGCCGTAGGCGGAGGGATATTACATTAAAGCAACGTGCTTGTTGTTTACACACCACTATGTATGGTAGGTACGGCCCAATTTTAATATAAAATGTTCTACATGTTATTTTAATCCTTCCAATTAAAGAAATCCTGGTGTTAATATATCCATTTCACTAAATCAAATAGGTGTCATAAGACAGACAGAGAGAAAAAAATGAATTGCGACCTTAAAATGTAATTTTCAAAACTACAAGAAATGACATGACTCGTCTCTCCGTAAGTTCTATTCCCATTTGCAGTAGAAATATCTGGCGTACCACGAATGAGGTGAATATAAGTTGATGAATACTTGAATATTAAGTAGGCAATTTTTCTTTTTGCAAAAATTGAACTGCCTTCAAAAAAATTATGACATAATACTTCACCCAATCCCCAGCTTAATTGCACCATTTTACCTAACATCGACATTGAAGCCGGTTAGGAATAAGTTTGCATGGTTTCGTTTATTTGTTTATTTTCACACCGATAAGGGTCTTCGTTAAGAAAATGCGTTGCAATTTATAAATCTCTTAAAAACATTTTTACTCAGATACTCGACTACGTTATCAATGGAAAGTGGAATATCCTTTGAACAAAAAGTAATTTTTTAAAGTGAGTCAACTAAACTGTTGTTGAGCTACAATACTTCCGTTATTTACAATTACTTAATTATTTTTTATTTATTTGCTTTTATCATGATTAGAGAATATTATTTAGGTATTATGCAAATCACAACTTACACACTTTTTATTTATTATGAAAATACCTACTTTCTGTATATTGTTGCCCTAATCTGGGCACGCTAATATACTAGTCAGGTAAATACTTTAAAACACTCATTATTGGAGAATCAATCAAAACAACTACTCTTCTAGCTAATACTGACGAAGTATTGAATTACATGATAGCATTCTTAGCATTTTAAAGAAAAAAAATGAAATAGAATGTATGGTTTAGTAATTGTTGTGAATGACTGAATTTCAATAAGTAATTTAAGTATTTTCAATACATTTTTTTGCCTTAAAATGCTAGGAATCCTATCATGTAATTCAATACTTCGTCAGTATTAGCTAGAAGAGTAGTTGTTTTGATTGGTTTTCCAATAATGAGTGTTTTAACGTGTTTTCCTAAGTAGTATATTAGCGTGACCCGATTAAGGCACCAATATACAGAAAGTAGATAATTTCATATTAAATAAAAAAGTGTGAATGATTAAATTTGAATAAATGATTTAAGTATTTTCAGTATATATTTTTTTTCTTTATGATATGATAATGAGTGTTTTAAAGTATTTACCTGACTAGTATATTAGCGTGCCCAGATTAGGGCAACAATATACAGAAAGTAGGTATTTTCATAATAAATAAAAAGTGTGTAAGTTGTGATTTGCATAATACCTAAATAATATTCTCTACTTCCGTTATTTATCTTTCAATGTCAAATGATACTGAATTATCAAAATATGTTGGATTTTTTGTAGCTATTTAAATACCATAAATATTAGATATAAAAGATTTTTGTGTTACCTGACTTCTTGATTGAGCTTATATGAATAAATGCCAATTCAAAATTCAAAATCTTGACGAGGAGCCTTTAACAGAATTATAACACAGATCTTTTACACTTAAATGCTCAAGAAATAAGTAAATGTCATGAAGTTCAGTTTTATGTTGATCTGTTAGAATGTATTCTTCATAAAATTAATATTTTATTTACCTACTATCATGAATTTTCTCTTAGAAATTCATTGAATACTATTGTTGTAATCAAATATTTGATTCAAATTTAAAATGAAATAAAGTATAACTCACTGATACATTTAATCAAACCAATAACTGGTGATGATATAGCGGTGGTTGCATAATAGTTTCATCAAGTTCTAGTCAGTCTAGCCAGTCTAGTATATAAGGTGAGAAAATATTTGAAATAACAGTTTATTAATCACGAACTTGACGAATGGCGCTGGTGATATTGGAAAATCATTTACAATGATATATTTCGTACAAACTAGAGGTTGTTCGATGGTGGTTCTCATTATAGTTTTTTTATCGAGCTAAGACCAGTACATAGTGGGCGGGACTCTCAACAACTAGAATTCGAAAAGGTGGCATTTAATCGTAAAATGAAACGAGCTACTATATGTTGTTGACATAAGGCAAGAGAACATATCAGTGTATCACTTGCGCCATTATCTAACTTCATTCAAGGTCACCTCGCCTACCACCATCTCCATGAAACTGTTATTGTTAAGTAGTATTTGTGTGTGCTCGATGCGCTTTTCATAGAACTTTTAAAGGGAAAAACTCATTTATATCTGTAATTTTTGACGTAATTAACTATGTATCCAATACGGTCAGGTATGTACTCAATATATAACGTAATTTTACTATAATTGTTTAAGTTATATATTAATTATGACTTCAAAAACAAGCCTACGCAAATATATCAATAAGCTACAATATATTTTGTAACCAAAGAAAAAGTTTAGTTTCATCCATTTTGTGAATTTGATATATTATTACAGATGAACTAATTTAGTTTAAAAATTTAAGTTAAACTGGTACTCACGTGTACTCGTTAAAATTTACACTGAATTCCTGAAAATGTATTTCATGAATATTTTTGAAACGTGTAGTACAGTTGAATTAATTTAATTCAATTTCTTTCAGCGACAACATTCCACTAGAAATTTGATTGTTGATTCTTATGTATTATGATCTCCTGATTACAAAAAAAGCTTTGCCTCCAAAAATTCCTAATGCGTTAAAACTTATATGCACTTTTTGACAAACTTTCGCGGATTTTCTATTTATCTGCTTCATATATCTTGTATTAGTAATCGAATGGGAATTTTAAAAATACTGACTTATTTGAAATAAAATTCTTAAAAATTATAGATATGTATAGGTCAATCTGCCATACTGGAAAAGAATATAAGACACCAACAATGTCCGAAAAAATCAAAACTGAATATTTTTTCGATAAGAAGGAGTAATTTCACTAAAGTTGACAGACAAAACTCATCTATGGTCAAATATAATGCACCAAACCAGGACGATTTAAGTCAAATAGAACGCTCAAAGATGGCGGAAGAAAAATTTTTCTTTAGTTCCTCGTCAAGTATCAGGAGGCTTTGTGCGTCACTTTTTTTTTCTATTGTAGGTTCCTTTAGGTACTTTAAGGGGATATAGTTCAATTTTTTTTTATTTTCAATAAAAGTGCATTTTCTACAATTTTTAAAAATGTATTTTCTTTGAGCTTCCTTCTTTCATATATTATTATTATTACCATGCATATGCTTAATAAATTTCGTTATCAAATTAATGGAGTTTCATTTTGTATAAAATTTTTGAAGTTATACGAGACTTTCTATGGTATACTAGCTGACCCAGCAAATGTTGTTTTGCCATATAAATGATCAATTTTTGTTCAAAAAATAAAAAGAAAATTTCTGGATAGGGCCACCCTTATCACCTAGGGGTATAAAAAATAGCCTACGACCTATTCTCATACCTACACGAGATTTTTATATATTAGATTTAATTTTGTATCGATGAAAATTGGGTGAAAGAATAGGAGGTCTGGGAAAATGCATTTTTGAAAATTATAAAAATGCACTTATTTTGAAAATTAAGAAAAATGAACTTTCTCCCCTTTATGAACCTAAAAGACCCTATAATAGAAAAAAACAAAAAGTGGCGAAGAAGTAAAGAATTTTATTTCGTTCGCCATCTTTGACCGTTCTATTTGACTTAGAGAGTCCGGGTTTAGTGCATTATATTTGATCATAGATGAGTTTTATTTTTGCCAACGTTGGTGAAATTACTCCTTCTTATAGAAAAGATATTCTATTTTGACTTTTTCAGCAATTTTTTGTGTTTTTTATTTTTTCAAGATGGCAGATTGACCTTTACATATCAGACAGGTCTATATTTTTAAATTTCAATATTGGATTTAAAAGCTCAAAGACCCGTATAAATAATTTTTTTAAGGATTGTTCCGGAAATTATTGCCACGTTTTCGAATTCCTGCCCCAATGTGTGCGACGCACAGTGGCACGAATCGTGATTTTTTCGTTTGGAATTATCTAGAGCACTTGTTTCGCAACCGATTGGGATATTTTTTTTAAAATACTCATTATTTAATTTCCAAAAAACGTCAGAGAGCCGATTTCGGCATAAACTTAAACAAAAATATTTCGTTTTTCATAATTTTTTAGCATTTTTATAGCCGCCATTGATTCCGCCATCTTGCAGGTTGGTTTGTGACAATTTGGATGTCAGATTCATAATCAGCAACCTCAAGAACCTCCAAGTAACAAGATTTATGTAAACTGGATAAGAAAAAAAGTTTTTATTTGTAAGTAACATTGTGATCACAGTGTCACATGGGCATTTTGGCTAAGCTCAATAATTTTGGTTAGCATAATTCAAAAATCGGCTCTCTTGCGTTTTTTTTGGAATGAATTAACGAGTCTTTAAAAAAAAAATCCCAATCGGTTGCGAAACAAGTGCTCTAGATAATTTTGAACGATTATTTCACTCATTAACGCTATAGCCAATGACAGCCCGTTTTTTCACAACATTGCACCAATCAAACGTCATTATTAGTGATAATTCAAGCTAGATCGGCTTTTGACAGTACCAACATGCAAAATTTATGGCTCTAATTTTTTAGGTCGCTGCAGCGGCAAATATTGCGAAAAATTTTTTGATGTTTTGTATCGTGAAATGTTTTCGGAAAATAGGACAAATCGTGCTTTTAAATGTTATCCATAAATATTTTCTCTAGCTTATTACTAACTGTTAACGTAAATTGTAAATTGTAGTATTGTATTAATAACCTAAAAAGCCAATGCTGTGTGGAACTTATATAGGTTCGGAACAAGTTATACGCAGCTTTCAATGGCTTAATACCTAACGTAATTACAAAATAATTTTCACAACTAAAATTAAATATAAATATTTACGAAGCAGACAAATCAGTTATTTCATGATAAATACACAAATGTAGGTACTTACGTATAGTAACTCATCAATCATCACAAAGAAGTTAACATTTAGGTATTTGGAAAATCAAAACTCTGCAGTATCACTATATACATTATAATTCGTTGAACTTAAAGTCTCTCTTCTTAAACCAGTAAACCTCAATTTAACTATTAAACTTCTCAAATTAGAAACAAGGATTAAATACATAAATATATATTAATAAACACTAATATAATAATTCAATTAACTGTTTTTGGGCCAGTTAGTAGTTAAGTTAAGCTAGCGTTACTAGATGGCGGTACCAGACCATCTGAGCCGGCAGCCTTAGCACGTAAAAGCGATAGATTGGTAATATGCAATTTGTGTGGTTTTCCCCGTAATGTGATTGGTCGAAGCGTGCTTTGTTGTGATGACTAGTCTTATAAGTTACAGTATCTATGGTTTAACGTATATTGTTTTTCTTGATTGTCATAATTTAAACCTACTTTGTTTTTTATTAGATGAGTCGCTTTAGAAATGCATTTTTATGTGACGTAAATGATGAAATTGAAGATAAAGGTGAGTAATCTCTAAAAAGTAACAAGGAAACGTCTAAAAGCAATTAATTACTGAACATAATATTGAATATGTACTTAATGAATTATTTATTCGTGAAATATTCTCAACAAATACCACTCGTGCTTCTAAATTTTATCTAAAAATTTTTTCTCAAGCTAAGTTGCCATAAGGTTAATATAACTCGTGCAAATTGACAGTTTATTATCAAAGATTAAATCCCTCCCGCTAAAGCGGTCGAGATTTAATCAGATAATAAACTGTCAATTTGCACTCTTTATATTACCAGGCAACAACGCTTTCGAAAAAATTTTACCGATAAAATTTCAAGCACTAGTGATATTACATACGAAAAAATCACGATTCGTGCCACTGTGCGACGGTGAAATTTTATTTCATAATAATTATTAGTTACTTCATTTTTGAAGGCAGTTATTTTTAAAAAAATTTGTTACAAACAATTTAGTTTCAATTTTTTCTCATTTTTAAAATTTAAATGCATCATTTTGATACCAAATTAATTGTATGTGTACCTTGTATATAACGTATTTTTATACGTTTACAAAACGTGTCCACAACTTTTTTCTTTTATTTTAGATATTTTTACCGTTTTTTCAACTTTAAGTTCTGTGAGTGCGTTTTCGCGTTATTTGACAGAAATCAAATTTTGCACGACTTACTTTCGAAACTAATGGTATAAAGTAAAGGGGTACTCTGAAAACGCTTCGAAAAAAGTTTGTTTAAAACCAGTTTTAAAACATCTCGAACTGATACATTGAAAATAATTAAGCATGTAAGTAATGAACGATGTTCGGGTCTGTCGAGTTTGATAAACCGGTAACAATTTTCAGATAGCAAATTGATAATAGTACGCTCTCAAAAGACCGCATCGACCTCCGGCTAGCGTTAACGTAGGTCAATGGAATTTGGCAAATGTAAAATAGGGCATCCAGAATTTCGTTGACCAACATATTCAATCGCTGGAAACTTGTCCGATATGGATCCAGTCCCTCCAGGCGGCACTTCGTCCGCCAGTTCGTTTTATCATTGAAAGGAATGGAAGTTGCAGCCAAGCGTTGGCATTTTTAGTAGGAAATAGAATAATTCACTTGTACCGGGTGTCTTCGAGATTATGTAGATCGCCTATATTTATTTTATTTTTAGCTTGTCTGAAGATGGTAAAATAATATGTCCGAAATGTCTGATGAAGTATAATAATGCCGGGCGCAGTTGAGACTGAACCGCTCAACATTTCAACTCACTTGAGATTTGCAGCTGATATGTAATGTAATTCTTGTTTTTTTGACATAATATTAATATATAGAATTCGTCATAAAATAACTTACGAGCTACACATACACCTATACATATATACAATAATTACACAGAGATAATTACAATAAATAAATAATAATTTACCGACAAAATTATAATTACAATTTAGTTGAATTAGACACACACGTGTATAAATCAGTATCAGTGCAACAAATCTATCACACGATAGTAGAATTTTTTTATTAAAAATTCTTTGAGGCGAGTTCTAAAAATTCTGAAGCACTTATAGATTTAGTAGATAGATAGATAGATAGATAGATAGATAGATATTTATTAACCACATTACATATAAAATACATTTGTGGCAAGTCAAAAAAAAAACATAAAGAAAAATATATATTTTAAAATAATAATAAATAACGAATAACACTATACAGACATGTAAGTAGAATTAAACTGATTTCACACACTGGAAAGTAAAATTTAACTAGGTAGCTATAAGAACATTAGTATTGTCTAAATGTTGGTTGTGGCATTTTCTTAATTTTTCTCTATTTCTTACTGGGATGCTCTGCCACATGTATTTTCTTCTAAACAATGTCTGAAATCTACAAAATAATACAATTAACCAGTATTTTACTGGAAAATAACCTCTACGCCTGTGAGTTTCACGTCAAAGGATCAGTTAGAGGGTGGTTTTTGACAAATTATGAATAAGAACAAAAATATAAAAATGTGTGTGCTGTGTATATTAAATACACAGCTTTAAGAATATATTTGTTATATTCAGTATCCATAGATACTTACTGCTTACACAGAACTGTTGACATATCTAGTTGATAGTTTTATTTTAAACAATGTTGAGTTTGTTAAGTTCTTCTTTTAACATCGGCAGCTAGGTTGTGCAAATATCTACGGAACAATTCGACACGCATTTGTCCTCATTCAATAATATTATAGCCGCTTCTTTAATTTTTCTTTTCTTACTATCTGCCTCTTTTGTTAAAATTTTTGCCGAGTCCCAGTTTATTCTATGTCCATTCTCCCAAGCGTGTTCGCAAATCTTCGATTTCTGAATCTCATTTTTTCTAATGTAACCCGTGTGCTCACCTAATCTAACACTGAATAGTCTGGATGACTCACCCACATAATGTTTATTACACTCACACGGAATACTATAAATGCAGTTTTTTGAATTTTGCTCATGATTTAGCGGTTTTGTTTTTGTTAAAATAGATCTCAATGTATTGCCCGTTTGAAATATCTTCCTAATATCAAATCTATTGCCTATACGGCGTAGCCTTTCAGATAATCCGTGTACATAAGAAATTAACGTCGTGTACCGTTGTTCAGGTTTTTGTCGTATATGATTATTATTTTCTATATATGTGAAAGTTCTATCAACAAAAGCTTCAGGGTATTGATTGTTTATAAGAACCTCTTTTATAAAGCGTTTCTCATTGTCTAATATTTCATCATTACAAGAAATTATTTTGGCCCTATCATATAAGCATTTTATGACACCCTTTTTAACATGCATCGACTGATTTAAGTTAAAATTCAACTAGATATATCAACAGTTCTGTGTAAGCAGTAAATATCTATGGATACTGAATATAACAAACATATTCTTAAAGCTGTTGTGTATCTAATATACACAGCACACAAACATTATAATACGCTTTGAGAAAGGAAACAGATTCGTTTTCCGAAACGTCAGCAAAATACGTCATTTTTATATTTTTATTCTTATTCATTATTTGTCAAAAACCACACTCTAACTTACCCTTTGACGTAAAAGTCACAGGCGTACAGGTTATTTTCCAGTAAAATACTGGTTAATTGTATTATTTTGTAGATTTCAGACATTGTTTAGAAGAAAATACATGTGGCAAAGCATCCCAATAAGAAATAGAGAAAAATTAAGAACGTTAGGCTATCACAGTTTATGTACTTATCAACAGAGTAAAAGCGCATTTGATAAGAAACCTCTTTTATAATGGATCTAGGTTTTTCCAATTGGCGGGCAATTTATTAACCAGTTATTTTTAGGCTTGGTTAATCTGAATCTCAGGTTAATCAGTTTATCTTTACTTCTGATGTTGTGAGAATAAACATCTGAATGAGTCAGAAATTGTTCTTTGTTTCTGTGTATGTCTATTAAACATTAAAAATATACATGCTAGGCAAAGACATTATACCAAGGTTTCTAAATAGAGGTCTCCAATGCTCTGTAATGCTAACATTATATAAAACCCTGAATGCTAGCTTCTGTAATACAAAAACCTTTTGGGATTTACTGCAATGCCATAATTAAGTCGTGAATGAATAAGAGAAAAATAAACAGAAAGCACCGTCTCCTTACTTAAAAGAGCGCTAAGTTTCCTTAAAAGGAAGATAGAACTGCAGAACTTATTGCACATTTGAACAGCATGTTTTTCCCATCTAAAACCGTAATCGATAATGATACCCAACAATTTGACATTTTTGTAGGATGAAAATGTTAATTTTTACGTTTTGTCTCGATTTAAGCATAATTTGTTAGCAGAGAATCGAATTTCAGCACTATTTTCAACCAGAGCAGTTTTTTGTGCCAGATTTAACAATCTTTCATCAGAGCAAATTAGAGTTGTATCATCTGCAAACGATATACTTTTGCTATGACTTAAGCAGTTAGGGAAATCGTTAATATATATTAAGAATAAACAGATCCCTGAGGTACTTCATGTTTGATGTTTTCATAACTAGATCCACCTTATTTACAGATACATACTGAAATCTATTTGTAGAAGTAGATCAAGAGGAATGCCTTTTATTCCATACAATTCAAGCTTATGCTCCAGTATCTGTTATGACACACACAGTCGAAAGCCTTACTAAGATCGCATAAGATAATAGTGGTAACCATACGTTCCTCAAGGCCATCAATTATGTGTCCAATGATTCCAGAGATTGCTTATGTCGTCAAGTGATTAGCTCTGAACCCAAATTGTTCAGCACTTAATAAGGAGTTCCACTCAAGGTAATTAGGAAGTCTGGATTTTAATAAGATTTCTAGAATTTTACCAAAAATGGATATGATGATACGGCTTTTAGTTTGGCCCTATTGGCATCCATTTTAAAGTAAAAAAAAAACACCTAATTATATGTGTGATAAGATTACTTTTGTGAGTGAGATCCACAATTATAATACAAGAAATGCTAGCAATATTTTCGTTTTAACGGCAAAGAAGACTAGGACACAAAATTCATTATTTTATAGGGGTCTAATTTTATATAATTCTCTTCCAGCGCATCTTAAAGATATTAACAATGTTAACATATTTAAGAGAAGTATCTCAAGTTATGTTAAGTCTTGTTTTTAAATGTTTTGTTTATTTTGTTTTATTTATTATATATGTATGTATTGTATTTTAAATAATTGTAATCTGTAAGATATGATTGTCTTTGTATAGCAACAAATGCTAATAAATTTTCTCTCTCTTCCTCTCTCAAAAAAAAAAACAAAAAAAATCGATTTGCACACCCTTCTGCACGTGACGACTGCCTAAAATTTGCGTTTCTGGCATATTCATGGTAATTTCATTCATATATATGATTGGCATGCATTTTAAAAACGTTGCATCTGACTGGTCATGTACCGCCAGTCTAATACCTCAGAGTGTGTGTTATCACTTACAAAAAACCGCTGCCTAAGGAATCACTACTTCCACATCCAGATTCTCTATCCGAGTCACTCACAACGAAAAAACTTTGTATGTGAAAATAATTATTTATGGAACTTTAATAATATAATATTTGAAATCCTCTACCCCAAAAACCCATAAAACGATACCCCACATCGGTAGTGGGGTGGGGGTGGTGATAGGGGGGTGGTAGTGGGGGGTGGATGAAGTAAAAAGATATTTTGAGGTTTCTGATTCCTGTACATGCACTAAATCACATTTTTTTTTCATCCCCTTTAAAAAAGAGGTGGAGGTGGTAATGGGGGTGGCTAATGCCAAAAATTTTTTTGAGACCTCAGCTTCTCTTGTATATACTAAATACCAATTTCATGGACTCCTACCTGCTTAATTTACTCATTTACCCCAAATTTACCCCAATTTACCACCCAACCCTTCGACGGAACAAGATGAAAATATAATCTAGTTCTAGATCTCGTTAAAGTACATATGTGTACCAAATTTCAAGTCAATATCTTAAACGGTTTCAGAGTAAACGTGCGCACAAAAAAAAGTTACAGACAGACAGACCGACAGACAGACCGACAGACAGACAGACAGACCGACAGACAGACAGAAATTTTTTTTTCGCTCAAACTTAAAATCTCGACGTTTCATGACATTTTAAGCCTATTTGGACAATAAAAATTTTTTAAAATTTTTTTGTCGTTACTATACTTCCACTGGACGTGGAAGTAAAAGAGCCGAAAGGCATTTTATTAAGGATAAAAATATGTACCTACTATTTTTCAGAATATCGTTAACATACAGTTTTTATATTTGTTTCTACTGTACGTCAGAGTTAAAGGATCGAAAAATTCAATTTTTTCAGTTTTTTGGCATAAAATGTTATTAACAATCAAAAATTCGTTCATACCTTATACGGGAGCTCATGACGAAGAAATTGACGGATAGAACGTTTTTCTACGACCTTTAGAAGCGAAGATATAAGCAAAAAACTAAGTTGCAAGATTCATTTTGTTTAGAAAAAGTTAAATAACAATTAAAGCCGCCGTTTTGAGTGGTCAACAATATTTTTTTCGGATTCCTGAGGAAATTTTGTAGGGGCTAGACTAATTTTTGGCTAGTCCCAAAACTTTCTGATAAATCGTTATTTTTGAAGCTGAGAGAGTATTAAATTTTAAGAAGAAAACGTTTTATGCAACTTTTTATATAAATTGATAGATTCAAATTATAACTACTAAAAAATTTAGGATATTAGCTTGAAAAAGTGGTATTTCAAATATGTTTTCGTCGGTATTACATTGAGCAAAAACATGCTAGAGACAAGTAAGAAAGCTACTAAATTAAGGACAAATTTCGTTTAATTCCAATTTTTGTAGAGATCTGGAGGTCTAAAGGTGGCGTCCGAAAGTTTATATTATGACGAAGTATTTAGTTTAAATGTTAACTGTCTCAGAAACTATGGCACTTATTAGGCCAAAAACGCTAATAAGTAAAATAAAAAAATATTAGTTAGGCTTTCAAATGATTTTTTTGCTATTTTTATAGCATAAAAAACAAAGAAGGTATGACAGAAACAATGTACTTTTTCACTTTTTTTTTTTTTAATAAAAACGTCGCAATTTTGTTAATGTAAATAGTCAGTAATTAAAAAAATATATTCCCATATACTGTTTTTCGTTTTTCATCGGCTTATAGTGCTTGCTTTAGAAAAAAAAACTGCATTTTAAACTGAAAGGGATTTTAGAAAAAATTGCAAATACCTGCAAATATCTCAATAAATATTAGTTTAAGAGAAGATAAGCTGATAAACTGAGAATAAATTTATTTTGTTCATATATTTCTGTAGAGTTAATTGTTTCGGAGATATTTAATTTTATAGATTGGCATCCGACCGTGTTTAGGATGAAGTATTTAGTTTAAAATGTTGAATATCTTAGAAACTGTGACACTTTCATCAAAAGTTCTAAGATACAAAATTAAAGGTGATTAATCAATCTTTAAAATGATTTTTTTGTTTGTTTCTACATCCAGGCCTGTAGCTACGCCCGTCCTGGTAAAATTTTCGCCCGACGTACGGCGACCGCAGAAAATAATGAGGTAGCTATTTTTAAATGGGAAAAACGAATTTTTGGGCCACGGGCCCCCTCTGAAAAATTGTTTGCCCGACCTTAAAGCATTTTCTAGCTACAGGCCTGTCTACATCACAAAACATAAAGAAGTTATGGTCGATTCAATGTGCGTTTTCACATTTTTGTTAACAAAATGTCGGCATTTTGGTTTTGTAATTTCTTTTAAAAATGCATCACCTAGATGCTCAATTTATTTTGTCCCTTTAAAATACTTGTTTCAGAAAATATTCCATCCGCCATCCCCCCCATCGAAAAATGGTCGTATTTCGGTTAATTATTGCTATAAAATTAATTTAAAAACACCAAATTAAAGATAATTTTTCCAGAAACAACTTTTATTGAAGTATTTTTTTGTAAATGCCATATTTCCCGACAAAATAGCGAAAAGTCAATTTTTTTATCACCCCCTGTAGGTTTTCGTGAACTTTGGCCTATTTTTAAAGTTTAAAGTCTGAACAAATTTTTTTCGAGTTGTGGTCATTTCTTTTTGAATCTTCTCCTGTACTATAATAGATGTTCAATAAAGCGATAGTACTTACACGATCGCTAAATGACACTGCAGATAACCTGAGTTGTGTTTAAGGTGGGCGGCTTCGTTAACGTAATTCGAGGATTTCTCCTGCCTTCCTGAACCGATTGAAAAATTTTGTTGATATTCTTTTAGAGGCAGTTATTTAAAACTAAAAAAAGAAAAAAAATTTACTTGTGCGAAAATCAAAAAAATTTTTTTTGACTTTTCAATAGTCTGGTACCATTCTATAATGTTGTATCTAAAGGCCTATCAAAAAAATTTTTGAATTGGTTCAGGGATGTAAGAGAAATCCTCGAACAACGAAATTATTTTCTTAAGCACGGCACCGGCACCCTTAATGTATAAAATTATAAAACTAGACGACAAATTGGAGAAGAAAGATCAGATGCGATGCAAAGGTTTATTTGTATCATAAAGTAACAAAAATAAAACTCGTTTATTATTTTTACTGGACAAATTGAAATCAAATACTGTGCATCTAATTTTTTTTTACTGCGTACTTCATACTGTAAAAATTTAATAAAAAACGCTGTGCATGGGTTACTCGACATTTTCACTTTTTAACCGTGCAATATGTATTATTTTACTGATCAGTTCTATTTGTTTACTTTGCAAAATTCTGTTGAATACTTCTTAGTTATAATGTTTTACTAAACAAAGTGGAATTGTTTACAGTTTGTTATTATTTTTATAAGTATGTATTAAACTTCATATGTTGCATTGCATTTATAAACAGATAGTATGCATTGATGAATATTAGTATTGACAAAACTATAAAGAAGTACCATTTGATTGAATTATCGATTCCATGATGAAATATTCATACATTCCCGCATTTGTGATGGAAACTCAAAAACTAACGAAATTGGAGGAGCCAGGGGTTTTGTTTCACGATCAGGCCGTAACTTTCTGTAACAGATGGTAAATTCAACCTTTCAGCGGGGAATCAATGAAACCTAGAAGACGTATTCAACTGGGGAAATATTTTATTTTATGCAAATAATATAGGTCTCCCAGGAGAGACGAATAAAAATATATTGTGATCGAACCTCTTTTAGATACCGTAAAAAAATATGGAGATATTTATTTCGGCTTGGTTTGTTCTCAGCTTTGTTTTGCCTACTTGAATTAACAACATATTATTAAACAATAAAGACAAAACAGAAAAATTACTGTATAGACAAACATTCAGTTGTAATATTACTACTGTGCTCAGTATTGTCGAATATACCGCGTTGTCGTATTATTTCGGAATATACCGAGTGTATCAACACAGTATATTCTGATGATAATTGAAAAATTAATCGACTTACCTGAAGATTAGCTTAAATAAATGAAAAATCTTCTACTGATTGCAAAACATGTATTTTCGTCTCATGAGCGATTGCATTAGTCATAATGTTTAAAGTGAGTTCTTTCTGCCCATCCTCTACCGCACACCTTAGCAGTTGTGCTCGACCATATTCACTTCTGTTGTTGTAGTAAACTAGATTTCTGTAATGGGCTCTGTAAGGGAGGGCGGGATGTAATCGTTTCGAATTACTTATTATTGTTCGTATAGTTTAAATAAATTTTTAGGTAAATCGATTAATTGTACAGTTATATTTTCCAATCTTCTTCATTATGATTACATGAGATAAATAAACTGTTTGTTTAACGAAATGAGATCTAATTTAATGAGGTGTGTTAATTATGTGAAAAATTCACCGATATTTCAGTTTCGTAGTTATAAACTATGAAACAATATAAAACATAATTATAGTAGTATACATTCACATTATATAATTGTAATAAGTAACATGTTAATAATAATTTCTATTAAAAATAATAATAAAAACACAAAAGTAAATTTCTACTTTGTGTTATTTGATTATAGGAACAAGCTTTTTTAAAACGTATCAGTCATTAATGTCATTATCTAAGTCTATATTAGAACTCTTAAACATTCCTTCAATGAAGCTTTCTATTGACTTCACAGATCTTTTACAAAATTTATTGAACACGTTTAAGTTCTTTGACCAGTCAGCAGCTCTTCTGATGACTTCAAAATTTATATCACCTAAAAGCAGATGACATGATGCATGCCTGTTGCTGTAGGCGGAAGATATCTTGACAGCAATTTCGATTTTGCTAAGAGCATGTTTCACCCATCTACTTATAGTCTGAGCAGTTGGGGCTTTTTACATATTAAGTTTAATTAGTTTTACTTTCAGGTCAAATGTCTTGTGTATATTTCAAATAACATATTAGACTGTTAACCACAGATGACCTTGGATTATTTAAGAAAAGTAGTTTTGTTGATATTAGAAAGTTCCAATGCACCAGGTATTTTATTTCTATAGATGCTACGTTCATATCATTCATGATGATTTTTTAAGTCTTCATTCTATAGTCAAAAGTCAAAGCTAGTAAAGTTACCAACTTTAAGAGAGAGTTTGAATAAACTTAGAGACTCTAGAGACTCATTGTTCATCCTCTAACATGCTTACTTAATGCTTGTATATGTGAAGGAAGTTATCTTGATGCTTTCAAAATTACAAAAGTGATACCAATCTTTAAAAAGGGTGATATTTTTGAAATGATATTGAAAACACGGCTGATGCTTTTTTTCAAATCTAATAATGTCCTAAACTGTTATCAGTTCGGCTTCAGAAGTAAGTGTAGCACTTCCCAAGTAGTTTTCAAAGTTTTGAGCGACATAGTCAATGGTCTTGAGAGTGGAAAATTTGTCTCAATCACACTATGTGATCTCTCAAGGGCGTTTGACTGTGTCTCTCACGATATCTTGTTAAAGAAGCTGCACTGTTATGGAATTAGAGGTTTATTCCAAACATTTTTTAGATCATATTTATAAAACAGAAAACAAACTGTATGTATAAAAAATAATTTCTCTGTTTTTAATCCAGTTATACACGGAGTACCTCAAGGTTCAGTTTTGGGGCCTCTGTTATTTATTATGTATATCAACGACCTATTCCATAACATGTTTCCCAATGCCTGTGTTGAATTTGCAGACGGCACAACGATAATAAATTCAGGTTCAGACATGTTGAAAAGTGCCGACACTGTTTCTGAAGCCAAACAATAGTAAGTTAAAACTTAATGAGGAAAAAATGCAAAAAATAGTATTTTCTACAAGGTGAACAACCACTAAAGGTAATAGCGCAAAACTGCTCGGCATCACCATTGACGACAGACTAAATTGCTCTTCACACATTGCACAATTTAGTCGCAAACTATCGAGCTCTGTATTTGTATTACAGAATCTAATGAGATCGTTATCAATGGACACTCTGAGAATGAGCTTTTTTGCGCTATTACATTTTCATATAAGTTATGGCACACTGCTGTGGGGTAATTCTTGTTACGCGGAAAAAATTTTCCGGCTTCAAAAACAAGCTGTTAGAATAGTGGCTGGTGCAGGTTCAGAGACCACTATAAGCTAATTATTAAAATCCTGAATACAATGCCTTTGCCGTGTTTATATGTTTGTCTCGTTATTAGAAATTTATAAAAATAAAAATCAGTTTACAACAAATTCTGAAGTTCACAATTATCACACTAGATCTGGAGGTAATCTTCGAACACCACGCTATCTACTTTCGAAGTCAACTAAAAATTCTTTGAATATTAAATTGTTTAATGTCCTACAAGTCTGTTATTTTACAATAACCACCCTATTTTAAGATACATTAAATGAAAAATAACGCCCTAGGGCGTTATGAATATCTATAACGCCCTAGGGTATTATAAAATTATAATACAACCCAAAACAAGCAAATTATGATAGCGTTATTGACAAACAAAATGCGTTGCTATGCAACGGCAGCGTTTACAAACAATTTTGATTTTTACTCTCTTTTAAATCAAATCGTTCTGAACATAATAGATGTCAAATTAATAAATCGTAAATGTCAAAAAAAATAATTCGAATTAAATAACAGACTTGCAGGACATTAAACGTTGAAGGCACCACGGGTGTTATAGGATAATGACGCCCTCGGTCGACGTACACTCCCTCGGGCCAGAGGCCCTCGGGATTGTACACTGCCGACCTCGGTGCGTTATTATCCTTATAACACCCTTGGTACCTTAATAACTATAATCGCCCACGTAATAACTTTAAAAAATTGAATAATCCTAATGAAAAGTGATAATGAAAAAGCATTTCCTTACTCACAGTTGAGGAATATATGCCCGTTTGACATGTAATTTACCGTAATATATAATGTATTACCTAATGAAAACGCTTACCATCATCACCATTCCTTAATATAATAATATAATTGTATTTTTTTATTATGTTTTTGTATAAATATTCCTATGTTAGTAGGTCTGTACCTATTTTTTAAAATTTTTAATGTATATGTGACTGCATGCATCTCTGAATGCATTCAAAGACTAATAGTGATATTCTTTTCTCTTGACTTGCCAAAAGTATTGTAATATATAACTTGGTCAAATAAATAAATTTCTATTTCTATTTCTAAAGAATACAATTTTTTTTGGTACAAGAAGAACTGAATTTGTATCCCAGGCATTTTGAGACACTTTATTACAAGAACTCCTTAAAAACAAATTGTTATCTTCTTTGAAATTTGGAATTAAGACTAACGTAGATTTGCAATAGTTTACTCCTGCAAAAAATTATCTCATTACTTCCAATTTTTAAGTACAGGCATCATGTTTCATAACATTACAGTACTTTCTTCATTTGTTAAGGCAAGCAGAAGACGATTAGATTACTTCCCCACCCACTTGTGGAATATCTCTTACATTTTTATGAGCATCGTGTACCATGCTTACAATTCTCATAGAAGAACAACCAAAATACCGTCTGCTTTAGCTATAATAATTTTGTCACTCCTAAAACGTGCTAAAACCAGTGAATTAAGAGTATCTGAAAACTGTAAATTAAATCTAACCAGTTTTAACAATAACAATATTTATTTATTAAAATGAAAAATAAAACAACAGTAAAAGTGTAACAACTTTCAAATATCTATACTTTTGGAGACGCTTTCAACGGGCAGCGCCTTATTCCCCTGTTTAATGCCCGGGTAGACACTTCCCCCATCGTGATTTAGGCACTTAGTAAGGTCAAAGTTTATTTTGTTTAATAACATGACCTTGTCTACAATGCGGTTCTCAGCATGTATTCAAATGACATCGAATGAAAATGATTTTTTACGATAAATTGTTTTAAATATTGTTATGAATTGTTTCTATTTTTTTGTTACTGTATTAATAAAGTAAATGAGAAATTAGGTTTGACAATTTCATTAATAATATGTGTTATTATGGAAAATGGTGGGAATGCGTAGAAATATTCGGTACCTACAGTTTACAGTAGAATCATTTGTAGTCTGAACAATTATACACATTTATAAATGACTTTTGATTTAAATTTAATTAAATTAATATTTTTACGCTTGAAAATCTTCTCTACTCTCAATAATGCCGCTGATTTTAACGTATAAGAAAGTCTTCCTGAAATAAAAAATCAATGGTGTACAATAAATAATTCATAGTTAAATATCGCGAAACGTCTGCCACAAGGCACCTAGTATATTGTATTGTATTTTATTTTGTAGAATTACTACTTCAGCGCATTGCAATATAAAGCTATTAGGTAAATTTAATCCACGTAAACTTTAACAAATGACCCAGCGTTTCGATTTCGAAAGTAATTTTGACCATCTTCAGACAAGTTCCCAAAATTATACGAAAAGTTAGGTGAATAATTTTCGGCCTAGTATATTTTTACAACCCTTATCATCAGATAGTGTTTGCTAAAATTTTATATTTTTTCTTACACTACACCATAAAAACAAGATAAATCGCTTAACAAATAATGTAATTCTGTTGTTTTAATAGTGCGCCCATCTGTATTTCAGGAGGGTCTTAGAGAGGAAGTGGAGGCTTGGACATGACTGTGGATGACCGAGTGGCTAGAAGCGTAGCTCTGGAGCAGGCCTACGTGCACGACGTCTACGAACAATTCTATGACAACCCCAGAAGCAAGCCTTGGCCAAAAGTACAAAATTTCTTGGACGACCTCGAACCCGGATCTATTGTCTGTGACGTCGGTAAGTAGGAGTTCGAATAAAATAGCTCTCTGGTCATATACACTGAACGACATATACAGGGTGGACCAAATTAGATGAGGTTTGGGGTTTTCTCTAGAACTACGGCAGATAGACAGAAAGCAATATAGGTCGATTTTCGAGAAAGAAACAATGGCGTAAACCACGATCGTTTTATCTTTTTCGACTACCAAGTTACAGAGCGTTTTTTGAAAGTTGGCATTTTTGGATGACCTCTGTATCTCACTTAACCAAGTGTCGAATCGACAATCGAATAACACATTCTTAAGGCATTTTTTTTAAATAGAATCTGCTGCTGATAAGAAGAAAATTATGCATGCCTCAGCTTCCGAGATATACAGTGTGTTTCACTTGAAATGGTAACACCTCAATAACTTTTTTTATTTTTTTCCGATTTGAATCAAAACAAATTAGGATCTACTTATGACTAGAAAAACATTTTCTTCCTGCAAATGCAAAATCACCTGCGGTACCAAAACATGTGGAGAAAATCAAAAAATCATATTAGGCATTTTTTTATCGGAAAATTTTGTTAATGAAACTTGTTCAGAACTGTTCAAAAACCTTATGCCCAAAATTTAATCAAAATTAAAAAATTGAAAAAGTAAAATTTAAAAAATGAAAAGAAAAACTTCTATCACGTCTAAAACTTATAGAAAATTTTGAAGTAGCAGATTATATTCTGGTTAGTGGAGACATAAATATAAACATTTTATCCAATGATCAAATTGCCAACGAATATTTGAACATGCTGTATGGTAAAGGTTTTGAATCCCTCATAAACAATTACACACGAGTTCAGCAGAACAATAAAAGTTGTATAGATCATATATTTATTAAAATAAAAACGCAGAATAATGTAAAAATAATATCTATAATACTCACCTCAAATATAACTGACCATTATGCGACATTGGTTTCTATAGAAAAAAACGAGTTACATTTTAATGAAAAAAAAGACTGCTATTTTGAAAAAGTTAATTATAAACAAATAACCCATGAACTGTCCAAAATAAATTGGACACATTTTTACGAAACAGGAGACCCGAAGAGATGAGTAATACTCTAATAAATAACTTTAAAACTGCTATACAAAATGCAATCAAAAAAATAAGATTAAAAAACTTAAAAAAGAGAAAAAAATGGATTACAAGAGGTTTAATAACATCGATCGAAACTCGTGACAAAATGTACCAAGACTTACTAAAACAACCTTTAAACGTAGACCTAAAACAAGAATATAAAATATATAGAAATAAAGTAAATTCACTGATTAAAAAAACTAAAAAAGATTATTATGAGAAACACATTGAAAATAATAACTACTGTAGTAAAACTCTCTGGAAAATAACAAAGGATATCATCAAAAGTCAAAGACAAAATCAGGAAATAACACAAATTAAACTAGATAACAATTATGTAGTAAATGACGAAAAACAAATTGCAAACGAGTTTAACAAGCATTACACAGAAATAGGAGAAAAATTAGCAAATAAAATAGTTTTACCAAATATAACTTTCCCTATTGCAATTACCAATCATTCTTTTTTTCTTACACCAGTAGACGACAAGGAAATAAACGGATACATAAAAGAACTAAAAAATAATAAGGCCCCTGGATTTGACGGCATCACATCAGAAATGTTAAAAGAAACAATAAATATAATAACACCATTATTAGTCAATCTCATAAATAAAATTTTTCAATCCGGAATATGTCCATCCAATTTTAAAGTTGCTATAATTAAACCTTTATATAAGAAGGGGGATAAAAATTTGATGGAAAATTACCGACCTATATCCTTGACTTTAGAAAATTTTCGAAAAAGCGTTAAAAAAAGATTAGTGCAATACCTCAACAAATTTAATTTATTATCAAAAAACCAGTTTGGGTTCCGAGAAAATACATCAACAAGTGATGCTATAGCCTGCCTGACTAAAAAGGTTTATGATTGTTTGGATAATAGTACACCATCCCTCTGTGTTTTTATAGATCTGGAAAAGGCCTTTGACACAATTAGTCACAATAAGATATTTAAAAAAATAGAAAATTTTGGTGTAAGAGGTCTTTGCCACGATTTATTGAAAAGTTATTTAGATAAAAGGACACAAGTTGTAAAAATAGGAAACCAAACAAGCAAAGTAAGAACCGTGCTCTATGGTCTTCCACAAGGTACGGTTCTTGCCCCAATTTTATTTATTATGTATCTAAATGACATATTTAGCCTAAATATTAGAGGAGATACAGTATCATTTGCAGATGACACCGCCATATTTTTTAAAGGAAAGTCATGGGAGGAAGTGAAAAGAATTTCGGAATTGGACTTAAAGGTAATTAAGGTTTTATTTGACGAAAATATCTTGACCCTTAGTATCTCAAAAACAAAATATTTGCCATTTTGTTCCTATAGAAGCAATTTACCTTTATTTAATGAAAAAAATATTGTTAACACTAATTTGGTGATAACTACCTGTGAAAAAATTAACTATCTGGGAATAACTTTAGACCCTCATTTAAAATGGAATCATCATATCACCAACACCGTAAAAAAACTAAGATCTTTAATTTACAGATTTAAAATATTAAAAGATATATTAAGCAAAAAACATATTGAAATCATTTACTATGGCATGATTGAATTGATTTTAAAATATGGTATTGTAGCATGGGGAGGTGCAAACAAAACTAACATTACACTATTAATATTAATCCAAAAAATATATTTAAAGATTTTATATGGAAAACCCAACCTTTATCCTACTGAATTATTATACAAAGAGTCAGAGGGGGTGGATAAAGTAAAAAAATATTTTGAGGTTTCTGGTTCTTGTATACACACTAAATCACATTTTTTTTCATCCCCTTTAATAATGGTGGTGGGGGTGGGGGTGGTAATGGGGGTGGTCAATGCCAAAATTTTTTTTGAGACCTTAGCTTCTCTTGTATATACTAAATACCAATTTTATGGACTCTTACTTGCTTGATTTACCTATTTTCCCCAAATTTACCCCAATTTCCCCCCCATCCCTTCGACGGAAGAAGATGAAAATATAATCTAGTTCTAGATCTCGTTAAAGTACATATGTGTACCAAATTTCAAGTCAATATCTCAAACGGTTCCAGAGTAAACGTGCGCACAAAAAAAGTTACAGACCGACAGACAGACCGACAGACAGAAATTTTTTTTTCGCTCAAACTTGAAATCTCGACGTTCCATGACATTCTAAGCCTATTTGAACAATAAAAAATTTTTAAAATTTTTTTGTCGTTACTATACTTCCACTGGATGTGGAAGTAACTAAGATCATATTCGTGTTCAGCGGCTTAAAATACAAGGGATCAGTGGCGGCTGGTGAAATTTCAATTTTTTTTTTCTCGTTTGTGGCGCATGTTACCCATACGAAACTTGGGAAATAACATCTAGAGAAGCACTTCTCTAATGACCCCTAAAAAATTTTGAAAAAGCAGTTTGCGAAAAAATTTTTGAAAATTCGCTAGCCTCCCCTGGGTCTAGGGACCCCTGTTTACTTTTATTTTTTTTTGTCATATGCATTTGACTTTTCATAAAAATGCATCGACAGATTTTGGAGTTTGTGAAAATATTTTCATTACTAACTGAGATACAACGAATTGAAATATTGTAATTTGTTAAATTGTAAATTACAAAATTTCAGTTCATTGTATTTCAGTTAGTAATGAAAATATTTTCACAAACTCTAAAATCTATCGATGCATTTTTATGAAAAGTCAAATGCATATGACAAAAAAAAATAAAAGTAAACAGGGGTCCCTAGACCCAGGGGAGGCTAGCAAATTTTCAAAAATTTTTTCGCAAACTGCTTTTTCAAAATTTTTTAGGGGTCATTAGAGAAGTGCTTCTCTAGATGTTATTTCCCAAATTTCGTATGGGTCCCATGCGCCACAGACGAGAAAAAAAATATTGAAATTTCACCAGCCGCCGCTGCAAGGGATAGATGTGGTCAATCTGTAACTTAGTATATTTTTACATTGTTAAAAATCTAATTTTTGCAAAGACCAATGAAATTAGTGGTAGGGATGTCTGGTTCTATGGCATAGTATGTTTAGGATATTTGCTACTGGGCATCATTTGCAATTGCTGCATTGTTGCAATGTTTACACTATAAGTTAGATCATATTTAATGTTAATAAACCACCCACCTCTAAATATGATCTAAAACGGCAGATTCTATTTCGTTACACCCTGTATATTTATTTACATTATAATTCATTGCTTAGGCATTTGAAGGCGATTTAGAAGACGTTCTCAATTATTTGACTAACACAATTTCCTTCTAACAGCTTTCCTTTTAACAACATTACATCGCGAAAGGGAGGGCTTTTGAGTCAAAGTAGACTGTGGCAAGGGGGGCTACCGACATTACAAGTCTACCTTTTGCGTCATTCATTCTCGTTTGTTTCAGGTTGTGGTAATGGGAAATACTTAAACGTGAATACATCAATTTTCAACATAGGTGGAGACAAGTCAACTCGATTAAGCGAAGTGGCGCGGGAGAAGGAAAACGAAGTAAGTATTACTTCCTATAACACGGCGATTGCCTTCGCTCTAGTTCGATCGTTACCCCATACATTCTGTAGAGGCCGGATATTAGGACTGAGAGCATAGTATGCGAAGAGGTCGCTTGTAATTGCCCTAGAGTACCCAGACGAAAAATACAAATTCAATTTTATCTTGGTTGAAATAAGATACTATATAATAATAATAGTAATAATAGCATTGAAAAATGCATAACAATATAAAATATAACCAGCAAATTTGTTTTATAATTTAAAAGTTAGGGAATTAGTAAATAAAAAACTAAACAGAAATACTTATTCTAAAATCATAAACATTAATTTACAGGATGAAATAATTACTGAGAGAAAAATGATTGCAGATGCTTTTGGTCTGCACTTCGCAACATCTGTAAAAAACATTGTTGGACAACTTCCTCCAAATGTCAATACGTGTACAACGTGTGAAGTAAATAGTTACTCAATGGGCTTTGTGCCCTACACGGAAGGCGAAGTTATCCAAATCATAATGAATTTAAAAAATAATAAGTCAGTCGGAATTGACGAAGTCCCAGTAAGACTTATTAAAGAATGTTGCAACGAATTAGCTTGCTATTTAGCAATAATAATAAACAAATCCGTACTAGCTGGAACTTTTCCTAACCGGCTAAAAATATCAAAAGTTACGCCAATTTTTAAGAGGGGCGATCCCCAACAAATTGAAAACTACAGGTCTGTCACGACGTTAAGTCCTATATCCAAAATATTAGAAAAGGCTGTTTATGAACGTTTAGTTAACTTTATTAATAAACATAAATTACTTACCGACAGCCAACACGGGTTTCGAAAAGGGCTTTCAACTGAAACTGCTGCAGTTGAATTAGTGCAGTATGCTCATGACAAATTAAACAAAAAGGAGTGTGTAATAGGCATATTTTTTGACTTGTCACGAGCTTTTGATAATCTTGACCCTACATATTTAGCCCAGAAATTGGATGCACTAGGTATAAGAGGCTCCATTAATAATGGGATCATTTCATACATGACCAGTAGAAAAATAACAGTTAAGGTGGAACAGAGTACCTCCGATATTTATGATGTTGAGCTTGGAACTCCTGAAGGGGGAATTCTGGGACCATTGCTGTTTCTTTTGTATATTAATGACTTGCCGAATCATATCACCGATGGGAGAGGATTTATATATGCCGATGATACAACGGTGGTGGTATCAGATGCTAATGGCGATGCGGCGATAAAGAAAGCCCAACATGCCATAAAAAATGTTTATGAGTGGTGTCAAAACAATCATCTTGTCGTCAATGCGGAAAAAACTGTGGCTACAGAATTTTTAAATAAAAATAAGACACCATCTACTTTTAATTTGAAAATAGAGAATCAGGCGGTAGAAAACCAAAGTACAGTAAAATTCCTGGGATCCTACATCGACTCCAAGCTATCATGGAATGAGCAAATTGAACATGCCATATTCTCTCTAAAAAGTACACTTGATGAGAAGGCTCAAATTAACGTATATTACGCATTAGCCTACTCAGCGATCTGTTATAATATTATTGGCTGGGGACAAGCAACTTCTAATGTAAGGGTATTTATTCTACAAAAGAGAATAATACGCCTTATATTTGGCTTAAAGCGCATGGACTCCTGTAGAGACATTTTTAAACAGAAAAAAATATTAACCGTAGCTTCAATATATTTATTAAAATTATTACAGCACATTCATAGCAACAAAGATAAATTGAAAACATGCACTGACATTCACAAATACAGCACAAGAAATAATAATAATTTTTACATAAAAAAATGCAGCAGTGAAGCCTACAAGAAATCACCATATTACACAGGTTGCTACTATTATAATATGTTACCACACGAAACCAAAAATTTGAAATCACCAAAACAATTTAAAAACAAAATTAAAAACATGTTAACAGATAATGTTTTTTACAATATCAATGAATTTGAACAACATATTAAATTGCAAGAAAATGAGATTTTTTAATTTCTTACAGCTTTAACAATATTTCAGTGTTATTATAATGCCTAGTCATAGTTAATCGTAATGTCTGTATCATATTTCTCGTTTGTTACTTACCTTTTATGTTTATCTACTTTTTATAACGAAGTATACCTATTGGTATATAGAACCTTATATATAATTAATTTATATATTGTTTTTTTTATATTTATATATCTTCTTGTATGTTTCTTATGAATTTTTGTACAAACTGACATACCTTATCCATTGTACAATAATTGTAATTGTACCATTGTGTCATTTAAAGGTGAATAAATTGAATTGAATTGAATTGAATTGAATTAAAAATCCAAGGCCAAAAATTGGAGGAAAAAAAAATTGAATTAAAAGTTATACGATTATTTTGTTTTATTGTTATTTTATTAATGCTTCTAAAATGCTAATTGATTATATTAGAGTTGCAGAAAACAGAAAACAGTATTTGGTTGTCTGCAATTGAACTGTTTTATAAAATCATTAAAATATTTTTACAGCAAAATTATAAAATATCTTATAAAGCAGTTAAGAAATTATTTTAGAAACGTTTCCGTGACTAAGCTATAAAACTTTTCAGCTTATAAAACTAAATAATTTTATAGTGCTTTTTTAGCAACGTTCGGCAGTATTTTCAGCACTGTTATAAATATGTATTAAAATTATTTTATAGTTGATTCCTATTATCTTGTTTACGTGAATATAAAAATGCTGCTGCTAAGTATGCAATAAAATATATTTGAAATAATTGATATCCTGTGTCAGCTGTGTGTTTATATTTCATTAGAACTTATGTCTAACACTGAGCAGACTGGTGTAGATCGTACGTGCTAAAGTAGAAATTTAAAATATCAGATTTGGGACAATGGAAAAAACTTTAAAAAACCAATTTTTAGGTCAGTTATGCAAATTGCGCCAATACTGTCTCAGTATGCAGCTGTTTTCTGAGATGAAGTGTACTCTAACTAAATGGCCAGAACCGTATTGGAAGATTTTACTTTACGCATATTATTTTTCAAATTTCGTTTTTATCTATGTAATGTCTAACAGTAAATATATTTAGTCCAGTCAACGAATGGCCCAAAGGATGGTGTAGAGTGCGTGAGCGATTCCTTGAGAAAGTTTTTTAGGGTGCTTAGGACGTGAACATACTGAATGTCCTGATGTCTAGGAGGTGAGCCAGAGGGGGGAGAGGGCACAAAGAAAATCCCACTTTTGGCTTTTTCGCTTATATCTCTAAAACGGTGCGTTGTAGGGCATTTTCTTATACCAAATGAAAGCTCATGAAATTCTCTACAACTTTCATTTTATATACTTTTTTCGAATTCGCAACCGTTTTCGAGCTACACGCTTCGGAAAAGTGAAACTTTTGAAAAAACAGATTTTTAGAAAAGTGACACTTCAACTTTAAGGAAAAGCAAGGTGGGCTTCCCAAAATTGTACTTAAGGTCAGAAATCGTCAAGGAAACGGCAGTGATATTTTACAACCCCTCCTCCACTCAAGGCGAGGTTGAAGAGGCTGGGAAGATTTGTTTCCTCAAATGGTGTGGGGCACCAGCAAGACAGACCTCCCTCAACCAGTACCGCTTCCAGTCGTTCATGAGGTCAGTGGCAAATATTAAGCCTGACATCAGCTCCCCCCCTACCAACTGAGAGCGCAGCTAATCAGCATTCCCGGCGCACCTACCACCAAGTGCAGCAGTGGCTCGGAAATGAGCTGCCCCTTCAAAAGTGGGTGAAAACACGTAGGAGACACCCTGGTGCCAATTACAACAGAAGATCCACCAGCACCTTTTTTTTTTTTTTTTTTTTATCATCTTTAAAATACAATTTTCTATTTTTCAGGTAAAAATCTATTTTTCGAATATTTTCACTTTTCCGAGCGTGTAGCTCGAAAACGGTTGCGATTTCGAAAAAAATGTATAAAATGAAAGTTGTAGAGAATTCCATGAGCTTTCATTTGGTATAAGGAAATTTTTCCCTGAGACGGAAAAACATGGAAAATAATATTTTGACCAGTAGATTTCTTTACATAATACGTGTTATTAAAGTCATACACTGCACACCTTGTTCCCGGCATTCTTCTTCACTTCTATCTGAATAATAACAATATGTAAATCTAATACATGAGTTATTAAGTTTCTCTTGCTTTCTATAATATATACAAAATCACCATAGAACGCTAGTAATAATAATTATCTTTTAAATGCTATAAAGGTCCAAAATAGTCCAAGCAATAGTATGTCCCTGTTTCCCACAATTTCACTAATCAAGAATATTTTTATAACTCAAAGAAAGGTATAAAACACACACGAAAATGTACCTATGCGATTTACAAAGAAAAATCAGTGAATAAGTAGACAAAACTTAATAATCACACCACTAAACACAAAGAGACAGTGCCGTCAGAAACATAAACAACATATTTAGGACTCGCCGTGACGTCACAGCTTTCCCGACAAGTGGCGAACGTTACAGCATAGGGAACCCTACGATTTTTTACGGTTCCAAGAACCATAAACAGAGGGAGGCCTCTGTTTATGGTTCTTGGAACCGTAAAAAATCGTGGGGTTTACGGTTCTTGTGTTGCAGTATGAAATAGCACTCACTGTATGTAAAAGTCGAAAAGATTACTTTTTTATAAAATTGTCTCACTATCTGCCATCTGCATTGTATCATAAATAACTGTTATTGTAATGTTTTTGTGGCCTCAAACTTGTAACAATTATTAATTTTTTATTAAAGATGTCAATAATCTATCACAGAAAAATTACCATTCCAATTTCCATGTGATATTTATAACATCATTTATCAGTAAAAAAGCAGTTCAGCGAACGCCTATGGTAATCGCATTCCACTATTTCCCTGAATCACTGCACGAGATTTAATCCATTTTCGCTAAAAGGTAAAGTAAAAAATACACCAGAAGCTCGCAAAAAATATTAACTGAGATTTTCCTTCAGTAACTGTTAGTGGAGGGGTTATACATCAGAAAACTACAAAAATCATCCTTCGGTGAAAAAAGCCTTATTTTACTGATAACTCGTTAACCGTTGAAGATATAAAAAAATTACTCATTATAGAAAGAAAGCTTGGCTAATTTCCCAAAAAAAGTCTTTCTGAAGTTTTTTGTATATGCCATAGTTTTCGAGAAAATCGATATTGAAAATAGAAGAAAAATTGAATTTTTAGAAAATGCGCTATATAATGGTTAATATCTTCGCCATTTGTCGACATATCTAAGAAAATAAGTAAGCAAATGAAAGATGTTTTTATAACTTCAATTTTTTACCATAGAAAATTATAAAAGTAATTATATTTCTCGATAGAGGAAAAATGAGACGGATGGTGGGCCTAATAACAGGACACTGTCCTCTGAACAATCACCTACATACAATGAGTTTGAGAGATGATCCAACTTGTCGGATGTGTGGAGTGAAGGATGAAACCATCACTCATATCCTATGCAGTTGCGCCCCATTAGGAGCGTCAAGGCATAGGCTCCTCGAGAGGCAATTCTTGCATCCAGAGGAACTACGGGATATCCCTTGGAACAGGCTGCTTTCCTAAGCACTGGTCTTTTCTAAGGGATCCTATACGTCGCGAACGTGCAATGGGCCGAAAGGCGAGTACTGCGGATTTCGACATCTGCTCGAGTTCTCTAATATATCTATCTTCTAGGGTTTTTAAGGTCGTGTTAGTAAAAATTGATTTTTCCTCGATTTTTTTGGATATATTTTTGCCAACTGTTAACATTATAAAAAATAGAATCAGATATAAAATACATTCATTTAATAACTTTATTTTGTAACCATAAAAAATAATAAAAGTCCATATATGTTTTGTAATTTGGAGATTGTGCAAGTAAAAATTTTTTTTTCAAATTCTTTCCCTTTCAATAGTATTTTTTTTCCTGAGAAATATGGTATAAGTTTAAATGGTATGATCAATTAACATGAAGTCTCACCTTTATTTTTAGACCGGGGTTTAAAAAAAAATCGAAAAAATGCTACATATTCAATTTTTTTATGATATTTTTTTATGCAATTTTGTAACTATTAAATGATTAGAAACAATAGTTATATGATATATAAATTAAAAAAAAATGTTTGAGCTAAATTTTCAAGATGTTTGGGTCTTTTTTTTTATTTTTAGGAAGCAATAAAAAATTGGCCAAAATTTGGCTAACTTCAACATGCTGGTAAATTTGTAAATGTGAATATTTTTATTCCTAACTAACTTCTGCATTGAAGTACTACCTTGAACTAAAAGATAATGCATTTATAACTTATATTAAAGTCAGTTATTTTTTATGGGCCTGTGAATAATTAGAGATGCAAAAAATTAAGAGATAACTATATTATATTGTTATTTTTATATACTAATAAATATCAATAGCCATCAAAAATAGCAACACAAGAGAGTATTTTATATCCCCTTTAAAACCCATTTTGATTTTTCTTCCTAGCTTGTATGGTTTTCGAGCAATTCAATTTATAATCTGCGAGCAAAAAATTTCAAATAAACGAAAATTCGCGCGCATTAAAAATACAAATTTTGGAATTTTTTTCAATATCGATTTTCTCGAAAACCATGGCATATACAACAAAATTACAATAGGACTTTTTTTTAGGAAATTAGTCAAGCTTTCTTTTAGGATGAGCATTTTTTTTATATCTTCAACTGTTGAGTTATCAGTAAAATAAGGCTTTTTTCACGAAGGGGTGGTTTTTCGGGGAGGTTGCACGGGACCCCCAGAACGGATTTTTGTGGTTTTGTGATGTATAACCCCTCCACTAACAGTTACTGAAGGAAAATCTCAGATAACATTTTTTGTGATGGAAATTTTTATAATTATTGGACTATAACATGAAATCCGAATATTATGTTCTTAGGCCTATTAAACAGTGTAGGTATGCAAATAATTAAATACCGAATTGATTGGTTGTAGGTGATAGTTCTGGACAACCTGGCGCTTCCATTCCGAGATGAAAGCCTGGACGCAGTCGTCTCGATAGCAGTAGTTCACCACCTCGCAACGACCGAACGGAGGATTCGTGCCTTGAGGGAACTAGCCCGTGTCTTGAGGATAGGCGGTCGACTCATCATATCCGTATGGGCCATGGAACAGAGCCATCGGAAGTTCGAATCCCAAGACGTTCTAGTTCCCTGGCGAAGACCCCGGCATATAAGCACGCCTTCTCTGGAGCTGACATCGACCACAACCACCTCCGAAGATGATGGACAACCGGCCTACCACGCCTATTCGCAAACCTCCGACAGCGACTCTAATAGATCTGTCAGGTGAGTTTTAATAAATCTAGTTAGTTGGGAGTGCTTGATGATGTAGACTTTGTAGACAAAGGTATTATTAAAGAAATATAAAATTCTCCAATTTCATAAGCAACATAGTCAAGGATACTTTTTTAAACTAAATTATGTCCTATTTCACTATTACATGAATAAAATAATTTTTCAAAAGTCTTTGGGTTTCGCATGGTTCAGTACTAGGACCGTTGATATCTGTGTTGATTGTAAATTATTTACTATTATTCACGTCGAAGAGAAGCATACCGCGTTTATTGGCATCTATATACCAAATTCAGTGAAGGTACCTACGTCATAATACTAACAGGCAACTAATTAAGGTATAAATGAGACATATTTTCTTTTTTCTTGTAAGGAGAAATTACACTACTAATGTATCTTCCTTCTTAGAACTATTAAGATCAAAATGATTTTGAAAAAGCTATAATCAAAGGCATTAATTATGTGAGTAGATAATCTAGATATAACCTAGAGATCAAATCAAAGCTTCAAAAAATTTTAAATATCTTGTTGGAAAGTTTCGATATTGATAATATTTTATTAGCATGAACTACAAGCTACCTTTGCATATTCCACTTTTGTGTATACAAGAGTGTGAAATAAAATACACAGCCGTACATAAAGTTAAGTAAAAATTATTTTTCTTTAAGGGACGTAAAATGAAGCTGTATTTAATAAAAAAAAAAAAATAAAAACACCCTGTGGGTATCACCAGCAGCAAAATTAAAATCCAATTTGGATACAATAGTAGCCTCATCTTTTCTTAACATTTTCATTTTCAAAATATTTTATCTTTACTATTAAATAAGATAAACGGAGTGAGCGCTTTTACATCAGAGGTTAGTGCTTACTTTAATTTGCTTCCTTGTCCCTATAACCACACGTCATCGGTGGCGCAATATGCAAAAGTTATTAAGTAAGGTACATTGTAGTTGTTAGATTATTTTTTCTCGAAAACTACAGACTGTGCCACTCTCATTTTTTTACAATATATTAAAAAGTCATTGCACTTTTGAGCCGTTCTGGTATTTTTTTTAAACCCACAGGGGTTCCACAATATGAATAGTTATCAAATAAGGTACATGGTAGCTGTTAGCGTTTTTTCTCTCGAAAACTACAAGCCGTGCTGGCAGTTTTTCGAAAAACCCGTAAAGATGACCCAATATGCAAAAATTATCAAACAGAGTACGTGGGGTAGCTCTCAGTTTCTTTTTCTCGAGAATTACAGAGTATGCCACTTTATTTTTTTCACAGTATGTTAAGAAGGCAGTGTTCTTTTCAGCCATGCTAGTACAAAATAAGGTGTTTTAGACTATATTTTCTTTCTTGAAAACTACATAGGGTGCCACTGTGATTTTTTTTTACAATCTATTAAGAATACAGAGTGTTAGAAGTTTTTTCGTTTTTTTTGAAAGACCTGTAGGGGTGATAAACAAGAGTTTTCAAAATAAAGTACATGGTCTCTGTCAGATTATACTTTTCTGGAAAACTACAGAGTGCGCCACTCTGATTTTTCACAATAAGAAGGCAATGTGATTTTTAGCCGTACTGACAGTATTCGGGGTGAAGCAATAAGTAAAAGATACGAAAATAAGGTGTATACTTAGGAACTTTCAGAATATATCTTTTTCTCAAAAACTGCAGATTGTACTAGAAAAAACGGCGATGAAAATATACTGCGACTTGCAATGGGTGGTGGCCATCTAGATGATGTCATAATTTAGTTCCTCCCCATGAGATTTCTTTAAGAATGTAATTTTCTTACGTCCCACCTATAAAGGTATCAGGAAAATTCTATTGGGCTTCTGACATTTTTGGAGTAAATAAAAGTGGTCTAGCCGTGACTAGTTAGTTCTGGTCAACAGTGAATAAAACCCGGATTTTTCACTGACGTACATAGCTTTACATCGCTTAAGTACAAATAATACTGACTGATTACTAATGTTAAGTTATTATTATATCCTGTATATTTTTGTAAATTATTCCACGAACAACGTAGGCATATTTTGATCTTAGTCCAGTTAACGGAGCGCTAAAATGACCAAAATCTCTAATTTGCGTGCTAATGAATGAATTTTGATGAAACCTTCTGCAATGTGTTTGTAATGACGTTAATAAAAAAGTTGAAAAAAAGATTAGAGTAGGAAATGATCGGGAGAAAACACCACTTTTATCACGTGTTCCGCAACTTGCAGAATTAGATCAAAAATTTAAAAAAAAAACAATATATTTGCCTTTTTTGGCAGAAGATAAGATGTTTTTACTTTACTGAATTTTTTCGGAAAGTGCATATTTTTCGAGACATGGCCACTCGAAAATTCCTAAAAGTGGCGGAGGGAAAATGTAAAAGTTGAAAAAAAAAGAATCTGAAAAAATTCAAGTGAACGTATAAATACAAGACTTTTTTTATTTGCAACTTTTCTGTAAAGTGCGTTTTCACCAGGTTTTTCCGGAAAAACATGAAAAACTGCCCCTTTCTTTGAAATTGAAACGCTTTAAAAATAAGTAATTTAAAAATTTTCAAAAATTCAGACAGAGGCATTGAGGCCTTCTAAATGAGGCCTTCATTTTTTGTCTCTTGGAATTTTTTTGTAATTTGCTAATTTTCCGAGTTACAGGCAGTTTTTCCCGAGAAATAATGTACTATATTTTTTGCCCATCAAAAAATTTTTCCGAAAAACTTTTTTACATTTTCAATTTAAAAATTATAATGAAACTTTAAAAATAGTATAACTATATGGGTTTCATACTTTTTTATAATAATATGTAATATACAGTGTGTCCCAGGATAGATGTAACAAGAGGTGTAACGGACAAAAAATTTAGGAATTTTGGAATGGTATTTGGGGATTGAGTCATGCTTGTTGTAAAACTAAAGTATGCCAAAAATGACTTGATTTGGTGTTCTAACAGGGTGTTTTATAAGCAAAGTTGTAAAAATCACCACTAATAAAGTACCTTTATTTTTCAAAATATGAAAAAATTCCACTAAGAAAAGTTATTTAGAATGCAACTTTATACTTCTATACCTCTAAATTTCAGGAATATAAAATTATTTTTTTGAAACTTCCCATTTTTTGCGAATTAAGAGTTGAATTCATATTTAAAGTTGTGTAGGAGCAAATGTTAATCATCTCAAAAAGTAGGCTATTGGTAAATAAAAAACTGAATATACGAGATGTAAGAAGGTATAATGTTAATCGAACTAATTGTAAAACAAGAAACAATTACTAACAGAAGATTAGTGAGGTTTAAAAATTATAACAAGTAATAAATGTCAAAAACATAACAGATTCACAAACAAATTAATTATTGACCAATACAAAACAATGTTTACAATTTTTTTATTATTCGACGTAGCTACCACCCACATCCACACACATTTCGATCCTTCGACTGAAGTCCTTAAAACTGTTTCGAATATGATCTAACGGTATGGAATTTACGGCATTTGTAATTCTCTGCTTCAATACTGCTACATCGTTAGGAAGTGGTTCAGCATAAATCAACTGCTTGAGGCGACCCCATAAAAAGAAATCCAATATTGATAGGTCTGGGGATCTCGCCGGCCACTTGATCGGTCCATTCCTGGCAATCCAATTTTCTCCAAAATTTAAATTCAACCACCGATTAACCATTTCTGTGGAGTGGCCAGTACAACCATCATGTTGAAAATGAACTAAAAGCATATCTCTTAAAATATTTAAATGTTCTTCAGAAAATCTCTCAAGAAGTTGTAAATATGTATGCTGGTTTAACCTTCCCTCAATGAAATAAGGTCCAATAACTCCAAATTGATAAGAAAGGGCACACCACACATTCACTTTTTATAATATTGTCTTCTACAATGAATTCTAAAATTTGGATTTTCAGAAACCCAAAACCGACAATTCTGAGATGAAACAACACCATTGGTTGTGAATGTGGATTCATCTGAGAAAATTATGAAATGATGAAAAAAATGTCTCTTCCATGATTTTTTTTCTCCAATGGTCAAACAAAAATCCAACCTACGGCCGTCATCTCCCTCTTCAAGCGTATGTTTATAATTTGCTTTATATGCCCTAATTTTCTTTGCCTTGTAAATTCTTTGAAGTTCAGACTTGCTAATATTAATAAGAGCTGATCTCTCTCTTAGTGGCATCCTAGGATTTTCTATAACAGAGGCATGAGCTATAATAGCCCCAACATTGTCTTCATCATATGCTTTTATTTTTCTTTTCATGTTAAGAACACTACCACAAGCCAGAAACTTTTTAATTATTCTCATAGCCTGAGTACGTGACAAAGCAGTGTTTGGAAATTTCAAATTAAATTGGCTTACCACTTCTCTTAGCGAGTTTTCATCGCCAATTCCGTAGCATTGCACAAATAATTTTATATTCCTGAAATTTGGCATAGAGGTATAAAATTGCATTCTAAATAACTTCTTAGTGGAATTTTTTCATATTTTGAAAAAAAAAAGGTACTTTATTAGTGGTGATTTTTACAACTTTGCTTATAAAACACCCTGTAGAACAGCAAATCAAGTCATTTTTGGTATACTTTAGCTTTACAACAAGCAGGACTCAATCCCCAAATACCATTCCAAAATTCCAAAATTTTTGGTCCATTACACCTCTTGTTACATCTATCCTGGGACACACTGTATAATATATAATATGTAAAAAATGTGGTACATTATTTTATCGTGAAAAACTGCCTGTAACTCGGAAAATTAGTAAGTCACAAAAAAATTCAAAGAGACAAAAAATATTTAGAAGGCCTCAATGCATACGTCTGAATTTTATAGGAAATTTAATTAGCTTTCATTTTTATTTAGAACATATTTTTTTAGAGTCCACCGTTTCCGAGGTACAATCGAAAAACCCACAGTAAGCTCACCTCCCAGGGGCGGGGACTTTTAGTATGTTTACCTACTAACTACTCCTAACAAAGTCCTGAAGTCAAAAATTCTCACATATTCCATGCACTCTACACCTCCCCTTTTGAGTATTCATTGACTGTATAAATTATATTTCTTACATGTTATATTTTAATTACATATAAATCATATTATGCTGTATGTTTGTATTGTTTTTTATTTTACACTTAGTTTATTGTTATATATTTATTTCTAACTGTATTTTGTATATTTTTGTATATTGACCTATTCTATCCAATTTTTGTAATTGGCATACAGAATTAATAAATCTATCTATCTATCTATCTATCTATTTATCTATTTATGTTTAAAGCGCTACAGTTTCAAAGACAGAGGTAGTTTTTCATGTTTTTCCGAAAAAACTCGGTGAAAACTCACTTTACAGAAAAATTGCAAATAAAAAAAATCTTGTATTTCGATGATACATTTACATGAATTTTTTCAGATTTCTTTTTCAACTTTTACATTTCCCCCACTTTTAGGAGTCCCCCACTTTTAGGAGTCTCGAAAAATATGCATTTTTCGAAAAGATTCACAAGAGGAAAAACATTTTTTTCTGGGCCAAAAAAGGTAAATATATGTTTTTTTTTAAATTTTTGACCCAATTCTATAAGTTACGGAACCCGTGATAAAGATGATTTCTACCCCTCCCGGTCATTTCCTACTCTAATATTTTTGTCAACTTTTTTATCAACGTCATTACAAACACATTGCACAAGGTTTCATTAAAATTCATTCATTAGCACTCAAGTTAGAGGTGAAACCTCCCGTTGACTGGACTATCTGTAGAATTCATAACGATGTTTTTGTCAGACATTCCTGAGGTATTGTTCTATTAATAATCATATTTGGCTTTGGCGATTTCAATCTAATTAAATAATTCCTATTTGATTCCAGATCGAAAGGCACCGTTCGAAAGAAGGGCCGTAGCCGCAAAGGCAGATCAATAGACCCTGGAAGAAACTCATCGCCAAGTAGTTCAAGTCTATCTAGTCCAAACGAAACTTGCTACAGTTTCGTCCGGAGGGCCATTCAAAAACTCGCGGGGGGCAGACGGGTCGGAGTTCATCGGCCATGGTTTCTGGAGAGCTGGACGACCTGCGCAAAGGAACCTCCGCAGAAGAGATACGACCCCGACGGCTGCGACTGCTGTGATTGCTTGGAAAACGTCCAGGATATGCCCATAGAGTTGCGTAGAATAGACGATGATGAACTACCGCAAAGAAGACAGACGTTCCCGTCGTCCCAACTAGTGAATGATATATCTTACTTGAAATCGAAGAGTATGACGAATATCAAAACTGCAGAGAACAACAACATTGTGAAGTCGCAGTCTAACGCTGAAGCCATCGGAGAAGATGTGAAGGTGGAGGTTGAATCGCCACCCAAGGTAACGCCTAAGAACACCTTGGCGAAACCCAAGCTGGTGAAGCAGAAGAAGTCAATCTGCGAGGAAGACGCGGATGAAGCTCTAGACCAACCAACAGACATGGACAATCTTAAGCTTCTACCTGAATTGAAAACGTCACTGAACAAGTTTAATAGAGGTGGTGTCTTGAAACAGAGATCTCTGAACGAGGAGTTGATGTGGACCGATAGGTTGCAGGAAAAGGAGAGGGTTCGGCAGAATATTCAGAAGCAGGCGTCTCTCAATGAGGACCTGTTCTATCATAGATCTCATGCTTTCGACACTTTCAAGGATTCCTTGTTCTACGTTTCGACTTCCAAGCGCTTCCAGTTAATTAAAACTGGATTTACCAACAAGTTGAAGAGTTCGACCACTAATATCGAGAAAGTTACAGGAACTTCTTTAAAAAATGGTTAGTATAATTTTATTCTAAATTTCAAAAAATTATGTAGATGTGGGGAAGGCAACTCTTGATCTGACAGTGGCATTGAAAAACAAGCTAAAAACGTACTCTTCGCCTGTTCACTGAACTTTTTATATAATTGTTACATATTCTATAGGATACTCTTCGCAGTAAATAATGTTAGTTTTAGACATTTTGAATTTTATAGTACGAACTTAGTTGTGTAAAATACAGTAAAAATAAAAAGAAAACTATACCATACTCTATTTGGGTTTCGAACCCGGGACCCTTGGATTCCGAGTCAAAAGCGTAAGAACTGCACCACCACCTAACACGTAAAAAAATGTAAATTTTTACATTATAAGAGACGAGCCAAAAACCTTATTTCCACGGTTGTATATTACATTATGAAATATACATCTGTAAAATATATAAATATTTAGCTATTAAAATGAAATATCATTTCACCAGATATTGTTCAATTACAGAAATATAAAAATCAAGAAAAGAAATTTTTCAAATTTAAATCATTAATAACATTTTCATTTACAGATTGATTTTGTTCAAAAACAATAGGGTTCTTCCTCTAGCCAACACTAAGTCACTGTCCAAATTTCATCACAATCGGATTTTTCTTTCTTGAGTTATCGTGCTTACAAGAAACGTGACGGACGGACAGACAGACGGACATTTTGAAAGTTGTTCAGAATTCGTTCACTAACACAATGATATGAACATTTTTTTGTCTGCGAGCGATATTTCCGGTTTTAGAAATGTGCCGATCAAATACAATATACTCTTCGTATTTGCGAAGAGTATAATAAGGAAAATTAATTGATGATCAGATGGGCGATACAGATTGCATGAAGAGGCGAGATAGTTTTCTATTTGGATATATCCAAAATATCTCTCTAAAACTGAGAGATACGGCGAGACACATGTCACTTTTTAACTGACTACTCTAACCAAAAAAAGAATATTTTCAATTCATTCTGTACATTTTTTGGTCTGTTTGTCTTCGCATAACTATTATTAATAAGTTATTCATCTGTAGTGGGCACATACGGGGAGCACACAAAATAGGAGGACAAACATAGGGAAGACTGTTTTTTGCGGCAAAATATGATAAAAAAGTTGGTGGTTAATACTTAATAGCTTGGGGTTTATTATTTTGCATTAGTCCAATAAATCTCAACCATAGGTGCGTGCAGGACAACATTTCCTTCCCATATTTTTTTATCCTATAAATTTTCCAACAATTTTGTACTGAAATTAAATGACTGTAGTCACTTTGAAATTTTAATTCTAAGAAAAATTAAAAGAAATGCAGGTATTATCTACCGATCAGCCTATGAAAAGTAAACCGATAGTGGCCTTGATTCGTATTAAAGTAACTGCTCAAAATGACGTCCATCAACTTCAAAGCAAGAATTACTCTGTCTATAGGTTTCATTTCAAAAATGGCTGGCCACTCATAAAATATGAATAATGCCTTTTTTTCATATTTTTAGTAATACAATTATATTACGTTATCACAATATAGCCCACAGAAATTAGTCAAAAAAACGAGGACACCTGGACAAAATTAGTAAAAATCTGAATTTTTGCACAGACGATCGTGTCCCAAACTCAAATCCACAAAAATCACAACATGGCTGTAACGCTTGGACCTTCTTATTATTTAAACACGTAATGTAGCTTTATTATAACTTCTTTATTAATACTTATTATATCAGTGTACATCAGAACAAGTGAGACAAGCAGTGTTGCCAACAGAGCTTTCTAAAATTCTCCGTCCACTGCCTTAAAATTCTCCGCAAATCGAAGAAATTCTCCGCCAAAAATAAATATCAAAATCTTTCATACAACAAAAATTATATTGACCATTTATTTGTTTCTCAATATGTAATCCATTATTAATTTACACAAATCGATATTTTAATTCATCAATGATGAATTAATAAAACCTGGTTGTGATGAATCATCAAAAAACTAGGATTGGAGCACACTTAAGATCATCGGTAGACAACCGGCCTCAGTTGACCGTTAGTGTAACTGAATTCGCAAGAGAGATGCCTTGCCAAATTTTTTTTTTCCATATTTTCTCCTCCCCCTCGCTCATCAGACATGAGATTTGGATAGAACCTATTTTTTTCAGATTTCTACCCCCGCTTATCAATTTTGAAACCGGAACAAATTTTTTTTCCGATTTCTTACCCACCTCCCCCTCGCTCATGAATTATTAAACCTGGATTTTTTTTTCTTTAATGTCCCGCATTAGCAAGATTCAAATATATTCATTCTCTTTACATAAAGTAGTAAACTGCAAGAAAACAGAAAACTACATTATTTTGTTATTTGTTTCAATAAAGATATAATTTTAAATTTTGTCATCCTATATTCTTCGCCAATTCTCCGTCAAATAGACATTCTCCGCCATATTCTCCGCAGGCAGTCAAATTCTCCGACAAGCGGAGCATTCTCCGGCAATTGGCAACACTGGAGACAAGAGAGAGAGGGCGGCCACAGCTGCGCACATTCCTTTTATATGGCTATGTTGCCAACCTTACAATTGTTACCAACTTACATATTGAAGGTCAAAGTCTTTTGCAAATATCTCGCGTCCTACGCATCGGATGCCCATGAGGTCAATGTGAAAGTTGTAGAGAATTAAATTATCTACAAGTCGTTTTTTTATTTTTCCCAACTTCCCCTCTCTTTTCGAGATATTCAAGATCAAAATTTCAAAAACGTGGTTTTTCACGAAGATCTCTCGTTAAAAAAATCGGACAGCAATAAAGTTAACATGAAAGTTGTAGAGAATTCAATTATCTACAAGATTGATATTTTGCATTTTTTCTCAAAACCTTGCCCTTTTCGAGATATTCAAGAACGAAGTGTAAAAAACTGTTTCTTGCATGTAGACACGAATATCTCGCTCCCTATGCATTAGATCGCGACGAAGGCTACATGCAAAAAACCGGGTTTTTTTAACTTCGTCCTTGAATATCTCGAAACGGGCGAGGTTTTGGGAAAAACTGCAAAATACCAATCTTGTAAATAATTGAATTCTCTACAACTTTCATGTTAACTTTATTGCTGTCCGATTCTTTGACGCGAGATATTCGCGAAAAACCACGTTTTTGAAACTTTGAATATCTCGAAAAGGGAGGGGGGAGGTGCTAAAAAATAAAAAAGACTTGTAGATAATTTAATTCTCTACAACTTTCACATTGACCTCATGAGCATCCGATGCATAGGACGCGAGATATTTGCAAAAAACTTTGACCTCCAATATCTTGGGTAGCCATGTTGGGATTTTTGTGATTTTTGTGGATTTGGGTTTAGAGCACTTCAAAGAACGTCTGTGCAGTAATTCAGATTTTACTAACTTTGTCAAGGTGAAATGCTAATTTATGTGGGCTAATAGTAGGAAATCAAATTTTAAAAAGTTATGTTTAAATTTACCTCCCCCCCCCCCCCCCCCTTAAGCACGCCCATGAACATTATGGCACAATACGACTACATCAAGTTAGAATTATAATTTTAACGTATTGGAGAATCATACTACAATACCGTATTATTATTTTTGTCATTGCGATCGTCTATCTTTTTCGACTACCGAGCTACAGAGCGTTTTTGGAAAATTGGCATTTTTCTTCTTTTCTATATTTCAAATACCAAGTGTTGAGTGATTGATTTACCAGCGTGCGGTAGGCATTGCTGCCACTCCCAGGTATACAGCTGGGCCCGCTACGTCCACGCTGGGTTGGACTAAGGTCATGCTTGTTGCCAGCAGCGAGAGCCACATGGCGCATGGTAAAGGAACATGGGATGGGAGGTGTAGGTATTTATGAGATGCGTTACCGCATTGTGTCATGAGGGAGCGTTTAAGCTCCCTGTTTTGTGTGTTTGGTTCTGGACTTCTGCCTATTCTGACTCTTCTTGTGAAATATGTTGCCGTGTTGTGTCGTAATATGGAGTGTTTTTGCTGCTCTTTTTGCGTTTTTGCTTCTTCGAATCTTCTTTTTTCTGAGTCTTCTGTTTCCTCGGTTTCCGATTGTGGTAGAGTATATATCCTTGCGATTTGTTGGTGGTGTTCATTTGTTGATCCTGATCCTTTCAATTGTCGTTCTCCACTGCAGCATGGTCTCCCTATTTTTAGTTTGTTGCTGTGCGGTACTAGCGCTTTCTTCAGTAAATGTGTTGGGTCCCTTCCATGGGTATGTCCCCAATACTTCATTGCGTATATTTCTATTATGTTGATGTTTTGTGTCGCTGTTTTCGTCTTGTTGTTTTAGTTGGACGATGCCCTTTCTGCTCTTCTCAAAAACTTCTTCTGTTGGCTTTTGTTTGTTGCCGCGTTTTTGACTTCATATATCATCGTTGTCCGTATGACGGCTATGTACATATATTTGGTAAGGTCCCATGATAGTTTATTTTTCTCAATGAACGGTATGTTACCCTTGTGCCGTTTTGATTCTCTCCTTTACTGTTTCTCTCCGCTCTAGCTGATTCGTCCGGTCTGTTCCTAGGTACTTCAATTTGTTCGGTATACTTAGGGAATATTCATCTATTTTGTGTTCCTCTCCGCTGGTCCAACTCTTGATCTTCTTCTGCATTGATTAGGAGATTATCGACGTATGTGTGTGTTTTCTTAGAGACACCATTTTTCTGAAAGAAACCTTCACTAGGCATCCCTCCGCTGAAGTGATATGCGAACTCAGCCCTGACGCAGTATATCAACAATCATTAATTATTTCGAGTTTAATTTTAATTATTATCGCTACCGTGATTTCTAGCATTTATTCCTTGGATGGTGGCTTATTGAAGGGTCTTCTTGTATTAATTTGATTCATTCATTTTTTGCTTTCTCTTCTTCCTCCAGTTTATCTCCACTGTTGCCGTGGTATACCTCTTCTCGTGTATGTGTTATCATTTTTTTTGTATGCCCCCCTGCCGCCGCTTTACTGCCCCTGACTCGTTCTCCCGTTTCTTTGATTTTGTGGTCCTATGTTCTGTATTCGATTCATCATTCTTGTGTATAGATACCATTTCCTGAGAAAAACTATGCATTTTCATTGAACTGCAAGAAATTCAGCCACCGGCGTATTAAGCCAATAGTACGCCACTGATCAGATTGTCCATTTATTACCCAAGTCAATGCTTGTTTATCTAAGAAACTCTGTTTTTCGTATTGCCTTGCTATAAATTTACGGTGACAGCGGTCGATGGTTTCATAATCACTTCTCATATTTTCGAAGAAAGTCGTTTGAATCAGCCCCTCACCAGTTTGTTACAGCATTTATGATGCAGAATGCAACACCACAAAAACACACTCTTTTTAATACAAATACAAATTATGTACGTAATTAATCACTAATTGCACCTCCCAAGATATGCATTATTCCTCAAACCTGTTGCTTACTTGACAAAAAAAATATGCAACACCACAAAATCACAGCTTTTTTAATACAAACACAAATTATGTACGAAATTAATCACTAATCGCACGTCCCAGGTATGTATTATTCCCCAAACCTATCACTCACTTTTGACACCTTAAACATTTGCATAAAAAACATACAACACCACAACACATTCTTTTTGATACAAATATAAATTATGTACGAAATTATCTATTTATTCACACCTCAAAAGTTATATTTTTTACACTTTGTATTTAGCTATGGCTTGGACCTAAAAAGCATTGCAATGGTTTTATGTGGCAGACACTTACTTGTTAATCATTAAGACATAAATAAACTTGGATAAATAAACTTGGGTGGTACTTTAAAAATGAGAAGATACTGAGCTTATCTATTCCTCTTGTGTATTGCCTGGTCCTTTAAGCTTATTTCTTTATGCATAGCACTGCACTATCGGTTCTGCCACTAAATACGCTGTATTAGTTATTTTCAAATATTAATTCTATTTCAATTTTGTTCTTTTGTTATGATATATCGATTTGCGCGGAATTCTTTACTCTACAAATTCATCTAATTTTTATCAAATTTAGCAGACTTTTAGCGGGCGTTTTCACGATTTAATGGCAGCGTTTTTCGGACGCGTCCGGTCGCTCGGAAAGCACAATTCGAACTCCTATATCTCAAATACCAAGTGTTGAATAGAAAATCGTTCACATTCTTAATGCACTTTTTTGAATAGAATCCGTTGCTGATAAGAAGAAAATTATGCATGCCTCAGTTTTCGAGATATAGACATAACTTGTGTTTTTTTAAATGGAACACCCTGTAAATTATTTCATTATTCGATGACAACTTCAATTAGCTATCCAACGATATATCATATGTTATATTTATCTCCAGAAAAATTGGTTTACTTTCCAAAACTTTAATATATTTGTGAGAAGGCCATGGAAAACTATTAACAACAACACTTCTTATAATATAAAATAATTTTGCCAAAAATGGGAAAACTAAACTACAATGAATGTTCCAATTGTCTTCCATTGACATCTATGCATTTTTGACACTTACAGCGTTTGTTGCATTTCCAATCATGACAGAAGTTATTGTCCGAAACGTAGCTAATGTTTTGTTTTCCAATTCTTCTGTCATTAGAATGTTCTCTATATACAATGTTTTTTAAATAACCCCAAAGCCAAAGCGAAAAGTCGGGGATTTATCGGGAGATCTAGCTGGCCGCAAAATAGGACCATTATTTCCTAAAAATTAAACAATATCTAAACTACTTTGTTGTTTATTAATGTCCAGTTAGCTAAATTAATTGTTAGTTTTCAATTTATTTAACTTAGCTAACTAGACATTGATAAACTAGTCCTGAGTGATATATATCCAATCCTCCCCAAATTGAGCATTTAAATAATTTCGTGTTTCATTTAACGTATGGCCTGGGGCGCCATCGTGTTGATAAATTAATATTTGAAATTTTCTTACAGGCATACTGTCTACAGATGGCTCTATTTCTTGTCGTAGAATGTTAATAAAATTTTCGGTATTCAATAAAACACACATCATACATCAAATCCAAATCGTCCTTAACGAATAACTGTAGCGGTTACGTGCGGATTTTCATGAGCCCAATGGTAGTTATAATGCCGATTAAAAATTCCGACGCTGCTTATATGGGCCTCGTCTGTCCATATATTGTGCCTTCAAGAACCTCCTACAAAAATCGAGACGCCTTTGAAAGTCGTTTGGGTATAGATGGTGACTAATCCTAATTTTGTAGGGTTTGAATTTATTTTTTTTAAGCAACACAACGCACTTGTTTTTGAATTCCTTAATTTTCCTGTATTGTGCCAGACATATTAGGATTTTCTCCTACAGTTTCTAAAACAATATTTTCTATAGCTTCTCTACCTGCTCGATTATATATTTTTGCTCGAGGTTTTACAAATTATCCAAACTCTTTTAAATTTTGTTGTAGCCTTTTGAATATTTTTATATCTGGCTGTCTCTTTTCTCAATATCTAAAAATATTGTTTAGGCAGCACTTTTGGCACAAAGTTTTGCTGTATATAGCTTACCTATTAAAATAAAGTTCGGAAGCTAAATTTGAATCTTGTATTCTATAAAAAACTTAGTCATATCATATTTTTCACCATTGCTAAATTGAACCATTTTTAACAATGCCCACTCACAATTAACTCACAAATTAGTTTTTGACACTTACGATTATTTTGATTTTCTTTTTTTTGCCATGGCCTTCTCAGTAAATATTAGGAATACGATAAATAATATGCATAGATGTCAATGGAAGCCAATTCGAACATTTATTGTAGTTTAGTTTTTACTATTTTTGGCAAAATTATTTTATATTATAAGTAGTGTTGTTGTAGTTAACAGTTTTCCATTTCCTCCTTACAAATATATTAAATTTTCCAACTTTTCTAGAGGTAAATCGTCGACTTACTATGAAAACCTCCTAAGTCGATTTGTAAGAATTTTACAGGAAAGAAGAAAAACGAAAACTCCTAACTCTTATATGATTCTACAAGAATAATAAAGTAGTATTACTATGAGAAGATGCCAGCAAAAAATATGCGCAGAAACGAGTTTGTGCGCTCCATCATTCTAAACCAATGAGAAAGAATTACGTGACATTCAATGTCAACACCAGTGGCGGTGGTGCCCTGCAGTAGAGCGGCGGCGACGGTAATAATAATAATAATAAAACAACTTTATTAGGCAGTTTAGTTTATTCTTACACTTCTCCTGAACAAAGGTTACTCGTAACAGTTGGCAAGTTTTAATCTACTCCATTTTCACAGTTCCTTGACCGCGAAACTTTTATTGCAATTACACATTCCTATATCCCAGATAAAGCTATGCCACTGGTAAAAATATTCGCGCATTTTGGCTCCGCCCTGACATCTTCTCATAGTAATACTAGTTTACATACATATATCAAAACCTTCTAAGTCTATTGCTAAAATCAAATTGAAGATAAGTAATACAATTTAATGGGAGGTGTAAAACTTTTATACATTACAGAAAAATACACTTATTCTTACCCTCCGATTAAAGAACTTATATCTAGATACATAATGGCATTACTTTGTGTGATCCCGAAAGATTCACAATCTAAGGCACTTCTTCCCATAAGTTCTTGATTGGCTAGTCGATCTGTTCGTGACCGATTCGGGCACCATCGGTTCAGTTTGATTATCATAATTTCAGTTTGACACTTTTGACAGTATATTCGCCATTAATGTTAATAAGCGTTTTTCGTGTTTTTCGATCAAAATGTGGTGAAGAAGTCTTCTTATTTTAAGTTGTGATTTGCTCAATACCTAAATAATATTCTCTATTCATATTTACACAGTTTAGTGACAATATATTTAGTGCAAATAAATAGTGAAGTGCTGTACCGTTTGCAGAAAGCAGTTTAGAAAAGAAGAAAATCGATCGTTCCATAGTCGTAACATTATGAAGTTCAGTTTACAGTTATAAAGTAAATAGCAATTAAATTTTAATATCCTTTCAATACATATTTATCTTACTGTAATATCGTATGCCTACATCACGTTATATAAAGAGCCGGTAATGCAGGAATTGCAATAATTCATTTTAATGAAAATATTTACCATTCTACGCATTTTCTACACACACAACGCCACTGTTGCCTATGGGATGTGATGTTCATCTATTCTTTTTAATGGACATATAATGTGATTATGTTAGGAGCAAACAAGGTATATAGTGAAAAGATAGCCTGTTATGTATCTAGATATAAGTTCTTTAATCGGAGTTCTTACCTTATTTCTTTTGTCCATTTTTGTTTAATATTTTCTAACTAATTCGAAATAAACCAAGAGCACAACACTAGATCAATTAGGTTATACCTGACATACTAGACATAGAAGGTTTTGAGTTTTAAATGCGATCGTAGCGACATAGAAGGTTTCAAAAAACGCCGATAGAGGTGGACATATTCGTGCTAAACTTCGGAGATTTTGCAAGTTTGTGTGTCAGCGTGTCAAGAATATGCATAATCCAAAACCCCCAAAGTCTCAAATAAGAGACTTAGGAGGTTTTGATAGTAAGCCGACGAAATATGACATATAATATATCGTTGGATAGCTAATTTAAGTTTTGATCGAATAATGAAATAATTTACAGGCTGTTCCATTTAAAAAAGTGCCTTAAGAATGTGTTACTCGACTTTTGATTCGACACTTGATAATTGAGATACAGAGGTCATCTAAAAATGCCAATTTTCCAAAACACTCTGTAGCTCGGTAGTCGAAAAAGATAGACGATCGCGGTTTGCACCATTGTTTGTTTATCGAAAATCGAGTTCAGGACACCCATATTGGTTTTTGTCTATCTGCCATAGTTTTAGGGAAAACCCCAAATCCCATCTAATTTGGTCCACCCTGTACAAGATGCTCAAATTGACAGAAACAAATACACATCATTCGGAGAATGGTCCCAATGAATTCAGCGTTTTCGTTGAAATTCTACAGCAAACATATTTAAGTAATTTTCTCAGGCTATTGTGAAACATTGCGAATTTTTCTCAACTTGTAGGACAGGACGCTGTCTATCAGAATAGAGAAAACTTTGGTAGCATTTGGTTATTTCAGAGATGTCATCAAAATACCACAGAACATTACCATTTCGGATTAGACGGTGATCAAACTTTATAAAGAAGAGTTAAAACTTTCAGAGTAAGAAGTAATTTCAAAGACTGTCTGTTATTGGTTATTTTATTTGTTTTTCATTGAATAGTTGTTGACTGGAATAAATTCAAATATCCCTTTTAACCTTTTAAAATTCACAAGACATACGAAATGTCTATACCTTTGCGGGTTATATGTAAAAATATCTATTTTAAAATGTTATAATTCCATTTTTCAATAGTCTGGGTGAATACACTTAAGTTTCACAATTTTATATCCCAATGTATACATCAAATTAGAGGTAGACACTTTTTAGATCTAACCTCTGACATTTCAGCCCACACAGACAAACATAATTATATCGGCAAAAGTGGGTACTCCCTCAATCACTAAACTGTTATTTGCAGATCAATGATACGACTACTTTTCACTGAAATAAAGGCCACAAACTATGTAACTGAAAATAATGATTTCTGTCCTTTGGTCATAACGATTATTTCTTTAAATGCCAAGAAATGCCGTCAATATATACACACTCTAAGTAAAATAATTAAAAGAAATGACTTGCTAATAGGAAATTCTTTATACAGAATGTGAACGGCTTCCATATAGAGTGCAATATTGGCTGGAACCAGATATTAATATCGTTCCAATATCGAAACAGTAACAAATCATATAAGCTAGGCATATTAGGAAGAAAATGGGTGTTCAGAGGAAAGTTTTACTATAGTTTTGATTTTCTTACACTCCATGTTTTTTGGGTCACTGTACATGAATTTGAAGTTTGCAGGCAAAAATTTGGCCCGGAACTTTGTTTTTTTGGAACTTTTTGCCCAAATTTTGTCACTTTTTTCAGTTTTTGGCCCAAATCTCAGAAAGGAAGCGATTTTTCGCCAAGCCCATTCTATACAGGATTAAAGTAGATAAAATTTCCTACATTTTTCGTATATAACGTTTTTTTGGAAGACTAACCGTTCCGCCGCTAGAGCACGCCAAAAAAAAGCCATATTCCCATACTTAGTGAAATTCACCATTTTCGCGGAAATCGCCCTTGCTATGATACATAACTTTCCATGATCATAGCCAAGTTACAAGATCATAGCCAAGTTACACATAGCCAAGTTACACTCTCAAAGAATGACATGGAGACAGGCCACAGAAGATGCAGACACCGTCATTGTTTTTGGCTGAGCGTACTGAGACTGTGGTGGTAGTTGAAGAGGACATCGATCTGTTGGTCATCCTCACGGGTCTTTGCCAACGAGAAAACGTATTCTTCCTGAAACCATGCATATCTTTTGCATGTGAGTTGCTTAAGTTTTTAATAATGTCTCTTATTTCAGCATGTGTTACAGGTTCTAGGCTGTAAAGTGAAATATCTTCGGGGACTGTATGTTTATTTAAGTAATCTAACGGTTCTTTATCTACTGAAGCAATTGTGTTTACAATGTTTCCAGCAATATTTGAAAAAAATGTATTAAACTCATCTGCAGATATGATATTATTGCTTTGCATAGGTTCATTTGGCCTATGAATTTGCCAAGCTGACTTACATTTGTTGCTAGAACTTTGAAGAAAATTATTGTTTGCCAGTATTTTTGCCTTCATAATTTCATGTTTATAATAGGAGCGAGTGGACGTAATTTGTCATTTAATGCCATTTGTGTTGTTTACTTTTATCAGATCTTTCAAAAAATGAAGGGTTTCTCTAATTGAATAATGATATTGAGTATATATTATACTACTGATTATAATATACACTGTACATAACTACTTTAGTAATAACTGCATTTCATTCATTTGTCTCCATTTTTTCAATTACTTTCCCTATATTCATTATTCATGTAAGGTATACTGGGTCCGGGAATATGTTTTTTTTGGTGCGCTCTAGCGGTGGAATGGTTAGTCTTACAAGAAAAAGTGATAATATGAAAAATGCAGAAAATTTTGTCTACTTTAATGGGCTTGTCGAAAAAACGCTTCCTTTCTGAGATATAGGCCAAAAACCGAAAAAAGTGCCAAAACTTGGGCAAAAAGTGCCAAAAAAAAACAAAGTTCCGGGCCAAATTTTTTCCTGCAAACTTCAAATTCGTGTTCAGCGACACAAAAAACATAGGGGATGAAAAAGCAAAAACTATAGCAAAACTTTCCTCTGAGAATCCTAACATGCCTAGCCTAATACTGAATCGTGAATAATTCCTAAAAGAAACTTTCTTTTAGGGGCGAGCGTAGATGCGACTTCAAAGTGAATATCAGTCGATATTCCGTTGAAGCAACGTCGAGCGCGGTTAGTACTTGGATGGGTGACCCACCTATCTTGGGAAATACAGCGTTCTCGTCCCACCTTCTAGCGGCTTGCATATCAGTGTATACGCGGAAGTTACGTAATTTCAGACGAGGATTACGTAGTGGATATACCATCCTTCGGAGAGGATTTAAAGCAGGCGGTCCCTTGTCTATTAAATGTTAGGCAAGTAAAAGATCCATACTCTTCTTAAGGGAAGAGGTTCGGCAAGTGGTAGTGATTAGTTATTACCAACATTATAGACTGTAATATTTCCTAAATCTTTTGTTTAAGCAATTTTCTTCTATGGTCAGTTATTATACTCTTCGCAAATACGATAACAAAGAGTATATTGTATTTGATCGGCACATTTCTAAAACCGTAAATATCGCTCGCAGATAAAAAAATTTCATATCATTGTGTTAGTGAACGAATTCTGAACAACTTTCAAAATGACCATGTATCCGTCCATCCGTCCGTCCGTCACGTTTCTTGTAAGCACGATAACTCAAGAAAGAAAAATCCGATTGTACTGAAATTTGGATAGTAAGTTGGAGTTGGCTAGAGCAAAAACCCTATTGTTTTTGAACAAAATCGATCAGTAAATAAAAATGTTTAATTATTTCAATTTGAAAAAAAATATTTTAATTCATATATTTTTGTAATTGAATAGAAATCTGGTGAAATGTTATTTCATTGTAATAGCTAAATATTTATATATTTTACAAATATACATTTCATAATGTTAACCGGCGCGGTCGCTCAATCGGTTAAGGCGTATTGAGTGGCGAATATGCTGATCGACTGTCTACCGTGCTCTGGGTTCGACCCCCAGCCCCGGTATTGACAATACTGGTGGGTGTGGATGTATGTCTGCGTTTTTCCAAACGTGTAACTCCCTTCCGCACAGCCTTGGCTTTGAATTTGGGGTTATCTACTATCTGTGGTGTATTTATATTTTATTTATATTATAATGTAATATACAACCGTGGAAATATGATTTTTGCTCCTCTTATAACGTAAAAATTTACATTTTTTTACGTGTTAGGTGGTGGTGTAGTTCTTACGCTTTTGACTCGAAATCTAAAGGTCCCGGGTTCGAAACCCAAATGGAGTATGGTATAGTTTTCTTCTTTTTATTTTTACTTTATTTTACACTGAGTCTTTTACCAACTAAGTTCGTACTATAAAATTAAAAAGTCTAGAACTAACATTATTTACAGAAAACTGCGAAGAGTATCCTATAGAATGTGTAACAATTATATAAAAAGTTCAGTGAACAGGCGAAGACGTACGTTTTTAGCTTGTTTAGAGATTACAGTAGCTCGAATAAAAAAAAAATTGTCGTCTTTCGGAAATATTTATGTCTGTTCGATACTCAGTAAAATTGGTTTAAAATGGTGTTATTTTTTTCACGACAATACTTCCCTTTGGAAAGCGGGGAAATACATAATAAATTTTTTTTAAATTTTTTTTAATCACCCTGTAGTACGATTAATGCCGCCAATATATTATTCGCTTTGGGGTAGTTCAATACTCATGCACATTTGAATGTGGCATATGGCATACTATTGTCTGAAGATAATTTTAATTACATCCTGCATCCTGCCAATCCAAAACTCGCATTTTTAACGAATCTCACAAAGCGAAAAGTCGGTTTTGTAAGTTAATTTAATTGCCTATAATTGCCAATATGTGCACGGCTTCATTTTACTCCAATTAGTGAACTAAAATTCATTCTATAATTAATTTATTATGAACCATTACCGTTAATGGACTGGTAGTTTTTTCGATACCAATTTAATTTATGAGGACAGTATACGAGTTCTTTGATGTAAATATTAATTTTTCAATTATTTTTCCTAGTTATAATGAAAATGAACAAAGCTGTAATATTTTTCTGCAAAACTTGAACAGTGGCCATATTACACAAAAATATAGACGGGTGCATCTAAAAATGTCCACGGTTCAAGATGTTCCTACATAATAGGGAGACTTTAAGCCCCTAATAAGGTTATGATTTCTAAAAAGAAGTTAGCAGAATACCAAATTCAGTAAATTCACCAAAATCACATGTTAAATTATCAGCTTAAATAAACCACAAACAATAAAGCACGGTGCAATAATCGCAAGTTAAACCCGGTTTAAAAATTAAACCTCGATTAGTTATTCATCGCTTAAAATGAAAACGGCGACAAGTGGCAAAAGAAATTCCTTGAGGTACCCCGCCTAGGCCAGAAGTGTGTATTCCTGTTCATTTCCTCATATTATGTGCGTTAGAATTACGTTTAGCTTTTTAATGCGCTATAAAATTTAACAGTGTATGGTGTATGCAAGGACTCTACCTTAATGCCAATAAAAAAAAGAGGACGACAGTACGTTGTGCCTCTACCTGCAGGAGCATATTTCGTCCGTACCATTTTTTTCATTAAATTATTCACCATTTAGTTATAAATATAAATGGTTGATTTGGGGATAATTATTAATTAGGAATTAAGATCTTTGAATATTTAGTACTGGTTTTTGTTACAGGTTTCGTGCGCATGTTCCAAAACTGGAAAAGCTCCGACGTCATTTCGCCCACAATACCCGAAGACGAAACAGTGGACAATTTAAAAACTCCCGTACTCACCGCCGATGAGAAAAAAGACGCCGCCAACGGAAGCGGCGAACGAAGACATTCCAAGGAAGACGGTTCCGATTCCTCGAAAGACAGCAGCTTACAAAGTGATACTAGCGTAGACTCCGAGGACTCCTTCGCCTCGGTTATTTTCGTCCCGAAGTCAGATCCCATGTCCCCCACGAACCTATCACCGGGGCCGACGTCGCCTCGGTTAAAAAACTCGTCCGTACCAAATTCCCCCAGAATCAAACAATCCTCTTGTCCCACCAGCCCCAGAATCAAGCAGATGCCTTTGGCTATCTACCCCCTGACCAAACAGCTGAGTTCTCCGAAACCTTCGACCGAAATCTTTGCAGACAAATCAGACAGGGACCATATTTCCACAGAAAGTACAATTAAGGAACCTAGCAAGACCTTAGCACAAAAATATTCAGTACAACAAATACCAAAATTTAGAAAAACTAGTTTAAATACGCCCAGTTTAAGTACCGCCCCAGATAGCCCGGAGAAATCACCAGTAGAAATAGCAACGGACACAAGAAACGAGAGACTGAAAAAAATTAAAGAACTCCTTAACCAGAAACCCGGATTCGGAGTTAGGAGTAGCAAATCAAACTTCCCCATAGTTAGGCAATCGTCCGTGTCGAATGGAAAAGTAGAGGCCATCGCTAAACCCTTACCCAAGCTGTTAACCTTAGAACTATTCAACCCCGAGACCGACGATAAAGATAGCGATTCTAGCTGTGTATCCTCACCAGACTCAATAGATAGCGTAATTAGTGTTAGCAGTGAGCGCAAATCACTTTCGAACACGCGGTTCAAATTCCCGCCAACGAACATTCGGCAAGAAACCAGGGCGATGAGCTTGCTAGAAGCAGCTGCGGACGTAGCAAATAGCTTAGACGAAGCCGTAGAGAAAGTAATCAAATCGAATCCTAAGACAAAGAGAAGACTGCAAACGGGAGAGGTACTGTCTATTTTGCAACGAAGCTACTCCTCAGACACCACTCCTCTGCTGGGGGAGGACGACGGGGGTAACTGGGACGAAGACTGCCACAAACACTTGACGGACTTTGCTGACAAACTGAGCGAGAAGTTACTCCAAGAGATTGATCAATATCAAGTAAAAAGCAGATTGTCGGTGGATAACTTCGACGACCCTTATATAAGTCGGCTGAGCGAGGAGCTGCAAGACCTTTCGAAGCTGAGCGCCGAAATCCAAAAACAGAACGAGTACTTGGCGAAGCTGAGTGCCAGTGACAGTTTGTTTGGTAGACCATGTGTGAAATGTAAACGAAGTGAGTGCACGTGCTTTAGGACTAAAAATAGAAACAATTTACTTAGGAATAATTTAAGGAAGGCGAACGGCGCCGAATGTTCGACGAACAGTAAAAATGACATTCTAAATCAGAGTCTTATGGACGAATCCTTACGTAGTTTAGATAGTTACACGAAGTGTGATACGAAAAGTACTGAAAATGGTAGCGAACCGGAGACCAATCTCTCTTCAAACTTATCTGTTAGTAAGGCATCCATCAAGATGGGTACCTCCACGGACTCCTGTGATTCCGAAAAGGGTGAGTAAACTATTTTTTATTTTAGGTTAGTCTAGAAAGTTAATAACAAACAAAAACACTCCATTGATATCTTATTCACGATCTAAATAGCTGAAAACAAAAAAAATAGGTAGGTGGGTAATTTAAGTATTGATAGTGGACTTCCCTTAGATTTTCGCTTGGAACAACTTACGACTTCAAATTTTATCGCAGAAAACTGTTGTTTAAAGTCTCATAAGCATATAAAAAAAATCGACGAAAGTCGATTACTGGCTAAACTTTTGTAGAGACGGACGGTTTCATGCAAATATCTTAGAAAATACGAATTTTGTCAAGAAGTGATAAATACACAACTTGAAGTTTATTGAATTACCCTGAATTTGATACTTTCGTCCATTTGATAAAACATTGATCAAAATATGTTTTTTTGAAGGTTAGTGCTTTCCCACTTCTTTCTAAAAATCAAATCTTAACGCGTGATTATCGATGTTTTTATAAAAATCGAAATTGTACTTCTGACAAAGAAATTAATATAAACTTTTTTATAGCTTTTGAAATAATAAATCAAATGGCATATATCAATATCTTAAAAAATAACTTTTAGTCTAAAAAATCAAACTTTTTTGGAAAAGAACTGTTCTTACCCTAATTTGTTACAATTATCTTCAAAGAAAACGTTACAAATTTGTATCGTGAAATAAAACATATTGTTATTTTTCAAATGAACCCCACCATGTTAATTTATAATAATTACATCTTGTATAATAAACATTATGGAAAAAAAACAAAATTTTATTTTTAAAAAATTCTTTAGAATCGCACAGAAAAAGGATAAGTGTATTTTCTTTACGTATATTATGACAGCTAAACGACCACGGAAAGACTTTCTTTTTTACCGTTTATATTTTTTGTTACACGTGGTTGAAAAACACTTTTTGAAATCTACGCATGTTAAGAATGTAGATCATCAAGAACATAACGTAATCTCTTTCAAATCTTTCGTCTGTAATTATTTATTTATCCTCGATGTGCATACCGTGTTTTTTATTTACTGTTTGCATGTGGCCTTTGGTAAATTGTGTTTTTTAAATAAAAAGAGTATACAATCGAACTAGTTTTCGGAAGCCGATAGATACATTCCTCCAAAATGAAAAAGTATGTTCCACAGAGTGGACCAAATTAGATGGGATTTGGGGTTTTCTCTAAAACTATGGCAGAAGACAAAAACCAATATAGGTGTCCTGAGCTCGATTTTCGAGAAACAAATCTTCATCTTTATCGACAACTGAGCTACAACGCGTTTTTGTGTTCCATTAACATATATGCATATTTATCGCATTTCTAATATTTACTGAGGAGGTTATGACAAAAAAAAGAAAATAGAAATAATCGTAAATGTCAAAACCTAATTTGTGAGTTAATTGTGAGTGAGTAATGTTAAAAATGGTTTAATTTAGCAATGGTGAAAAATATGATATGTCTAAGTGTTGCAGAATGCGGAGAAGATTCAAATTTAGCTTCCGAGCTATAGGCAGTTATAGGCAGCCAAACTTTGTGCCGAAAGTGCCGCCTAAACAATATTTTTAGATAAAGAGACAGCCAGACATAAAAATATTCAAAAGGCTACAGTAGAGAAGCTATAGAAAATATTGTTTTAGAAACTTTTAGAGAAAATCCTAATATATCGTCTCGAGAAATAATAGTGGAGTAAACGAAGATTTTCACTTCGGAAAAATGTGTAACCAGGTAGACTTTGGTGAAAAATATTCTTCAAGTATGCTAGAATAACGTAGTGAAAAGTCTACCGCAAAAAAGTGTACGCCTCCTATTTTTATTTAACAATTCAAGTGCAAAAATACAGTTTTTTGCGAATAACTTTTTAAATTTTAATTGTGCGAAAAAACTGATACCGTCATTCGAAAGAACGAAAGAAACATATATGACATGTATTTTGCGCATTAAATTGGAGCGAGTAGAAATTTGTTAACTAAGGTCCCAAGTGACGCTCCGCCGACCGCCCGCTGACGCTGGAATAGGTTTGCGGTAGCGCGCGCGCTGTACGTACGTAGCTATAACTTTTGATTGCAAAATGCAAATGATATGAAACCAATTAGAGATGAAAAAGTATCATTTCCTCGAAGTATTACATGTTTTTAAATAATTTTTTAAGTACTTTAATTATTGCATATGTAGCTTGAAAGCGGACCATTGCATGAATTAACGAGTATTTAGTAAAAATCATTGTAAAATGAATAATTTATTTAAAAAACAAAAAAAAATACTTGGATAACACATTTAAAGGGATTATCTGAAATAAGTATTCAGCCAAAAAAATAAAAAACTTCTTTTAGGAAATTCAGACCTTTAAACTTAGTTCTTTTCCGAAAAAAGACGTTTTCTGCTGTTGACACTAAATTTAAATCGTCAATATCCAAGCTTAATATCGTGATATCGGCACTTTATAAGTGATCAATTTGAAGGTAAAGATGTGTATTAAAAGCCCCAATGATTTATTTTATGATACATACGCGTTTTTATATTAATTTTTTACGAATAAGTCGAACTATACGTTTCCAAAGAAAAAAATTCGAAAATTTAACACTATTAAAGGTGCAATAACTTAAAAATAAATATTTTTATTTTTATTTGAATACATGGAGGTGTTAGCTAAGGTACTAATCTTGAAAAATATTTTTTGGTTTTATTTTTCGTTGAACGTAATAACAATTAAACAGAAAAAAAGGTGAAAAATCGGTAAAAATAAGGTTTTAAATAAAAAATTAAGTTTACCACAACTAATAATTCTACTAAATATTACACATGCATAAATGGTGACTACTACTACTACTACCAAATTCGAACCGAAATTCAATTTTTTTTTAATTCATCAATGTGTACATAGAGGGCCATACACATTCCTGACTACTACTAGCAAATTCACCATCTAGCTCTTAACTAGATTCGTGAAAGTGGCTCCTTCGCTATGTTTGCTTGGCTGTACTTTGCCGCGCATTTTATCGCCTCGTAAAATTAACGTGCACGTGGTGGTGTTCTTTATTTAATTTTGCTTCTTTCTATCTCGTAAGTGGTGCTCACCAATTATCAATATTAAAAAACTATTGTACACGTAACAAACGTATTTATTTATAATAGAATAATTTTTGTTTCAGTGCTAATGTGTGTATGTCCTACATATATGTGCAAGGCTCATTGCAGTATTTTTATAGTACATTGTATTTATTTATATTAAACATTTTATATTTATCTACATAATTTTTATACCCGAAAGCCCGTAAAAACTCATTAATGATCATTTTTATGGCCATTTGGTATCCGCCATTTTGAATTTTGCAAATCTGATATCAAATTCGTAATGAGCATGCCCAAAAACCCCTGATACCTGATTTTCATGATTTCTCCTCGATTAATTTTCGAGATATTTAATTTTGCAGTTTTTTGTCATTAATAAACAAATAGAGATTTAGCGTACGATACCAACCGGTAGACTTTGAACTTAAACTTATTTAGAACACATTTAAAAAGTTTTTTATGAATTTTTATGCAGTTACAAATTATTCCGAAACAATGCCTTTTTTTTATTACGTTTACTCCACTAACAGGAAAATTTAGGAATCCCAAAAATAACTGCGTTGTGTTGCTTAAAAAAATAATAAATTCAAACCCTACAAAATTAGAATTAGTCACCATCTATGCCCAAACTACTTTCAAAGGTGTCTCGATTTTTGCGTCAGTGCAATGAAATGCCAGGATTTGAAGGAACAGTTATATGGACAGACGAGGCCCATATAAGCAGTGCCGGGATTTTTAATCGGCAAAATAACCACCATTGGGCTCATGAAAATCCGCACATAACCGCTACAGTTACCGATTTGGATTCGGTGTAGAGTGTGGTTTTATTGGATACCAAATAATAGGTCCACATTTTTTTCACTGTAATTTGAATACCGAAAATTTTATTAACATTCTACGACAAGAAATAGAGCCCTTTGTAAACAACCCAAGCAGCATTCAAAGTGATGGGAACTGGCATCTGAGGCATCGGAACTTTAATATAGTAGGAATGACATAACTGTTACTAATTTTGCGACTTCAGGGTAATATTCACTTTGTGGTATGAATGTGTAGTGACAATTAAGTAGATTCTACTGAATTTAGGCACTGTATAGTTAAAACACTTTCAAGTAACTGCTGGAGAATCTGCAACGTCGCGGATACTACTCTGCATTACTTTGAAGCATCCTCAACTGCAAAGTGAAAATTGGTAGTAATGCCGACTGCACAGCTTTACCAAAGGACCACTTGAAAGTAGTCTGACTTATTAGTGACATCTCGAATAAAAATGAGGTTATTTCTACGAACATAGGGGCTTTGAAGTTATCTTTACTACTCCTAAATGACTTAAAAGTTACATATACCTTGAATATCTACTATAGAGTAATATTAACTTTTAAGACAATTTATATAATTATTGGCATTGAATAAAATGGCGGCATCTGAAATGCTCAGTGAAAGCGAAATAAAGTTTATCAGCACTCATCCACGTTTTATAGAAAACTGAAGAAACAGTTAAACAGTAGTAGAGAAATAGTGATTCTTCAGAATATGATGCAAACATGAAAGATTATTTCGCCACAGCAAAACCATCATCTTTGGCAACAAGTGCAAAAGTGCTCCCATCAACACAAGAAGAGTAATCGAAAACTATAACAGTTGTAGTGATTAATGATACTGTGTACTGATCGAAAATTACAACTTGTCTTTAACACACAGATTGACTCATAGTTCAGTTAGTGATCCACTGAGCATATTAAATGAATTTGCCGATTAAAAACTCCAAATTTAATAAATATTGTGTCGATGGGGAAAGGACAATGTCGGTATAACGGCATAAGACATTATTTATGTACAATAAATTGAATTGAATGAAATTAAATGTAAACTGATCATTAAATAAATATGAAAACTCTTATGTATTTTTTCCATTATTACACACCTTACGTTAATAAATATATTTATCCAACACTTTTCATATAAAGTGATCTTTATTGATAAGACTTTGAAGGTATAAAGTGACCCATAAGTCACTAGTGAGACAAAGTAGTAAGCTAAAGTGAGGTAAAGTGATTTAGTCACTAAAGAGTAATTTTAATATAAAATAAAGTCCAAGGAATTTATTTATTGTCTCCATTATATGGAAAATTAACAAAACAAAGAATCCATGCACTAACACTTATTTATATTTATGTTAACATTTATTGTCATCATATTCGATTTTTCACAAAGAAAACTGCTCTTCTGTACACAATTTTTCTCTATACTAGTAACGACGTCTGTATTGCCTGACTCGTTGTGCTGCTCTCCCTGAATTTTTTAGCAATAACAATCTTGTTGAGACTGAATCTTCCAAATAACCCTCCGCCACGGTGGATGATTTCCACACACCGTGACGTTTAAGGGTGGTAATGTCACCCCCAGCATTGGCCAAAAGAGTTGATGAGGAACGGCGCATGCTATATGGCCAGTATACAAATCTGCATCTGGCAGTTGCAAATAATCAGCTACAATTCTTGGAATTTTTTAGAGCTTATTTAATCCAACGCATTGAACAGTGCACTTTCCCTTTTGAAAATTTACGAAAAATCTTTTGTGAGACACATTTTGCGGTCTTAAAGACACATATTTCCTAGCTGAATCAAGTGAGTTTACCGAAAATCCTTCATTTAAAACTGTGAATTTATTTGTCTTGGTATCTGGTATGGATATATACAGATATTATTCTTTATCTCTTATATCTTCGACGCTTAAGAAGGTCAGTTCACCGCAACGGCAGGCACCGTAAACTCCCAATATCAATGCAACCTAAAAAAACCCAAACAATTAAATAGGTATACAAAAGTAAGATCATAATAAACACCTACCTCTGACATAAGATGCTCACCGTCTGGGGCATCCATCAAATATTGTTCGATATGTGCTCTTTCCAAATAATATCTTTCTTATAATATCAGATAACAAAAAGTACTTGTAAAAGTATAAAATTATTTTTAATAAACATATTCCTATCACACACAGTGACAGTGACACTTTAACAGTTATTACTGCGTTGCCAATTAAAAAAAAAAAAATTACTTATATCGATTCTGCCAATTCTACCAACATGAAAATAAGTTGGTAGCAACAGTTACTAAGATCTTATAGCGTCATTGGTCCCATTTGCTACATCTAGGTAAATATAACTACACAGTGAAATGTTGTAGTTCCCGTCACCACTTTTAAAGTAACAACAACTATAACGTTGGTGGCTTCTGCTACTTTATAGTAAATGTAACTTGTAGGGAAATAATTTTGGTTTTCACAACCTCTAAGTTACTGCAATTAAAATCGTCATTTTTCTGTTGTTGAATGACGACGCCATATTGACACAGATAAAAATATAATTCAATAAAAAATGTCTTTTTATTATAGTCATTTACAAATATGTTTTCTAAATAGATTATTACTTTATAATATATAAAAATAAAAAAAAAATGTTTTCCATAAAAAATTTTGCAGTTTTGCTTGTGCACATAATTTTTGCAAAAATTTTTTTTTCCGAAAAAACCATTTTCTCGAGGGGGCGTCTTTTTTTATCGAAGCATCATGATAACATTTTACAGAAAACAAGTGGTGGTTTTAATATCCACACCCAGGGTAAATGCAAACCATCATGATTTATAATATATGCTTATGCATGTTGTATATAATCACCTTAACTTGGACCTTGGACATATCATGTGCTTAAACTCAGTAAGTCATTAATTTCCTATTCGAATAACAGAGAGCCAAATATATAGTTTGCGCTCTCATTTCGGTCAGCTGAGCTGTTCCAAAAGTTAGTCATTTCTACTACTTGGTTACATCCCGTTTACGTAATAACCTAGTTCTCGACACGGTAACGGTAGAAGTACCGGAATAGTAGTTTTCCACGTAATTATTATTCCCCATTTTGGTGAATACTTGGTAGAAGGATGGTTCCCATTACGTAACAGTCCTTAGTTGCGGAAACCTTTAAAGATCCCCTAATGATAACTATTATGTAGAAACTACTAAAATTGCTGCTTGGGAATACGTCTGTAAGACAATTTCAAAGATTTACCAACACGATGGTGCTCTAGGCTATACGTCAAATGAAATACGAAAATATTTAAATGCTCAATTTGGGGAAGATTGGATAGGCATCTATATATCACTAAAGACTAGTTTATCAAGGTCTAGTTAACTAAATTAATATGTAACAATTAATTTAGCTAATTGGACATTAATAAACAACAAAGTAGTTTAGATATTGTTTAATTTTTTGCAAATAATGGTCCTATTTTGTGGCCAGCTGGATCTCCCGATTTAACCCCTGCCGACTTTTGGCTTTGGGGTTATTTAAAAAATATTATATATAGAGAACGTTCTAATAACATAGAAAAGAATTGGAAAACAAAACATTAGCTGCTTTTCGAACAATAACTCCTGTTATGATTGGAAATGCAACAAATGCTGTAAGGAGAAGGTGTCAAAAATGCATATATGTTAATGGAAGACAATTCGAATATTTATTGTAGTTTAGTCTTTCCTATATTTGGCAAAATTATTTTATATCATAAGTGTTTTTGTTGTTAATTGTGTTCCATGGCCTCCTCACAAATATATTAATTTTTTCGAAAATTAACCACTTTTTCTAGAGATAAATTGGAGAGCTAATTTAAGTTGTGATGGGATAATGAAATAATTTACAGGGTGTTCCATTTAAAAAAAACAGAAGTTATGTCTCTATCTCGAAAACTGAGGTATGCGTAATTTTCTTCCCATCAACAATGAATTCTACTAAAAAAAGTGCCTTAAGAATGTGTTACTCAATTTTCCATTCGACACTTGGTAATTGAGATGTAGAGGTCATCTAAAAATGCCAATTTTCCAAAAACGCTCTGTAGCTCGGTAGTCGAAAAAGATAGACGACCGCGGTTGGCGCCATTGTTTGTTTCTCGAAAATTGAGCCGAGGACACCTATATTGAAGGTTGTCTATCAGCCATAATTTTAGAGAAAACCCCAAATCCCATCTAATTTGGTTCACCCTGTAGACACAATGAAAAATAACTTCCCTAATTCAAAGTCTTGACATTGAGTTGATATGATTAATGTTTTGTCAAGTAGCCTACATATTTATCCATTTGTATCGGCTTATAATTATTTCATTACAATAACTTTTTTAACAATTGAAATAAGATATTATGCTGCTTAGAATTTTGACCTTAACTTGTTCAAGGCCTCCAATATTTCTATATAAGTGTATATTAAGTAGGGATATCCGAAACTTTTACCAAAGTATACATATTGTCTATATATAATACAAGTTGAAGTTCACCACTCTCATCATTCATCAAATTTTGTTCCACAACAAAATAACAATACTCATGAATAACCTGATTTCCAATAGCTCTCAATATTATGCTGCCATTGTTGAAAAACTTTAAGTGGAGCTATATCTTTATGGCACAACGACCAACGACGTCATTATTATAAAATAGGAATTATAACAATATACATATATTATCCTTGATCTGTTTTAATTCTGTCAGAATATAAAGCAAAATCGATATTTCTATCCCCGCCAGACGTCTACATCTTTTATTCTACCTACTTCTATTTTAATGCCTGTATCGATTTATCAGAGTTTTTTTTATAAAAGTATACTCTATTCTGGATTGGGTAGAGACGAGATGTTTTTATACAGGATCCTCTTTTATGGTGTCTGATACTTCAAAGATAGCTAGATTGTTCAAAAACCAAATGCAATATTTGGCCATATCTTGCATTTTAATATTATCAATATATGCTATTGCCATTCCTCTTTTTTGTAGTTCTGTAGGACCGCTCTCGCCTGCGCGTCCATCCATTTGTTCGTCTGTCACCACCTTCTAACTCTCAAACTGTAAATGCTATATGCATGAAATTTGCCGCAACTATGTGGAATACATGATTCAATGTTAAGGCCGGTGACAGGAAGTAGATAAAAAAAACATTTTCGAATATTCACGTGTAACATATCGTTGGAGAGAGCATTTTGAATTTATGTTTTTTCAAAATTTAGATTTTGAAATAAGCTCTTGTGTTGAGGAAAAATGCATGAAATTTAGCTGATCCCCAATTATTTTCCAAAGTATACCATCCAAAATTTGAAAAAAATAATAGTATATTGTTTTATTAGAAGTAAAACTTATACTTTTGTGACGAGTCCGTAGGTTCGCCGGATGAACGAAGTATTAAATAAAATATGCTTAACTTTTTCTGCCGCTCATAGCGTCAGAAAAAGTACTTTTACATCCGTTGTTAATGGCAATGCACAGCCGTCTAAAAAGTCAAACTTTAATATCACGAAATGGGTTAAGAAATGCCATGTCTTTCTGACGTTTAAAGAAAATAGTTATTTACGTAACGAGTTCCGAAAGTGGCCTTTTACTGGACAGTAATCAAATTCCAGGACGAGCCGTAAAAGCACTCTCGGGGCGTGTTACGTACAATATTTTTTTCTTCAATCGTCTCTTTAATGAAACCAAAAATTGATATACTTTGACTATTTATAAATATTAATATTAATTGTATGGTCATCACTGTCCATTTTGAAGTAACTATTATCTGACAGTTTTAAGCGTCATTATTTGGTTACCATAGCAACACGACTGTTTAGCGTAGAGTACGAATGTGATTAATGTGATTCATAGTAAAATATAAACTGCAAATTGACATTGACGTTTAGATGATCTGTCACTTTACAGCACTAGTACCCGTAATAGCTACTTTCGGGGCTAGTACTAGAATACGCTACTTTCGGTACAAAAAACCGTACCGAAATTACCTACTTTTGGAACGATTGAAGAAAAATAATATTATTTCACTCTTATATATAGTCGGATCAATGAGTGCATTAAAAACAATTGAAGTTTTCTCACGATTTTCGCTTTAGAAACATCAAATTATAAAACTGTGTTTTGTCGTGTGCGTAATACTTCTAATTCGTCAAAAAAGTACCACTTTATGCACTTTTTGCATAAATTATTAATATCGTCTTCAGTGTCGATCAATGCACAGTAGGGTGGCCCATCTTTTTCGAAATCGAAATTTTTTATTTCTCACCCCTGCAAATGGTTCCATTTGAAGAAAAAACAGTCCCCTCAAAATATTATTGAGGCAAATTGAAGGCAAGGGGTGCCGCAGAATGCATTATTATGCAATAATAAAAGTAAATGGAATTATTTACATTCTTTGGTTGATGCATTGTTTTTTTTTTTTAATCAGCAACATTTATCTTTAGAATGACTAATCAAGTCATACAAATATCAAAGACATTATCTGTTGTGACTATGACATGTGTCATACTACTGTAAATTCGTAGTCTAAGAAAACTAGACTAGAAGTTTTTGAAATAAAACTCTCGTTTTATCTTTGTGTATTTTATTATGAAACGTTTTTTTCATACATAGTACCAAATATTATCCTAAATCTACAAGACATATAGTAATAAAAACAATATTTTTTGCACTAGGCCAAAGCATGCGACAGGGTTTCTTTTTTTACATTTGGAAACTGTGATTTATAATCATCATTTACAACTTTAATTTTGTTTACAATATTGAAACATCGGGTATAACTTTCATTTTCCCTCCATGTTGTTGGATCATTTTCCAAAAATTCCATAGACAAACCTAATTTTTGAAAAAACTGTTTAGTGTTCTCGCATATGAAGTCCTGAATTTCCTTGTTTTCAACGTCAGTAATGTTACTAATCATAAGTCGTTTAATACCCTCTTGATTTGGTGCTTTCCTATTCAAAGCTTTAACCATTTCTCTTTTAGTGGTAACTGAAATATCGTCATCAAAGAAAGATAAGCCAACATTTACTGAATTAAGGTACCACAAATGGTTCACTATTTTCCTACTTGCGGCTTGAGATATTTCTTTGTCAATATTTTGATAATTAATGAGTTCTTTACAAAAGTCTAAGTCATGAAGCGGTGCTTTACTAGCAAATGACGCTGTAAACCAGGCCTTTACATAAACCTTTACAATAAAGAGACATATATCTTCAATACCTATTTTTTCTTTTTTAGTTAGTTGGAACTGATCTTGGAAAAAAAATGTTTTTAGACAGTAAATGGTTTTGGCCATCCAACGTGCATGATGAAATGCCCCTGGTTGATAGAATGTCGTGTGAGTGGGCTCTTCTTCAACAAAAAGTTTAGAAAGCATTAAAAATTCTTTATAATCATCACGAGGCTGTTGCAAAGTTAAAGCTGCATTTAGAAACTTTACAATTTCGGCTTTAACTGGTTGTAAAATGTGTTTAATTTTTATACCTGAAATCCAGTTTTTAGTTTATTTTGATCTATTTTAGGCCAAAATTCCCTAAAACGTTTAAATAGTGGCACATTTGGACCAGATGAGGAAGGCATTTTTGTGTCAAACACACTTCTCAAAACCACTTCAAAAATATGATGTCTACAAGGAAAATATAGAATATCTCTTTCTAATTTTTGTTGCAATAGTGTGGCTGCCCCATTTATATAACCCATATTTGATGCTGTTGTATCACAACACAAAGCTATTACCTTTTCGTCCAAATTCCATTCACAAAGCACATCAAATACTGCTTCAGTCTGTTCTCTTCCAGTTGAATTGGGCAAAGCTGGTACTCCAAGTAGTTGTTCAATATCTCCACTAATAACTAAGATAGCAAGTCTATCGATATTTCCCATTCCAGTGAGAGAAGGTAAAAGTTTTCCATCCCAATGGATGACTGGGGCCGGCAATTCAGAATTACCGAAGTCAGTTTTTAAATTTCAGCTCTTTCTTCGCGGATGCGTTGTCTAGAGCGCTGAAGTGTGGTTCTGCTGATGGACAAAGATGTGGTGTCATGTCCTAGTGCTTCTGCTACTGCCGTCAAAATATGGACTCCATACCTGTCGCTTATTTTGCAAGCATCAAATGCAGCGGCTATTTTTGGTGTGATGATGTTACATGTTCTATATAATCTCCTCTTTTTTGGCTGTGACGAGCCAGGCTGGTCTTGTAACAACTCTTCTTGGGCTTCGATTACTTCATCTTTATTTTCGTTGGAGTCGGCTGAATTACTACTTGATGATGGACAGGTGACTGTTTCCTCTAATCTAGCTTTTTCTTGTTGACTTCGTTGCATTCGTTCAGATAATTTCTGTAATTTCTCCTCAGCTGATTTTTCTTGAGAAGCAAGTTGGTAATCAATACCATGCATAAATCCAGGACGTCCCTTTTTTCTTTGGTTAATTAAAAACTGCTTATCTTCATCTATTTTCATCAACTCCAATGCATTTGCATGAGAAATGTCAAAGAGATCGTCCAATTTTCCAACGAAATTTTTTTCTTTACCTCCTGCACTGGCCCTTTTAGCCGATTTTTGTAAGTTCCTCCACTCTGCATAAAGTTTATCTAGTTGTTTAACACAATGAAAATCCTGACGTGTCGGAATGCGAGCTTTATCCCAAAAAACTGACACCTCTTTTATTGTTAATTTAGCACTTGCATGTACACTTAGCTTCACTTCACGAATGTTATAAAAGAGCACTTGTAATACTTGTCTATTAGACGGCAATTTATTGCCAATGATTTGTGACGAATAGTGTCCAACTAAGTAAATGAAAGTATCCTTTCGTAAGGATCTAACATCAGCCATCGTTAAATGTTTTTTCAAAAAGGAACGTATGCTAGAACTTATAATGTCACCACTGTAAAACACAATTGCAAACTGACATAAAAACCTACCGTAGGTGCATTATATTTCCAAACTTCCAAAACAAATCATTTCTAGGAAATAATTACACCAATAAAACATTATGAGAAAAGAGGTAGATATTTGTATTTTAAGTAAAATTTAAGTGTATTACCGTAATAACATCTTATCTACAAATTTCTACCTGAATGCGGCACGGGTTACCGTTCACCGAATTATCTGAAACTTTGACATAAATTATTCCTAGTATGATAGTATATTTTCATGGGGTGAGACTTAAAAAATACGCAAAAAAAATTCACCCCCTATAGAGATGGGCCACCCTAATGCACAGGGTGGACCAAAACCCTCCAGGTTTTACAAATGATCCAAACTTTTTTAAATTTTGATGTAGCCTTCTGAATATTTTTCTGGACATCTAAAAATATTCTTAAGGAGGCACTTTTGGCACAAAGTTTTGTAGTCTATAACTTACAGTTGCTTGCATCGTATTGTTTAATAAAGGATTAAACTTAAACGTCTGTTAGATTTAAAATTTGCTTTGCACCGTTCTTTAATCCTTGATAAAATGCTTAAACTTGCGTTAACTTAAACCCTCAAAGTTGGCCGCTTAAACGGCGATTTAAGGAGGGGTATCGACAAGCTAAGAAAATTGACCCCAATATGACAAAAAAATTTAACTATATATTTTTTTATATTTCTCATTATTTTAGTAAAATACAGGACACTAACTTAACGCTACAATAAATTAAAAGTAAAAATGACTACGTTTTCTTCACGAGAAAAATCGACAAACTGAGGTCAAAATGGCTTTTTTTGGAAAATTGTACCCTTTTTTTACTATATCGAGTTTTTTTAGACATGAGCGCATTTTTTAGCAGTTTAATTTTTGTATTTTTATATTTGTTGACATCTAAAGAACAACATGTAAAAAAATCACCATGCTAAAAAAATGCGCTCATGTCTAAAAAAACACGATGGAGTATTTTGATTTTACATTTTAGGTACAATTTTCCAAAAAAAGCCATTTTGACCTCAGTTTGTCGATTTTTCTCGTGAAGAAAACGTAGTCATTTTTACTTTTAATTTATTGTAGCGTTAAGCTAGTGCCCTGTATTTTACTAAAATAATGAGAAATATAAAAAAAATATAGTTAAATTTTTTTGTCATATATTGGGGTCAATTTTCTTAGCTTATCGATACCCCTCCTTTAATCGTAATTCCTACGCAGTCGTCGATGTTGCGCAAAACGTCAGTTTTTAGTATATTTTCATTTTTTATTTTTGTTAACAAATATTTACCTTTTCTTGAAACGTTACGTTATTTGTTTGTTAATTTTCTAATACATGCTTGCATTTTGTGACCGTATTATAAGTAAAAGTTTTTAAATTAATGAAAAATTATCGGATCTTGATCTTTATTATGGTTTTCCATATTTTACTCCAGTCGGTAAAGTAAAAAATACACCAGAAGCTCGCAAAAAATGTTATCTGAGATTTTCCTTCAGTAACTGTTAGAGGAGGGGTTATACATCATAAAACCACAAAAATCAGTTCTGGAGAGGTGCCGCAACCTCACCCCTTCGGTGAAAAAAGCCTTATTTTACTGATAACTCGTTAACCGTTGAAGATATAAAAAAATTGTTCATCATAAAAAAGAAAACTTGACTAATTTCCTAAAAAAAGTCCTATTGTAATTTTGTTGTATATGCCACGGTTTTCGAGAAAATCGATATTGAAAAAAATTCCAAAATTTGTATTTTTAATGCGCGCGAATTTTCGTTTATTTGAAATTTATTGGGCGCGGCCTATAGAAAAAATTGAATTGCTCGAAAACCGTACAAGCTAGGAAGAAAAATCACAATGGGTTTTAAAGGGGATATAAAATACTCTCTTATGTTGCCATTTCTGATGGCTATTGATATTTATTAGTTAAAAAAATAACAATATAATATAGTTATCTCTTAATTTTTTGCATCTTTAACTATTCACAGGCCCATAAAAAATAACTGACTTTAATATAAGTTATAAATGCATTATCTTTTAGTTCAATGCAAAAAAGGAATAGGAATAAAAATATTCACATTTACTTTACCACCATGTTGAAATTAGCCCAATTTTTGCCAATTTTTTATTTCTTATTTTGATTTTGCCAATATAACCATTTTCATATAGGTAATCCAAAGTTTGGCCGTTTTCCCTCTCTTTTCAATTTCCTCCATTTTATTGAATAATTTTTTGAGTTAAATTTTCAAGATGTTTGGGTAATTTATTTATTTTTAGGAAGCAATAAAAAAAAGTGGCCAGAATTTGACTAACTTCAACATGTTGGTAAATTTGTAAATGTGAATATTTTTATTCCTAACTTTTTTTGCATTGAAATATTACCTTGAACTAAAAGATAATGCATTTATAACTTATATTAAAATCAGTTATTTTTTATGGACCTGTGAATAGTTAAAGGCGCAAAAAATTAAGAGATAACTATATTATATTGTTATTTTTATATACTAATAAATATCAATAGCCATCAAAAATAGCAACACAAGAAAGTATTTTATATCCCCTTTAAAACCCATTTTGATTTTTATTCCTAGCTTGTATGGTTTTCGAGCAATTCAATTTTTTCTATAAGCCGCGCGCAAAAAATCTCAAATTTTGAAATTTTTTTCAATATCGATTTTCTTTAAAACCATAGCATATACAACAAAATTACAATAGGACTTTGTTTCAGGAAATTAGTCAAGCTTTCTTTTTTATGATGAGTCAGTAAAATAAGGCTTATTTCACCGAAGGGGTGGTTTTTTGGGGGGTTGCGGCACCCCCCAGACGGATTTTTGTGGTTTTGTGATGTATAACCCCCGCACTAACAGTTACTGAAGGAAAATCTCAGAAAATGTTTTTGTGTTGGAAATTTTTATAATTATTGGACTATTTATAAAGATCTTGTAAACAGATAACTAGTAGTAAAAATGTACACACACAGATTCACGTTTTTTTCTGAAAAGAACAAATATTTGACAATAGTTGACAGAAATAAGGTTATAATTTTGAAAGAGAAGTTAGCAGAATACCAAATTCCCTAAAATCACAAGTTAACTATCAATTTAAGTAAACCACAAACAATAAAGCACGGTGCAATAAGACGCACGTTAAACCTGCTTTAAAAATTAAACCTCGATTAGTTATTCATCGCTTAAAATGGCAAATAGCTGTTACCTATTAAAATAAATCTCGGAAGCTAAATTTGAATCTTCTCCGCATTCTATGAAATACTTAATCATATCATATTTTTCACCATTACTAAATTGAAAAATGTTTAACAATGCTCACTCACAATTAACTCACAAATTAGTTTTTGACATTTACGATTGATTCGATTTTCTTTTTTTTACCATGGCCTTCTCAATAAATATTAGAAATGCGATAAATATGAATAGATGTCAATGGAAGACAATTCGAACATTTATTGTAGTTTAGTTTTTCTATTTTTGGCAAAATTATTTTATATTGTCTATATAATGTCTATAATATGTCTATATAAGAAATGTTGTTGTTGTTAATAGTTTTCCTCGCAAATATATTAAATTTTTCGAAAATTAACCACTTTTTCTAGAGATAAATATGACAGATGATATATATTTGGATAGGTAATTTGAGTTGTGATCGAATAATGAGATAATTTACAGAGTGCTCCATTTAAGAAAACAAAAGTTATGTCTATATCTCGAAAACTGAAACATGCATAATTTTCATTATATCAGCAACGGATTCTACATAAAAAAGTGCTTGTATTACTCGATTTTCGATTCGACACTTGGTAATTGAGATATAGAGGTCATCCAAAAATGCCAATTTTCCAAAAACGCTCTGTAGCTCGGTAGTCGAAAAAGATAGATGATCGCGGTTTGCACCATTATTTGTTTCTCGGCAATCGAGCTAAGGAGACCTGTAGTGGTTTTTGTCTATCTGCCATAATTTTAGAGAAAATCCCAAATCCCATCTAATGTGGTCCACCCTGTATATGATTCAATTAACTGGGCAATTGCGTAATTTCACTTCATAATTATTGTTAGTGGTCTTTTTGTTTGAAGGCGTAGTTTTGTTTCAAAAAGATATAGAACTTACCGATTCAATCGAATATTGATCAATTTACCTTCCAATATCTTCGAAAGCATTTATCGTACATTTTCTAGGCACACTTTCTTTGTAAATAGGTAAAGAAAAAATAGTCTTAAATACGAAAACCTTTCCTATTTAAGTCCTACATGTCCTAATTGTAACCTTTCCATTCCAGGTAGCAGTACAAATTCGATGATCTCAAGCGTAGCAACCTCAATAAATTTCGGCCAGTCCATAGAATCCACAGACGGTATGTCCGAATCTCAAAAAGACACGAACTCTATGAGCCGCTACAGCGACGGCGGTAGCACGGCCTCCCTTGCTTCCTGTCCGGAATGGAAAACGATAAAATCAAGATCGGAGAACCGTCTATCCAAGGAAGACAGTAGTATTAGTCTAGACAGTGCATATTCCAAAAGACGAGACAAATCGATACTAAGTGATACTTCGCAAGACTCGTTGCCCACGGATAACATAGGAGGCGAGATAACTTATCACAGATATTATCATGTATTTAGAGAGGGGGAACTGGACCAACTGATAGAAAAATACGTAGAAAATTTGCACATTATATCCTCGTACTATGATCATGCCAGCTGGTGCATCATTGCCGAAAAAGTCCAAGTATGGACTATCTGACCTGTTATTAATCTTGAAACGCAAGTCAAAGCACAATGTATATACATATTCTTCTTTATAGGAAAACAAACATAGATGCAGGCATTTCTTTGAGCTGGGAAATCGGTTTCAAAAATTAAAAAATAGTTGTTGCTGATCTTTAGCCTTTGTTGGATATTTTTACCGCAGAAATCGAGATTGTTCGAGTATTCGAATGTTGTGGCGTTCCAGGAGGAACCTCCAATATCTAAAATTCAACCCTCATATCCGTACGGAATTAAAAGCGATAATATAAAGAATTTTCCGTGTCAAAATTATACAAATTTTGTGATTGTGGGTATTTTAAATATACTAGAGGAATATTTTTGGTAAAATCGGTGGGTACAGTAGAAGGTCAGGCCGAAGAAGGTAATAAAAATAAAAAAATACTGGCAGTTAGGGGACATTGGAAATTAACAATGCAACGAGTTTTTATAGCTATTTAGTCGTATTTTAGATTTTTGTGGAATATACAGGGTGATTTACAATGACATGCGGAAAATAAAATGGTGTACTAGTCTTGTATGTGGGAAAGTCCCTGCAAAATTGTAGACTGATTCGAGGTAATTTAGTATTTTTTGTTGCATTAAAACTTGCAAAGATACACTACTGTTACTTGTCTGATATGATCAGTATAGAGCAATGAACTTACTTGGGAAAGAACATATTCGAGATGTTCACATTTCCTTAATTGGAATAAATAGTTAAGCTGGCGCGTGCTGTCAAAGTGCCGCGTTTTTTGCTTTCGGTCGAACAATCAGGACACCGGCAGGTACAAAGTGCCGCCAAAGTTTGGTGTTTTTGTGTTATCGACGAGTTTAAGTAAATATCTCATATCTACTTGTTGTAGAGTTTACTAGCATAGGGTCAATGTCTTTTCGACGCATTTTGCTATTTTTGTAGTGTGATTTGATTAAAACTTAAAAGTCCCAGCTTTGCTGTCAGTTCAAAGTTTGATAAAAGGGTAGGGGAAGTGATATGGTTGTACCGCGTTACGTCAGATTGGTTAACGTCATTGGTGACGCATTTCTACAAAAAAATAAGGTAATTTTTTTTGCTCATATTTTTTAAATTTTTTATTTTTTTAACTCCTTTCGGTGGGGACAACTTACTGATAAATTCTCCGCATGTCATGGTAGATCCCCCTGTATCTGTTTGTACTTTATTTCCATATTTATCTGAGTTGTTATTGTTAAGTAATAAAAAATATGCGAAGTTCAAACGAAAATTGACCTGTCCTGGATTTTTTTATGAAAATGATTATTCTAGCTGAAAATGAATTTGTGCAATAGCTTTATGGATCCAACTCGCTCTAAAATAGGATAATATTTAACTGTTTTGTTTTAAATTCTCCTTATTCACAACATTTCGACAGACGTCTCGTGCACTATTGCAGTTGGTCTCCCTTTGCTGTATGGCACGTCTGACAGCTTCACGCCATTTGTCGCGGTTGCTTGTTGGGCGTGAGGCCTTGCCAAAGCCCTTTTTCATTCTAAATCGCATAAGTGATAAATCTGTTAGTAGGTTCAAGATGCGGTTCGAATTCTACAATATCCTCTGTAAATCACCTACAAAAAATCCTAGTCTAGAAAGAAGGTAAAAGACTTTTAGACAACAAGTGAACTTTATAGAATGTAGTAGCACTTTAAGAGCCGAAACCAATTTCCCGACGTTATAATTACAATTAGTGTTTCATTGCTAATAAATTCGCCTGCGTTAGAGAAGATTAATAGGTCCTTTATACTGTTTAAACATGTTTATAAAGCTAAGAAACTTGTTTTTCTATTATAACTGTTAAGCTCAAAATATTAGTGAACATTTTTGTGAATGTATAGCTAATAAAATTAGTTGTTATATTTTTTATACAAATGAAATTATATCACTGTATTACTAGACCATTACAAATACTGTTTCCTTCGTGCGCGTGAGCGCACCACATTTACCACATGTGAACATACAGGGTCTTTAAGTTATATTGTACAGTATTCCGGTAATGCAACAAAATTGTATTACGGAAAGATATAAACTAGTAAATTTCCACGTTTTGCCACTTTGGTTTAGAAGGAACTGTTAGACATTTTAAATTTGCCGCGAGTAACACTTAATTAGGGATATCACTTGTTTCTTTTTTTGCCGCCAAGTACTATTGGCTAGAAAGAAGTCATCATCAGGGCGAGCGCCAGTTTACAATCGACATTTAAAGCCTAACTTTGAAAATTTGAAAGGCCTATTTCAGTATTTCATCGAAAATCGTGCTCTGAGATGTCCTCAAAAATTGATCTGTGGAGATTGTTAACTATAATTTTAATACTTTAAAACTGGAAGCTGAATTTTATGTCAAAGTAGCAACGCTATGTATGTTTGTAATGGCCTATTCTATCCTCACAGGGCCCCCACAAGGGGGAGTAAGTAAGTAAGTACCGTGGTATCCGGGCCTGGCCATTCTAGGAGCCCGGTTAGACTAGTAAACGTAAACCTTGCTCATTAATTATGAGACCTGGGCGAAACGTTTTTTTAAAATTTCTCCCCTCCGCTCATCAATTATTAAGCGCGGGGGCCCGCCAGAGATTTTTACAACAAAGTTTTTTTTCAAATTTCTCTCTCCCGCTCATCAATTATTAGGCGCGGGGGCCTGCCAATGAATTTGGTACCAGGGCCCCATAATTTGATATGTGGGGGCTGCATCCTCATGATCTTTAATACGGTTCAGATTTTCCTTCTGAACAATACATTACTCTAGATATTTTTGAAAAAAAATAATAGGCTGGGACCCCGTGATATCGAAAGTACCGTCATCGTGGATTTGAAAAATTGACTGTAGAAAACCATACGAACAAAATGAGCCCGGTATGACGAGGTTTCTTTTGCAGGAAGTATTTTTAATCAAATTAATTATTATTAAAAAACAATAATGTTTTACCGTTTTCGCGGAAATTGATTCTAATTAGAGCATTTTTTAGGAAATTTCATGCTCTTTCAGAAAAACCTGCTATGACAACCTCTACTCTGCCGAAAATATCTGTCATATATAGTGATGTAAAAGTGTATAAGGTGGAGTGGGGTAAGTGGGGACTAAAAATTTAAAAGGTTGACTTTGAAGTCACGTAACTTTATGGAAAATTGAGATACATTGGTGTGCTTTGAACAAGAAATAGTATGTTATACTCACAAAATACCCATATATTATTTTTATTAATTCAACGGTGTTCTAAAAAAAAAAAAATCAGTTCTGTAAGTTCACCTGTAGTACCCACTTGCCCCGGTGACTGGGGCAAGTGGGTTTTTCATCTCTACTTTTCATATGAATAGTTATATTCTCAATTGGGGCAAGTGGATTAATCTGCACGATTTTAGCTACAAAACGTTTTTTTCAAATCTAAAATATTCCCAAAATTATGGGAGTTTCGAACTTAAGTTAAGTTAAGGTATTTTTCTGGAGTAAAATAGTAAAATGCTATTAAACTATTTTATTGCAAAAACAGAACGAAATGATTTAAATTAAAGTTTTGTACAAAGAAAAAGTTCATTGGGCACGTTTAGGGAATGCAACCGCTGAGAATAATCACTCAACCTGATAGTCCACAGTACATCGCCCTTTTTTTTAATGATTAGTAATAGGCTGAATTTTCGTGAGTAGCTTCGTTTTGGCGAGACGCCCAACTTTTCTCTCTGCGAAAATTCTCGGTAGTGGTAGCTAATAGCAAAAATTATTTTTTCTATTTCACACGAATTAGACAATTCGACAACCTGTCAAATTATGTTGTTGTGGACAAACACGAGGCTTATTATAATTAACTCTCGCAAAAGTAACCAAGGCAATCGAAAAACAAACTCTTTAACGAATGAAAAATATATTGCCAAAATAATTTGACAGATTTTCGAATTGTCTAATTCGTGTGAAATAGAAAAAATAATTTTTGCTATTAGCTACCACTACCGAGAATTTTCGCAGAGAGAAAAGTTGGGCGTCTCGTCAAAACGAAGCTACTCACGAAAATTCAGCCTGTTACTAATCACTGAAAAAAAAAGAGCGATGTACTGTGGACTATAATTACTTTTTGATTCAAGTCAATTGTTGTGAGTTTGCTAAACGATGTAAAGCAAGTTTATAATAAATGTCACTGCAAGTGAGTTAAGTCTCGCCGATGAGTAAACTTAGCGTGATTTTTTGTTGTGGCATAAAACATTCAACAGTTGACGATTAGCACATTTTCAGCATTGTCGTTTAGGGAACCGTTGCGTTCCCTAAACGTATCCATTTTATAATAAAATAAAAATAAAAAATTGGAAAAGGGGCAAGTGGGGACTAATCCCCACTTTCCCTTAAGAACTAGTCCCCACTTGCCCCGCCAACAAAAATAGCGGGGCAAGTGGGAACTATGGGGCTGAATTTGGGAAACAGGGTAATAAAATTTTTTACAAATTGCAAGAAGTAACATTAGTGACATACAACACCAGCAGTCTTGAAAGTTTGACATATTATAGTCTGCTTTCATAGATAAAAAATTTTGAATTTTTTGAAGACAACTTGAAAATCTCGATCAAATGTAGACAATTTCCAAATGAACAAATTGATGCCTTAAAAATGTTCCAATACGTTGCAGCTGCATGGAGATCTGAAGAACAATCTACTGTGAGTTAAATTTACAAATAGGATTTTTCTCACAAATTATAATAAAAATACCCACTTGCCCCAGATCCCCACTTGCCCCACTCCACCTTAATACAATTGTATAATACATTTTTAAAATACGTATTTTTTGTGTTGTATAAAATGGTATTATACCCTAACTCTATTTCCTTCATGTTCACTGACTCGGTTAAATGATCGCGTAATCCTTAAAAATCTCATTCATCGGAAAAGACATGTCAGTTATCAAAAATGCTGCCTTCTGAGTTATTTTCAGCCGAGATTGCTGACAGCGAAGATGAGAATAGCTAGATTTTATAAGTTATAAGTTTTTCTCTATCAAATAATACCGTTTGAATAAATTAAGTTAATTTTCTTAATTGTCTTTATCCTTATTGTCTTTATCCTTCACTTTCCTGACCATGAATTGGTATTATACCGTATTATACGGGGTATAATACAGTGTATAATATGACAAATATAAAATACGATATTTTTACATCACTAGTCATATACAGGGTGTCCCAGAATTGAGTCCCCGGACGGGAACTTGTGATTCTTGAGTTCATATTGGGCCCATATAACCCAACTTACCTTAGTCCAAAAATGCATCCCTGAGAAGGTACATCCTCTTAAAGTGGGACAGAAAAAAAAAAAATTTTCCAATAACTTCCGTTGTATGGAAGATAAAATTTTTAAATTTTGATGGGAGCTGTATCTCCATAAGTACTCTATGTAAACTTGATAACAACCAAATATCTTTTGTTTCTCAATTTTTTCTCTTAATAATTAATATTTGACTGGCTGTAATTTTCTAATCACCCTGTAAAATTACGGAATACTTGAACATTTTTACACAGCATTGAAAGGGCTACAAAAAAGGTACTTTTATAAATTTTTGTAATATCAATCAAAACACAAGACATTATTGTTTTTTCCTCTATTTGTATTTAACATTTATTTACAATTCTAGAATAAAATTTTGTAATAATGGAAAAGCACAGTTTACTTAAAAAAATTACATTCATAAAAAATGCTCCACATGACGTGCTCCTGTTTCAGTAGGTACACAAATCAATTCTCTTCATCAATGACGAGCGAATTCGTTGGAAAATATGTAAAATTCCTCTAAATTCATCGCACGCGTTCTGTACACGTTGCCAAAGTTGCTCCCTAGTGTCAGTTGGAACAGAGTATACAGTGGTTTTTAAATAACCCCAAATACAAAAATCGCAAGGGTTCAAATCTGGCGACCTGGCTGACCACGCAGTGGGTCCGTCTCTGCCAATTCAATGGTTTCCATAAACTCTGTCAACAAACTGTCGCACAATAATGTTAAAATGAGTAGGACAACCGTCGTGCATGAATCATAAATTAGGTCGTATTTCCAAAGGTACATAATCGAACAGAAGTAGTAAACCATTTTGCAAAAAGTGTAAGTACTCTTGTCCATTTAGACAGTTTGGTAATTTAACTGTACCTATGAGTTGATTGTTAACTATACCGATCCACACATTTATTGAGAATTTCTGTTGTTGTTTCGTTTATGGCATGAGGATTTTCATCAAGAGATGATCATGGTGAGCATAATGTAGATTAAATATTCCGTCCCTCATGAATGCCGCTTCATCGGTGAATAATATTTGGGAAAAGAAATTTTGATCTTAGTTTTGTTTATTTAGTAATCACTGTGAAAACTCCAATCGAGGTGGAAAATCTCGTTCTAATAAAGCTTGGACTTTTTGAAAATGTAATGAGTACAGTTGTTGTTTATTTATAATTCTCGAATTAGTACTCTTTGAAAACCCTGATGCATTGCCGCTAAGCTCGTAATACAAAATTACAACCCAACTTGTTGGTGGTAGATTACCGAAATTAATCTTATACTTGAGTCGTCTAGAATCAAAACTCACATTCTCCAAAATCGCGAATTTTTACGTAAAAGTGCCATCCATCAACGCTGCCTGAACTTTATAACGCCATATATTTATTATGGTCAAAACTGCCATTATCCCTGCGTAAAAAATTTACAAAGATTGATGTTGGAGTCAAAACTCACATTATCCTTTGGAGAATGTTAGTTTTGAAACAAACAAACAACAAATTTAACTTTAATCAGTTTTACAAACAATTGTTTGTAAACAATTACTTCAAAATAAAGCCATTTATTTGCACTGATTGTTTTATTACCTTTTACAGCTTAAAACTTATTTCAACATTTTTCAGTTACCGAAGTAAGGTAAGGTAACTTTGCTTCTGTCTTAATCTCCTATAGAATAGATGATAGTCTTAATCTCTGATAAGCCATACCACAGTATCAAAACCCACCTAACCCACTTATTAAATTGTCAAAACTCACATTATCCATAAATGGGAGTCAAAACTCACATTATCCAAACTTTAGTATTTTATTCTAAGTTTATGGAATCATTTATTGTTGTTTTTCACAATATCGACTTATTTTATTGTAAATTTATTTAAGCATATACCAATAGAGTTGCTTCCAAATTAGTTTTTCTGTGCTAGCCAAAAAGTCAGATTTTGGATAATGTCAGTTTTGATTCTGGACGACTCACTTACTATTTTTTGACGATGCTAATTGATGAAATTTTGTCATGAGAACGCGACAAGTTTTCTGTTTCACGAACACTTATGACCTACAGAGAAAAAACGATAATTCTTGATTTTTGGTTGATATTACAAAAAAATTTAAAGCTATTGATTTGTGTACTGAAACATGTGGACGTCATGTGAAGCATTTGTTATGAATGTAGTTTTTAAAATAAAATGTACTTTTCTGCTATTACAAAATTTTGTTCTAGAACTGTAAATAAATGTTAAATATAAATAGAGGAAAAAACGATAATTTCTTGTATTTTCATTGATATTACAAAAATTTTTAAGAGTACCTTTTTTGCAGCTCATTCAATGCTGTGTGAAAATGTTCAAGTATTCCGTAATTTTACAGGGTGATTAAAAAATTACAGACAGTCAAATATTAATTATTATGAAAAAAAATTGAGAAACAGAGAAACAAAAGGTATTTGGTTGTTAACAAGTTTACATAGAGTACTTATAGAGATGCAGCTCCCATCCAAATTTCAAAATGTTATGTTCTATATAACGGAAGTTATTGGAAAAAAACATTTTTTTCTGTCTCACTTTTAGAGGATGTACTTCCTCAGGGATGCATTTTTGGACTAAGGTAAGTTGGGTTATATGGGCCCAATATGAACTCCCCGTCCGGGAATTCAATTCTGGGACACCTTGTATATTTGAAGGTGATAGGTAACAAAGTTTTACCGTTATGGCGTAGAAATTTTTTTTTTAAGTTTTGCTCGTTTTTGTGAGCTCTTTCAGAATATCATGGTATGACAGCCCAAAAACTGCCGGAAATACCTGTCATACCGGTTTATTGCAAAGTTTTGACTCGGAATTAAAAAAAGTGACGGATTGAATAAATTTGTTTTGAAGCCAATGTTTCTTGTGTATAGTGTGGAATATTATATTACAAAAGTGGGCAAACTCGGGTCCCGCGTGCTAGAACAGTATTCATGGTCTCACTTTGAAACCCTGTATGACTCTTTCTCTCTCTAGCTAACAAAAAGTTGAAATGTACCTATTTTTGCTACATTGCATGCGCAGTGCATTGCAGTAAGCCTACAGCCTATTTGAAGGTCTAGGACATCCTGTGTCTTCAGTCGGCTGTCTTGATGACTGTTGAATGTTTCAACGTTTAATAATTGAATGAAAAAAAATTTTTTTGTTATAAAATTAAAAGAACGTGTTGTATAATTGCATTTTTTAATACAAGGGACTAATATTATGTTTTTATCTGTGACGTAGTGTCGGTTATTTTAGAGAATTGTATTTTATAGACTAGCATTTTTCACTTTTTTATTAATATTTTAAAATTAAGTGTTTCTTTGATGATTATTTCTTTAATGATTATTAATAAATACTATTTCTCGAAAATTAACAATTTATTAATTATATATCCTTCATTTCTCTCTTGTTAGCAAAAGCATTGATTTTTCTTATTCTTGAATTTTATTTTTATTATTGATATAATAATTCTAGAATGATTTTTTTTTATATATTTTACTTTATATTATTCGCAGTTTCAGAAAAATTGTATGATAATTCTTTTAGCAAGATTGGAATGGATTATTTCAAAACCCAAAAAATTATATGTAGATCAACTGCTCTAAAAATGAGCCAATTTTTTATTTGCAATTGTTTAAACCTATAAAGCTTCAAATATAATTAAAAAATGTGTCATTTGTTTCATAAAAACTTAAAAAAAGTTCTTCTATTCGTTGAATAATTATATATTATATATTATTAATATATTTTTTTAAATCTACTCTGAGACAGTCCACTCAGTACAACCGGTATGGCAGGTATTTCCGGCAGTCTTTGGGCTGTCATACCATGATATTCTGAAAGAGCGCACAAAAACGAACAAATTAAAAAAAAATGTTTTCACGCCATAACGTAAAACTTTGTTACCTATCACATCCTTCAAATAGGTATGGTAGACATTTTCGGCAGAGTAGAAGTTGTCACACCACATTTTTCTGAAAGAGCATGCAATTTCCTAAAAAATGCTCTAATTGAAATCAGGGGCGGCTTTAGAAACTTTCAAGGGGGGGGGGGGTCATTTATTTTTATTAAAGGTATTATTATTATTTTTAAGCCAGTCGCCCTTCTTCCTGCCTCCGACGCCAGACCAGGTATTAATATTATTATTATTATTATTATTATTATTATATTTTTTTTGTGAATTCAGTCGCCCTTCTCGCTGTCTCCGATGCTAGAGAGGGTACGCTGGTAATACCAGGGACCACTTCCTAGAGATAGGGATAACGGCCTCCTGCATTCTTCCAGCTAAGATTTCTGCCGAGTTTCGGCATGCCGGTATCGTCTTCAATTCAGAAACCAGTGTATGCCTCACCCCACCGAGGGATTCTATAATTAATACTACTAGCTTAACGGTGTGGTCTGGATTGAGTCTGCGGAGTTCGAAGAGAAGATCTGGATATTTAGTCCGTTTTTCCCCCTCTTTCGAAACAATGTTTGTTTCCGCTTATTATTATTATTTTTTTTTTTTTTTTTTTTTTTTTTTTTCGGTTTCCCGTTGCCAGACAGGGCTTCCGTGGCCTCCGACACCACACGGTAGCCGCGCCGGCTAATTAATTACAGCCACTCTCCACGACTTGTGGAGTTAGTGACTGTAAACACCTGAATCATGTGCCCTAAGCAGACGAAGGGACCCCAAGATAACCGCCTTCTTATTATTATTATTATTATTATTATTATTATTATTTAAATTACTGTCCAACAGACATAAGCCCAGTTACAGGAACAGGACAGGAGTGACAGGACAGGACATTTATACCTAAATTCGGCGTGTGTGTAGATATGCTAGATACTGGTACAAAAATAAACGTATGGAATATAAAATACATTATAAATCAGTAAATCCATTTGTTCTAAATTGCTACCAATAGTAAATAGGTATTCTCATAGTTTTTCTGATTTTTTTTGTTTCAAAAAATTTTAAAAATGCCACTTGTTAGGGGGTGGGGGGCATGGCCCCATACTTTTTAAGTTAAGAAACAATAATTTATGTATTACATCACGCTAGCCTATGCAGGGCGCCTCATGAGCTATGCCTGATGATGAATATTTTTTCTCCTTTTTTTTACGAAACGTATTGGCAGTTTTGACTAGAAAATTTTATGCAGGACTCATTTGACAAGGTCAAATTGTTTTTATTGAAAAATGTCCTTTGGTGACGTCTTAGTTCTGTCATTTACGTACAATTTCATTAGTTTGACATTTTAACAGAACTTCCATCTTTATATCAGTTGAATGGATCTCATAATATTCTATATGAAACCATTTTTTAATATTGTCTTTTTATATATTCTACAATTTTTATATTTTATATATTTACTAAGTACAAGACTAAGTATAATGGAGTGCTATAATACTACGTTTAATATAGTGTAAATAACACATTTTTCATAAATATGTAAAATTGATCCAACTTTGATGAGTACTAGTATGGTAATGGGTGGTCCAAAAAATATGCGTCTGGTCTCATTCAATGCAAAATTTAATGCCCTACAACTTTTAATAGGACTATGCTTTCGATATTGTGAGTCCGTAAAACCGCAAAAATACCCATTCTGGGGGTACATTTTTACCCCCCACCACTTAAGCACAATTCCGCCGGGGGGAAAAATCTAGGATAGTCATATTAGGCAACAAATGAAGCCATTAAAACAATAAAACCTTTTGTAGTAATTATTTCCGATTTGGACTTTAAGCCTACTGGCCTAAATAACAAAATAGCAACCTATTATATGTAGATTCCAACACAGCTTTACTACAACTAAAGTTCCCTGTACATTTTTTAAGTATACACTTACAAAATACATGTTTGGAAGTTGCATTAGGACGAATAGGTACTATATATCCTTTCGTTACTTCGAGAACATCTTGTATAATTATTTCTTGCGTTCAATTAACAACAAGAAAACGGTGATATCTCTAAATAGTTGTTAAAAATCTATGTGAGAGAGAAATGCTGTTCTAGTACATATGTTACTTTTGGAACAAAATATAAAATGATATATGATATCAATAAATTAAAATATGGCTAATAGTTTGAATAAACAATGGACCTTTTTCTCTTTTAAATGGTAAATAAATCATGACAATTTTCGGTATAATAACAAAATTCCATTCTCATCATTATTTCTCGACAAAGTTTGTTAGAATCTGTTTAACGTAACTATTTGTTTATCAAAAATTTTTCAGTAATTTCTTAGCATTTTTTTAACAATTGATCTATACATCCCAGCAAACACACATAATTGGCCCATCATTAATAAACTACCTACATGCCTTCACTTCATCATTGGGAACATACTGGCAAGGAGCGCTAAATTATTGAATAAAGTGCAACACCGGCCAACACTCGGCCAGTACACACTTTGCCAATAACAATGGCGGTATGCCGGATTTTTAGAGTCATCAACAGTAATCATTAGTATAGTTAATACATTGATTTAGTGAGTTAAAATGTGACTTTGGACAAGCATTTAAGAAAATAATATAAATTTTACTAGATCTACTTTTCGATCGAATGGAAACACGGATGCCTCTTATAGCGTTATCGCTATAAATAAAATTAAAATGGAAGTAAATATACTTATATTGTTTTTAATACATGTTCATATTTTTATGTGATTTGAGTATTTTTAAGTATATTGATATTATATTTTTATATCGAATGTTTTTATTTTTCTTAGCGACTCCATGGAAACTTCTCCATTATGGATCAAGTTTTCCTTTTTGTTTCTTAGCGACTCCATGGAAACTTCTCGCTTTTGGAAGTGAGTGAGTCGCTATAGTCGCTATATACACCCCCTCGTTAAAAAAGAAAATAGTCAATCAATCAAGAAAGTTGAAATTAAAACTTTCTTTAAATTTATATAGAGATCCGTTTCCGGGGGATTAGATATTATATCGTATATATTATCTATCACATCTAATGGCAAATTAGCTATAACCTGATCATACTTTTTCTTATCATTGACAATTTTTGCAACAGAAAACTGTGATTCAATCTGGGTAAACCAAATTTCTGGTTTTGATTTCCAGAATGGGGGTAATTTGACAGAGGTGACATAATGGGTTTGAGGAAAATCCTCGTCTGAAGGTTGTCTTTGCATAACTAATCGATTGTGATTGATTGATTGATTTACTACTCTCTTAGATAAAAAAGGAAATGTACTTTAACTCACTCACCGACAGATGAAAGTACTTGTAATATACAACTTCAGTTGATTGAATTAGGGAATTACCATAAATTATAGGAACATCTATTCAACTTTGGAACCTCTATTCAAAATTCATCGGGAAAATTCTTCTCTTCATAAAATGGTCAATTTATAACGGTAGTTGATATATCGAATCTCTTCTTGTATATATTTATCACGTTGGACATAAAATGATCACTTCTGGCATATATTTATGACGTTGGACATAAAATTTTCACGTCTGGCATATATTTATCACGTTGGACATAAAATGATCACGTCGGGCATATATTTATCACGTCGGGGTCACCAAATTTATAGCGTTATCGCTATAAATAAAATTAAAATGGAAGTAAATATACTTATATTGTTTTTAATACATGTTCACATTTTATGTATTTTGAGTATTTTTAAGTATATTGATATTATATTTTTATATCGAATGTTTTTTATTTTTCCTAGCGACTCCATGGAAACTTTTCCATAAATGACCTTCAGTAACTATATGATGTACAATAGAATGTTTAATAGGTAAATTGTAATCTGGGGAACTAATTAAATTAGGAAATTGTAAAAGTAATTTGTTATATTTATCTGTCAAAGGAAATAATTTAAGTGAATCTAATCTACAATTGTCTAAAGGACTATTTTTAATAAAACAATTAACTGACAAATTAGTCTTGTTATCAATTATTCGAGCTCCTTTAAGATCAACAACTAAACCAAAATGAGACAAGAAATCTGCTCCGACTATCGGTATGTCAACGTCTGCTATATTGAAAACGAAAGGAAATAATCTACGTAAGTTTAGATTGACTTTTAACAATTTCTTACCGTAAGTAAAAATGGTTGAACCGTTAGCCGCGGTTAATATCGTATCGAAATTCTTTTTTAAATCTGTGAAAGCATTGCGTGGCACCACAGATAAATCGGCACCAGTGTCAATTAGGAAGTTCAGGTTGTTAGATCTATCGTAAATAAAAAGTCGACGACGTTTGCTGTTAGAAATGTCAAAATCAGACGTCATAGAATTATCAAACTTCAGTCATCTTTGAGAATTATCAGATTTTTTACAATTCTTACTGAATTTGCACCATTCACCTCCACAACGATAGGCATTGGTACCATAAAGTTGATGGTAGTAACAAATAGTATTGTCTGTACGATCAAATTTATTGGAAACATTATTACGGCTGGGTGAACGATTGCGATTAGTGGTACGAGTTTGTGAATTGCTTCTACTTTTGCAATTGTTGCAGCATGAAGTAGAAGGTTGAGGCTCGAAGGATTGATTGGAAAGTCTGGATTCTAAAGAGTTTAATCGAGAATTAAAAATTTCTTGTTTTTGTAATACTTGATTAATTGAATCATGGAAAGTGATTGAAAAATTTTTGATAGTGGTAGTTAAATCTGATAACGGGGTTGACTCAGAGTCAAAAGGATTTTTGGAGTACGATGCAACCATTGAATTTTGACAGGACTCCCAGATCCGATCCGCAATATCTAGAATCTCTTTTGTGTCTGTGGTCCCTGAAGCTGTAATGGCAATATATACTGTTTGAGGTAAACGTCTTTTCCATAGCTTTATCAATAAATCTTGACTAACCATGCTGAATCCTCCAACCATATTCAGCATGGATCTATAGAAATCTGAAGGTTTCAGATCGCCCATTTGGGAACCTGATAACAGATCATTCAGACGTTTTTCCTCACTCGATGATAAACGTGAAATTAAAACTTTCTTTAAATTTATATAGAGATCCGTTTCCGGGGGATTAGATATTATATCGTATATATTATCTATCACATCTAATGGCAAATTAGCTATAACCTGATCATACTTTTTCTTATCATTGACAATTTTTGCAACAGAAAACTGTGATTCAATCTGGGTAAACCAAATTTCTGGTTTTGATTTCCAGAATGGGGGTAATTTGACAGAGGTGACATAATGGGTTTGAGGAAAATCCTCGTTTGAAGGTTGTCTTTGCATAACTAATCGATTGTGATTGATTGATTGATTTACTACTCTCTTAGATAAAAAAGGAAATGTACTTTAACTCACTCACCGACAGATGACAGTACTTGTAATGTACAACTTCAGTTGATTGAATTAGGAAATTACCATAAATTATAGGAACATCTATTCAACTTTGGAACCTCTATTCAAAATTCATCGGGAAAATTCTTCTCTTCATAAAATGGTCAATTTATAACGGTAGTTGATATATCGAATCTCTTCTTGTATATATTTATCACGTTGGACATAAAATGATCACTTCTGGCATATATTTATGACGTTGGACATAAAATTTTCACTTCTGGCATATATTTATCACGTTGGACATAAAATGATCACGTCGGGGTCACCAAATTTATAGCGTTATCGCTATAAATAAAATTAAAATGGAAGTAAATATACTTATATTGTTTTTAATACATGTTCATATTTTTATGTGATTTGAGTATTTTTAAGTATATTGATATTATATTTTTATATCGAATGTTTTTATTTTTCTTAGCGACTCCATGGAAACTTCTCCATTATGGATCAAGTTTTCCTTTTTGTTTCTTAGCGACTCCATGGAAACTTCTCGCTTTTGGAAGTGAGTGAGTCGCTATAGTCGCTATACCTCTCATCTTGTCCTAAAGGTCTGAAGGAGGTTATAATGATTCTAGACAAGTAATTTGTATTCCCTTTTCAGGTATCGGCAAGAAAGTGTTTTTATTTTTTTATATATGTAATATACCAGTGATGGTTAAATATTTCCAAATACACAAAAACATAAGAGCGTCTTAAAGACATAAGGCCATCAATTTATCATTACAACACGGGAGCTATAATGGTTATACAGTACTTTGCATTAGCGTTTTTTGATATCGACAAAAATAATGTTTTTATATATTTAACGTATCAACGATAGTGAAATAATTCCAAGTATGCAAAAACAAAAGAGCATATTAAACATGTAGGGCCATCAACTTACCATTATAGGACAGATGATATGATGTTAAACAGTACTTTGTATTCGCTTTTCAGGCATTGGCAAAAGTTGCCAACACCAGGCATAAATATAATTGTCCATTGCTTTGCCACATATAGTGTGTTTGCTGGGATTGGCCTGGATAAAGAGTGCAATAGTTCTTACATTTGATTGAAGTTTTCACCAAGTTCTCTCAGTGTAAGCAAAGAAAGTTATTTCTCTACGCCTCACAGTGTGAAATTTTCGTATCCTAGGCGGACCAAATACCATTTTGGCAAGTGTATGATATTTTAATAAACATCTTAATTCCTGAAAGTAAAATGATCAAACTTATTAAGCATATATATATTTTTTTATCAGCAATATTCAAAACATCCAAACAAGTGTCGTAAACTGTCGTGTTTCCTTGTTCACGCTATACCAAATAGGGATAAATTGAATGGACTCGCTTCAACTTTTTAGTTAAGTACAAGTGTTCCTGCGGTTTACATGTATTTTAGTGACAATATTATTTTAATGGTATTTGATGGTAAGTGGCCATATAATTTTTTTTTTTGAAGAATTATTCTTCTGAACAAGTTTCATTAACAAAATTTTCCAATAAAAAAATGCCTAGTATGATTTTTTTATTTTCTCCGCATATTTTGGTACCGCAGGTAGCTTTGTATTTGTAGGAGGCGAATGTTTTTCTGGTCATAAGTAGATCCTTATTTGATCTATACTTAAGTAAAATTTGATTCAAATCGGAAAAAAATTAAAAAGTAGTGAGGTGTTACCATTTCAAGTGAAACACACTGTATATGCTTATAATTCAATTTCCTTTAAACAAATCCAATTAAATACATCAAGTAAAATATAAAACAAAGCAATGCCACTGTGCATTAGAAAACACCAACGAGTCTACGGCATCTTAGTTCAGACGTTCGTGACGTCACACCGGGACTCTATCAGCGAACAGACTTTATAGATCAACCATTGAAATTTTCAATTTCATTTAAAACAAAGTACATGAATGACCAACAAATATCTTCACATAACTAACGTATTGTTTACTTTAAATGGCATACTCTTGCTTTAAACGTCTAATTTGATAAACTGTAATTAGTGTAATTAAAAAGCCTTTTATAAATATATGGGGCGTTCCATTACAAAAATTCCAGGTAAATGTTATATCTCTGAAATGCGACTTTCAATTGTTTTTCCGAACATGATTTTTGGAAAATACAACTTTTTACGTAACTCCAAAAATATTTATACATTAAGGCTGTTTGATAAAGGTTTTAATTAGCTTTAATTTAATTTATGATATCTTACTGGGAATTATTTTTGGTTTTTGGAAAAACACTCTTCTCGCGACATAACTAACAAATGAGGATGCAAGTAAACAAAGATTAGAAAGTCTATTTCACCTGCTGAGGCAAAGATGTCGCGAGTCAAAGAAGAAAAAGGTCTACTTTATAGTTTCTTTCTGTTACTATTAAATTTTGAACAGCGAATCAAATAGTTCCTAACCGAAGTCGCAAAACTTAGATTCTTAATTTTATGGTTTTGAAGTAACATCGTATATGTGGACAAATAGGTATGATTTTCTATTTGTAGTTTACTACCTACTGTTATCTCAGTCATTTCGAATGTATTTGTAATGGTAAAAGATGCTCTCGTAAAAAAAAAAATTAAATTAAACGTAATTGACAAATATAAAGGAACATTGGCAGAAAATTTACCTTAGTTCAGGGCCGGACTAAACAGGCGAGCTACCGGGGAATTCCCAAGGGGCCCAGGTCCGAGGTAAAACTGTTTATTTTGCCTTTATTATGTGAAATACGGAAATTTTAACTTTTGCATGTATTATTTCTATGTTATGGTTAAAGTATTGTAAGTACCTATGTTCTAATTTTTTTTTTACGAAATAATATGTGAAAATCGAGGTGACTTTTCCCGGTAGGCCCCTACAGACTAGTCCGACCCTGCCTTAGTTTCACTAGGTAAAAACTATTTCTGAATGTATTAAAACTTATTGCAAGTGCAACTTCCACTACCATACGAGGTAGTTAAGTAACAATCGAAATACTTTTTCTTTGAGCCTAAGTACTGCCTAATCAAGAGGGAACGCTGTTTTTGTAACCGATCCGGTTGTTTTGTTTCAAAGTATAGAACAAATTCAACAGATAGTTGCAGAGGCGCACTGAAGGGAGGGGGGGGCTTTGGGGGCTTAAGCCCCCCCCCTGGAGGCCAGGATTACATGTTTTAAAGTAAAAAAGAAATATAAATAAACAAAAAACAATATATAAAAGCAAAATATATTGTACGAAATATACGATTATTATTATTATTATTTGTAGTAGCCCCCTCAGCAATTTTCTGGGTGCGCCCCTGGATAGTTGGAAGAAGTATTAACAGAAAATAGTCGGACATGTAATACTTCATTTTGATGTGGTTTTTAAACGGCAGTTTATCGTAATTTTTCTTGAAGTTACGACGTCATATTGGCGATATACTTTTTCTTACAGTATTACTCGAAATTTACGGCATATGCACTTCAAAAAAAAAAAAACAATATGTACAACTAGAATATACAACTAAATCACAACGCTTCGATCTAGATTTTCGATTTTGTTCCTGTAAAAGAGCATATGATTTTTTATAAATTAGAGTCTTCAAAAGTTTTTTCAGATTAGAGTTAATTTTCCTTAACAATTACAATGTCAATTAAACAAAAGAAAAAATTGAATATCGTCACTCGTCAGTATATTGATGCATTGAGCAATAAAATTTAAGAAAGTATACAAATTGGCAGTATAAACAGAAAACAAAAGCTACCCAAAGATAGGTACTACTTTGTGGAACAATTTATTTAATGTGTACCGAAAGAGAGAGACTGCTATTTTTCAAAATTTCTTGACAACAATTACTTAGATAATCAGCATAAAATTAGATGTAAACATACTCCTTGCCGGTTTACCGAAGTTTTTATATAATTGATGATTAATCTGCAGGATACTCCTCGCTATTTTTTTTAATAAGTAATTTTTTAGGCGTAATTGCCATGTTATAGTTGTAATTATATAATTTATTGTATCCCAATGGATGGCGAAACTTTAGTCAGCATATTATGCAATATTTTCGTTTTTTTTTTGATATTACAATTGTCTATAACTATCGGTGGTTACTACCATTATGCGCTCGCGTTTCCTCACCACCTTGCGGTAAGCGTTTGACGCGTTTTTTTTAAGTGGTGTCCCCAATAGGCCTAATCCACTTTTTGTCTATTTGGTTAATGTACTTCTAATTCTTTTATTATCCACTGCCAATGTATTACATTAGTTTGAATTTTTTTGAAGTTGCTTCAGTAAAACTGCTAGTGTCGATTTCATTATCGTCTGCATCGTCTTTGTCAGATTCAGCCTCCTCGTGTTTATCGTGTTCCAAAAAAGCTAATACCTTATCTTCGGTTTCTTCGGCTCGATCTAAGTCGTCCACATATATTTCGACATTTCTACACGATTGTCCTTGACATCCAGAATAGTAGGAGAGCTGGCAAACATTATGGTGAACGATAATATTCAAAATTTTCACTGATGGCAGTCCATTCTTTGTCTTTGGGTATGTCAAAACCGATCGTCTGCCGTTTTAAAGTGGAAGCATTAACTTGGGGGTGTATTCAAAAAGGGGTGATTTTAGGTTTTAGTGAACCATATTGTTCAAGAAAAATTTTAATATAGTTAGTCTAGATGGCATTTCTACCCAGGCAGACGATTTTTCTGGTAGCATTATCATAGCAGACGCAACTCAAAATGCCAAAAAATCACATTTCGGTGAACTATATTGTTCAGAAATAATTTTCGTGTCCTTCGATTTGTCTACTTATGGTTTAATAAATAACGAATCGGCAGATGAAAAAATCGGTAGCACGCTGTCAAAGTGTCAGATCCGGTTTTGATGAACGACATTTATCAAGAAAAATTATGTAAGGAATGATAAATACAACAACTTAAGATTATATTCTCGCCCAGGCAGACGATTTTGTTCGTAGCTATGTGTATGGCAGACGCCTATCAAAGTGGCAAAAATCACGTTTCGGTGAACTATAGTGATCAAAAATAATTTTTGCGTCCTTCGATTCGTCTATCTATGTTACAATAAATAACAAATCGGCAGACGATGTCAAAATGAAAAATTTTAATTTTTTTTTTCTTATATAAATAGGTTTAGAATGTTGCGACGAAATTTTAAGTTTGAACAACAAAAATCTGTCTATAGGTCTGTCTGTAACCTTTTTTGTGCACACAATTACTCTGGAACTGTTTAAGGTATTGATTTATGGTGTAACGAAATCTGGAACTAGATTATATTTTAAGCTTATTTTGTCGAAGGATTGGGGGAAATAGAGTTAAATAGGCAAAGCAAACAAGCAAGAATTAATAAAATTGGGATTTAGTGTACACTCAAAGAAAATGATAGGTAAATTCAACCAAAAAGAGCATATGAAATCGCGCCTATCTAGTTTCATAGTTAAATCAATCAGTAAAGAATAGTCGTACAACTTTATTTGTTTTCGTAAACAAAAAATAGTAGTTTAATAATCATATCTTCTTGTACCAAATTAAATAGTACAATGATATTTTTTTATGTTCACTAACCATTTTCAATTTGGTCTACAATTAAATAGTACAACGACTTTGTTTTTTGTTCACCAACTAATTTTTAGGTTGATCTACACTTTATTGTATGATGAAGTTTTTTTTGGTTAGCCAAAATCTCAGTATTGAGACATCGCAGACCACCCAAACCAAAGATTAGAGATCGTTTATAAGATCCATCCAAATATATCGATGATCCCTGAGAGAATTTGAACACTGCAATCATGTTATTAATTTTCTATAAATTCATAAGAGTGTAAGATGATTGATTATTGTCAGTGATTTGTACGTGGCGTCATCTGGGAATAATTTCTGTAATAGACTACGTGGTAAGCAAGCAAATTTTATGGTAATTCTTTTAGAACTTCTAGAAGACGACAATAATATTGGTTTGTCTACCAAGTACAATAGTACAGCGAACTAATACTGGGTTAGAATTACAATTCGATAATAGTTAAAAATAAAATATACTATTATCTAGTTTAATTTGACAGAATTCAACAAAATAATAGTCAGACGAACAAAATAATAGTCTTATTCATCTATTTTTTAAGTTAATGTTTGTTTTGTTGTACGACAACTTTTTATTAATTAAAATAACAATCACCTCTTGTTTAAAAATACCATCAATATAGTTTGGTTTAACAAAATTAACGATATTGTTAGTTAACCATTTTTTTTTGTTGAATTTACCCATACTATTTCTTTCAGTGATGTACGAGAAACCAAGGTCTTAAAAATTTGTTGACATCAGCCATCCCCACACTATTATTTAAATTTCTCTCGGTTATCTATTATAAAGTCATACAAGTTGTCCGTCAGAATTTTGATGCTTCAAACTATCAGGATGGAAATATATTTAATATCCCGAAAGGTCCATCGATTTTGGGAAACTTTAAAGATGTATTTCCCTCGGATCCCATAATTAGTTTCTATGGTACAGGTGCAAAAGCATATTCCGTGCAATCTGTAGGTAGAGAGTTAAAAAAAGGCCACCTTTTTGTTACTTTTTAAATAATATTTATTTGTTTATTGCGGTATTACCATATTGTGATACTACCATGTAGGTAGCTAGGCATTTTTATATATCAGTTTATGTTTTTTGTTAAGTAAGGAAGTTGATTTTTTAAATGAATATTTCAGTTATAAGTTGCTTGTGATATCGTATTTAATCTTCCTTTTGGTAATATAAGTTACTGTTATCAATAAGTCATTTGTATGTTCCTTACAGTATAGCCGTATATGACAGATTGATATTCTTATGGCTATACATATTATTTGTTACTTTTAGATTATTATGTTCTGAAAATAATGTATTCTAGGCTTTTTGTTATGTTATTTTTTATTTGTATAGAAGTAATAAATCTGTTGTTTAAAGTCAGATTTTTATTTTTGTTTTATTCGCACAGGAAATATTTCACCGATTTTTTGTATGTAGAGGAATTCTTTGTTTAAAAACTGCTGTCTAAGGAACCACTATTTCCACATACCATCAAAGAAGGTAATTTGATGATGGGTCGAAGGTAACGGGGTGGCCGATAGCAAAATGTTTTGATAGTTTTGCTTCTCGTACACACACTTGATTACAATTTTATTTCTTTGGCCCTTTTAACATGGGGTGGAGGTAGCGGTAGTGGCTGATGTCAAAAAAAAATTTGAGACCTTTGGTTCATTTAAATAATAGCGTGGGGATGGCTGATGCCAACAATTTTTTAAGACCTTGGTTTCTCGTACATACACTAATTCCCAATTTTATTAATTCTTACTTGTTTGCTTTGCCTATTTAACCCTATTTGCCCCCAACCCTTCGACAAAATAAGCTTAAAATATAATCTAGTTCCAGATCTCGTTACAGTACATAGATACACCATACATCAATATCTTAAACAGTTCCAGAGTAATTGTGCGCACAAAAAAGAGACCTACAGACAGATTTTTGTTGTTCAATCTTCAATTTCGTCGCAACATTCTAAACCTATTTATATAAGAAAAAAAAATTAAAAATTTTTCACTTTGACAGCGTCTGCTAAGAAAATGCTACCGATTTTTTCGTCTGTCGATTCGTTATTTATTGTACCATAGATAGACGAATCGAAAGACGCAAAAATTATTTCTGATCACTATATAGTTCACCGAAACGTAGCTACGAAAAAAATCGTCTGCCCGGACGAGAATGTAATCTTGAGTTGTTGTATTTATCTTTCCTTACATAATTTTTCTTGATAAATGTCGTTCATTAAAACCGGATCTGTCACTTTGGCAGCGTCTGCTAGGGCGATGCTACCGATTTCTTCGTCTGCCGATTCGTTATTTATTAAACCAAAAGTAGACAAATATAAGGACGCGAAAATTATTTTTGAACAATATAGTTCACCGAAATGTGATTTTTTGGCATTTTGAGTTGCGTCTGCTACCAGAAAAATCGTCTGCCTAGGTAGGAATGCCGTCTAGACTAATTATATTAATCACCCCTGCAGAAATTTTTCTTGAACAATATGGTTCGCTAAAACCTAAAATCATCCCTTTTTGAATACACCCCCCAAGTTAATGCTTCCACTTTGAAACGGCAGATGATCGGTTTTGACATATCCAAAGACCAAAGAATGGACTGCCATCAGTGAAAATTTTGAATCTTATCGTTCACCATAATGTTGCCGGCTCTCCTACTAGAACAAATAACGGAACATCTTAGTCCAGCTTTTTTACAGGTACGTGCGGCTTTCCGGCTTTGCAGCCTTTTGTATACTTGCAGCTTATTGTTTTTAATAGTTCTTGTGGAGCAGCTTCGTTTTTGGTAGTAATAGGAAAGAAACCAATTTTTTTTTCATCCAACCCCAATCTTGAGGACTTTTGGTATTTCTGTGCCACTGCTGAATTTGATAGTACGTTCTAAAAGAATGTTGGCGTGCAGCAGACTCAGTAGGAGGTAACGATGCAAGGTTACATGTACTTTTGCCACTGACTTAATGAAGCATTGGTACCTGAATTCATTCAAAGAATGCTGATCGGGTTCTGCTAAGATAACTTTTTGGCCTACTATATCTATAACATCGGGGTGAGAATTGGGATCTTTAAAACATTCCACGTTTTTTGTAATCCTGCAGATTTTTGTAATAATTTAACGAATTTTGCTTTGCCTTGCCTAAAAAATGCAGAAGTTGTGTTACATCCACTGAATGCGTGGAGGAATAATAATAATAATAATAATTGTGTATTCACGTGGAAAAAAAAATATAATTGTATGTAGACTATAAAACATAATTGTCTTACATTAAATACTCATATCGATATCCACGTGACAAACGCTATATTGTAAAATGTTAAATGAAACCATAAAAAGCGTGGAAGTGTAGGAAAGTGTCGATATACAGCGCGGATGCGATACGATGCCTGATTTTTCCCGCCTATAACTCCAAGAATATTAATACAACGTAAAAATGCGTCTGAACCATTTCGATAGAGAATTTAGGAATTTACTTACCTTTAAATTTAAATGTGATCGGAGATTACATTACATATGTTCGAATCCATTCGGCTTGTTTTGCCACTATAGTATATATATCATAAGTTTTAATACATTTAGAAATCTATATACTTCTAATAATATAGAATAGCTTCATTACGGCTAATTAATTAATTATGCTATTTTCATATCTTTACGAATAATTTAATACAGGAAACCTAAAACCAAATTGTATCCAGACGATAATGTAAAAATTGGTGAAATTGTACAGTCCACAAAGCGAAAAAATTAATGTAAAAAGGAAAAACCGATATACAGGCTTTTTCTTTATAAAGTGGTAGTTTTGT